>JAAALK010000285.1:63498107-63535864 GCA_019279435.1 Zizania palustris | reverse complement strand
AATGTTGATCAACCAAGGACTTCGGTAGTTCAAGAAGATGTAGCTCAGGAAGAAGTTCCTGTGAATGAAAGTGGGGTCGAAGTCACTATGGCTTCGATTCTCGAAGAAGCAGCGAGGACTACCCAGGACGATGCTCCTGCAGTCCATGATTCAACGGCTGATTCAGATGAAGAATTAGCTTTCGATCCACCAATCAGTCCGACAACGACTCCTCCACGGACTGCCGAAGGTAGAACTCGAAGAACTTTTGTATTTATTTGAATTTTTATACTATGTATAATACTTTTGATTACTTTGCAGAACCCACTCCTATGGAAGAAGTCCACCAGGAGGAAATAATTCCTGAACCTTCGACGACTTCGGAGCCAGTCCCAAGAGTTACTCAAAAGGGGCCTGGAAGAGGCAAAAGACAAATAGAGCCCTTGCCTGCTATAAGCTCCGAATCAACTCCGTCTGATTCAACAGACGAGAGCCAATCTTCCAGGGAGGCTCAAACTCCAGTGGCTCCGAAGACCGCAGGCCAAAGCTCCGGTCCTTCATTGAACGAAGATGACCAAGAGGCAATAAGCATGCTCCCCTTGCTGGCTCCTTTCTTAGGGCAAACAACTGGTCTTCGGACTTTGCTCGAACCTTTGGATCGAGCTAGTCGTGAGATAGGGGAGACCGAATTAGTGGCCATCCTGCGCAAGGCTGACAGGACGGAGCTTAATGCCATTATTGAACGTACAGCTTATCAGGTATGAAACAACTGCAAATTATTATAGAATTTATCTTCGAATGAATATTTACTTTGATTTTTACTTTGGCAGCAAACTGTCTTGGCCCGAGCTGCAAGTCTATGCAATGACGAAGAAATCGCTCGGCTTCGGGAAGAAAATAGCACTCTTCAAAGGAATTTTAACATCTCTGAAAGTCGAGTGACTCAAATGGACAATATAATATTAACAGAGCGAAGGGCCAGGCAAAGTTTGGAAGCTGTAAAGAAAGAGCTCGAAGCGGAAAGGATTGTGCTTCGAGCAGAGGTTGACAAACTGCGGGCGGAGCATGCTACTACAGGGTCTAGGCTCGTCCGGCTTGAAGAAGAAGCTAGCCAATTGTTGACACAGAAAAACACTTTGACTACTGAGAATGCTAGGCTTTCTGGGGTTTTGGACGAAGTTACTTCGGCGAAGGATGCGCTGAACGAAGATAAGTTGAAGTCTGAGAAGGTGGCTGCGGAAGTTATGAATCAGTTGTTAGAAGTCCTGGAATACTTCGGTACTACCGGAATTCTTCCTTCTGATGATAACATCAGCCTTCTGCGCCGGTTGAAAAGGATCCAAGGGGTGGCGAAGCAGATGAAGACGGCGGGCATTAGATACGGAGAACTCTCCGGACATGTGTCTGCTGTTGGTCTACTTCGCTATTACGAGGATTTGGGCCGATCAATAACTCCGGACGCAGGAAGAGGTCCAATCACCTTCGACGACGACCGACTTCTCAAACCTTCCGAAGGTGTAGCTGCTGCTTGGCGGGCCTTCCAAACTTCGTGGAGAGCCGAAGGTCGATCTGCGATCAAGGCTTGGATTGATGAAGGCCAACGCCAGAAGCATGTTCGGAGCCAAGCTTCGAGCAGCCAACCTCCTTCAAACCCACAGGTTTAGGAATGTTTTAGGATTTTTAACCGTGTAAAGCTTTGTGCTTGTAAACATTTATCAATGAAAATCTTGTTTGTCATATTTTTAGGCTTTGCCTCTTATCGAAGATATCGAAGTGTTAGAGCTTAACAGCGAACTTCGCTCACTGTGGAACACCTTCGAACTTCTAAAGAGTTATAAGCGTCCTCGATTTCTTATCCCTCGAGATGACTCCGGCGTTATTGCGCCCGAAGTAATCAAAGACGTATTGTCTTATATTAAAGAGGAAGATAAAGAAATCGACGCAAACACCTCGTCTTCTGAAGACACTAATTGGTCCGAAGACGAAGGTGAAGCCCAAAATAAAAGATCTGAAGGTCTTAGAAGCTGGGAGAGAAGTCCTGAGCGGCTTCGAACTTGGGCCGAGCTTCAACAAGAACAGAAGGATTTTAGAGCTTCGAAGGGAGAAGAGAGTTAAACGCAAAGTTCTTAGAACTTCCGATGTTGGAACTAGTCGTTCCACCCCTAGCTCTCGGGACCGAAGAGGTCTCCGATTCCTTCTTGGTATAGATACCAATTTTTCATAATGTAATCTGTAAACACATTTGTTTCAATAATGAATGCCGATTTAAAATTGTCTCCATATTTACTAGCCCCTCTTTGGGTATAAGCAACTTCGAACTGCATTCAAAGATGGTTATGCGCAAAGAAAAAACTTCGGAGTACAATTTTTTGGGGGTTCGGAGCCCCTCTGTCATTTTTAAAGATCTTTTGAAATCTTATGAAATGTCTTTGACCTTTGTAGTCAGAAGAATGGTAACTTGGTACCTTTGTTTGTTTACGAAAGAAATCAATTAAGATAACTTCGAGGACACTTTAGTGTCTTAAGAAATTTGTCACTTTGGACTTATATGAACAAACATTCGAAGCTCATGGCTTAAATGCTGTTTTGCTTTAGCCACCTTCGGCTGTTTTTTTGCAGAAATCTACCAGCCGGAGCTTGGATTTCGCAGAAATTGTAGCCATCTTCGGCTATTTTTGCAGAAGTCTACCAGCCGGAGCTTGGACTTCGCAGAATTTGGCCACTTGGGCTCTTTTTTGCAGAAGTCTACCAGCCGGAGCTTGGACTTCGCAGAATTTGGCCACTTGGGCTCTTTTTTGCAGAAGTCTACCAGCCGGAGCTTGGACTTCGCAGAATTTGGCCACCTTCGGCTCTTTTTACGGAAGTCTGACAAGCTGCAGCTTGGACTCCGCAGATTTTGGCCACCTTCGGCTCTTTTTACGGAAGTCTACCAGCCGAAGCTTG
Organism: Zizania palustris; assembly: GCA_019279435.1. NCBI lineage: Eukaryota > Viridiplantae > Streptophyta > Magnoliopsida > Poales > Poaceae > Zizania > Zizania palustris. Next base: position 63,532,942 of record JAAALK010000285.1, on the reverse strand, counting down.
GACTCCGTAGAATGTGGTATTGGCTCTTTTACGGATGCCTACAAGGTATCAGCTTGGGCTCCGGATGGATTTCAGCCACCACACCGGAGGCCTCGACTTTATGGGTACGAAGTCCGGAAATACAGCCCTGCTTGATAACACTTCCCTCTCGAACGACTTCTGTCCCAGCGCGTCCGCTCGGGAAACTAGGAGCGTCAAGGGGAAGGCAAGCCACAGGGTGTATGCTTTATTAATTTAGAGGTGATTACAAGCGAATTACAAGGAGCCCTTATGCGAAGTATCGCTTTAGGTGCTCCGCATGCCAAGTATGTGCTAACTCTTCACCTTCTAAATTAGCTAATTTAAATGAACCAGGGCGTCCCCGAGCGGACGATTAGATATGGACCTTCCCATTTATTGCCTAACTTCCCTGGTGCTATAATGCTTCGTAGAACAAGATGACCCGGCCTTAACTCGCTGAGCTTAACCTTCGGGTCATACCAAGTCTTCGTCTGCTGATGATACTTTGATAGATTAGCTACAGCTCGAAGCCTTGTTTCTTCTGACAAGTCTAACGAAGCTTGTCTTTCTTCTTCGACTGTCTGGTTCGGTGCTGCGAAATGAGCCCCCTTTGAGCTCCGTTGGAGTCATAGCTTCATCTCCGAATAGTAGTCTGAACGGAGTAAAACCTGTGGACCTTGTTTGCGTAGTCCGAATGGACCACAGAATCTTCGGAAGCTCTTCGGTCCACAGTCCCTTTGACAACCCTACTATTCTTCGATTTAACCCTGATAAATATTTCCATTAGCTCGCTCAACGGCTCCATTCGACTGAGGATGTCTCACTGCAGCAAAACATAGTTGAATGCCTAGGTCTTCGCAAAACTTCCTGAAGGGTTCTGCATCGAACTGTGTTCCATTATCAACTGTGAGATATCTAGGCACTCCGAACCGGCAAATAATGTTTTTCCAGAAGAATTTCTGTACATTATTCGAAGTGATAGCTGTTAAGGGCTCTGCTTCGACCCACTTAGAAAAATATTCGATAGCTACCACTGCGAACTTTAAATTTCCCTTTGCTAATGGAAAGGGACCAATTAGATCCATACCCCATCTGGCCATAGGCCATACCGGAGCAATGACTTGAAGAGCTGTTGGTGGGCGATGACTCCGTCGACCCATCCACTGGCATCCTTGACAAGTGCGGACCAAGCTCTCCGCATCAGCTGTTATTGTGGGCCAATAAAGCCCCTGGCGAAGTGTTTTTCCTGCCAGAGCTCTAGGGGCTAAATGACTTCCACAAAGGCCTTCGTGTATTTCTCGAAGAATTTCTTGGCCTTCGGCTTGAGATATACATCGTAGTAGGGGGGAACATACTCCGGCCTTGTATAATATACCGTTGATTAACTGATAGTTTCTTGCTCTGAGCTTTAATCTTGACAATTGGGGCTCTTCGGGCAAATTTGTTCCTCCTTGCAAGAGTTCTATGATTGAATCTTTCCAATCTGCACTAGGAATGCAGAGAATCTCTGCAGAAGCAACTTGTGGCACCGAAGGTATATTGAGCTCCTCATAGAAAGCTTCGTCAGGCACATCCACAGCTCCGGCAGCAGCCTTCGCTAAAATGTCCGCTTGCACGTTTTCAGCTCTTGGTATACTCCGAATGGAAATACCCTTGAAATGTGCTTCGATCTTGCGAATTTCTTCCAAGTACTTTGCAAGCTGTGGATGTCGGACTTGAAAACTTTTGTCTACGTGCCCTGCTACTATCTGAGAATCTGTTTTTATAATTATTCTTGTAGCCCCTAGAGCACGTGCTTTCCGAAGTCCCAATAATATTCCTTCGTACTCCGCTATATTATTGGTAGACTTAAAGTTGAGTCTTGCGGAGTACATTGCTCTTTGTCCTGATGGTGAAATTAATACTGCCCCAATGCCTGCTCCGGATGCTTGAAAAGCCCCGTCGGAGTAAATAATCCAAACTCCGTCATCTGATTTTTCCGGAGTCAACTTCGCAGGTGGAGTCCACTCTGCTACGAAGTCTGCTAGGACTTGAGATTTGATAGCTGTCCTTGCCAGGAAAGATATGCCGAAGGGTGCTAGTTCTACTGCCCACTTTCCAATCCTTCCAGTGGAATCTTTGCTTCGGAGCATATCTCCTAAAGGATATGAAGTTGGTACAATTACATTATGAGCCAAAAAATAATGCCTTAACTTCCTCGAAGCCATTATCAGAGCATAAACGAACTTTTCAAGTTCGGAGTATCTTGTCTTTGCTCCTGACAATGCTTCGGATACAAAATAGACAGGATTTTGGACCAACTTCCCATTGATATCTGCTTCTCTGACAAGGACTGCGCTGACAGCTGAGCCTGTAGCTGCAAGATACAGAAGTAGGGTTTCGTCCGCAATAGGCACCGTAAGTGTAGCAAGATTGCTGAGATAATTTTTAATGTCTTCGAAGCTTCTCTGACACTCCGGTGTCCATGCAAAATCTTCGGACCCTTTCAAAGCTTTAAAAATTGGCAAACTCCTCTCCGCAGACCTTGATAAAAACCTGCTAAGTGCGGCCAGACGTCCAGTCAGCTTTTGCACTTGCTTTAAATTCTCGGGAGGAGCCATTTTCTGCAGCGCAGTTATTTGAGTAGGGCTAGCTTCAATTCCCCTGCTTGAAACTAAGTACCCTAACAACTTTCCAGCCTTAGCTCCGAATATACATTTTTCGGGGTTAAGGCGGATCCCACATGCCCGAAGGCTATTGAATGTTTCTGCTAAGTCTAGGCTATGTTGGTGCTTTAAAGCACTCTTTATTACAATATCATCCATATAGGCCTCCACATTGCGACCTAGTTGATGACCTAGAGCCTTAGCAACTAATCTTGAAAAAGTAGCCCCGGCATTTCTTAAGCCGAAGGGCATTCTTACATAGCAGAAGACTCCCGAAGGAGTTACAAAGCTCGTCTTGATCTCATCTTCGCGCTTCAACCATATTTGATGATAACCTGAATACGCGTCGAGGAAGCTTAATAACTCCGAACCTGCAGTGGAGTCAACTAGCTGATCAATTCGGGGCATGGGGTAGGGGTCACGTGGGCACGCTTTATTCAGAGATGTGAAATCAATGCACATGCGCCACTTTCCGGAGGACTTCTTCCTGACGAAGACTGGGTTGGCTAACCATTCTGTATGGGCCACTTCTCTGATAATCCCAGCCTTCAGCAGTTTTTCAACTTCGTCCTTAGCTAAAGCAGCTCTCTCTGCGGACATCTTCCGGAGCCCTTGTCGAACAGGCCGGGCCTTCGGGTTTACAAGCAAACTATGTTCAATAATATCCCGATCGACTCCGGTGATATCTTCGTCAGACCAAGCGAAGACATCCAAATTTTCTTCTACGACCTTTTCCAAGGAAGTTGCAACTTCGGGAGGTAAATCTTTACCAAATTGAAAAGTGTATTCTTTACCATCTTTGACAATGACCTTCGTTGCAATCTCTCCTTCGGGACTTGGTCTTGGAAATGACTTCTTCGAAGCTTCGGAGGAGGCTGAAAAAATTTCTCCATTATCTTGGACACTGTTTACTTGCCTCGGATCAAGAGGAGGACCATGACCATATTCTGCCCTCCGAGCTATGGCTTGATCTCCGAAGATTGTCAGAACTCCTGATTGTGTGGGCATCTTCATGCACAAGTAGTTGTGATGCGCCACAGCTCCGAACTGATTCAACATGCCTCGCCCAAAGATGACATTATAAGCATACGGGGCGTCCACCACATCAAAGATAACTTCTTCAGTTCGGGCTAGTAAACCTTCTCCGAAGGTTACTTCCAGGCCTATTTGGCCAAGTGCATCTAGCGGAGGTCCTGCAAAGCCTTGCAGAGGACGAGCCGCTGGGAGGAGATGCTTCCGGGAAATGCATAACTGATCGAAGGCTTGTACAAATATAATATCTGCCGAGCTACCTCCGTCAATTAGCACCCTTCGAACTTCTGTTCCTGCAATATCAGCAGTAATAACCAATGGATCTGCATGCGGGAACTTGATACCAGCTGCATCCTCCGCAGAGAAAGATATTGGAACATGAGACCACTCCGGCATTGCAGCTGCAGATGACGAAGTCCCAATGTGGCCTACTTCTCGAACGTACTCTCTTCGCTGTCTCTTGGACATGCTTCCGAGGGTACCTCCTCCGGAGATAGGGAGAACTACTCTCTTCCCTCTATCTTGCCCTTCTTCTTGCTTCGGAGGTGGCATAACATTGGCCACCGGAGGATGCCTTGCAGCATCAAGATTTTCTATCCGCGCCACAGCCTGGACCGGCTCCGAGCGCACTACTGCTGCCGGACTTCGGTCGGTACTACCTCGACCCGAAGTTCTCTCCAAGTATTCTCCCCGAAGGGTAAGAATAGCCTTGCAGGTGTCAGTTGCATGGCTTCGATTCTCTCCATGAATACAGCAAAAAAGGGTCTGGCCCTTGCCAGCCGTTTTCCCTGGCGGCCTCCAGCCGCCGGACTTGTTCCCCGCAGATTGTGGAGCTCTTGGTGCAGACTTCTGCGGGGGTGCAATGTTTAAGACCTCAGAGCGAGGGTGCTTTTGCCCTCTTCTTCTATCATGTTGCACTTCGGGGACTGGTTCTTGCGGCTGAGCCGAAGTCTTCACCTCTGCTTTAACTTCTGTCAACACTGTCGAAGTAGCAGTAGTCCTCCGAAGCCAACCTTCTTCTGACTTCGAGTACTCCTCGAAGTACGACATCAGCTGTGATACCGTAGTGATGCTCTTTCGATGCAATTTATCCAGAAGGCCTTTATGACTGACGCCTTCCCGAGCCGCATCAACCACTGAAGATGTAGACAGCCCCCGGATTTGCGACTTCGTGTGAGCGAAGCGCTTGAAGTACTGTCTCAATGTTTCTCCGGGGAGCTGCTTCACTTGGAAAAGGCTCCCTGTCGACATGGGGGGCACGAAGGTGCCCTGAAAGTTACTTATGAACTTCTTCTTCAACTGTGACCATGAAGCGATTGATCCTGGTTTTAAAGACCAGAACCATCTCAACGCCACTCCTTGAAGGGCTAACGGGAAGCACTTCGCCATAGTTTCTCTGTCTCCGCCACTAGCCTCGATTGCTAGGGCATAAGAACGCGCAAACTCACTAGGATCTTCGTCTCCGGCATACTTGCAAAGCTTCGAAGCTTTGAACCTCGGATCGAAGCGAACCTTCTGAAGCTCGGGATGCAACGGAGATTCATTGTCGTAAGAGGCGTTCTCCGGGGCTTCGGGATAATCAAGATCGTCGTCTTCGTGCACTTCGGGGATAGCTGGGGTGGCTTGAGGACGAAGCCTGTTCGCAGCCTCTTGCCGCCACCTCGCTACTTCGGCTTGAAGATTGGCCATTTGAGTGGCCATGTCTCCAAGGCTATCTTCATCTCCTCCGGAAGGACCTTCCGGGTCTTGAGAGCTGGTATGATCAGTTTGAATCGGAATGGAGGGTGGCAGAGTGGCTCCGGGTGGTCGGAGTGTGGAAGGGGTTGGTGGAGAGGCTTCGTATCCTCGAGGGATAAAAGCCCCTTGCGGAGTTTGGGGTGGAGGGATAGTCGAAGACCCTCCGACTTCGACTGTGTCGAAGGGTATCTCTCCGGAGATCCGAGAGGACCTCCGAGTGGGATTGCGAGGTGCGCTCCGCTTAGGAGGCATGATGCAAGAGGTTGGTAGAGAACGAAGTTTTTTGGACTAGGTTCCCCACGGACGGCGCCAACTGTTGGCGTAAAAGATTACGCTAACAGGTTTCTGTAGAAAAGAAACTAACAAACGAAGTGTTTGCGAAGCAAACTGTTCTAAGCCTCCGAAAGGATAATAACTTAGAATAGTTCGAAAGTGTGTATTGATTCACTTGTAATCGGTCCTTATTACAGGATGAAATGGGGGGTATTTATAGGTCTGAACATTAAGGAAAAGACCTATTTACCCCTTTATTACAACCGACATTAAGGAAACTATTCGGTTTCCTTAATAGGGCTAAAATGGTAAAAAACTAATCTAATAGGATAGAAAATAAGTCTTCCATCTTAGCTGGCAGAAAAGATCCTGAAGGGCTTTGGCCCGAAGACATACTTCGAACCAATGCCTGTCTTCGGGCTTCGAACCAGGTTCCAAGCACCTTCGAAGATGGCCTTCGAACAATCTTCGAACTAGTTGGCTGTCTTCATGCTGCTTTGGCAATAACCCCGAAGATGAGATATTTTCCCCCAACAGTAGCCCCTCGAATACGCTTCTCCGTTCGACCTGTAACGTTAGGAGAGCAGTATACGGAAAGAAAAGATAACCAATCATAGGGGTTATTGTTTTTGTTTTATCTCCGAAATACATGAAGACATGAACTTCGAATCAGTCGTAAGGTAATTACTTTTCGAACTATCTTAGAACTGATTCAGAAAATTCGAAAGTCTTTTTAGACTTAGAAAATATAACCGTTAGTTTCTGTTTCTAACGGAGTTATACGAAGCGTTATTTTCGGAGGAAAATAACAGGCGGGAATGCGAAAAGGCAGAGCCCAAACGGTAACAAACGGAAAGTTAGATTATAAATAAAGAACTCCAGAACTTACTCGATTACCTTTTCACTGTTTGCTCCCAGTCAAAAGCCTTTTGAGCCCTTTGAGTTCTTGAACCCTAGCTTTCGAGTTCTTGAGTCCTAGTCCCCATTCTCTCAGATCGATCCAGTAATTGTGATGGCGAAGACCAAAGGCTCTGCGCCTCCTTCGACCTTGGCTCGTCAACAAGCGGCTGCGGCAGCGGCAGCGGCAACAGTGGCGGCGACGCCTTCGATGCAGGCGACAACTTCCATGGCGGCAAAAGGAAAAAATCCCCAAATCGCCGATGATCAAGGTCTGTGCCCTCCATCGACCAAATATTTGGACCAATCTTTCGAATTAGGACCTTCAACCTGCAAAAGAGAGTCCTTGGCAATGGCAGTAGGGGGAAATATTGGTGCGGGAGTTATGATTCGAAAACCAGGGAAAGAAGTGATTCCAGTGCCCAGACCCGGAGAAGTAGTAGTGTTCGAAGCTTTTTTCGAAGCCGGTTTGGGTCTTCCTGCAGTGGACTTCCTGGCAGAAGTACTCGAACTGTTCCATATAACTCTCCCTCAATTATCTCCGAGCGCAGTAGCTAGATTAGCTATTTTTGAATGGGCCTTAAGAGCCGAAGGATGTGAAGGAAGGGCGGAAATCTTCGCTGCATTACATAGAGCAACCTGCCAGCCAAAAACCTTCGTAGCTCCCGGAGGTGAAAAAGTAGTAACGTCTTTTGGCAGTATCAACTTTAGACTTCGGGATGAGTACGCCCTTCGCTTTCCTGCTAAAGCCATCAACGCTAGGTGGTACACCGACTGGATTTTGAAATGGTTCTATGCCGAAGTCGGGGCAAGCAACCCTCTGGCCGGACCCCTTAGAGAAATCCAATTCCGAAAGGAGGCTTTGGTGCGTCCTGACGAAGGTCAATTCGAAGCCCGTCTGAACTTGCTTGAAAAAGTTAGCCGAAGGCTCAGTATGCGGGATTTGGCAGAAGAGTTCATCGGTCTTCAAATTCCTCCACTGATGGCCGACTGGCCTATTATCTTCGAAGATGATTCCGAAGGTGGTCTTCGCAGAATTAACTTGACTTCAAGTCCTACAGGTAACTTCGAAAACAACATGCATTAAACATATTTGCTTCGAAGAAAAAACTGACTTGAATTATTTATTTTGTAGAAACTTCAGCCCCTGTTACTTCAGAACAGATTATAAGGGCTTCGGAAAAAATCTTGGGTGCTCCAACTCCGACCGAAAAAGAGTGGCGAATTAAGCTGGTTGGGAGTTGGGAAAGATTTAACAGAGTATGGGGAATGCTGAAACTCACTCCTCCCCCTCTGATGGATTGGGCGCCTTTGGAGAAAGGGCCTCAAAAAAGGAAAGCCGAAGCTGGAACTTCAAGTTCAGCAAAAACTCCGGTGAAGAGGGTTGCTCGGAAGCCGAAGAACCTCGCACCTTTAGATCCTATACCTTCGAGCTCTAGAGCTTCCGTTTCCGATTCCCAAGAAGAAGTGGAAAGGTTACTTGTGCGCCTACTGGAAGAGAATGAAACTCAAACGGCCGCACAAACCGGAGTACCTGCGAACGTACCGGAGTTCGGAGAAAATGTTGATCAACCAAGGACTTCGGTAGTTCAAGAAGATGTAGCTCAGGAAGAAGTTCCTGTGAATGAAAGTGGGGTCGAAGTCACTATGGCTTCGATTCTCGAAGAAGCAGCGAGGACTACCCAGGACGATGCTCCTGCAGTCCATGATTCAACGGCTGATTCAGATGAAGAATTAGCTTTTGATCCACCAATCAGTCCGACAACGACTCCTCCACGGACTGCCGAAGGTAGAACTCGAAGAACTTTTGTATTTATTTGAATTTTTATACTATGTATAATACTTTTGATTACTTTGCAGAACCCACTCCTATGGAAGAAGTCCACCAGGAGGAAATAATTCCTGAACCTTCGACGACTTCGGAGCCAGTCCCAAGAGTTACTCAAAAGGGGCCTGGAAGAGGCAAAAGACAAATAGAGCCCTTGCCTGCTATAAGCTCCGAATCAACTCCGTCTGATTCAACAGACGAGAGCCAATCTTCCAGGGAAGCTCAAACTCCAGTGGCTCCGAAGACCGCAGGCCAAAGCTCCGGTCCTTCATTGAACGAAGATGACCAAGAGGCAATAAGCATGCTCCCCTTGCTGGCTCCTTTCTTAGGGCAAACAACTGGTCTTCGGACTTTGCTCGAACCTTTGGATCGAGCTAGTCGTGAGATAGGGGAGACCGAATTAGTGGCCATCCTGCGCAAGGCTGACAGGACGGAGCTTAATGCCATTATTGAACGTACAGCTTATCAGGTATGAAACAACTGCAAATTATTATAGAATTTATCTTCGAATGAATATTTACTTTGATTTTTACTTTGGCAGCAAACTGTCTTGGCCCGAGCTGCAAGTCTATGCAATGACGAAGAAATCGCTCGGCTTCGGGAAGAAAATAGCACTCTTCAAAGGAATTTTAACATCTCTGAAAGTCGAGTGACTCAAATGGACAATATAATATTAACAGAGCGAAGGGCCAGGCAAAGTTTGGAAGCTGTAAAGAAAGAGCTCGAAGCGGAAAGGATTGTGCTTCGAGCAGAGGTTGACAAACTGCGGGCGGAGCATGCTACTACAGGGTCTAGGCTCGTCCGGCTTGAAGAAGAAGCTAGCCAATTGTTGACGCAGAAAAACACTTTGACTACTGAGAATGCTAGGCTTTCTGGGGTTTTGGACGAAGTTACTTCGGCGAAGGATGCGCTGAACGAAGATAAGTTGAAGTCTGAGAAGGTGGCTGCGGAAGTTATGAATCAGTTGTTAGAAGTCCTGGAATACTTCGGTACTACCGGAATTCTTCCTTCTGATGATAACATCAGCCTTCTGCGCCGGTTGAAAAGGATCCAAGGGGTGGCGAAGCAGATGAAGACGGCGGGCATTAGATACGGAGAACTCTCCGGACATGTGTCTGCTGTTGGTCTACTTCGCTATTACGAGGATTTGGGCCGATCAATAACTCCGGACGCAGGAAGAGGTCCAATCACCTTCGACGACGACCGACTTCTCAAACCTTCCGAAGGTGTAGCTGCTGCTTGGCGGGCCTTCCAAACTTCGTGGAGAGCCGAAGGTCGATCTGCGATCAAGGCTTGGATTGATGAAGGCCAACGCCAGAAGCATGTTCGGAGCCAAGCTTCGAGCAGCCAACCTCCTTCAAACCCACAGGTTTAGGAATGTTTTAGGATTTTTAACCGTGTAAAGCTTTGTGCTTGTAAACATTTATCAATGAAAATCTTGTTTGTCATATTTTTAGGCTTTGCCTCTTATCGAAGATATCGAAGTGTTAGAGCTTAACAGCGAACTTCGCTCACTGTGGAACACCTTCGAACTTCTAAAGAGTTATAAGCGTCCTCGATTTCTTATCCCTCGAGATGACTCCGGCGTTATTGCGCCCGAAGTAATCAAAGACGTATTGTCTTATATTAAAGAGGAAGATAAAGAAATCGACGCAAACACCTCGTCTTCTGAAGACACTAATTGGTCCGAAGACGAAGGTGAAGCCCAAAATAAAAGATCTGAAGGTCTTAGAAGCTGGGAGAGAAGTCCTGAGCGGCTTCGAACTTGGGCCGAGCTTCAACAAGAACAGAAGGATTTTAGAGCTTCGAAAGGGAGAAAGAGAGTTAAACGCAAAGTTCTTAGAACTTCCGATGTTGGAACTAGTCGTTCCACCCCTAGCTCTCGGGACCGAAGAGGTCTCCGATTCCTTCTTGGTATAGATACCAATTTTTCATAATGTAATCTGTAAACACATTTGTTTCAATAATGAATGCCGATTTAAAATTGTCTCCATATTTACTAGCCCCTCTTTGGGTATAAGCAACTTCGAACTGCATTCAAAGATGGTTATGCGCAAAGAAAAAACTTCGGAGTACAATTTTTTGGGGGTTCGGAGCCCCTCTGTCATTTTTAAAGATCTTTTGAAATCTTATGAAATGTCTTTGACCTTTGTAGTCAGAAGAATGGTAACTTGGTACCTTTGTTTGTTTTACGAAAGAAATCAATTAAGATAACTTCGAGGACACTTTAGTGTCTTAAGAAATTTGTCACTTTGGACTTATATGAACAAACATTCGAAGCTCATGGCTTAAATGCTGTTTTGCTTTAGCCACCTTCGGCTGTTTTTTGCAGAAATCTACCAGCCGGAGCTTGGATTTCGCAGAAATTGTAGCCATCTTCGGCTATTTTTGCAGAAGTCTACCAGCCGGAGCTTGGACTTCGCAGAATTTGGCCACTTGGGCTCTTTTTTGCAGAAGTCTACCAGCCGGAGCTTGGACTTCGCAGAATTTGGCCACTTGGGCTCTTTTTTGCAGAAGTCTACCAGCCGGAGCTTGGACTTCGCAGAATTTGGCCACCTTCGGCTCTTTTTACGGAAGTCTGACAAGCTGCAGCTTGGACTCCGCAGATTTTGGCCACCTTCGGCTCTTTTTACGGAAGTCTACCAGCCGAAGCTTGGACTCCGTAGAATGTGGTATTGGCTCTTTTACGGATGCCTACAAGGTATCAGCTTGGGCTCCGGATGGATTTCAGCCACCACACCGGAGGCCTCGACTTTATGGGTACGAAGTCCGGAAATACAGCCCTGCTTGATAACACTTCCCTCTCGAACGACTTCTGTCCCAGCGCGTCCGCTCGGGAAACTAGGAGCGTCAAGGGGAAGGCAAGCCACAGGGTGTATGCTTTATTAATTTAGAGGTGATTACAAGCGAATTACAAGGAGCCCTTATGCGAAGTATCGCTTTAGGTGCTCCGCATGCCAAGTATGTGCTAACTCTTCACCTTCTAAATTAGCTAATTTAAATGAACCAGGGCGTCCCGAGCGGACGATTAGATATGGACCTTCCCATTTATTGCCTAACTTCCCTGGTGCTATAATGCTTCGTAGAACAAGATGACCCGGCCTTAACTCGCTGAGCTTAACCTTCGGGTCATACCAAGTCTTCGTCTGCTGATGATACTTTGATAGATTAGCTACAGCCCGAAGTCTTGTTTCTTCTGACAAGTCTAACGAAGCTTGTCTTTCTTCTTCGACGTCTGGTTCGGTGCTGCGAAATGAGCCCCCTTTGAGCTCCGTTGGAGTCATAGCTTCATCTCCGAATAGTAGTCTGAACGGAGTAAAACCTGTGGACCTTGTTTGCGTAGTCCGAATGGACCACAGAATCTTCGGAAGCTCTTCGGTCCACAGTCCCTTTGACAACCCTACTATTCTTCGATTTAACCCTGATAAAATATTTCCATTAGCTCGCTCAACGGCTCCATTCGACTGAGGATGTCTCACTGCAGCAAAACATAGTTGAATGCCTAGGTCTTCGCAAAACTTCCTGAAGGGTTCTGCATCGAACTGTGTTCCATTATCAACTGTGAGATATCTAGGCACTCCGAACCGGCAAATAATGTTTTTCCAGAAGAATTTCTGTACATTATTCGAAGTGATAGCTGTTAAGGGCTCTGCTTCGACCCACTTAGAAAAATATTCGATAGCTACCACTGCGAACTTTAAATTTCCCTTTGCTAATGGAAAGGGACCAATTAGATCCATACCCCATCTGGCCATAGGCCATACCGGAGCAATGACTTGAAGAGCTGTTGGTGGGCGATGACTCCGTCGACCCATCCACTGGCATCCTTGACAAGTGCGGACCAAGCTCTCCGCATCAGCTGTTATTGTGGGCCAATAAAGCCCCTGGCGAAGTGTTTTTCCTGCCAGAGCTCTAGGGGCTAAATGACTTCCACAAAGGCCTTCGTGTATTTCTCGAAGAATTTCTTGGCCTTCGGCTTGAGATATACATCGTAGTAGGGGGGAACATACTCCGGCCTTGTATAATATACCGTTGATTAACTGATAGTTTCTTGCTCTGAGCTTTAATCTTGACAATTGGGGCTCTTCGGGCAAATTTGTTCCTCCTTGCAAGAGTTCTATGATTGAATCTTTCCAATCTGCACTAGGAATGCAGAGAATCTCTGCAGAAGCAACTTGTGGCACCGAAGGTATATTGAGCTCCTCATAGAAAGCTTCGTCAGGCACATCCACAGCTCCGGCAGCAGCCTTCGCTAAAATGTCCGCTTGCACGTTTTCAGCTCTTGGTATACTCCGAATGGAAATACCCTTGAAATGTGCTTCGATCTTGCGAATTTCTTCCAAGTACTTTGCAAGCTGTGGATGTCGGACTTGAAAACTTTTGTCTACGTGCCCTGCTACTATCTGAGAATCTGTTTTTATAATTATTCTTGTAGCCCCTAGAGCACGTGCTTTCCGAAGTCCCAATAATATTCCTTCGTACTCCGCTATATTATTGGTAGACTTAAAGTTGAGTCTTGCGGAGTACATTGCTCTTTGTCCTGATGGTGAAATTAATACTGCCCCAATGCCTGCTCCGGATGCTTGAAAAGCCCCGTCGGAGTAAATAATCCAAACTCCGTCATCTGATTTTTCCGGAGTCAACTTCGCAGGTGGAGTCCACTCTGCTACGAAGTCTGCTAGGACTTGAGATTTGATAGCTGTCCTTGCCAGGAAAGATATGCCGAAGGGTGCTAGTTCTACTGCCCACTTTCCAATCCTTCCAGTGGAATCTTTGCTTCGGAGCATATCTCCTAAAGGATATGAAGTTGGTACAATTACATTATGAGCCAAAAAATAATGCCTTAACTTCCTCGAAGCCATTATCAGAGCATAAACGAACTTTTCAAGTTCGGAGTATCTTGTCTTTGCTCCTGACAATGCTTCGGATACAAAATAGACAGGATTTTGGACCAACTTCCCATTGATATCTGCTTCTCTGACAAGGACTGCGCTGACAGCTGAGCCTGTAGCTGCAAGATACAGAAGTAGGGTTTCGTCCGCAATAGGCACCGTAAGTGTAGCAAGATTGCTGAGATAATTTTTAATGTCTTCGAAGCTTCTCTGACACTCCGGTGTCCATGCAAAATCTTCGGACCCTTTCACAATTTGATTTAAGACCTCCTCCATATGGAGGAGGTCTTAAACCAGTATACTGAGATTGTGAAAGTGTAATCCCATTCTTGCCCTTAATCAATTTGATGATTAGAATAACATCACCTTCTCCCATGTCTTTTATATCAAAACTTTTTGATAGAAAAGACTTGATATCTTGATCACATCAATATTTGTGCTAAAGATTAGTATATCATCTACATACAATCATAATATAACTTCTTCACCCCCACCATGTTGATAGTACACACATCTATGAACCTTATTTATGATAAATCCCACAGAAGTTAGAGTTCTGTCAAATTTATCATGTCACTCCTTAGATGCTTATTTTAGGCCATACAAATACTTCAATTATTTACACACCTTGCTCTCATGGACATTCACTACAAATCCACCTAGCTAATCCATGTATATCTCCCCATCCAACTATCTATTTAGGAAAGTTGTATTTACATCAATCTGATGAACGATAAGACCATATGAGGTAGCCAACAAAAGTAATGCTTTGATAGTGGTCAGTCTAGCGATAGGTGAATAAGTATTGAAAAAGTCTTTGCCTTCTTATTATGTGTAACCTTTGACCATAAGTCGAGCCATGTATTTCTCAATAGTACCATTAGGCCTAGGCTTCTTCTTGAACATCCACTTACATCCCATGAGTTTGTAACCATAGAGTCATTCTGTTAGCTCCCACGTACTATTGGATATAATCAAGTCCATCTCATTATAGACAACTTCTTTTCAATCACCTGCATCCAAAGATGCATATGTCTCAGTAATTGTCGTATGAGTATCATCTATAAGGTAAATAGTGAAATCATCACTAAAATATTTTGCAACCCTTTGTCTCTTACTCCTTTTAGGTGCTTCACTATCATCCTCCTCAAGAATTTTGTCAAACTGAGTATGTTGTTCATAAAACTCAAAATTAATAGGTGTATCAGGTTCATGAATTATTTCCATAGAAAATCTAGTAGTGTTATGCATATATTTCATTGGAAACATATTTTGAAAAAATGTTACATTGTGAGATTCTAAAATAGTATTAACATGCATATTAGGCACCTTAGATTTTACTATTAAAATTCTATATGCAATGCTCCTCTAAACATAGGCTAGAAAGACACAATTCACTATCTTAGGTTCCAACTTATGTTTCTTCATGATTGGGTCATTAACTTTCGTCAAACACCACCAAGTGCGCACGTAAAAAGTGATGGTTTTCTCTTGATCCATATCTCATATGGAGTTTATTATTTATTCTTGTCGAAACTCTATTCAGGACATAACATGTAGTCAATAAAGCCTCCACACTAAGCCTTTGATAAACCGGTAGTAGTTAACATAGCATTAATCAAGTCAATTATCGTGTGGTTTTTTTCCAAGCATCCCTATTTGATTTGGGCAAATAGGGAGGAGTGCTCTCATAAATAATACCATGTTTCTCACATAATTCATCAAATATTTTGGGAAAATATTCACTATCATGATATGACCTTAGACGTTTGATCTTTCTCTCTAGTTGATTTTCAACTTTGGCCTTATAAATTTTAAAGTAGTCTAATACATCATCCTTAGTTCACAAAAGATAAACATAACAAAATCTAGATGTATCATCCATCAATGTCATGAAATATCTATTTTCATCATTTGTCAACACACCATTCATCTCGCAAAGATCAAAATGTATGGCACATAACGTTAGGACATGGGTAAGCTACGCTAGCTGGTAATTTCAAAAATTTCACCTCAAACCCTAGAACCATTCGCGTGAGGGATTATGAATCATTAACTTCTAACACGAGATGCGCTAGTGTAGCAGAAGAAGATGTTGGAAAAGCACGTCCCCACTTATCCTCATTTCGGTCCACCCGTTCCTCGGCGATCCAATCGGCGAAGACCGGCGATGTCCACGTGAAGAAGCCCACAAGCACCGCTATTCGAGTAGCGCTTCTACCAAGTCCACACATATAAGGATGAGATTGATCTCACGCTGGCGTGCTAGCACCGCACATGAGATCTTAGGGAGAAATCTCAATCTCAACTATTGAGATCAAGAAGGGAGAGGAGAGGTTCTTTGAAGCTATGGTTTAGATCTAATATAAACTACAATTAATCTGTTGTCAATGACCCCTTTGTGCCTTGCGATTTTAATTTCAGTTTTTAGCCTTGTTGAGTTTGTGTTCTTGGTCGAGTCTTGTTGCTAGTTTAGTCATCCCTTTGTGTCATTTGAGTAGTAGTTGATCTTGTGTCTCAAAAAAATTACCCCACCCGAAACCCCCCCTCCATAACCCTAGTCGGTTTCCACTTGGTTTCCTACTTGGTTTTCCACATCGAGTCCTTGTGACCCCCTTCGGTAAAATAGGCATAACTTTTCGCTCGTTTGTTAGAAAAATCTGAAATTTTTTGAGCATCTTCTTCTCCCAATTTGGAACCGACCCAAACTAGGCTTCACCCTATTTGGTTTCATAAGAATTTCCAAAAAAATCAAGAAGATAAAGAAAAAAATGGTCAAAGTTTTTGCATGCCGTTTAGAGAACTTGTTGAATTTCTGTGAACCACATCCCACCTCAGTTGCAGGTGCCAATTTTTGTGGTTGCATTTCTTGTCATCCTTGTTCAAAAAAAAAATATAGTGAAAAAAACGAGAAGAAGCAAAAGAGAACCGGTCCTGTCGTTTACTACCTTGTTCTGCCTTCCACTTGAGTTTTGGGCACATAGTTTCCCTCTATTGCTTGAATTTCACCTTGGGAGCACTTAGACCAGCAACTTTGATGAGTACTAGGGAACACTTATTGAACTTGGTTTAACTGTTATTACTATCACTATTCCTTGCTACTTACTTTGCCTTCCAAGCTACACCTTCTCTTGGTCAGGACAGGTTCACATCTTGCAATCACCCACCACCCTCCACTTGGTTCTTCACCTGTAGGCCGGTTACCTCACTGCGGTGTGGTAAGAACACTTGCAAGCGTGGGTAAGGCGCTTGACGGATTGCTTCCACCACACACCCACCACCCCACCTAGTTGCTTTCCATAAGGATTATTCTTTGTTGTTTTGTCTTTCACTAACATGGCAGATAACAACGGTACCCCTCCATCCGATTTTAATGACTGCGTCTCACGACGTGCTCTACTGGAGTCTCAGCGGCAGACCCAACACTCCATCGAATGCCTCGCGCGTACTGTGGCTGACCTAGTGGACCAGATGACTGCCCCGGAGACACGCTTGCCTGCTGCACAAGCCGACGACGACCATGTTGAGGAGAAAGACGACCATGTTGAGGAGGAAGACGACCTATCTGATGCCGGGAACAATGGCATTGACCCTAACGAGGCTGCACGTCATCGCTTTCAGTTCAATCGTCAAGGTATGGGTGGCCACCGCAACCGCCATCCACGAGGTAACAATGACAACCGCGGGAACAATGATCCCTACTCCAAGGTAAAATTTTTAGTACCTCATTTTGCTGGAACCTATGATCCAGATGCATATTTAGATTGGGAGATGTCAGTCGAACAAAAATTTAATGCTCACATGGTTCCTGCTATCCATTGCGTGCGCTTAGCTACTAGTGACTTCACTGGATATGCTCTTCTTTGGTGGACTGAAATAGTTCAGGTTGGCAATGAACCATAAAATTGGGGTATGTTAAAATGGCAAATGTGTGGTAGATGGGTTCCTCCTTCATATAAACGTGACTTGAGAAAAAAATTGCAGCGCCTAAACTAAGGAAATAAATCGGTAGAGGAGTATTATCAGGAGCTGCAAATAGGTTGCATGCGTGCTGAAATTGAGGAGGACAATGAGGATAAAATGGCCTGTTTTTATGGTGGTTTAAGATGTGAAATTCAGGATATCATTGATTATAAAGAATACAATACTATCACTCATCTTTTCCACCTTGCTATACTTGCAGAAAAAGAATTGCAGGGTCGCCAACAACCACAACGCAGCATGAGGGCCAACATTGGTGGTACCACTTCACGCTCAAGTGGGCAGCAGCAGCGACCACCACCTCCTTCTCGACAGGCGGTTACATCAGCACCTTCTACATCTATAGCCCAGGCTGAGAGCTCCAAAGCTGCAGCATCCAAGGCGCCAGCCAAGCCCACCTCCTCGGTGGCATCTACTGCACGTTCTACAGCGATCCAATGTCACCGATGCAAAGGATTCGACCACGTTATGAAGGACTGCCCTAGTCAGCGGGCTTATATTGCTACGGAAGATAGTGTCTATGTAAGTGCTAGTAATGTTGAAGATGAATATGCACTTGCTGCTAACATTGCAGGAGATTACGATGCTTCCGACGATGACGCTGTTTTTGCACCGGATGCCTCTGCCGACCATGAAGCACTTATTGTACAACGTGTTTTGAGCACTCACATGGAGCAGGACGACCGGGCACAACGGAACAATCTGTTTCAAACCTTCTTCATCGTCAATGACCGCCGTGTACGTGTCATCATCGACAGCGGTAGTTGCAACAATTTGGTGAGCCACGACATGGTAACTAAGCTTCAACTTCCCACTCGTGCGCATCCACACCCTAACCACGTGCAATGGTTCAACAATAGCGGTAAGGTCAAGGTAACACAAACTGCTCACATCAAAATTGCCATTGGTACATACTTCGGAGTTGCTGATTTTGATGTAGTACCAATGCAAGCATGTTCTCTATTACTTGGTAGACCTTGAGAGTATGATACTGATACTACACACCATGGTAGGAGCAATAAGTACACATTTATGTATAAAGGAAAGAAAGTTACTTTGCTTCCTATGACTCCTGCTGAAATTGTGAAATTTGAACAAGAAAAACATGCTAAGGACGCACAAACGAGCAAACAACCTTCTGAAAATCAGCAAGTAGCTAAGATGCTTTTGAGGCAACAGAAAGATAAAGTTGCTTCTCCTTCATCACAAGTTATTAATCTGAAAGGACGTGTCATGCTTGCAACTAAAACTGACGTTGCTGAAATTTGTGATGATACTCCCATGATATATGGCTTGATTTGCACGAACGTGCTGTTTTCACTTGCGAACATTCCTAGATTTGTTCCCGTTGCAGTCACTGACCTTTTGCAGGAGTTTAATGATGTTTTTCCTGCTGAGATACCACCCGGGCTGCCACCGATACACGGCATCGAGCACCAAATTGATTTGATCCCGGGAGTGTCTCTTCCTAATCGTGCAGCGTACCGTACCAATCCAGAGGAGACAAAAGAAATTCAGTGCCAAGTATAGGACCTTCTTGATTGTTGGTACGTCTGTGAAAGCCTTAGTCCTTGTGCAGTACCTGTTCTTTTGGTGCCTAAGAAAGATGGTAGTTAGCGCATGTGTGTTGATTGTCGTGCTATTAATAATATCACCATTAGATATCGGCACCCTATTCCTAGATTGGATGACATGCTTGATGAGCTTAGTGGTGCCATTATCTTTACTAAGATTGATCTCCGTAGTGGCTACCACCAAATTCACATGAAACTAGGTGATGAATGGAAAACTGCTTTTAAAACAAAGTTTGGATTATATGAGTGGCTTGTCATGCCTTTTTGCCTTACTAATGCACCTAGTACCTTCATGCGCTTGATGAATGAAGTCCTTCGACCTTTTATAGGACGCTTTGTGGTAGTATACTTTGATGATATCT
This sequence comes from Zizania palustris, assembly GCA_019279435.1. NCBI lineage: Eukaryota > Viridiplantae > Streptophyta > Magnoliopsida > Poales > Poaceae > Zizania > Zizania palustris. Next base: position 63,513,721 of record JAAALK010000285.1, on the reverse strand, counting down.
TGATTTACAGCAAGTCTCCCACTGAACATGTTGAACACCTACGTGCTGTTTTTTCTGTCCTACGTGAGGCTAGATTGTTTGGTAACTGAGAAACCAAGGGTTGGTTTCGGTGTTTGTGATGAGTGATTGACAGGTTTTTAACCTCTATTTTGAAGGGGTACCTCCGAAGGGGGTTTGGAGGTTGGACCTCCGAAGGGTGTTCGGAGGTGGTTTCACCGAAGGGTGTTCGGTGGTTTGGTTGCTGCAGCTGTTGCAGCGGAGTGTGTGTGTCGGAGGGGTTCGACAGTACATGATGACTGGGTTGTACCGAAGGTCTCGGTACTTTGGGCGGTACACCGGAGTGTGTACCAGAGGTTGCTACCCCGGAGAGGTCTCCGGAGTACTAGATACACTTGTCTGCTTGTCTGTGGTGCGCAGGGACTTCGGAGGCGACGGACAAGTTCGTAGCAGGTGAACCTGGGTCAAGCGGGAGGCTTGATGTCAGGGGAGCGGGGAGCTCCGTCACGGTGGCTGCGAAGGGGTCTGGGTTGGTCCTCGGGTCGAGGTGCGCCAGGTGGAGGCAGAGAGTGCGGAGCGTGGCTCCGGGTGAAGGTACTCCGAGACAAAGTCCTCGGAGGTGAGGCACTTCGAAGGTACTCCAGATGGAGTGACTTCAGAGTTGGATGGATCAAGTCCTCTGCGGAGGCAAGGAGTTCGAAGTGTGCTCCGGAGGGAGACATTCGAAGGTACCCGACGAAGGTCTCAGAAGTCGAGGTGCATTGAAGGCATGGTCCGGGTGAGGCTCGTCGAGGAGTGTGCTCGAGGAGAGGCACTACGACGAAATGCTCATGGAATGCTTCGTGCGGAGGCCTTGGACGAAGGAGGGACTTCGAAGGGTGGTACTCCGAAGGTGGGGCTTCGGAGTGTGGTTGTCTTGTGGTACTTTGGCCTGCATGGCTTCGGTACACGGACTGATGGAGTTCGAGCTGGGCGAAGCTGCGAAGCCGTGGTGGTCCACTCCGGAGGTGTTGGTGCGAAGGCCCAAGGGCTTTGACGGCTTCGGCTCAAAACCATCACTGTATCGAAGGCTGACTTCGGTGAAGCGAAGGCCATCTGGCTCAAGGCTTCTCACCGAAGGAATCGCACCCCTCGCGTGCGAAGGGGGCTTCAAAAAGGTCAAAGGCTGCAAGTCTGACAGTGTCTGCTCTGCAAAAAGCTGGCGCTGTCCCCTCTGCAAAGGCTGACAGAGAAGCCTCCAATAAAGTTGACTACCTTTTGTACCCCTCAGTTCTGTAGAGACAAAACCAATGTAAACCCTAGGGGTAAAGTAGTCAATTCCTTTGGGTGAACTGTGGGCTATAAATATGGGGGCTCGGTAGGTAACATTTAACACTTTGAGCATTTACTGTTGAGCTCCTGTACCAGCCACCACCTCTCTGTATTCATCCAGAGTTCATTTTTATTGTGTTCCTTGTTCAAGCGGCGAAGCCCTGCTTCTGTGTTGTCTTTCTGCTTGAACTTGTTTGCATACCTCGCTAGCTTTAGTGCACCGAAGCCTGTCTAGGCGAAGTGTGTTTTGTGCGAAGGTTTCTTTTCAGTGTGTGTTCGCTCTGTGTAACAAGAGGCGAGACCTCGCTGCTTACTAGCGAAGCCCTGATCGAAGCCCGCGCTTTTATCGTGTCTGAGTACCTAGCGAAGCCTGTGAGTGTGCGTTTAGACCTTCGGTGTACGAAGCCCAGCACCAATTGCTGCTGCCAAGTACTTGGACGAAGTCCTCAGAGGGTCATCCACTCTTGCGAAGGGTGAAGTGCGAAGCCTGCTCGAAGCACCTTGTGTGCGGAGCCTGCACTGACTTAGCAGAATAGATTTTCGAGGGTTGTGAGTGGAGCGAAGTGTTCTTGGCTTCGAACTTTTGGTCCTGCGAAGCCTGTGTTCGGAGTTGTCAAAACACCTCCGAACCAGACCTTCGAAGGTAGTGTTCGAAGCCTGTTCCACAGAAGACAGGATTAAAACCGAAGGCTAGTTCTTAGCCCGAAATTTTAAAAGCTCCCATTCACCCCCCTCTGGTCGTCGTTTCCGGTCCAACAATTGGTATCAGAGCAGGTTAAGATCACCAGTTGACCTTAACCGGTTTTGTGATCTGTTGGCGACATGGATAGAAGCAGTAAAATTCCTATGTTCGATGGGACAGACTTTGCATTCTGGAAGGTGCGCATGGAGGCTTACTTGCTAAGCCAAGGAAATGCAATTTGGGAGATTGTGGACTCACAATACTCCATCCCTGATACTCGCACCACTCAAACAGAAAAAGATCAGTATAATGCCAACTCGAAGGCAAGAAACATATTGTTCATTGGTTTGAGCCGGAGTGAGTTTGATAGGGTGCAGCACCTTAGGACTACTAGGGAGATTTGGACAACACTCACTATTTTTCATGAGGGCTCTACACAGATTAAGGCCAGGCGTCAAAGCACATATAATCAACAGTATCAGCTGTTTGTGCAGGCACCTGGTGAATCTATAGATGCCATGTTCTCTCGCTTTGATGCGATAGTGAGTAACTTGCGATCCAACGGGACGCTTGCTTACAATGACCATTATAGGGCTATCAAGCTTCTCTATGCTCTTGACCGTAGCATATGGGAAGTGAAGATTTCCAGCATTGAGGAGTCTGCAGGTTATGACACTTTGACCTGTGATGTGCTTTTTAGCAAGCTGAAGTCCATAGAGATTGCCAAGGCATCTCTTGCAGTGCACATAAGCTCTTTGCCACAGCCATTGGCATTGGTTTCTAGCACTAGCCGTGGCACCACTGCAGAACCAAGCACATCCGACACTTGTGTTTTTGCAGATGGTTTTGCTTTGTCCTCCCTGGTCTCCGTCACAAAGGAGCAGGTGGACACTCTAGATGATGATGAGCTTGCTCTCATTGCCCGGAGGTTCACCCGTTTTTATCATGAGAGACGGGATCAGAGGAGAAGTGGTTTTAGTGGTTGCTTTGAATGTGGCGACACTTCTCACATCAAGGCCAATTGTCCTAAGCTCAAAAAGAGAGATGAGAGTGAGCGCCCCAAATACCACAAGAAGGAGAGGAAACCCTTTGTGAAGGGCAAGCGCGGCAAGGTGGCTAAGAAAGTAGCCAAAGCCGCTTCCAGAGCTTTTGTTGCTACTCTCAGCGACATCGACACTTCCTCAACTGAGGAGTCGAGCTCTGAGGAGGAGGAGTCCCCAAGGAAGGAGGACAAGAAGGACAAGAAGGGACGAGACTTCACCGGCCTTTGCTTCATGGCCGACAGCGATCTCAGCGGCGATGAGTTTGACTCATCTGAGGTACCTCTATCATCTGACCAGCTATTAATTAAATTAGATGAACTAAATGAAGTAGTTTTTGGTCAGGATAGATTACTTGTGCAAGCCGCTAGAGAAAGAAAAGACCTTAGACTTAGGCTGGAATCTGTTTCTACTGAATATGCCATGCTTAAGTCTAAATTTAATGACACTGAATGTGAGTCCTGTTCTGTGGTCATGGGTGAGCTTGCTCAGTTGCGTTCTGTACATGCTCAAACTCTTTCAGAGCTTGAGACTGCACAGAAGCAGCTTTTGGTGGTGGATTCTAGACCTCATGATGTTATTGAATGCATGAACTGTTCTTTATTACGCGAAAGCATTAATTTACGTGATAAGCATGTTCATGATTTAGAGGCTAGATTGGAGAGGGCCGGTTGTTCTAAGGATGTGCAGCCTGTGTGTGACACTTGCATCACCCTTAAGGACCAGCTAGGCACTGTTAGAGAGCGAGCTGAAAACCTTATGACTGAAAATGAGTACCTTCTTTCTGTGGTTAATAAATGCACTGAGGGAAAGGGTAGGATGGATTTGCTCTTGGCCAAGACCAAGTTGTGTGCTGACAGAGCAGGGTTAGCTCTAGGTTTAGGTTTTGAGAGGATTCCTTCAGAAAATGGAAACAAAACTGTTTTTACCTCACCCACTACCCTAGAGAAAGAGAGAGCTCTGTTAGACACACCTTCAGTCAAAAAGCCTACCCGACCACCAAAGAAAACCACTCCTCCTACCAAGAAAAATCCTCCCAAGAAAACCACTCAGAAGAAACCCAAGGAGTCTGTGAGAGTTGCTTCTATGACCCATGAGAGTGCCCCTAGGAGAATTTTTCATTGTTCCTACTGTCAGCGGGCGGGTCATTTGATTGTTTCTGTTTTCGTCGCATCAAGGATGAGCGACGCTCTCAGGCGATGAGTTACCAAGACATGCATTATTCATCTTTTGGTATGCATGAGTCTGAGTTCTACTCTCGTCCTGTTTTCGAGGCTCCTCGTGCTTCTCGAAGAGGTTTTACTCCTCGAGGTGTTCACCATGTTCCATATGGTGGTAGACCCCGGGCGAGTAGCTTTGTACCTCGTCAGAATAGGAGACCTCGTCATGCTTTCCGATCACAGCATGTTGGTAGACCTCGCACTTTGCATCATTCTGATTATCTTGTGCGTAGACCATCTACTTTTACTGCGCCTACTACTCGTGTCACTCAGTGCTGGATGCCTCGTCATTTTTTCACTCACCCCAGCACAGAGCGATCGAGATATTCTTATCATGTGTAGGTGACAGATCGAGGCTTGGAGGGCACGTGGATAATGGACTCCGGTTGTTCGCGCCACATGACCGGAGATGCAGCATGGTTCTCCAGCCTCACCACAACCAAGCAAAGGGAACATATCACCTTCGGAAACAATCGAAGGAGTAGAGTGAAAGGTAAAGGTGTGGTAAGAATTAACTCGAATTTCACTCTCAAAGATGTTGCTTTGGTTGAGAACCTGGGATACAATTTGCTGTCTGTATCTCAGTTGCTTGATGAGGGCTTCGAAGTGCGATTCCATCGCGATACTTCGCAAGTGCTCAATTCTGATGGTGTTGTAGTCTGTAAGATCTTTAGAGTTGGGAGAGTTTTTGGAGCTGATTTTTCAGAATCGTCTGGTTCTTCTCATTGTCTTGTTGCACATTCGACTTCTGAGCTTTGGAAGTGTCATACGAGACTGGGGCATATGAGCTTTGAGTTGCTCGCTCGTCTGAGCGCCCTAGGTCTAATCCGAGGATTGCCCAAGCTCAAGTTTGAGAAGAATTTAGTTTGCGCTCCTTGTCGACATGGAAAAATGATTGCCGCTTCGCATTCGCCAGTCACCACAGTGATGACTGAACAACTCGGAGAACTTCTTCACATGGACACTGTAGGTCCTTCTCGGGTTAGTTCTTTAGGCGGCAAGTGGTATGTACTAGTTATTGTCGACGATTTCTCTCGCTACTCTTGGGTCTTCTTTCTTGCCAGCAAGGATGAAGTGTTTTCACACTTTCAGAGCTTGGCTTTGAGACTTTTCACTGAACTCCCTGGTGCATTGAAATTCATTCGAAGTGATTATGGCACCGAGTTCAAAAACAGTCTCTTTGTTGACTTTTGCATGGGGCATGGCATAGAACATCAATTCTCTGCTCCGCGGGTTCCTCAACAGAACGGTGTTGTTGAGAGAAAGAACCGCACTTTGGTTGAGATGGCTAGGACGATGCTTGATGAGCACAGGACTCCTAGAAAATTCTGGGCTGAGGCCATGAATACTGCATGTTACATCTCAAACCGTATATTCTTGCGCTCAATTTTAAACTTGACATCTTATGAGCTGCGTTTTGGGAGATAGCCCAAGGTTACTCATCTTCGAGTTTTTGGCTGTCGTTGCTTTATCCTAAAACGTGGTAATTTGGATAAATTTGAGTCGCGCTCTTCTGACGGGATCTTTTTAGGTTACACTACACATGGTCATTCTTATCGTGTTTATAACTTGGAAAATAACACTGTCATCGAGTCATGTGATGTGACTTTTGATGAATCAACCCCCTCTGTTAGTTCTGCATTTGAACAGGCAAATGAACACGACATGGAACAGACCATCTTCGAAGAAGAAGATCCCGGAGAATTCGAGGATGAACCCCTACTTCCCTCGACATCAACCCCCGAAGCTGACCCCGCTTTAACCACTTCGGCACGAGGTCCTGAAGCAACTACCTCGACATCGGTCATCTTGGACCACTCCAACGCACAAGTTGAGGGGGAGACTGCATCCCGCCGCGAGGCTCCACATCATGTTCAAAGGATGCACCCTCCCGAGCAGATCATTGGTGAGCTTGATCAAAGGGTAACATGTTCTCATGCTCATTTCATTGATTCCGCTTTTGTTGCTTCTTTTGAGACTTTAGATGTTAGTCATGCACTTTCTGATTCTAGTTGGATCAATGCCATGCATGAAGAGCTTGAAAATTTTGAGAGAAACCAAGTCTGGTCTTTAGTTGATCCTCCACCAAATGTTCATTTCATTGGAACAAAATGGATTTTCAAAAACAAACAAGGGGAGGATGGGACTATAGTTAGAAACAAGGCTAGACTTGTAGCTCAGGGCTTTTCTCAACTAGAAGGGATTGATTTTACTGAAACTTTTGCACCTGTTGCTCGCCTTGAGGCCATTAGGATTTTTGCTTGCCTTTGCGACATCCCGGGGATTCAAACTCTATCAAATGGATGTCAAAACTGCTTTTCTTAATGGCTTCATAGGTGAAGATGTTTATGTAAAACAACCCCCTGGTTTTGAAAACCCCAAGTACCCACATAAAGTGCTTAAACTTCATAAGGCTCTTTATGGACTCAAGCAGGCCCCTCGGGCGTGGTATGACAGACTTAAGTCTTTTCTGCTTGAGCGAGGGTATTTGATGGGCTCTGTTGATAAAACCCTGTTTACTCTCAAGCATGGCAAAGATTTCCTCCTGGTTCAGATTTATGTGGATGATATCATCTTTGGTGGCTCTTCTCATGCTTTGGTTGCCGAGTTTGCAGATACCATGAGCAGGGAATTTGAAATGTCCATGATGGGCGAGCTTACATTTTTCCTTGGTTTGCAAATCAAGCAAAGCAAACAAGGTACTTTCATCCACCAGACGAAGTACACCAAGGACCTGCTCAAGAAGTTTGACATGTCCGATGCGAAGCCCCTCACCACTCCAATGGCTACATCTATAGCGTTGGATCCTGACGAAGATGGAGAAGCCGTAGATCAGAAGGAGTTCCGGAGCATGATCGGCTCCCTCCTCTACTTGACTGCTATGAGGCCGGACATACACTTTGCGGTGTGTCTGTGCGCTCGTTTTCAGGCTTCACCACGAGCTTCGCACCGTCAAGCGGTAAAACGCATTCTCAGGTATCTCAAACATACACTTGAATTCGGCATTTGGTATTGGGTTAATTGCTTTAGTGCCACTGTTATTTTCCGAAACGCCAGAAATGCCATTAAAATTTCGGTATTAGCTCTTATGCCATTACTATTTCAAATTTACTCTTTTATGTCATTTGGACCCACCTGCAGACTCTGAATATTTGCTCATATGCCATTAATATTTCTAATTTTCCATTTTATGCCATCACTTTTTTATGAATATTTGGGCCCAAATGGCATAAAAGAGTGAATTTGAAATAGTAATGGCATATGAGCAAATACTGAAAATTTAATGGCATTTTTAGCGTTTCGGAAAATAACGGTGGCACAAAAGCAATTAACCCTTTGGTATTCAGCGTCATCCTCTTTGTGTCTTCGAGGTTATTCCGATGCGGATTTTGCTGGCTGTAGAATTGATAGGAAGAGTACCTCTGGTACTTGTCATTTTCTGGGTACTTCACTGGTTTGCTGGTCTTCCCGCAAACAGTCTAGTGTTGCACAATCGACGGCTGAGGCCGAATATGTTGCTGCAGCTAGCTGTTGCTCTCAGATCTTGTGGATGGCATCCACTTTGCGGGATTTCGGGTTAGATTATAAGAGTGTTCCACTTTTCTGTGATAACACTAGTGCCATTTGTATTGCAAATAACCCGGTTCAGCAATCCAGAACCAAACACATTGATGTGCGGTATCATTTTCTCAGAGATCACAATGAGAAGAGTGATATTGAACTTCAATATGTTGATACCCAACATCAGCTAGCTGATATTTTCACGAAACCCCTCGATGCTTCTCGATTTGCTTATTTGCGTGGGGAACTTGGTATTTGTCACCCTCACGGCATTTTGAGAGGTGGAGCAGTTTTAGATGGATGTGCATTTGCTAATTGTGTGTTGAAATTGCATTTACATCTTTTGCACTTATATGCCTGATTATAATCCATGACATCATAACAGCTCAGCTCTTTTTAATTTATCTGAAACATTCGTATGCATGATGTTTTCTTTTTAAAATCAAATCGTGCTCACTGCTTAGTCTTGAATCTAGCATGTTTAGGTAGGACTGCTTTTAGCTATATTTTATCTACTTGATAGCAAGACACATTTCTTTGGATGCTCAAAATTGCAACTTGAAAAATTGTTCTACTTTTTCATGAGTATTCATAAAGTGCCAAACAATTGGTTCACTTAGTTAAAATCAAAAACTCCATGATTTGCATGCTTCAAGTTAAAAGATCCAGGTGGGTTTGTTTGTCGCACTACCCTATTCTAGACTGCTTACCATTGCACATTGGTCTGAACTGGAATAGTGTAGTGTGTGCCAAAATCTTTGCTTTAAGCTTCTAATGGCTTTCATGCCTAGGCTTGGCCGGATTGGAAAGTATAAGGTGGACAAACAAATAACCCCTGGCACTAAGAAAAGAACAACAAAATTCATTGATCATCAAGTTTGCTTTTCATGCTCCATTTGATCTGGACTTGTCTGTCTAGAGTAGAAATAGACTAGCTTTGCGCAGTCCCTGCTCTTACTTGTCTAGTTTCCTTGACTAAGTGGTGATGCTTTTATTTCAAAAATGATCAAATCACATGCTTCATCATGTTTTTTAGAGAATATTAATTTGAGCTGAGCCCATGATCATTGGTGTTATTATTGGCATATTTTTGCTTTATATGTCTTTGCAACTCTGCTCATTTCCAAGCAATGCCTCTTTTACATGCTCCTTGATGCTTGCATTGCCAAAGGGGGAGAATTGCTACGTTCTCTGCTATAAAGGGGGAGAAATTTTTCTCTGTTGCCAAAGGGGGAAAACTTAACTCAGGGGGAGCTTTTACCTTGAGATTTGCCGAAGGGGCTTTTACTCTTTTGAAAAGGGGGAGGAAAATTCTTCTGTCAAGTGACATGATTTGGCTCGTTTCTGAGTTTTTATGGTCACTTGTGTGCTGAAAGTCTTTTAATTTTTCTTGGACTTAAAGTTGGTTGTCAATGCACTCATCAAGGGGGAGATTGAGAAACCAAGGGTTGGTTTCGGTGTTTGTGATGAGTGATTGACAGGTTTTTAACCTCTGTTTCGAAGGGGTACCTCCGAAGGGGGTTCGGAGGTTGGACCTCTGAAGGGTGTTCGGAGGTGGTTTCACCGAAGGGTGTTTGGTGGTTTGGTTGCTGCAGCTATTGCAGCGGAGTGTGTGTGTCGGAGGGGTCCGACAGTACACGATGACTGGGTTGTACCGAAGGTCTCGGTACTTTGGGCGGTACACCGGAGTGTGTACCGGAGGTTGCTAACCCGGAGAGGTCTCCGGAGTACTAGATACACTTGTCTACTTGTCTATGGTGCGCAGGGACTTCGGAGGCGACGGACAGGTTCGTAGCTGGTGAACCTGGGTCAAGCGGGAGGCTTGATGCCAGGGGAGCGGGGAGCTCCGTCACGGTGGCTGCGAAGGGGTCTGGGTTGGTCCTCGGGTCGAGGCGCGCCAGGTGGAGGCAGAGAGTGCGGAGCGTGGCTCCGGGTGAAGGTACTCCGAGACAAAGTCCTCGGAGGTGAGGCACTTCGAAGGTACTCTGGATGGAGTGACTTCGGAGTTGGATGGTGTTGGCGTAAAAGTTACACCAACAGGTTCTTAGTAGTTAAGAACAAACAAACAAGAGGTTTGTGCTTTTAGGACAAACTTGAGCCTCCGTAAAGGATAACAACTCAAGAGGTCCGAATGTATGTGTTTGAACCACTGGTTCTGGATCCTTCTTACAAGGTACAAAGGGGGGTATTTATAGGGAGAAAGGCTAAAGGAATAGACCTATTTACCCTTATATTACAAATGACCTTCAGTACTGTAAACAAGGTTATACACGGTAAAGTGCTGCAGGGTAGATGGATAAGCAGGGCATCCAATCAGTCACGTCTTCCTGCTTCGAAGCCTCCTCTCTCCGTTCGGAGGGTCCTCCGAGACTTCGCATCGTGGCACCCTTCGACCGTGCTGACGTATCATTGAGCATTAATACACCACCTTCGGGACCTTCTCAGAGCCTTCGGAGGGTTAACCTTTAAGTCCTGGAAATGAAGTAATTTCCCCCAACAGTAGCCCCTCGAATACGCCTTTCTGTAGATAACCTATTTTTTAGGAAGAAGGCAGTATACGAAAGGAACATTTTTAGTTTTTGAGACTTAAAGGGAATGCGAAGATACTATGATTTAGCCCAGAATGTTAAGCCTAATATTTTAAAACGTTCGTCTCCGAATTTTGGCATAGTAGGAAAACTCCCTGGAGCAGCATGGCTTCGGAGCATGAGTGTTACGAGAACGGTTACGGAGCGTGAACGTCGTGCAGGCGGTTACGAAGTGTCTTTCGTCGTGGCGCCGGTTACGGAGTTCGAACGCCGTGGTGTACCGTCAAGATGACCGTTACGGCGCAAATAGCCGTTACCCTCTGTAAAAAAGAAGTAACGGTCGATTTCTTCAGCGGTTGCACGCCGTTCCACTTTCCAACCCCACCTGTCGGCGACGGAAGCCGAACCTACAGTGTGAAACTTCTCGAAGAGCAGTATAGATTGTGCGGTTATAAAAGGGGGAGAAAGGGATTACTGGAAGTTTTTTACCGCATTCACCGTTCTTGCAATTCACCTTTCGCCTTAACCTTCCGCCCCTTCGAGCGCTTGAGCGTAATGGCGAGAACCAGCCACACCACTCCCTTGGCGGCCAACACTATGGCGCAGCGGCAGGCATGGGCAGCATCAGCAGCCACGGCAATGGCGGGGGGCCCGGGCGGTGGTTGGCCCAAGAACCCTCGGGCGCTCCGTCCGCCCTCCAAGAAGAAGATGGCCCAGAGCTTCGTTATTGGTCAGTCAGTGAGCACAGCGGAGTCCATCGAAGAGGCCGTAGATGGGAAGTTGGGAGCCGGAATGAGGACTCGTGTTCCCGGGACAGAGTCGACTCCACGGCCTCGGCGCGGAGAAGTGGTAGTCTTCGAGGCATTCTTCGAAGCTGGCCTGGGGCTACCAGCCGTGGACTTCCTGGCAGAGGTACTAGACATGTTCCACATTACTCTGCCTCAGTTGTCCCCCAACGCAATCGTCCGCCTGGCCGTCTTCGAGTGGGCTCTTCGGGCGGAAGGGTGTGAAGGGCGCTCCGAGATCTTCGCAGCGACCCACGAAGCTATCTGCCAGCCGAAGCCTCAAGATGGGCCCGGGGACTCGAAGGTGACAGTGGCTTTCGGCAGTGTCAATTTTCAGCTACGGCGGGAGCACGCTCTTCATTTCCCTGCGAAGGCCATAAACGATCGATGGTATACAAATTGGATACTTCGGTGGTTTTACGCCGAAGTAGGAGAAGACTCCCCCCTTTCGGGCCCTCTTCAAGAAATTTGGTTCCGGAAGGAAGCGGACATCTCCCCGAACCCTAGCCTGCTCACGACGAGGCTAGGGTTGCTGGCTTCTGTGGCTCGTCGTATGAGCATGAGAGACCTGGCCGAAGAGTTCGTAGGCCTTCGGATCTCACCCCTCGGGGCCAGTTGGCCGATCTCCATCCCGCGAGCCTCGGAGGGGGACCTCCGAAACATAGGTACGTCTTTCTCCTGCAGCATCATTTATATGAACACATTGATTATACTTATGCTTCTTATACCTTTTCCTTTTCAGCGGCGCCTCTGGCCTTATCTCCGGACGACATAGTCCGGGCTACCGAGCAAATTCTCGGAGCCCCTTCGGTAGCCGAGAGGCAGAAGAGGCTGGAACTGGTAGGGAGTTGGGAGCGCTCGGACAGGGTGTGGAGAGCCCTCGGCATGGAGCCCCCGCCGCTTCCCGACTTCGCCCCGACTGGAGCGGCGGCTCGCAAGAGGAAAGCAGCGGCCGAGCCCTCTAGAAAGGCTGGCAAGCAACCCGCTCAGAAGAGGGCGGTGAAGCAGCCTTCTCACTTGACGCCTGCTTCGTCTTCTTCGTCGCCGGACGAGCGGAGCCCCACTCCCGAAGAGACAGAAGACTCCGGAGGCGCCACAGCGAAGGCTTTCGAAGATTACCTTCTGATCGACGAAGACATGGGGGAGGTCCCCACAAACCTCCCCGACAGGGAGGATGCTGACGTCACCCTACTGACTCCTCCTGCGCCTGTCAACGTGCAAGTAGAGTCAAACTCTCCCTCCGACTTGCCTGCACCCGAAGGGGTTTCAGCGGAGGTTGTGGCCCCGACGGAACGAGACCGAGGTCAGGACTTCGGGGGATGACTTCGACAACATCCTCCGGATGTACGAAGTCCTGGAGGATCCGGCGATCCTTCCTCAAACGGCTCTTGGAGGTATTTTCCCAGAACTCTTTCTTTTTTCATTGGCATTCGCTTGCTATCTGCAGAATATGTTAATTAACCTTGATAATTGAAACAGGTACCTCTTCGGGTATCGAGGCCTCGGTGGTGCCCGACGTCCCTACTTCCTCGGAGACAATCACCCGGGCGAACCCTCCGGCTCCCCTGGGGGCTCCGAGCCCGGTGACAGAGAACGTATCCTTCGGAGCGGACGATGTGCTCCCTGGGACGGAATTGGCTCCGGCCGTGGTGACCTCGACTACTGACGGCGCCTCCGACAACGTGGCTCCAGCCGGAGGTGTGGCGGCCGAAGGTCAAGATGTTCTTGCCTCTCCCCCTTTCGTGCCGGGGAGGGGTAAGAGTATTTCCAGCTTGGGCCTTCGGGTTGATCAAGCAGCGCCCTCCGTCGGCAACTCAGAGGACGAGGCTGCCGAGGACGACGCCCGGGCCTTGTCTTGGCTCCCTCTTCTGGCTCCTTTCTTGGAGCATCGGAGCGGCCTTCGAAGGCTACTGGAGCCCCTGGCTGAGAAAAGCCAGGATATTGCCAATTCGGAGTTGATCTCCGCTTTGAGCGAAGTTAGGGCTTCGAGCCTCAACACGGCCCTCGAAAGGGCTGCCCTTCAGGTATGAAAAAGACACCGTAGTTGTTGTATTTTAATGATCAAAGCTTCTTTAGCACTTACCTTGTTTTCCTTGCAGCAATTCGCCCTTGCTAGAGCGGCAGCGACTTCCAGTGAGGTCGAAATTAACCGACTTAACCGGAAGGTTACATCTCTTCAAACAGCCCTTGATGAGTCCACCGGGAGGTCTCTCCGGCTGAATGAGGAACTCTTGGAAGAACGGAAGGCCAAGGCCGCGTCTAACGAAGCCTCTGAAGCCCTCCGCTCTCATGCCGAAGAAGCCGAAGCTGAACAAGTGGTTCTCCGTGCGGAGGTCGAGAAGCTTCGCCAGGATGCGGCTGCTTCGAACGGACGTATGGTTGAACTTCAAGAGGCTCTTAGCCAGGTAATGGCTCAGAAGAGTTCCTTGATGCTCGGGTGGCCGCGTTGGACGCAACGGTTGCAAGCCTGGAAGCAGCAGATAAAAAGAATTCCAGTACTGCTGACCGTACCTTGGAAGCTCTTCAGGGTACGTTAGAGTACTTTGGCACCATGTGCCCTTCGACTTCTGCTGCAACCTTCGAGCCGCTCGACCGGAAGCTGACGAGGATCCAGGTAGCTTCGTCGCTGATGAAGAATTCCGGGGTACGGTACGGAGAGATCTCCGGACAGTGCGCCGGCATCGGGGTTCTTCGCCACCTCGAAACTCTTCGGATTCCCCTTGCTCCGGTTGGTGGTTCGTCTCCTGGAGGCTTCGCGGATGATGACCTGCTGCGGCCGTCTCCGGAGGTGGCTTCGGCGTGGGAAGCTTTCCGATCAGTATGGAAGGCGGACCACAAGGTTGCTGCTAAGGCTTGGATCGACGAGGCCCGCCGGCAAAAGCAGGCTCAGGCGAAGCCACCACTCCCGACTTCGCCAGCGCCTTCGGTCCCAGCTCCGCCAACCGACCCGCAGGTCTAGCTGCTTAGGGCTGTTGTGTACCTGTGGTCTTGTAAACTTTGCTTAATTAATGAGAAAGTTATAAACAGTACTTGTCTTGGGTGTTCTTCTCTTTTTTAGGTTCTGTCATGCCCTTCGAGCCCTGACTTCGTACTTTTGGAAACTACTGCCGAGCTTCGAAAGGAGTGGGCAGTTCTTGAGAGTTTGAGGCCTTATCGCCGCTCTCGCTTTTCTGTTCCTCGCGGAGACGGGGGGGAAGTTACTCTTGAAGTACGAAGGGATGTTTTGTCCTATATTAAAGAGGAAGAACAGGAAGGGGGGTCTTCGTCCTCCGAGCCTGTTGACTGGTCCGACTCGGAGTACCAAGCTGGGAACCTTGCCGAGGCCGGCTCCGAAAGGCTCTTGACGTGGGCCGAACTTCAGGAGGAGCAGAAGAAGCTGCGAGCCTCGAAGAAAAAGAGAAGTTCCCGGCCTAAAAAGACTTCAAGCTCCGAAGGGCAAAGTAGCCGCAGGGGTAGCTCTAGGGGTCGAAAGGGTCTCCGTTTTATTTGGGTCTAGATAACAATTTTTCCTGATGTATGAATATAATACTTTAATGCGGAGTGCTTTGACAGCATGCTGTGTGACTCCTATCCTCCTACCCCTCTTGTGGGTGGCGGAGCTTTTATCTTATATAAGGGTTCGGTAGGCACAATGATTGCTCGAGCACCTGCATGCTTCGAATTTTGCACATGTCACCATCGATAAGTTAGACAAAAAATTTAAAGTCCTTAGACTCTTCTACGGATCCTAACAAGCCGGAGCCTGGAATCCGTAGGTTGGCCACCTACGGCTCTTTTACAGATACTTCGCACCGGAGGCTTGAAATTCTGTTTTGTTTAAAGTCCTTAGACTCTTCTACGGATCCTAACAAGCCGGAGCCTGGAATCCGTAGGTTGGCCACCTACGGCTCTTTTACAGATACTTCGCACCCGGAGGCTTGAAATTCTGTTTTGTTTAAAGTCCTTAGACTCTTCTACGGATCCTAACAAGCCGGAGCCTGGAATCCGTAGGTTGGCCACCTACGGCTCTTTTACAGATACTTCGCACCCGGAGGCTTGAAATTCTGTTTTGTTTAAAGTCCTTAGACTCTTCTACGGATCCTAACAAGCCGGAGCCTGGAATCCGTAGGTTGGCCACCTACGGCTCTTTTACAGATACTTCGCACCCGGAGGCTTGAAATTCTGTTTTGTTTAAAGTCCTTAGACTCTTCTACGGATCCTAACAAGCCGGAGCCTGGAATCCGTAGGTTGGCGGAGCCACTGAACCAATGGTTCGTAGCAAGCCCCTTGCGTTTTTTCGAAAAATGCTTGGCTCTGCTAGCATCACCGACCTTCGAATGCGTCCATCCGGAGGGTGGGATGTTCGAAGGGCAAAACAAATCTCAACCCCTTAGCTTTATTTATAAAAGGAGTGTTACAAGTGAATACAAGGAAGCCTTAAGCATATATCTCTTAAGGTGCTCCGCATGCCACTGCATGTTTCAACTCTTCTCCTTCTAAATTAGCTAATT
>JAAALK010000285.1:63269607-63498007 GCA_019279435.1 Zizania palustris | reverse complement strand
GCTCAACATCTCGTCTCATCCTAGGCTAATAGAAATGTGTGGACAGCACATCTTCGGTTTTCTTGGATCCAAAATGACCCATCAAACCACCACCATGTGCTTCCTGCAATAACAACAAGCGAAGAGAGCTAGCCGGCACACATAACTTGTTAGCACGAAAAAGATATCCATTATTCAGCACATATTTGTTCCAAGCACGGTCATCGGTACAATTTGCAAAAGCATCTTTGAAGTCCAAATCAGTGGCATACATGTCCTTCAATGTTTCTAAACCAAAGATCTTATAATCAAGTTGAGAAAGCAATGTATAACGTCTAGATAAAGCATCGGCAATCACATTATCTTTCCCTTTCTTATGCTTAATGATATATGGAAAAGTCTCAATAAATTCTACCCATTTAGCATGCCGTTTATTCAGATTTGCTTGACTACGTATATGCTTCAATGCTTCATGATCGGAATGAATAATAAACTCCTTAGGCAAAAGGTAATGTTGCCAAGTTTCAAGCACACGCACTAAGGCATATAATTCCTTATCATAGGTAGAATAATTCAACTGTGGACCATGTAATTTTTCACTAAAATAGGCCACGGGTTTACCTCCTTGTAGCAGCACACCGCCTAATCCAAAACCACTAGCATCACATTCTAACTCAAAAGGCTTACCGAAGTCGGGTAACTGAAGTAGAGGTGCATGTGTAAGGCGATCTTTAAGTGTGGCAAAAGCTTGTTCATGTGCTGGCTCCCACGCAAAAGTAATTCCCTTCTTGGTCAACTCATGCAAAGGACCGGCTATGGTGCTGAAATCTTTCACAAAACGCCGGTAGAAACCTGCAAGACCAAGAAAACTACGTACCTGTGTGATAGTTTGGGGTTGCGGCCAGCTGTTGATGGCTTCTACCTTTGCCGCGTCGACCTCAATACCCTGTGAAGTGACAACATAGCCAAGAAACACAACTCGATCCGTGCAAAACGTGCACTTCTCAAGGTTACCAAACATTCTAGCTTCACGGAGGGCAAAAAAAACAGCACGTAGGTGTTCAACATGTTCAGTGAGAGACTTGCTATAAACCAAGATATCATCAAAGTATACAACCACAAAGAGTCCTATAAAGTGCCGTAGGACTTCATTCATCAAGCGCATGAAGGTACTAGGTGCATTAGTAAGTCCAAAAGGCATGACAAGCCACTCATATAATCCAAACTTTGTTTTAAAAGCAGTTTTCCATTCATCACCTAGTTTCATGCGAATTTGGTGGTAGCCACTACGGAGATCGATCTTAGAAAAGATAATGGCACCACTAAGCTCATCAAGCATGTCATCCAATCTAGGAATAGGGTGTCGATATCGAATGGTGATATTATTAATAGCACGACAATCAACACACATGCGCCAACTACCATCTTTCTTAGGTACCAAAAGAACGGGTACTGCACAAGGACTAAGGCTTTCACGGACGTACCCACGATCAAGAAGGTCCTGTACTTGGCGCTCAATTTCTTTTGTCTCCTCCGGATTGGTACGGTACGCTGCACGGTTAGGAAGAGACGCTCCCGGGACCAAATCAATTTGGTGCTCGATGCCGCGTATCGGTGGCAGCCCGGGTGGTATCTCAGCAGGAAAAACATCATTAAACTCCTGCAAAAGGTCAGTGACTGCAACAGGAACAGTGCTAGGAATGTTCGCAAGTGAAAACAACACGTTTGTGCAAATCAAGCCGTATAGCAAGGGAGTATCATCACAAATTTCAGCAAGGTCAGTTTTAGTTGCAAGCATGACATGTCCTTTCAGATTAATAACTTGTGATGAAGAAGGAGAAGCAATTTTATCTTTCTGTTGCCTCAAAAGCGTCTTAGCTACTTGCTGATTTTCAGAAAGTTGTTTGCCCTTTTGTGCATCCCTAGCATGTTTTTCTTGTTCAAATTTTACAATTTCAGCAGGAGTCATAGGAAGCAATGTAACTTTCTTTCCTTTGTTCATAAACGTATACTTATTGCTCCTACCATGGTGTGTAGCATCAGTGTCATACTCCCAAGGTCTACCAAGTAACAGAGAACATGCTTGCATTGGTACTACATCAAAATCAGCAACTCCTAAGTATGTACCAATGGCAAATTTGATGTGAGCAGTTTGTGTTACCTTGACCTTACCGCTATTGTTGAACCACTGAACATGGTAAGGGTGTGGATGCGCACGTGTGGGAAGTTGAAGCTTCGTTACCATGTCGAGGCTCACCAAATTGTTGCAACTACCACTGTCGATGATGACACGTACACGGCGGTCATTGACGAGGAAGAAGGTCTGAAACAGATTGTTCCGTTGTGCCCGGTCGTCCTGCTCCATGTGAGTGCTTAAAACACGTTGTACAATAAGTGCTTCATGGTCGGCATAGGTATCCGATGTAAAAACAGCGTCATCATCGGATGTATCATCATCTCCTGCAATGTTAGCAGCAAGTGCATATTCATCTTCAACATCACTAGCACTTACATAGCCACCGTCTTCCGTAGCAATATAAGCCCGCTGACTAGGGCAGTCTTTCATCACATGGCCAAGTCCTTTGCATCTGTGACACTGGATCGCTGCAGAACGTGCAGTAGAGGCTGCCGAGGAGGTGGGCTTGGCTGGTGCCTTGGTTGCTGCAGTCTTGGAACTCTCAACCTGGGCTGTAGATGTAGAGGGTGCTGATGTAGCCGCCGGTCGAGAAGGGGGTGCGGGTGGTCGTTGCTGCTGCCCACTTGAGCGTGAAGTAGCACCACCAATGTTGGTCCTCATGCTGCGTTGTGGTTGTTGGCGACCCTGCAATTCTTTTTCTGCAAGCATAGCAAGGTGGAAAAGACGAGTGATAGTATTGTATTCTTTATAATCAATGATATCCTGAATTTCACGTCTTAAACCACCATAAAAACGGGCCATTTTATCCTCATTGTCCTCCTCAATTTCAGCACGCATGCAACCTATTTGCAACTCCTGATAATACTCCTCTACCGATTTATTTCCTTGGTTTAGGCGCTGCAATTTTTTTCTCAAATCACGTTTATATGAAGGAGGGACCCATCTACCACGCATTTGCCGTTTTAACATATCCCAAGTTTGTGGTTCATTTCCAACCTGAACTATTTCCGTCCACCAAAGAAGAGCATACCCCGTGAAGTCACTAGTAGCTAAACGCACACGGTGGATAGCAGGAACCATGTGAGCATTAAATTTTTGTTCGACTGACATCTCCCAATCTAAATATGCATCTGGATCATAGGTGCCAACAAAAGGAGGTACTGAAAATTTTACCTTAGAGTAGGGATCATTGTTCCTGTGGTTGTCATTGTTACCTCGTGGAGGGCGGTTGCGGTGGCCGCCCATACCTTGACGGTTGAACTGAAAGCGATGATGTGCAGCCTCATCAGGTCCAATGCCATTGTTCCCAGCATAGGATAGGTCGTCTTCCTCTTCAATATGGTCGTCTTCCTCTTCAACATGGTCATTGTTGGCTCGTGCAGCAGGCAAGCGTGTTTCCAAGGCAGTCATCCGGTCTACTAGGTCAGCCACAGTACGTGCGAGACGTTCAATGGAATGTTGGGTCTGCCGCTGAGACTCTAGTAGGGCACGTCGTGAGACACATTCATTAAAATCAGATGGAGGGGTACCACTGTTATCTGCCATGTTAGTGAAAGACAAAACAACAAAGAATAATCCTGATGGAAAACAGCTAGGTGTGGTGGTGGGTGTGGGGTGGAAGCAATCCGTCAAGCACCTTACCCACGCTTGCAAGTGTTCTTACCACGCCGCAGGGAGGTCACCGGCCTACAGGTGATGAACCAAGTGGAGGGTGGTGTACAATTGCAAGAAATGATCCTGTCCTGACCAAGAGAAAGGTGTAGCTTGGAAGGCAAAGTGAGTAGCAAGGATTAGCGATAATAATAACAGTTAAACCAAGTTCAATAAGTATTCCCTAGTACTCGTCAAAGTTGCTGACCGTAGTGCTCCCAAAGTGAAAGTTCAAGTAATAGAGGGAAACTATGTGCCCAAAAAAAATCAAAAAAGGAAGCAAAAACAGGTCAAAATCAGCTCTCTATAAATCGGACAAGGGATCGGACAAGAGATCGGACAAGGGTATGTGCAAATTTTTTTTTTCTGCTGCTGTTCGGATCGGACAAGAGTTCGGACAAAGGTTCAGACAAGAGATCGGACAAGCAACAAACAGCCAAAGACTGCCTCAGATTGGACAAGAGTTCGGACAGGAGTTCGGACAAGAGTTCGGACAAGCAACAAACAGCCCGCTTCTCTTTTTTTATATATTTTTTTTCTCTTTTTTTTCACTCTATTTTTTTTTGAAACAAGGATGACCAGAGATGCAACCACAAAAATTGGCACCTACAACTGAGGTGGGATGTGGCTTGCAAAATTCAAACAAGTTCGCTGTCCGGCGAGCAAAAACTTTGTCCAATTTTTTTCTTTATCTTCCCGATTTTTTTGGCGATTTTGGTGAGGGCTAACCGACCTTTGTGGGTTAGGGTACCCTCCAAATTGAGTCAGGAACACGCTCAAAAAATTTCAGATTTTTCTGCCAAACGAGCGAAAAGTTATGCCTGTTTTACTGAAGGGGGGTCACAAAGAGTAGATGTGGAAAACAAAGAAAGGTTGCGGAAGGGGGGGTTTTTCGGTGGGGAATTTTTTTCTGAGACACAAGAACAACTACTACTCAAACGACACAGAGGGATGACTAAACCAGCAACAAGACTCGACCAAGAACACGAACTCAACAAAGTTAAAACTGAAATTAAAATCGCAAGGCACAAAGGGGTTCTCGGTGGGGAATTTTTTTGGTGCGGTTTTCTGGACTCTGGGTAAAAACAAAAGTAGATCGAAATTACCTAACGGGAAAACTGAGCTCTGATACCAGCTGATGGGGGAGTGGTCCCGATCTTCCGCTAGGTAAAGGATAAACTTGGGTTGGTGGAGAATCTCGACGTTGGCGATCCAAGGCTCCGGTCCGGCGGATCAAAACCTTGCAATCGTTACACCACTGTCTCTGTTGGTTATCAACCACGCAGAACGCGATTGACCTCGCCACGAAGGCTAATTCCTGCAAGCGAACCCAAGAACACAAGCAAGAACAGGAAGGATACAAATCGAATGCCAAATCACAGACAAACGAGGATAAAGTGAGGTTTCACAAACGCCAATGCAGCAGCCAATCGGTCCGGTGCAAGAGGCGGGATCTAAACACAACAGTGTAGATGCAACAAAGCAAAACCTAACCCTAGAAGGTGGCTGGCGTGAGAATATATAGGGCGGCGGTCTGTGGAAAGTGAACAGACTTGGGCTGTGGGCTAGAAGACGTACAGACTCAAATTATGGCCAACACGGCCCAGTTCTGTCACGCAGTACTGTTTTAAATACACAGGACGACTCGAGACTCCAAATGAGGTGAAACCAACGGCAAACGATCCGTCGTCTCCTCAGCTTTCCAAAAAGTCCAAGAACGCGCCAATCGGACTTCGTATGAGGAAGTTATGACCATTTTGGTGAATGGTGGTCGATGTAGTCCGAACCAGCGAATTCTTGACTTCAAATCATCCGTGCGGCTCCGTCTTCAACTCCAACTCTTCTATTCCATTTCCCATGTTCCTAAGCAACAAAATATCACTAGTATTCAGTAGCATCCCATCCAAACAAATATAATCAAAGTTGCTAAGGAACGAATTAACCTCATGGTTCAGGCGACGGGCACGGGCGCGTGTGATTGGTCCTTGTAGTTGAATTGTAGGTGGAGGCTCCATGTGTGTATCATGTGAAGTGATGTCCTCATCAATATGCCCCGCGATGACTTGGGAATCTGTCTTGATCACTATTCTTGTAGCTCCGAGTGCTTTAGCCTTTCGGAGGCCTAGCAAGATTCCTTCATACTCGGCAATGTTATTAGTGGTTCTGAAGTTGATTCTTGCGGAATACATAGCCTTTTGCCCTGATGGTGACAAGATGACGGCCCTTGCCCCGGCACCTGACGCTTGATAAGCTCCGTCAGAGAATATTGTCCAAAAACCTTCGGAAGGTTCCTCCGGGGTCCAGATTGCAGATGGAGTCCACTCTGCTACGAAATCTGCTATAATTTGAGATTTAACAGCTGTCCTCGCCGTGAAGGAGATTTCGAAGGGTGCCAGCTCGACTGCCCATTTTCCAACCCTACCTGTGGAATCTTTGTTTCGGAACATATCCCCAAGAGGATACGATGTAGGGACGATGAGGTTATGCGCCAAGAAATAATGCCTTAGCTTTCGCGAGGTCATTACTTGGGCATAAGCAAATTTCTCGAGCTCGGAGTATCTGACCTTGGCTCCGGATAATGCCTCCGACACAAAATAAATTGGGTTTTGCACCAGCTTTCCTTTAATCTCGACCTCTCGGACCAGCACTGCGCTTACTGCTGAACCTGTTGCTGCAAGATATAAAAGCAGTGCTTCCCCTGGAAGGGGAACAGTTAAGGTTGATAATGTGTCGAGGTATGCTTTTATATCCTCGAAGCTCTTCTGGCACTCCGGCATCCAGCTGAAGCTTTCGGATCCCTTCAGCGCCTTGAAAATTGGGAGGCTTCGCTCTGCCGACCTAGAAAGGAACCTGCCGAGTGCTGTGAGCCTTCCTGCTAGCTTCTGTACTTGTTTCAAATTCTCTGGCGGAGCCATCCTTTGCAGCGCACTTATTTGTGTTGGGCTAGCTTCGATCCCTCTGCTCAAAACTAAGTACCCTAGCAGCTTTCCTGCTTGTGCCCCGAATATACATTTTTCGGGGTTGAGGCGTACTCCACATGCTCGGAGGCTCTCGAATGTTTCAGCTAGATCTAGGCTATGCCGGTGCTTTTGAGCACTTTTTATTACAATATTGTCCATGTAGGCCTCGACATTGCGGCCTATCTGATGACCTAAAGCCTTAGCTATTAAGCGAGAAAAGGTGGCTCGGCATTCCGTAAACCAAAAGGCATTCTTACATAGCAGAATACTCCGGAAGGAGTTATAAAGCTTGTCTTGGCTTCGTCTTCGCGCTTCAGCCATACTTGATGGTACCCGGAATAAGCGTCGAGGAAGCTTAATAATTCGGAGCCGGCTGTGGAATCTATCAATTGATCTATTCGGGGCATTGGGTAGGGGTCTCGCGGGCATGCTTTATTCAACGAGGTGAAGTCAATACACATGCGCCACTTGTTCGAGTCCTTTTTTCTTACAAAAACAGGGTTAGCCAATCACTCAGTATGGGCTACCTCCCTGATAATGCCAGCCCTTAACAATTTTTCTACTTCGGCCTTGGCTAAGCTTGCTCTTTCTGTTGACAGCTTGCGGAGCCCCTGGCGCACCGGCTTGGCCTTCGGGTTGACGAGCAGACTATGCTTGATGATGCTTCGATCGACCCCAGTGATGTCTTCGTCGGTTCAAGCAAATATGTCTAGATTTTTCTTGACGACTTCTTCTAACGAGGCGGTTATTTCTGGAGATAGCCCCTTGCCAAATTTCATTGGGTACTCTTTGCCGTCTTCCGAGATTATTCTTGTCTCGACATCACCCTCCGGGCTTGGCTTAAGCGAAGATCCCTTCGGAGGGTTCAAGGCCTCCGGTACTTCCTCGGCGCTTTCCGCCACATTATGCACTTGTCGGGGGTCCAATGGCTGCCCATGGCCATACTCTGTCCTCCTGGCTACAGCTTGGTCTCCTAAAATAGTAAGCACCCCACCTTGCGTGGGCATTTTGAGACAAAGGTAATTGTGATGTGCTATAGCCCCGAATTGGTTCAACATCCCTCGACCGGAGATAGCATTGTAAGCGTAAGGGGCATCCACCACATCGAAGATCACCTCTTCTACTCGGGCCAGAGGCCCCTCTCCGAAGGCAACCTTGAGGCCTATTTGGCCGAGGGCATCGAGAGGCGGTCCTGAGAACCCTTGAAGCGGCCGGGCTGCTGGAAGCAGATGCTTCCGAGGTATGCACATCTGGTCGAAGGCCTGGACGAAGAGTATGTCTGCGGAGCTCCCGCCGTCTACCAGGATCCTTCGAACATCTGCTCCTGCTATATCGGCAGAGATGACTAATGGGTCAGCATGGGGAAACTTCACCCCCGCCGCGTCGCTGGCTGTGAACGAGATGGGCACACGGGACCATTCTGGCATCCCTTCGGCGGAACTCGAGGTCCCAATGTGCCCGACTTCGCGGACGTACTCGCGGCGCTGTCTCTTGGACATGCTTCCGAGGGTCCCCCCTCCGGAGATGGGCAGGACCACTCTCTTGCCGCGGTCTTGTGGGTCTTCTTGCTTTGGTGGTGGCATAATACTGGCCACCGGTAGCCGTATGGGGGCTTCGAGGGCACCGGCTCGGGCCACAGTTTGAACAGGCTCCGAGCGTGCCGTCGGTGGAGCTCGATCCGAAGTACCCCGCCCGGTATTTCGCTCAAGGTAGTCGCCCGAAGGGCTAATACTGCCTTGCAATCCTTCGTGTCATGGCTTCTGTTATCGCCATGCACGCAACAGAAAAAACTCTGGCGCCTGCCAGGCATCCTTTCTTGAGGCTTTGGTGGCCCAGCCTTGAAATTTTTTACCTGCTGGAAATTGGCAGGTGCCTTTGAGGCTGAAGGTGCAATGTTTAGCACTTCCGAGCGGAAATGCTTCTTCCCTCGCTTGTACTCGTTGGAGCGGTTGTCTTGTGGAGGTTGCAGTGTAGCGGAGGCTTCGGGCTCCCTTTTGACTTCCCGGAGGGTGGGCAATGTTGCTTCAACTCGCCGAAGACATCCTTCCTCCGCCTTGGCATACTGTTCGAAGTATGCCATGAGCTGCGCCACAGACGTTACCGGCTTCCGATGGAGTTTGCTGAGGAGGTCGGGGTTCAGCACCCCTTCGCGGGCAGCATCAACTACCGAGGAGGTAGAGAGGCCCTTGATCTGTGACTTGGTGGGGGCGAAGTGCGTGAAGTACTGCCGGAGGGTTTCTCCCACCCGCTGCTTTACCTGAAACAAACTTCCTGTGGACATTGGGGCCACGAAGGTACCTTGGAAGTTGCTCACAAATTTCTTTTTTAGCTGCTCCCATGAACTGATCGATCCTGGCTTTAGGGACCAGAACCAGCGGAGCGCCACACCTTCGAGAGCGAGGGGGAAGCATTTTGCCATGGTGCTTCGCACCCCTCCGCTTGCTTCTATTGCCAGGGCGTAAGAGCGGGCGAACTCTCCGGGGTCCGACCCCCCGGAGTATTTGTGCAGCTTCGAGGCCTTGAACCTGGGGTCGAAAGGCACTCTCTGCAGATCAGGGTGTAACAGAGATTCGTTATCGAAGGATGCATTCTCGGCTTCCTCCGGAACTTGGATAACTTCTGAGGGATTGCGGGTTCCATCGTCTTGAGGCCCCCTTGGAGTTTCGGTGGAAGCTTGAGTGCGGAGGCGATCAGCGGCCTCTTGCCTCCACCTGGATACCTCCTCCTGAAGCCTGGCTAGCTGCGTAGCCTCGGTTTCGGGAGGGCCTTCATCTTCGTCGGAGGGCACTTCTGGATCCCGGCTCGCTGCGTAGTCGGTCTGAAGCACCATAGGAGGAGGCAGAGGGCCCCGGGGCACTCGACGCCCAGCGGTCTCTGCAGGAATCGCCGGATTAGCTGAGGGTCCGGCTCCATTGGTCCGAGGGGATCTTCGAAGAGGACCCGAAGCTTGACCACGCTTCGGAGGCATAGCTAGCCGTTAAGATGTCTTGGAGATGGAGGACTTTGAACGACTCGAGGGGTCGAGAGAAGGCCTTCGAGCTGCACTAAGAAGCTCTTAACTGAAGGGTGCGCGGAGTCTTGGGACTCCGAGGCTCCCTCCGTAAGTGCTCTTCGGAGTGCAGTCAGCAGTAGAGAAAAGCTTTTAGAACTTGGTTCCCCACGGACGGCGCCAACTGTTGGTGCAAAAGTTACGCCAACAGGTTCTCGGTAATCAAGAACGGACAAACAGGAAGTTTGTGCTTTAGGACTAGCTCGAGCCTCCGCAATGGATAATAGCTCAAGTGGTCCGAATGTGTGTGGTTGAACAACTTGTTCTGGATCCCCTTTTACAAGGTACAATGGGGGGTATTTATAGGGAAAAAAGCATAAGGAAAATACCTATTTACCCCTAGATTACAACCGACATAGTGGAAACTATCCGGTATTATAAACAAGGTTATACACGGTAAAGTACTGCAAGGTAGATGGATAAGCTGGACATCCAATCAATCATGTCCTTCGGCTTCGAGGTCTCCATCTTCCCTTCGGAGGGTTTCTCCAGGGCTTCGCACCGTAGCACCCTCCGGTCGTGGCGACGCATGCTTCGAACAACAGTCCGCCAGCTTCGGAGTCTTCATCAGCCTTCAAAGGGTTAACCTTTAAGTCCTGGAAATGGAGTAATTTCCCCCAACAATACCGATACATACCGGTCAAAATTTTATTTTGATTTTTTAATATGCTTTACATGTTACTTATATTAAACTATATATTATATTGGTATTTAAGCTATACACCATATTTAATAAATATGATATCAATGTGTTAAATATATCATATTTAATTGTATTAACATATGTTTTAAATATATTTATATTATTTTATTAGACCCCAAAATAGTATACTGATATCATCCCGTACTGAAATATTTCATTCAAGAACCAATCCGATACCGAAACATTTCAGGTTGGGTTGATGATCACTTGAATGAAATTAACCCAGCTTGCTCGCTTCACCATGGCCACCTCTCTCTTCCTTCTCCTCCTCGTCTCCTGCGCATCCGCAGGTTATGAGGAGGACCTGCTGCGGCTCGCCCAGGAGGACCGGGAGTGGGTGGTGGGCGTACGGCGCCGCATCCACGCCCATCCAGAGCTCGCGTTCCGGGAACACCACACCAGCGCCCTCGTCCGCGAGGAGCTGGAGCGACTCGGCGTCCCTGCCCGCGCCGTCGCGGGCACCGGCGTTGTCGCCGACTTAGGCTCCGGCCTGCCCCCGGTCGTCGCTCTCCGCGCTGACTTGGACGCCCTCCCCGTCCAGGTCCCTGTCGCCTTCCCCTTTCTGATCTGAATCTGGCCGGTGAATGAAAGTAGCTCATGTATAAGAACGTGGAAATCTGCACCTCCGCGTATCTGTCTCTCCTTAGTCCTGATCGATCATGCAGGCTTTGCTTGGTTCGAAGCTCCATCTTGAAATCGGATTGTTTGCTTGTTTTGCGGGATAAATTAGGTTTACACTTTACAGAACATAGTCTTTCGATGAATTGATTTCATTCTGTTGGTTGTAATGATAAAGGAATTAGTGGAGTGGGAACACAAGAGCAAAGTGGATGGTGTGATGCACGCTTGCGGGCATGACGTGCATACGGCAATGCTCCTGGGAGCTGCAAAGTTGCTTAATGAGCGCAAAAAGCAGGTCAAGGTGAGCACATTCTTATTTTGTTCCAATTGGAATGATGTTGCTATTATGATGTGGATGGTGGTAATAAAAGAAAACAGCTGATCTTATGTATGTTCAGTTTTTCATGCACATACTATTTGCCAATTAACCTTTTCAAATATTCATTGTATATTTTCAACAAGTTCCTGAATTAAATGAATAGCTTGGAGCAAGACAACAGAGTAGATCAGCCCATCTGAAACTTTACGTTACCTACAGATTTTCTAAATATCTTTTAGTTGTCATGTTTGTGGGTAAACTTTCAGATATTACAGGGATTACCAGATTCATTTTTGTCACTTCTATTTTTATGATCAAGGGTACAGTGAGACTCCTTTTCCAACCTGCTGAGGAAGGTGGTGCAGGTGCATCTTATATGATTAAAGAAGGTGTTCTT
Source organism: Zizania palustris (assembly GCA_019279435.1). Classification (NCBI taxonomy): domain Eukaryota; kingdom Viridiplantae; phylum Streptophyta; class Magnoliopsida; order Poales; family Poaceae; genus Zizania; species Zizania palustris. The sequence goes on along the minus strand of JAAALK010000285.1, from coordinate 63,486,192 downwards.
GATGGGGTTGAAGCCATATTCGGAATTCATGTTGACTATCGAATGCCGACGGGTGTAATTGCAGCTCATGCAGGACCTACACAAGCAGCTGTATGTTTTTATGAAGCAAAAATAGAAGGTAAAACTGGGAAGGCTGAAACCCCACACTTAAATGTGGATCCTATTGTTGCTGCATCATTTGCCATCCTATCCCTGCAGCAGCTCATTTCAAGAGAACACGATCCTCTTCACAGCCAGGTATGAGTGTATGACTATATTTTAGTATACTACTTTGCTTTGCTACTTTTTATTTAGAGTGATTTTACAGTACTTACAGAGACACCACATTTTTACTATAAATTCCAATGGAAATATCCGCATAAGAAAAACTGATAATTTCTGCATAAGACCAGCCCATCTGTGGGCTGCGGCAGCCCAGCACCCACCGGCCCATAAGAAAAATAGAAGTCAGCAGTACTCCAATAGGCCAGCCGCAAGGTCGTAAGTGCCACATCTATCACACCATCATGCCAGTCGATTCTATGATTCCCCTTTTCCATCACCAGCGCCAAACGACTTGAACCCTAGCGCCAACTGCCATCCACGCTAAGCCATCCCAGCGCCAGCCGCCATCCACGTCAGGGATTTCGCCACGTCGCCGCCATCCACACCATAGCCACGCGCTGCCGCCAGCCCGCCAAAGCGTGCTATGGTATCATCGACTCGTTGCCCCAACTGAATTCCATGGCACAATCTCGTAATCCCGCCTCCAGATTTGGTACGCACGGGCCACGGAAGCCGACAAGCACATCTTTTATTTACTATTCGCTTGATTGTTGACAAGGAGACGAGGCAATGGCTGTTGTAGTGTTGTTTGTGCTGGGTAGGATTGAGTTCAAGTGTGCATGGGAACCTTAGTGGCCGATGAGCTTGCTTCCAAATTGCTTAGATGTAGCTCTCCCGTGTGATTATATACCAACTGACCTGATCAAGTTGGTAGTTTGTAGTAGATAGACTACTAGTACTTTGTTGGGTGTAAATATTTATTTTTGGTTATGGCTGGTGAAAGGAATACTCATTGAAAGCTTTTATGCAATGGGAAATAGCTGCTGGTAAAATGGTGCTTCCATTACACAAAATTTGACCAACATTCTCCGTCAGTTTATTCTAGGGGAAAAGGTTGTTATAGAGGTGTTCTTTGTTCTCTTTATTTTGTCATTTGATGTGTTCTGGTAATCTGGTATATAAAAAACAACGTAGGTGTGACATATTTTGTTCTGAATGAGCACCATAGAAGAAACTTTCAGATTCAATCCAACGAATTCTAATCTTAGAATTGTCATGGGTTGTGGGCCAGGGCTGCTAGGCCCATGCCCAGCCGCGTCAACAGTACTGCGTGGGTATTGTTCACATGAACAGTACCCACAGGTACTGTGGCAATGCGGTATATTAGAGTCTAAGGGTGTGTTTGGTTGAGCTGTGGCTGTGGAAAAAAGCTGTTGTGGGCTGTGGGCTATGGAAAAACTACTGTGAAATGTTAGTTGTGAGAAAGCTGAAAGCCGTTTGGCTGAAATGATTGTGGAGAAGCTGCTTTGAGCTATGAGCTCTATAAAAAGTCAATTTATGAAATTTTGTCTGGTTGTATGAAATTTGAAATGTCAATTTATGAAGGTATGTATGGTTGTATGAAATTTGAAATGTCAATTTATGGAATTTTGTATGGTTGTATGAAATTTAAAATGTCAATTTATGAAATTTTGTATGGTTTCATGAAATTTGAAATACCAATATGTGAATATTAGCATTATCAAAAATTCAAAAAGTAGAAGCCAAAAGCCAAAAGTTAGAAAGCAAGTCAAGAGGAGCTTCCACGATTTCACTGCCCCAAAAGTTACTTTTACTAAAAGTTGCTGGCTTAGAATATGCCCTTTGGTTAGCTTTTGGCTTCCAGGAAGCAAAAGCTGCTCCGAAAAGTCAAACCAAAGGGACCCTAAGTCTGGTTAGAGTACAAGTTCATTAATGGATAGGGTCTTAGAATTGTAATGGATTCAATTAGTTATTCGGTTAGGTCTTGTAGGCTCTATAAATATGGTTGTGTTGATTAAGTAATCAATGAAAAAAAAAAGAAGTCTAATCTCTCATCTCAATGTTCGTCTCCCTCACCTAAGTCTACTTCTCATCCCGAGCAGCTGACGCCACCCATCTATCCTCCTGGTAGTGTTTATTCCATCATGAGTTCAACCCATGACAAGAACTGAAATATTTATGGCAATTTTCCTATATGAAGTAACATATTATATTAGCATGGACAACAATGTGTTATGATTTATGAGTCGATACTTGGTATTTTGTATTCCAACATATATTCGATCCTATTCGTTTTTGATACTATTCGTTTCCATTTTTGCTTCCGCATTATCTGTTTTCGTTTTCGTTAAAAAAAATACGGAAATGGATATGGTAACACCCATTTCCGTCCGTTTCCAATCCGTTTTCATCCCTACCTCTCGGTACTTCCTCAAGGACCATAAAGAAACTCATTTAGTTAATATGTTTTAGATAAGTGTCGACATAAGCCAAAATGGAATGAGATCAAATGGAACCATGTTGATGGCCGGAATTCTCTTTCTTGTCACAAACATGTTACAAAGGGCTAACGAGTTGGAGTCTCTTTAGAACAGTTTTCAGTATTCACCCTTGTTGCTCAAGGTAAAGTTTCAATTATTAAATACAAGGTCTGGTATTTTGATATGCGAGCTGCTACAAGATCGACTTCAGATTATGTATTACAAGGTGTTATGTTATAACAATACAATTGTTCTATTGTTGACTATTAGACCAATAGTCATCAGTGCATCAATGTAACTATGAGATAAAAGTTAAGTCTCATACCTTTTCAGTTGGCACATAAGATGTTATAGAAGGCATGGTATTTTATTGGTGAATATCCAGTTGGATAATGGCATTATACTTATTTTGATGCATATCTCACATTAGTATAGACAACGTGTTTCTACTTTATTTTGGACCCCTTTAAATATTATAGTAAATCTATTTGTAGCAATCAACCCCTGTAAACAGCACCTTTCTAATTTGTATTAATTTATTACCTTCAGGTTATCTCAGTTACCTATGTCAAAGGTGGGAATGCTATTGATGCCACACCTTCAGTTATTGAATTTGGAGGTACTTTGAGGAGCCTCACTACCGAAGGCCTTTATCAGCTACAGAAAAGGGTGAAGGAGGTTAGCGCTGTGGCAGCATTTTATTCTCTCTATATAGCATCTTTGCACAACTTTGTTATATGTGATCATGCTTGTACTTTCATAGCGATCAGCTAAAAACATATCGATAACCTCACACTGTCCTTTCTCTCAGCAACACTTTAAGATTTTACTGCACATACACAAAAATTGCAATTATTACCTTACAGTCAGAACATTTGGGTTATGGTCATATTCTTGTAGTGATGAGCGATTCATGCTTTGTTTTTCCGAGTTACATTTGCAGCGAAGTTAGCACATTGGTGGTGTATGCATATTTGCAGTCAATCATAATTTCAAACTTTTTTATGAATAATTTCAAACTATTAAACAGCTTGCTCGGCCTGTACAGCGTGAATAATATGATATATCCCTGTTCCCAGGTGGTAGAAGGGCAAGCAGCCGTGCATAGATGCAAGGGAGTTGTCCAGATAAAAGGAGATGACTACCCAATGTATCCCGCAGTTTTTAATGATGAGAAACTGCATCACCATGTAGAAACTGTGGGCAGAGGATTACTTGGTCCTGACAAGGTGAAGCCCGGAGAGAAGATTATGGCAGGCGAAGACTTCGCTTTCTACCAACAGTTAGTTCCTGGAGTTATGTTCGGCATTGGTATTAGAAACGAGGAAGTTGGTTCGGTTCACCCTGTTCACAACCCACATTTCTTCGTTGATGAGGATGTTCTTCCAATCGGAGCTGCGTTGCATACTGCTCTTGCAGAAATGTATCTCTCTGAGCGCTCCACTGTAGGTGAAGACGGAAGCTAGCATTCGCATTGATATTCATGTGTTGAACAACTCGAGTGTATAAATATCGAATCATGCTTCCAGAATCCAGATAACCCTTTTATTAGTGATAACTTTTATTAGGTTGGTGCAAGGTTAGCTCCCAAGACTTCGGACAGCTGGTGACCACCGCAGAAAACGTCTTCGGTGGAAGTTGGAGCACCGAATCTCAGTCGAGGCTCTTGTAATCAGTTAGTTACACACGAATAAATACAAGAAAAAGTATTATGTAATCAGGAACTGTAAATTAATCATCGTAAAATACTCGAAGTACAAAAAGAAATAGAACTGCAACCGACAAGCACAATAGAAGCAGTGTAGCACCAAGACACAATCAAGCAAAGTGACAACTGCATGTGCGATCCAAGCCGAGGCGAGCAGCCGAACAACTAGTCCAGAACCGCCTGGCGTAACCACAGCAGTCTCTTAAATATGGCGCAACGCAAGCACGGCTGAATCAAACCTGATGGATCACGGGACGGTGAGACCCATCGGAAGAACAGTGTAACACGCGCGTAGTCCTCTTCATGCGCGCACCGGACACGCCTACGCCGGAGGTGGCGCGAGCAACAGCACCGGCACGTTCGCGCCCGGAATAGTAGGTGTTCGAGGCAGCGCCACCTCGGGGATCGCCGCTAGAATCGAGGCATAGGGCCATAGGGGGAACAGTTACCTTCGGCACAACGACGGCGGGTAAGGACTGCAAGCCGGCAACGTGGCCAGCGGCACTGCTGGCATGGGTGGCACGGACGCACGGTGACCGCAGGCACGGCCGGCGTGGGAAGCACGGTGACCGCGCACACGGCCGGTGTGGAAGGCACGGTGACCGCGGGCACTGCTGGCATCGGTGGCATCGTGACCTGAGGTGTGGTAGCCGCCGGCATAGCTGGCATTGGTGGCATTGTTGTGGGCTTGTGGGCAGGGGCGGCTTCGGCACGGCGGGGACGCCCGAGATGGCCGAAGGAGACGCAGTGGGAGCTGCCGATCCCGTGGCATCTGCCAGGAGGCGAGTGGCGTAGCATATGTTGGCGCCAAGGAGAGAGAGAGAGAGAGAGCACTATGATAAAGGCCAGGAAGCTACTAGAAGTAACGGCCATTATAGGAAGCTGCATTGATCGTGGTTTGTAACGTAAATGGTTGAAGGATTAGTTCTTCGGCTTAACTCGCTTTTGCATGGTGCGATAACAATGAGGAGTTGTGCATACGTATACGATTAGATTGATCAGGGCCATCAGAGTGTGATTAGTTTGGTGGTTAGCCAGATTAACGTGGCATCAATCAGCAAAACGAGTTCTTTATGGACTTGGTGAATTAGATTGATCAGGGCCATCAGAGTGTGATTAGTTTGGTGGTTAGCCAGATTAACGTAGCATCAGTCAGCAAAACGAGTTCTTTATGGACTTGGTGATCACCAATTCGATGAGCTGTATGCTTGTATCGATGACTCGATGTCTGCTATCAGTTTCCCCAGTTAGTTCATCTCCCCATTTGTTCGAAACTAATGCATGCCAAGGCGAATTGTGCTAGTACACTGTTGGGGGAAATTACTTCATTTCCAGGACTTAAAGGTTAACCCTCCTAGGGCTCCAAGAAGATCCCGAAGATGGCTGACTAATGCTCGAAGCATACGTCAGCACGGTCGGAGGGTGTCACGATGCGAAGTCTCGAAGGACCCTCCGAAGGGAAGGAGGAGGCTTCGAAGCAGGAAGACATGACTGATTGGATGCCCTGCTTATCCATCTACCCTGCAGCACTTTACCGTGTATAACCTTGTTTATGATACTGGAGGTCATTTGTAATATAAGGGTAAATAGGTCTATTCCTTAAGCCTTTTTCCCTATAAATACCCCCCCTTGTACCTTGTAAGAAGGATCCAGAACCAGTGGTTCAAACACATATATTCGGACCTCTTGAGTTGTTATCCTTTACGGAGGCTCAAGTTTGTCCTAAAAACACAAACCTCTTGTTTGTTTGTTCTTAACTACTAAGAACCTGTTGGTGTAACTTTTACGCCAACAGTTGGCGCCGTCCGTGGGGATCCAAGTTCTAAAAGCTTGTTCTCTACTGCTGACTGCACTTTGAAGAAAACTTACGGGGGGAGCCTCGGAATCCTGAGATTCCGCGCACCCTTCAGTTAAGAGCTTCTTAGTGCAGCCCGAAGGCTCTCTCTCGACCCCCTCGAGTCGTTCGAAGCCTTCCATTTCCAAGACGCCTCATCGACTAACCATGCCTCCGAAGCGTGGTCAAGCTTCGGGTCCCCTTCGAAGGTCCCCTCGGACCAACGGAGCCGGACCCTCAGCTAATCCGACGGTTCCTGCCGGAACCGATGGGCGTCGAACACCCCGGGGCCCTCTACCCCCTCCTACAATGCTTCAGACCGACTACGCAGCAAGCCAAGACCCTGAAGTTCCCTCCGACGAAGATGAAGGCCCTCCCGAAACCGAGGCTACGCAGCTAGCCAGGCTTCAGGAGGAGGTATCCAGATGGAGGCAGGAGGCCACCGACCGACTCCGCACTCAAGCTTCCACCGAAACTCCAAGGGGGCCTCAAGACGATGGAGCCCGCAACCCCCCAGAAGTTATACAAGTCCAAGAGGAGGCCGAGAATGCGTCCTTCGACAATGAGTCTCCGTTGCACCCTGATCTGCAGAGAGTGCCTTTCGACCCCAAAATCAAGGCCTCGAAGCTGCACAAGTACTCCGGGGGGTCAGACCCCGGAGAGTTCGCCCGCTCGTACGCCCTGGCTATAGAAGCAAGCGGAGGGGTACGAAGCACCATGGCAAAATGCTTCCCACTCGCTCTCGAAGGCGTGGCGCTCCGATGGTTCTGGTCCCTAAAACCAGGATCGATCAAGTCATGGGAGCTACTCAAAAAGAAGTTCGTGAGCAACTTCCAAGGCACTTTCGTGGCCCCAATGTCCACAGGAAGTTTGTTCCAGGTAAAGCAGCGGGAGGGGGAAACCCTCCGAGAGTACTTCACACGCTTCGCCCACACCAAGTCACAGATCAAGGGCCTTACTACCTCTTCGGTAGTTGATGCTGCCCGCGAAGGGGTGCTGAACCCCGATCTTCTCAGCAAACTTCATCGGAAGCCGGTAACATCCGTAGCGCAGCTCATGGCATACTTCGAGCAATATGCCAAGGCAGAGGAAGGATGTATTCGGCGAGCTGAGGCAGCACTACCCACCCTCCGGGAAGTAAAAAGGGAGCCAGAAGCCACCGCTCCACCGCAACCTCCGCAAGACAGCCGCCCTAGCGAGTACAGGCGAGGGAAGAAGCATTTCCGTTCGGAAGTGCTAAACATTACACCTTCAGCTTCGAAGGCACCTGCCAATTTCCAGCAGGTAAAAAATTTCAAGGCTGGGCCGTCGGTACCTCAAGAAAGGATGCCGGGAAGGCGCCAGAGTCATTTCTGCTGCGTGCATGGCGATAATAGAAGCCATGACACGAAGGACTGCAAGACGATATTGACCCTTCGGGGTGAATACATTGACCGAAATACCAGGAGGGGTACTTCGGACCGGGCTCCGCCCACGACACGATCGGAGCCTGTTCAAGCTGTGGCCCGAGCCGGTGCCCTCGAAGCCCCCATACGGCTACCGGTGGCCAGTATTATGCCACCGCCAAGGAACGAAGATCCACAAGACCGCGGCAAGAGAGTGGTCCTACCCATCTCCGGAGGAGGGACCCTCGGCAGCATGTCCAAGAGACAGCGCCGCGAGTACGTCCGCGAAGTTGGGCACATTGGGACTTCAAGTTCCGCTGAGGGGATGCCAGAATGGTCCCGTGTGCCCATCTCATTCACAGCCAGCGATGCAGTAGGGGTGAAGTTTCCCCATGCTGACCCATTAGTCATCTCTGCCGATATAGCAGGGGCTGATGTTCGGAGGATCCTGGTGGACGGTGGAAGCTCCGCAGACATACTCTTCGTCCAAGCCTTCGACCAGATGTGTATACCCCGGAAGCATCTACTCCCTGCAGCCCGGCCACTTCAAGGGTTCTCAGGACCGCCTCTCGATGCCCTCGGCCAAATAGGCCTCGAGGTTGCCTTCGGAGAGGGGCCGCTGGCCCGAGTAGAGGAGGTGATTTTCGACGTGGTGGATGCCCCTTACGCTTACAATGCTATCTTCGGTCGGGGGATGTTAAACCAATTCGGGGCTATAGCGCATCACAACTACCTTTGTCTCAAAATGCCCACACAAGGTGGAGTGCTCACTATTTCAGGAGACCAGGCTGTAGCCAGAAGGACGGAATATGGCCACGGGCAGCCATTGGACCCTCGACAAGTGCATAATGTGGCGGAGAGCGCCAAAGAAGTACCGGAGGCCTTGAGCCCCCCGAAGGGATCCTCGCTCAAACCAAGCCCAGAGGGTGATGTCGAGACAAGAATAATCTCAGAAGACGGCAAAGAATACCCAATAAAATTCGGCAAGGGGCTATCTCCGGAGATAACCGCCTCATTAGAAGAAGTCGTCAAGAAGAATCTAGACATGTTTGCTTGGACCGACGAAGATATCACGAGGGTCGACCGAAGCATCATCGAGCACAGTCTGCTCGTCAACCCGAAGGCCAAGCCGGTGCGCCAGGGGCTCCGAAAGCTATCAACAGAAAGAGCAAATTTAGCCAAGGCCGAAGTGGAAAAGTTGTTAAAAGCTGGCATTATCAGGGAGGTGGCCCATACTGAATGGTTGGCCAACCCTGTTTTTGTAAGAAAGAAGGATTCCAGCAAATGGCGCATGTGTATTGACTTCACATCACTAAATAAAGCATGCCCGCGAGACCCCTACCCAATGCCCCGAATAGATCAATTAATAGATTCCACAGCCGGCTCCGAACTACTTAAGCTTCCTCGATGCCTACTCCGGATACCATCAAGTATGGCTGAAACGCGAAGACGAGGCCAAGACAAGTTTCATAACTCCTTCGGGAGTATTCTGCTATGTAAGAATGCCTTTTGGTTTGCGGAATGCCGGAGCCACATTTTCTCGCTTAATAGCTAAGGCTTTAGGCCATCAGATAGGCCGCAATGTCGAGGCCTACATGGACGATATTGTAATAAAAAGTGCTCAAAAGCATCAGCATAGCATAGATTTAGATGAAACTTTTGAGAGCCTCCGAGCATGTGGAGTACGCCTCAATCCCGAAAAATGTATATTCGGAGCACAAGCAGGGAAGCTGCTAGGGTACTTAGTTTCGAGCAGGGGGATCGAAGCCAGCCCAACGCAAATAAGTGCACTACAAAGAATGGCTCCACCCGAGAATTTGAAGCAAGTACAGAAACTGGCAGGAAGGCTAGCAGCACTCAGCAGGTTCCTGTCCAGATCGGCAGAGCGAAGCCTCCCAATTTTCAAGGCACTCAAAGGCTCCGAAAGCTTTAGCTGGACGCCAGAGTGCCAAAAGAGCTTCGAAGAAATAAAAGCCTACCTCGGAACATTATCAACCTTAACCGTTCCTCTTCCAGGGGAAACATTGCTTTTATACCTTGCAGCGACAGGATCAGCAGTAAGCGCAGTATTGGTCCGAGAAATCGAGCTTAAAGAGAAGCTGGTACAAAACCCAGTTTATTTTGTTTCGGAGGCATTATCAGGAGCCAAGATCAGATACTCCGAGCTTGAAAAGTTTGCTTATGCTTTAGTGATGGCCTCGCGAAAGCTAAGGCATTATTTCTTGGCGCATAACCTTATTGTCCCTACATCGTATCCTCTTGGAGATATGCTCCGGAACAAAGATTCCACAGGCAGGGTTGGAAAGTGGGCAGTCGAGCTGGCACCCTTCGAAATCTCCTTCACAACAAGGACGGCCGTTAAATCTCAAATTATAGCAGATTTCGTAGCAGAGTGGACTCCATCTGCAGTATGGGCTCCGGAAGAACCCTCCGACGGTTTCTGGACAATATTCTCAGACGGAGCCTATCAAGCGTCAGGTGCCGGAGCAGGAGCAGTAATCTTGTCACCATCAGGGCAAAAGGCAATGTATTCAGCAAGGCTCAACTTTCGAACCACTAATAACGTCGCCGAGTATGAAGGAATCTTGCTAGGCCTCCGAAAGGCTAAAGCACTCGGAGCTACAAGGATAATGATCAAGACAGATTCCCAAGTCATCGCGGGGCATATTGACAAAAGCTTCCAAGCAAAAAACCCACATCTCGCGCAATACCTTCAAGAAATCCGCAAGGCAGAAGCAGCATTCAAAGGGTTTACAGTTCGAAGCATACCACGAGCAGAAAATCAACTTGCAGATATCCTTGCAAAGGCTACAGCAGGAGCAGTGGACCTCCCAGAGGGCGCTTTCTACGAAGAATTAGAGCAGCCAGCAGCTGACCAAATACCCTCGTCAGAAGTAATGTGTATTCAAGCTACGGATTGGCGAACCCCGATAATAACTATGTTGCAGGGTAGCAATGACCTTCCGGAAGGCCCAGAAGCTCGAAGATTGCAATCAAGAGCTCGAAATTACAAACTTATTGGGGAAATACTGTATAAGGCCGGAGTATGCTCGCCACTGCTTCGATGCATCTCTCAACCTGAAGGACAAGACATACTTCGAGGCATCCACGAAGGGCTGTGCGGAGGTCATCTAGCTCCTAGAGCGCTAGCAGGCAAGACGCTCCGGCAAGGTTTTTATTGGCCGACAATCGTCAGAGACGCCGAAGACCTAGTTCGAACGTGCCAAGGCTGCCAATGGATGGGCAGAAGGAGTCATCGCCCGCCAACTCAACTTCAAGTTATTGCCCCGGTATGGCCGATGGCTAGATGGGGCATGGACCTCATAGGCCCTTTCCCACCAGCAAAGGGCGGTTTGAAATTTGCGGTCGTAGCAATAGAATACTTCTCAAAATGGGTGGAAGCAGAGCCGCTAACAGCCATCACATCAAAGAACGTGCAAAGGTTCTTCTGGCAGAATATTATATGCAGGTTCGGAGTCCCCAGAGAATTAACGGTGGATAACGGAACCCAGTTCGAAGCTGATGCCTTCCAAACATTTTGTGAAGAACTGGGTATTAAGCTATGCTTCGCAGCAGTGCGACACCCGCAATCCAACGGAGCCGTCGAACGAGCCAACGGGAATATCCTCTCCGGGTTAAATCGCCGAATTGTGGGATTGGCCAAGGGCCTATGGGTCGAAGAGCTACCTAAAATTTTATGGTCTATCCGAACCACGCAAACAAGATCAACCGGCTTCACGCCATTCAGGTTGCTCTTCGGAGACGAAGCCATGACCCCTACGGAGCTCAAAGGGGAGTCACTTTGCGTAATTCAACACGAAGACGAAGATGATCGGAGTGCTTCAATAGACTTGTCAGAAGAAACAAGGCTTCGAGCTGTCGCCAACCTGACGAAGTACCAAGAGCACACAAAGACATGGTATGACCCGAAGGTCAAGTTAACTGAGTTAAAGCCCGGTCATCTAGTATTGCGAAATGTAATAGCTCCGGGGAAGCTAGGAAACAAATGGGAAGGACCATATGTTATCTTACGCTCAGGACGCCCCGGATCGTTTAAATTAGCTAATTTAGAAGGAGAAGAGTTGAAACATGCGTGGCATGCGGAGCACCTTAAGAGATATTACGCTTAAGGCTCCCTTGTAATCACTTGTAACACTCCTTTTATAAATAAAGCTAAGGGTTGAGATTTGTTTTGCCCTTCGAACATCCCACCCTTCGGATGGATGCATTCGAAGGTCGGTGATGCTAGCAGAGCCAAGCATTTTTCGAAAAAACCAAAGGGGCTGGCTACGAACCATTGGTTCAGTGGCTCCGCCAACCTACGGATTCCAGGCTCCGGCTTGTTAGGATCCGTAGAAGAGTCTAAGGACTTTAAACAGGACAGAATTTCAAGCCTCCGGGTGCGAAGTATCTGTAAAAGAGCCGTAGGTGGCCAACCTACGGATTCCAGGCTCCGGCTTGTTAGGATCCGTAGAAGAGTCTAAGGACTTTAAACAGGACAGAATTTCAAGCCTCCGGGTGCGAAGTATCTGTAAAAGAGCCGTAGGTGGCCAACCTACGGATTCCAGGCTCCAGCTTGTTAGGATCCGTAGAAGAGTCTAAGGACTTTAAACAGGACAGAATTTCAAGCCTCCGGGTGCGAAGTATCTGTAAAAGAGCCGTAGGTGGCCAACCTATGGATTCCAGGCTCCGGCTTGTTAGGATCCGTAGAAGAGTCTAAGGACTTTAAACAGGACATAATTTCAAGCCTCCGGGTGCGAAGTATCTGTAAAAGAGCCGTAGGTGGCCAACCTACGGATTCCAGGCTCCGGCTTGTTAGGATCCGTAGAAGAGTCTAAGGACTTTAAACAAGACAGAATTTCAAGCCTCCGGGTGCGAAGTATCTGTAAAAGAGCCGTAGGTGGCCAACCTACGGATTCCAGGCTCCGGCTTGTTAGGATCCGTAGAAGAGTCTAAGGACTTTAAATTTTTTATCTACTTATCGATGGTGACATGTGGAAAATTCGAAGCATTCAGGTGTTCGGACAATCATTGTGCCTAGCGAACCCTTATATATGATAAAAGCTCCGCCACCCACAAGGGGGGTAGGAGGATAGGAGTCACACAGCATACTGTCGAAGCATTCCACATTAAAATATTATACTCATACATCAGGAAAAATTGTTATCTAAACCCAAATAAAAACGGAGACCCTTTCGACCCCTAGAGCTACCCCTGCGGCTACTTTGCCCTTCGGAGCTTGAAGTCTTTTTAGGCCGGGAACTTCTCTTTTTCCTCGAGGCTCGCAGTTTCTTCTGCTCCTCCTGAAGTTCGGCCCACGTCAAGAGCCTTTCGGAGCCGGCCTCGGCAAGGTTTTCGGCTTGATACTCCGAGTCAGACCAGTCGACAGGCTCGGAAGACGAGGACCCCTCTTCCTTTTCTTCTTCTTTAATATAAGACAGAACGTCCCTTCGTACTTCAAGGGTAACTCCCCCCCGACTCCGCGAGGAACAGAAAAGCGGGAGCGGCGGTAAGGTCTCAAACTCTCAAGAACTGCCCACTCCTTTCGAAGCTCGGCAGTAGGTTCCAAAAGTACGAAGTCAGGGCTCGAAGGGCATGACAGAACCTAAAAAAGAGCAGAGCACCCAAGACAAGTACTGTTTATAACTTTCTCATTAATTAAACAAAGTTTACAAGACCACAGGTACACAACAACCCTAAGCGGCTAGACCTTGCGGGTCGGTTGGCGGAGCTGGGACCGAAGGCGCTGGCGAAGTCGGGAGTGGTGGCTTCGCTTGAGCTTGCTTTTGCCGGCGGGCCTCGTCGATCCAAGCCTTAGCAGCAACCTTATGATCTGCCTTCCATACTGATCGGAAAGCTTCCCAAGCCGAAGCCACCTCCGAAGACGGCCGCAGCAGGTCATCATCCGCGAAGCCTCCAGGAGACGAACCACTAACCGAATCGAAGGGAATCCGAAGAGATTCGAGGTGGCGAAGAACCCCGATGCCGGCGCACTGTCCGGAGATCTCTCCGTACCGTACTCCGGAATTCTTCATCAGCGACGAAGCTACCTGGATCCTCGTCAGCTTCCGGTCGAGCGGCTCGGAGGTTGCAGCAGAGGTCGAAGGGCACATGGTGCCAAAGTACTCTAATGTACCCTGAAGAGCTTCCAAGGTACGGTCAGCAGTACTGGAATTCTTTCTATCTGCTACTTCCAGGCTTGCAACAGTTGCGTCCAACGCGGCCACCCGAAGCATCAAGGAACTCTTCTGAGCCATTGCCTGGCTAAGAGCCCCTTGAAGTTCCACCAGATGTCCGTTCGAAGCAGCCGCATCCTGGCGAAGCTTCTCGACCTCCGCACGGAGGACCACTTGTTTAGCCTCGGCTTCTTCGACATGAGAGCGGAGGGCTTCAAGGGCTTCGTCAGACGCTGCCTTAGCCTTCCGTTCTTCCAAGAGTTCTTCATTCAGCCTGAGAGACCTCCCGGTGGAGTCATCAAGAGCTGTTTGAAGGGCTGTAACCTTCCGGTTAAGTCGGTTAATTTCGACCTCGCTGGAAGTCGCTGCCGCTCTAGCAAGGGCGAATTACTGCAAGGAAAACAAGGTAAGTGCTAAAGAAGTTTTGACCATTAAAATACAGCAACTGTGGTGTCTTTTTCATACCTGAAGGGCAGCCCTTTCGAGGGCCGTGTTGAGGCTCGAAGCCCTAACTTCGCTCAAAGCGGAGATCAACTCCGAATTGGCAATGTCCTGGCTTTTCTCAGCCAGGGTCTCCAGGAGCCTTCGAAGGCCGCTCCGATGCTCCAAGAAAGGAGCCAGAAGAGGGAGCCAAGACAAGGCCCGGGCGTCGTCCTCTGCAGCCTCGTCCTCTGAGTTGCCAACGGAGGGCGCTGCTTGGTCAACCCGAAGGCCCAGGCTGGAAATACTCTTACCCCTCCCCGGCACAAAAGGGGGAGAGGCAAGAACATTCCGACCCTCAGCCGCCACATCTCCGGCCGGAGCCACGTTGTCGGAGGCGCCTTCAGTAGTCGAGGTCGCCACGGCCGGAGCCAATTCCGTCCCAGGGAGCACATCGTCCGCTCCGAAGGATACGTTCTCCGCCACCGGGCTCGGAGCCCCCTAGGGGAGCCGGAGGGTCCGCTCGGGTGACCGTCTCCGAAGAAGCGGGGACGTCGGGTGCCACCAATGCTTCGGTACCCGAAGAGGTACCTATTTCAAATACCAAGATTAATTAACATATTCTACAGATAGCAAGCGAATGCCGACGAAAAAAGAAAGAGCTCCGGGAAAATACCTCCAAGAGCCGCTGGAGGAAGGATCGCCGGATCCTCCAGGACTTCGTACATCCGGAGGATATTGTCAAAATCATCCCCCAAAGTCCTACCCTCGGTTTCGTCCATCGGGGCCACGACCTCCGCGGGAACCCCTTCGGGCGCAGGCAAGTCGGAGGTAGAGTATGACTCCACTTGCACGTTGACAGGTGCAGGAGGAGCCAACGGAGTTACACTAACACCCTCCCTGCCGGAGAGGTTTGGGGGGACCTCCTCCGTGTCTTCATCAATCAAAAGGTAGTCTTCGAAGGCCTTCGCTGTAGCACCTCCGGAGTCTTCTGCCTCTTCGGGAGTCGGGCTCCGCTCATCCGGCGACGAAGAAGAAGAAGCGGGCGTCAAGTGCGGAGGCTGCTTCGCCGCCTTCTTCTAAAGAGGTTGCTTGCCAACTTTTTTAGAGGGCTCGGCCGCTGCTTTCCTCTTGCGAGCCGCCGCTCCAGCTGGGGCAAAGTCGGGAAGCTGCAGAGGCTCCATACCGAGGGCTCTCCACACCCTGTTCGAGCGCTCCCAACTCCCCACCAGCTCCAGCCTCCTCTGCCTCTCGGCCACCGAAGGGGCTCCGAGAATTCGTTCGGTAGCCCGGACTATGTCGTCCGGAGCTAAGGCCAGAGGTGCCGCTGAAAAGAAAGGTATAAGAAGCATAAGTATAATTAATGTGTTCATATAAAATGATGCCGTAGGAGAAAGACGTACCTATGTTTCGGAGGTCCCCCTCCGAGGCTTGCGGGATGGAGATTGGCCAACTGGCTCCGAGGGGCGAGATCCGAAGGCCGACGAACTCTTCGGCTAGGTCGCGCATACTCATGCGACGAGCCACTGAAGCCAGCAACCCTAGCCTCGTCGTGAGCAGGCTAGGGTTCGGGGAGATGTCCGCTTCCTTCTGGAACCAGATTTCTTGAAGAGGGCCCGAAAGGGGGGAGTCTTCTCCTACTTCGGCGTAAAACCACCGAAGTATCCAATTTGTATACCATCGATCGTTTATGGCCTTCGCAGGGAAATGAAGAGCGTGCTCCCGCCGTAGCTGGAAATTAACACTGCCGAAGGCCACTGTCACCTTCGAGTCTCCAGGCTCATCTTGAGGCTTCGGCTGGCAGATAGCCTCGTGGGTCGCTGCGAAGATCTCGGAGCGCCCTTCACACCCCTCCGCCCGAAGAGCCCACTCGAAGACGGCCAGGCGGACGATTGCGTTGGGGGACAATTGAGGCAGGGTTATGTGGAACAGGTCCAGTACCTCTGCCAGAAAATCCACGGCTGGTAGCCCCAGACCCGCTTCGAAGAACGCCTCGAAGACTACCACTTCTCTGCTCCGAGGCCGTGGAGTCGACTCTGTCCCAGGAACTCGAGTCCTCATTCCGGCTCCTAGCTTCCCGTCTACTGCCTCTTCTATGGACTCCGCGGTGCTCACAGACTGGCCGATGACAAAGCTTTGGGCCATCTTCTTCTTGGAGGGCGGGCGGAGCGCTCGAGGGTTCTTGGGCCAAGCACCGCCCGGACCCCCCGCCATTGCCGTGGCTGCTGATGCGGCCCACGCCTGCCGTTGCGCCAGAGTGTTGGCCGCCAATGGAGTTGTGTGGCTGGTTCTCGCCATTGCGCTCAAATGCTCGAAGGTGCGGAAGGTTGAAGGGAAAGGTGAATTGCAGGAACGGTGAATGCGGTAAAAAACTTCCAGTAATCCCTATTTCCCCCTTTTATAACCGCACAACCTATACTGCTCTTCGAGAAGTTTCACACTGCAGGTTCGGCTTCCGTCGCCGACAGGTGGGACTGGTAATTGGAACGGCGTGCAACCACTGAAGAAATCGACCGTTACTTCTTTTTTACAGAGGGTAACGGCTATTTGCGCCGTAACGGTCATATTGACGGTACCCCACGACGTTCACACTCCGTAACCGTCGCCACGACGAAAGACACTCCGTAACCGTCGCCACGACGAAAGACACTCCGTAACCGTCGCCACGACGAAAGACACTCCGTAACCGCTTTCGTAACACTCAGGCTCCGAAACCATGCTATTCCCAGGGAGTTTTCCCACTATGCCAAAACTCGGAGACGAATGTTTTAAAATATTGGGCCCAATATTCTGGGCTAAATCATAACATCTTCGCATTCCCTTTAAGCCTCAGAAACTAAAAATGTTCCTTTCGTATACTGCCTTCTTTCTAAAAAATAGGTTATCTACAGAAAGGCGTATTCGAGGGGCTACTGTTGGGGGAAATTACTTCATTTCCAGGACTTAAAGGTTAACCCTCCTAGGGCTCCAAGAAGATCCCGAAGATGGCTGACTAATGCTCGAAGCATACGTCAGCACGGTCGGAGGGTGTCACGATGCGAAGTCTCGAAGGACCCTCCGAAGGGAAGGAGGAGGCTTCGAAGCAGGAAGACATGACTGATTGGATGCCCTGCTTATCCATCTACCCTGCAACACTTTACCGTGTATAACCTTGTTTATAATACTGGAGGTCATTTGTAATATAAGGGTAAATAGGTCTATTCCTTAAGCCTTTTTCCCTATAAATACCCCCCCTTGTACCTTGTAAGAAGGATCCAGAACCAGTGGTTCAAACACATATATTCGGACCTCTTGAGTTGTTATCCTTTACGGAGGCTCAAGTTTGTCCTAAAAACACAAACCTCTTGTTTGTTTGTTCTTAACTACTAAGAACCTGTTGGTGTAACTTTTACGCCAACATACACCAAAACTGATACTACATTTTTTCATTGAGTTGGAAGCATGGTGAAGGAGATGACGCCATGGAATGTTTCGATTTCGCCACAGGGAAGGAAGACAGGGATCGGGAACGATTGGTAGTGGAGCTAGCGGGCGGGATTGGGCTGGATGGGAACTCTCCATCTCCAACGCGACGCCGGTGCGCGCTATGGCTCATGGCCCATCGTCCGTGGACAGTGTCGCGGCGGTCGAGATAGCGTTTTGAGGGGCAAGAGGCGAGGCAAAGGAGTTGGGCTCGGCTTCGCGAGCGCGTGGCTAACAAGTTCAGCCAGCAAGGCCACGTGTTCGTGGCTCAAAGCTCGAACCGAAGCTCGGGCCTAATAATCTCTAGTTAGGACAATGTGGGCTGAAATTTATCGGCGATACCAGAACTGGCTGCTGCTCCAGCTATCTGTCTATGCTTTCACTAGAGCTGATTCTGCACATGTCCAGCAGTAAGTAACACAGTGGTTTCAGTAGCGACAACGTGCGGCCGTGCGGGTCCACGTCGTCGTTCCGTTGACTGATATAAAAGCTCACACTCATGTGAACTGAGCCAAGCTAGCACAATATCAATTGTAGATATATATGATATAATTATTACCTCCATCCCGTGATACACGTTGCCAAATTACAGTTTGCACTAAACTGGTCTAGTTTCCAGTCCTTGCTACCCCAAAACTTGTCAAAAGTGAGGACAAAAATCTACTTCAAACGCCGCGCACGCATCTTTTAGTGACTCTGGTCAGCACCACAGGTTATCAATTGTCATCCACGCGACACAACTTGATTATCTGCAGCTCGATCGATCGCATGCAGAGCGCTGATCACGTGTACCGTCCATCCCACTGTCAGGTGTCAGGTCAGTAGCCCCCATTACGGAGCAAAAACGCCTCAAGATTGTCGCCACCCGTGCCCCTATCTAGCTTGTCACTACTCTTGATTCCTGAACCCGTAGGCTGTAGCTGGCTCGCGTCTCCAGTCTCCACATCACAAAATCCAAAAGACGACACGCACGCATGCGCGCACCGCCACCTCTAAACCAGCGAACAAAGACTATCTTTCTGCACCGCCACCTCTAAACGAGCGAACAAAGATTATCGTTCTGCACCGCCGTGCATATAATTTTACGGCTACCAATGAGAACGCTGGACGCTGAACTGCTGGTTGTACTATAAAATTGTAGCCCACTGCTCCACTAGAGTCCATGTTAACTAATAGAAGTAGGAAGCGTTGAACCCATTCCGGGTGGCGTAGCTTTGTTTATATGGGCAGCAAAAGCCGCTGCCGTGACAATTACAAAGAAGGTGATTGACAGATTGTTTGATTCCTTCTAATCCTGATTACATTCCAAAGACAGAGCAAGCTAATCTATGGAAGCAAACAATCCAGTCAATCTCCTTGATTGATTACATTATTTTCTAATACTTTCTATGTTTAACACCCCCCACAGTCAAATCGTGGGGTGTGACCACATGAAGACTGGATTGAAATTCTTGAAATAGCTGAACGGGGAGACCTTTTGTCATGATATCGACAAATTGATGCGAAGAAGGAACATGAAGAACACAAATCTTGCCGAGAGCTACTTTCTCGCGGACAAAGTGGATGTCAATCTCAATATGCTTGGTGCGCTTGTGCTGGATAGGGTTAGCGTAAAGGTAGACCGCGCTAACGTTATCACAGAAAACAACAGTGGCAGTTGTGAGGGGAGCATGCAATTCAACCAAAAGCTGGCGGAGCCAGCAACATTCTGCGATGGCGTGAGCCACAGCCCGATATTCAGCTTCGGCACTCAAACGGGAAACCGTAGCTTGTCGTTTGGAGGACCAAGAGACAAGGTTTTCACCGAGGAAAATGCAGTAGCCAGAGGTGGAGCGGCGGGAATCCGGACAGCCGACCCAATCAACATCAGTGTAAGCGGTTAATGACATATTAGGGTTGGAGTGGAGAAGGAGACCGTGCTCCAATGATCCTTTGATGTAACGAAGAATGCGCTTGATGAGAGTAAGATGAGAGTCCCGAGGGGCATGCATGTGGAGACAAACTTGTTGGACGGCATAGGCAATATCGGGGCGAGTCAAGGTGAGGTATTGTAAAGCGCCAGCGAGACTACGATATTTGGTGGCCTCACTGGCGGAAAGCAGAGTACCGTCGGAGGCGGAAAGCTTGGCCTTGGTGTCGATGGGAGTGGCGGTAGGGTGACAATTAATCATCCCGGCCCGTTGGAGGAGTTCAATAGAATACTGTCGCTGGGAGAGGAGAAGACCCGCGGAAGTCCGTTGGACAGCGACTCCAAGGAAGTAGTGAAGATCTCCCAAGTCGGTCATAGCAAACTCAGCGTGAAGACGGGTAGAAATGTGCTGCAGGAGCCTGGTCGAGGAGGCCGTGAGGATGATGTCATCGACGTAAAGAAGAAGATAAGCCAAATCGGTGCCATCCCGGTAGACGAACAGGGAAGTATCGGACACGGTCGATGTGAAGCCAAGAGTGCGCGCATGTGTAGCAAAACATTGGTACCATGCACGAGGAGCCTGCTTGAGGCCATATAAAGACTTCCGTAGAAGGCAAACGTGGTCGGGACGAGTGGAGTCGACGAAACCGGAGGGTTGTTTGCAGTAGACAGTCTCAGCAATATTTCCATGGAGAAAGGCGTTTTTGACGTCAAATTGATGGATAGGCCATGAGCGGGAAATGGCAAGACTGAGGATAACCCATATGCTGGCTGGTTTGACAACAGGACTAAAAGTCTCATCGTAGGCAATACTGGGTTGTTGGGGGCATCCGCACACCACCCAGTGAGCTTTATGACAGGCGAGTGTCCCATCAGCGGCAAACTTATGTCGAAAAAACCCATTTGTTGGAAATAACATTGGCGTGAGAAGGGCGAGGAACAAGAGACCAAGTCTCATTTTGGACCAGCGCATCATACTCCTCTTTCATAGCCTGGAACCAGGAAGGATCTTGCAAGGCAGTGCGATAGGATCGAGGAACAGGAGAGGGAGGTGTTGCAGCAGTTGTGGTGGCAAAGAGATTAAGTCTAGTGACTGGTTTGATGATACCGGCCCGTGCGCGAGTGGCCATCGGATGGGGGCGCATAACAGGGTTGTCGCCCCTTGCTGTGGCAGATGGGGAAGCGGAGCTGGCCGGAGAGGCTGGATTGGGCGCGGGAGTATGTGGCCAGTCGGTGCCAAGCGGCCCAGCGGGAGCATTGGGCGTAGTGGGCCCGTCTGGATTTGCTGGCTCAGTTAGGGAGGGAAGCCCACCCGAGTGAGGAAGCCCAATAGGGCAAGGAGATCCAGTGGAGCAGGCGGATGGCCCATCACTGGACGGTGGCCTACCCGAGGAGTTGGATGGCGGGAGTTGCCGCCCAGCGATTCTGCCGATGGCCGGCAGGGGCAGGATGGCAGTGTCTTCGTCGGATGGAGAGAGGAAGTCAAGATGTCTATTGACATCAGGTGGTGTGGTGGAAAGAAAAGGAAATACAGTTTCATCGAAAACAACGTGCTGGGAAGTGATAACCTGTTGAGTGGCGGGATTGAGACACCGGTACCCTTTTTGAGCGTTGGGATAGCCAAGAAAAATGCAGGGTGTGGACCTGGAAGCTAATTTGTGTTGGGAAGTGGCAATGAGATTAGGGTAACGAAGGCAACCAAAAACATGAAGGTAGGTTAGATCGGGAGGAACACCATAAAGGCGCTCAAAAGGAGTAGAGAAACCTATCGGTTGGGACGGGCGTCGGTTGAGAAGATAGGTGGAGGTGTTGAGAGGTTCGGCCCAATAGGAGCCGGGCATATGGGCGTGAATAAGAAGACATCGAATAATGTTATTAGTGGTGCGAATGGCACGTTCAGCTTTTGTAGGACCGAAAGTAGCGACCAGAGGGGGGGTGAATGGGCGCCTAAAAAATTCTTTTGAATCAATGGCCTGTTCCCAATACCCAACGCACCTCAAAAAGACTAAGCAGCAGAAAATAAACAAAAGGCCTAAGTCTAAAGGTTTCTAACCTAGAAGCAAATGATTATAACTGAGAATAATTAAATAAGTGCAACTAGGTAGATGAACATGGTGTAACAGGCCTAAACTTCTCAATGAAATGATCTAAGTATGTGTAAGATGAAAAGAGAAGTTACTGTCCAAATTTGTCTCCTGTTCGGAACTGGGCGAAGCCTCCTTCGCACGTCGAAGTCTGCTTCGGAGGTTGGTGACGGAGCCTGTCCGAGATGCCGAAGGTGTCACGGTCTAGTCTAGTTCGAAGTGGCAGGTAGCGGAGTATACTTCGGAGCGAAGTATGACAGTGCCGGAGCTTGGTTCGAAGTATGCACTTCGAAGACAACACTTCGAACACAGCTTCGAACCGAATGCTTCGAAGCAAAACCTTCGAACAGAAAGCTTCGGACACAACACACAAACGGACAACCTTCGAACAAAGAAGCGAAGCCTGTCACACGACAGAAAACCAAGTCCGAAGCCTATACTCTACCTCCGAAACGAGTTAGCTTCGAAAAGAGAAGCGAAGGGTGACACATCACACAAAAGTCAGTGCGAGGTCTAGCGGAGCTACAAGCTTCGAACCCAACTTCGAAACGTGTCGAAGTATGGACTTCGAACAGATAGAGCCAAAGCTCCTTCGCACTATCATTCGAAGTATGCGATACTGACGTTCAGAAAAAATGCTTCGAAACTTAGCAACACAGAACGCAAACCAAAAACCGAAGATCGAACGAAGCCTTCGAAGGAGATAGATCGAAGCCTGCCTCACGATACTGAGGGGCTTCGAACATAGAGTGGCTTCGCTCGAAACACAGCCAAAAAGGTGATAGAGCCTGTCAGCCTCGATCTAAAAGCAGAGCAGTAGAAGGTGAAAAGCTGCACAGCACACTGTAGCTACAGGAAAGTAGTACTACTTGCACCAGCAAGAACTAGTACTCGGTTTGTGAAGAACAGAAGCAAAAAGAGAAGCTTCCTCTCACGAAATAAATTCAGGCAGCCTGTAGCCGAAGCAATAACTCCCCAAACCAAACAATGTGCACCAAGTAAAAACAACAGGGACCAAGGCTTTAATGCATCCAAAAGATTAGAGCAAATGCAAGGCAAAACAGGAACGAGCAAGAGCCTGGCGGCGCACACAGGAGAGAGAAGGAGAGACAAAATGACCCAATAGAGTGGATGTGATTTCAGCCAAAAGGGTAGTCCAAACCCTAGGGATTGGGGTCCTATTTATAGGCTCCCAACACTAGGAATATTCTACCAGCCCCTTAGGGTTTTTACAGACTCAAAAATAAAGAAAAAGACTCTACTGCCCTTAGGAATTTTTTACAGACACGACTGACTGACTGTGGGCCTAGAGTTACAGATGACTTATCCGGAAGCTAATTTTTCGTAGCGACTACGGCTTCTCTTCTGGACAGTCGGATACAGAATCAACGGTTGTCAGTTTTGCGCCGAAACTGACAAAGCCTCCACCAGCTTTGCACCAGGTACCCGGATTGGGCCGGCCCGACTCCGCAGCTCTCTCAGCCCGGCAATCGCTCACCGCCCGTGTACCTGAGTCAATCCTGGTCAACAGCCCAGTGGGTCTTCTACTGCTTCTGGCCCATGCACCCGGATTGGGCCAGCCTGACTTCGCAGCCTCCTCTGCCCGACAGTCGCTCGCTGCCCGTGTACCTGAGTCACACGCGGCCCATGAAACAGCAGATCTCCTCTCTTCTTCAGTCCTCTTTGACTATCGTTGACAATGACTCATCACTTCTGGAGCCATGAGGCCCACGCTATTCAGCATGGCTCCTCAGCTTTGCCATTTTTAGGAGAGGTATAGGGGCAAGAAGTGCGGAGAATGATGCCATAACTGTTTAGAAAAGTGCCAACATTAGAGCTAGTGAATTCACGACCATTATCGTTTTTGAAAACAAAATATAGGAAGCTGAAATTGAGTGTGAACATAGGGAATGAAAGTTTGTAAAATAGTAAAAACATCAGATTTTTGACGTAAGGGGAAAGACCACATAAAATGAGAGTAGTCATCGAGGATGAGAAGATAATAACGATAACCTGAGTTGCTTAAAATGGGAGATGTCCATAAATCACAGTGTAGGAGTTGAAAGGGGGTGGTGGTAGTGCTAGTGGAGCGAGAAAAAGGTAATCGTGTGGATTTTCCTAAATTACAAGTGTTGCAAGTAGAGAGCTTAGAAGAGCAACATAAAATATTAGAGGATTGCTGAAGACGATGGAGGACGTCAGGGCCGGGGTGACCAAGCCGATGATGCCATAAGTCGGTGGAGGCAACAATGGAGACATGGGTTTGCAGTGGAGAAAAGATCGCCGACGCAGGGATGGTGTAGAGGTCGCCATTGCTATTGAAGCGACGAATCTCGATCCCCGAGTCCTGGTCCTTTATAGAGAAACCAAGAGAGTCAAATTCAAGAGTGCAATCATTGTCACGAGTAAATTGACGAACAAAAATGAGGTTCTTAATGAGAGAAGGAACGACAAGAGTATTTTTGAGCACAAACGGATGAAGATAAACATGACCAAAATGAGTGATAGGAATGGAAGCCCCGTTGCCTACAGTGACGGAGAGGGGAGAGGTGAGGGGAGAGGAAGAAGAAAGGCTACCATCCGAGGAGGTCATATGGGAGGAAGCACCGGAGTCGACCACCCAACCACCATTGTATCAGCTAGAATAAGTAATCAAAAGCATGTATCAGCTAGAATAAGTAAAGCAGTTCAATCATATAACAGAAGCATCTCTAAAGTGTGATATGTGAAAATGCAAGGTATGAACACACACAAAAAGACTCAAGAAAAGAGTAAAGAAGAAGGAAAACTGACTCAAAATATCCTAAAAAGGATACACAACACCCAAATCCCCTCGTAAACGCTCAAAAGTAGACTGATCTAGGGGTTTGGTGAAAATGTCAGCCAACTGATGATGGGTATCAACATGAATAAGGTCAATGACACCTTTCTCATATTGATCCCGCAAGAAGTGAAAGCGCACATCAATATGTTTGGTTTTTGAATGGAGACACGGGTTTTTCCCTACACTAATAGCACTGGTGCTGTCGCAAAATAATGGAACTCTGGTAGGAAAGAACAACCCAAAATCTCGTAGAGTGGAAATCATCCAAACCAATTGTGAGCAGCAGCTAGCAGCAGCTACGTACTCAGCCTCTGTGGTCGAAAGAGCAACTCCAGATTGCTTTCGAGAAGACCAAGAGACAAGAGAAGAACCAAGAAACTGGCAAGTACCGGAAGTCGACTTGCGATCCAACCGGCACCCACCAAAGTCGGCATCCGAAAAGCTAGATAAATCAAGAGATGAAGATGCTGAATAGTAAAGACCAAGATCGGGCGCATAAGTGAGATACCTAAAAATGCGCTTGACAGCCTGCCGGTGAGACGCGCGTGGTGAAGACTGAAAACGCGCGCAAAGTCCCACGGCGAACTGTATGTCCGGTCTTGTCGCCGTCAAGTACAGTAGCGAACCGATCATCCCTCGAAACTCCCTTTCATTGACCTTGACACCACTCTCATCCTTGTCCAGACCCCCAGAAGTGCCCATCGGGGTCATCTGCGGCTTCAATTCACCACCAAAGTCAAATTTCTTTAACATATCACGAGTGTACTTACCTTGGTGGATGAAGGTGCCGTCCTTGGTCTGCTTGATCTGGAGCCCTAAGAAATACTTGAGCTCACCCATGAGGCTCATCTCAAACTCACTGTGCATCTGCTCAGAGAACTTGGACACAAGAGAATCAGTAGTACCACCAAAAATAATATCGTCCACATAAATCTGAGCAACTAAGAAGTCTGAAGCAACTCTGAGTAAAAAGAGAGTTTTGTCCACAGAACCCATCACAAAGCCCTTCCCCAACAAAAATTGCTTTAACCGGTCATACCAAGCCCTGGGGGCTTGCTTCAACCCGTATAAAGCTTTGTGCAACTTAAAAACATGTCGAGGAAACTTAGGGTTCTCAAAACCGGGGGGTTGCCTAACATAAACCTCCTCTTCTATGTACCCGTTCAGAAAAGCACTCTTAACATCCATTTGAAAAAGCTTAAAACCCTTCGAAACGGCAAAAGCTAGAAGAATACGAATGGACTCAAGACGGGCAACAGGAGCGAAGGTTTCTTCAAAGTCAATACCTTCCTTCTGGCAATAACCCTGGGGAACTAGTTGAGCCTTGTTGCGCACCACAACCCCATCTTCACCTTGTTTGTTCTTGAATACCCACTTGGTGCCTATGGGGTTGCATTCTGGTGGCGGCTCAACTAGTGTCCAAACCCGATTGCGGACAAAATTCTCAAGCTCTTCTTGCATAGCATTAATCCAATTAGAGTCAGAAAGAGCATGAGAAACGTCTCTGGGCTCAAAAGATGCAACAAACGCAGATTCAGCAAACACAGCAAGAGAGGCAGAAGAACGCAAAGTTCTCTCAGTCAAATCACCAATGATGAGCTCTGAAGGGTGATCACGCTGAACTGCTCGGGTTCCCTGGTGATCCGAAGTCACCTCACCGGAGTCAGCAGCTGGCACCTCTGGACTCGACTGAGGGGGCTCGATCGAAGTGGAAGAAGTGATCAGAGGTCCACCCTCATCATCAGTCGAAGTCTCAGAAGGTGTGGGCTCTGCGGGGGATGCAGAAGGCCCACCCTCATCAGCAGCTGGAGTATCCTCATCTTCCTCGAAGATGGACTCTCCGAGCTCATCATCACCAGAAAGCTCAAAAGAAGGAGTCAAAGAAGGCAAGGACTCATCAAATGAAACCTCACAAGTCTCGACAAGCAGCTGGGATTCAAGGTTCCAAACGCGAAAACCTCGAGAATGCAAAGCGTAGCCAAGAAAAACACCATCCCAGCAACGAGACTCAAACTTGTCCAAATGCCCTCCCTTCTTGAGCACAAAGCACTTGCAGCCAAATGCTCGCAAGTGGCTCACCTTGGGCTGTCTGCCAAACCGCAACTCATATGATGTCTTACCAAGGTAAGCTCTAAGAAAAATGCGATTGGCCAGATAGCAAGCCGTGTTCATGGCTTCAGCCCAAAAATGCCTAGGAGTCCTGTGCTCATCGAGCATCGTCCTGGCCATCTCGACTAGCATGCGGTTCTTTCGTTCCACAACGCCGTTCTGTGGGGGAGTGTAAGGAGAAGAAAACTGATGGTCCAGACCCTGATCACTACAGAAGCTGACGAACTGAGAGTTCTTGAACTCAGAGCCGTTGTCGGAGCGAATTGCTCGCATCCGACCTTTGTTCTCATTCTTCAGCTTCAAAATCAGGTCGTGGACAAAAAGAAAAGTTTCATCCTTAGACTCCAAAAAGAAAACCCACGAGAATCGAGAAAAGTCGTCAACAATTACAAGTGCATACCACTTCCCAACGACTGAGCGTACCCGAGCTGGACCTACAATGTCCAAATGTAAAAGCTCGCCTGGATATGAAGTCATCACCTGAGTCACAGGTGCGTGAGAAGCGGCAACCATTTTCCCATGACGACAGGGATGACAAACTAGATCCTTCTCCATCTTAAGCTTGGGCAATCCTCGGATGAGGTCCATAGAGCTTAACCTGACTAGCAGATCAAAACTCAAGTGACCTAACCTCCTATGCCACTTCCAGAGCTCAGAAGAAGATCCAGCAACCAAACAGCGAGAAGGGCCAAAAGAACTAGAGAAGTCAATTCGAAAAACTTTACCGAAAGGTAAAATCTGACAAACCAAAGACCCTCTAGAATCAACCACAGAAGAATTGCCCTTCTTAAAACGCACTTCCAAACCATCCTCAAGAAGTTGCGACACAGAAATCAAGTTGAAGTTCAAATTTTTAACTAAAGCAACATTCTTTAAAGAGAAATGATCTGAAATGCGAATTGAGCCTATGCCACTTACTTTCCCTTGACCGCTGTTCCCGAACGTGATATATTCTTTGGAGCTCGGGGGAGTGAGACTGGAGAACCATCTGCGATGTCCCGTCATGTGGCGAGAGCATCCTGAGTCCATGATCCAAATATCCTCCAGTCCCCGGTCCTGCACAATCAGTGTCTGTAAGTGGGAGCAAATGGTCCGGCACCAGGTTTAGCAAAAGAGCTAAACCAGTGTCGAGCCATCTGCTCAAAAGATGGAAAGCGAAAACCATCAAAAGAGTTCGGACCAAAACGCGGCTCAAAGCGCGGTCCTCGGTTTTGCCTAACCCTGCGGCCACGAGGTCCAGAACCGTAGCCAACACGGTCTGGAACTCTGCCGGAACGGACACCACCAACTGGAGCACGGGCAAGAAAGTCGTCTCCTCTACCACCACCTACACGACGCGGCCTGGCCTCCAGCCTCTCCCCGCGTCGAGGAACACGCAGTCTACCACCCTGCTGGTAGAACTGCTCCTGATCACTACGAGCCCTCTCTGCTCTCTCAACCCGCTTCCTCCTGAAGCAGAACTCCACAAGATGCCCATCTCTCTGACAGTACTCACAGTGATAGGTGGGCTTCTTGGGATGTGGTTGAGTCTTGGGATGTTTGGGCTTGGTAGTGATTGGTGTGGTCTTCTTGGGTTGAGAGGGTCCAGGAAGAGAGTCTAGAGAAGAGTGGAGGTGTTTGGGCTTAGGAACCCAGATAGGCTTCTTGGGTGGAGCTTTGGGTGGTTCATGAATCACTCCATCCTTGGGCTGACAAGCCTGGGAGGTCTCTGTGGAGTGAGTCTTGGGGTATCTCTGCTCAGGAGTCATTTTACTCCACTCCACTGCCCGGCTAATGGCACTCTCAAAGTCAGCCTTGGTGTAGGTGTAACCTACCCCAAACCCATCCTGCCTTTTGAACTGCTGGATCATCATGCCAAGTTGTGGCTCTCTGGCACTGATCCAACTCAGGATAGAACGGAGGTAAAAATTCTCATTCTGAGAATCTGCTAGCTCCTCTCTCAAGGAAGCTAGAACCTCCACCTGAGACAAGCAGGTCTCACACTCACTCTCTACTTGGACAGACTTCCCGGCTTTTAGCTTGATCAACTCCATTCTAAGAGACAGACAATTCTCACAGACAGTGGGTGGAACTGACAATGTCTCAAGCTCTAGCCTAGTCTGGGCAAGCTCAGCTCTCAACCTCTCCAAATCACCCAAATGTTCATTACCCTTGGATTTCAGCTCAGCTAAGGCAGCTAAATGAGATGGGCAATCAACACAGGGTGCGACGACAGTGGCTTGAGCATCTTTCAGCTCCAGCTGAGCGCTTTCAAGCTCAGTGGCCAAAGCGTCCCTCTCATCAACCCTTTCTGTGTACCTGGACTTCAGAGTCGACAGGTCACACAGAAGCACCTCACACTTCGGGCACTCACTGCTATCACCCAAGCAAGGGGAAGAAGATAGACTCTCAATTCTGCCGTTGGCCACGGCAAGCTCACTCTCTAACTCATCAATCCTCTTCTTAGCCCCCCTAAGCAGTTTTTCCCGATATCTCAACTCCTGACGATTGCTCTCAAGTAAATCAACTATTTCGCGCTCGTATGATGATACCTTGTTGTCGTCGTCGGAGTCGTCGGAGGAGCTCTTTTCTTCTCTATCTCCAAGAGCCATTGAACAGAAGCTCTTGCGGGATCTTCGGCGCTGGTGTGAGTGGATCTTAGGCTTGTCCCCGAAAGCCATGAAGAAGAGGCCCGCCGGATCGTCCTTGTCCTTCCCCTTCCTGATGTCGATCTCCTCATCGCTTGAGCTCGATGAAGAGGAAGAAGACGTGGACCGCTTGGAGTAGCTTTTCTCCATCTCGGCGAAGAAGGCCTTGTCGCGCTTCTTGTTCTCTCGCCGGTAGTCCTTCAGGGCCTTCTTGAAGAACCGAGTCCTCGGCTTGCCCTTGTTGAAGGAGGAGCTGTCATGCTTGCCGGAGTCATGGAAGCTGCCACCGGTGCCCTTCTTGTATCCATTGCGCTTGGGGCAGTCGGCGATGAAGTGTCCTGGATCACCACACTCAAAGCATCCGGATTTTGTGCCGTGTCTTTTGAACATTCTCTTATCATAGACACGACGCACCCGGTTGTTAAAGAGACACAAATCATCATCTCCCAATAACTCTAGCTGGTCCTCAGTGATAGACATCAAAGAGAACCCAGCACAACTCACAGAAGAGGGATCAACAGAAGGTGTAGCAAGGGACAGAGATTTTGATCCAGAACCAGTGAGATTTGATCTCAGCTGGATATCTACCTCAGTGGCCTTCAGCTTGCTAAACAACTCAGAAATGGTCAAGGTATCATAAGAAGTACTCTCAACGATAGAGGATACCTTGATCTCCCAGATCTTTGGGTCCAAGGTATGGAGAACCTTGAGCGCCTGCTCATGATCTGAGACTAACTGAGCACCCTCAGCCTTGTTGTCCCGAAGCTTGTTAATGATCGACTGAAAGCGACCAAACAAAGCCTCAACAGATTCACCCGGCTTCTGTGTGAAATTCTCATATTCACGCCGGTAGGTCTGATAGAGCCGAGCCTTGACCTGTGCTGTTCCCTCATGGTGTGCCTTGAGGGTAGCCCAGATCTCTCTCGCAGTGGAGAGATGGCTCACACGCTCAAACTCAGTGGGACCTAAGCCAGAAAACAGAATGTTCACAGCCTTACTGTTGCTCAGATGCTGAGCAATGATACCAGCAGTACCCTGCTCAGTAACTGGCAGTATGACAAACGTGGTGTGAACGCAAATATCCCAAATGTCCGAACCCTGGCTCATAAGATAGGCTCGCATGCGAGTCTTCCAATAATTATAGCCATAGGCTTCCAAGGACGGGACCTTGCCAGGAGACGTCATAGTCACTACTGGGGTTTAGAACCGGTTAAGGTATGGAAAAACCCTAACCTCGCTCTGATACCACTTGTAGGACCGAAAGTAGCGACCAGAGGGGGGGTGAATGGGCGCCTAAAAAATTCTTTTGAATCAATGGCCTGTTCCCAATACCCAACGCACCTCAAAAAGACTAAGCAGCAGAAAATAAACAAAAGGCCTAAGTCTAAAGGTTTCTAACCTAGAAGCAAATGATTATAACTGAGAATAATTAAATAAGTGCAACTAGGCAGATGAACATGGTGTAACAGGCCTAAACTTCTCAATGAAATGATCTAAGTATGTGTAAGATGAAAAGAGAAGTTACTGTCCAAATTTGTCTCCTGTTCGGAACTGGGCGAAGCCTCCTTCGCACGTCGAAGTCTGCTTCGGAGGTTGGTGACGGAGCCTGTCCGAGATGCCGAAGGTGTCACGGTCTAGTCTAGTTCGAAGTGGCAGGTAGCGGAGTATACTTCGGAGCGAAGTATGACAGTGCCGGAGCCTGGTTCGAAGTATGCACTTCGAAGACAACACTTCGAACACAGCTTCGAACCGAATGCTTCGAAGCAAAACCTTCGAACAGAAAGCTTCGGACACAACACACAAACGGACAACCTTCGAACAAAGAAGCGAAGTCTGTCACACGACAGAAAACCAAGTCTGAAGCCTATACTCTACCTCCGAAACGAGTTAGCTTCGAAAAGAGAAGCGAAGGGTGACACATCACACAAAAGTCAGTGCGAGGTCTAGCGAAGCTACAAGATTCGAACCCAACTTCGAAACGTGTCGAAGTATGGACTTCGAACAAATAGAGCCAAAGCTCCTTCGCACTATCATTCGAAGTATGCGATACTGACGTTCATAAAAAAATGCTTCGAAACTTAGCAACACAGAACGCAAACCAAAAACCGAAGATCGAACGAAGCCTTCGAAGGAGATATATCGAAGCCTGCCTCACGATACTGAGGGGCTTCGAACATAGAGTGGCTTCGCTCGAAACACAGCCAAAAAGGTGATAGAGCCTGTCAGCCTCGATCTAAAAGCAGAGCAATAGAAGGTGAAAAGCTGCACAGCACACTGTAGCTACAGGAAAGTAGTACTACTTGCACCAGCAAGAACTAGTACTCGGTTTGTGAAGATCAGAAGCAAAAAGAGAAGCTTCCTCTCACGAAATAAATTCAGGCAGCCTGTAGCCGAAGCAATAACTCCCCAAACCAAACAATGTGCACCAAGTAAAAACAACAGGGACCAAGGCTTTAATGCATCCAAAAGATTAGAGCAAATGCAAGGCAAAAACAGGAACGAGCAAGAGCCTGGCGGCGCACATAGGAGAGAGAAGGAGAGACAAAATGACCCAATAGAGTGGATGTGATTTCAGCCAAAAGGGTAGTCCAAACCCTAGGGATTGGGGTCCTATTTATAGGCTCCCAACACTAGGAATATTCTACCAGCCCCTTAGGGTTTTTACAGACTCAAAAATAAAGAAAAAGACTCTACTGCCCTTAGGAATTTTTTACAGACACGACTGACTGACTGTGGGCCTAGAGTTACAGATGACTTATCCGGAAGCTAATTTTTCGTAGCGACTACGGCTTCTCTTCTGGACAGTCGGATACAGAATCAACGGTTGTCAGTTTTGCGCCGAAACTGACAAAGCCTCCACCAGCTTTGCACCAGGTACCCGGATTGGGCCGGCCCGACTCCGCAGCTCTCTCAGCCCGGCAATCGCTCACCGCCCGTGTACCTGAGTCAATCCTGGTCAACAGCCCAGTGGGTCTTCTACTGCTTCTGGCCCATGCACCCGGATTGGGCCAGCCTGACTTCGCAGCCTCCTCTGCCCGACAGTCGCTCGCTGCCCGTGTACCTGAGTCACACTGCGGCCCATGAAACAGCAGATCTCCTCTCTTCTTCAGTCCTCTTTGACTATCATTGACAATGACTCATCACTTCTGGAGCCATGAGGCCCACGCTATTCAGCATGGCTCCTCAGCTTTGCCATTTTTAGGAGAGGTATAGGGGCAAGAAGTGCGGAGAATGATGCCATAACTGTTTAGAAAAGTGCCAACATTAGAGCTAGTGAATTCACGACCATTATCGTTTTTGAAAACAAAATATAGGAAGCTGAAATTGAGTGTGAACATAGGGAATGAAAGTTTGTAAAATAGTAAAAACATCAGATTTTTGACGTAAGGGGAAAGACCACATAAAATGAGAGTAGTCATCGAGGATGAGAAGATAATAACGATAACCTGAGTTGCTTAAAATGGGAGATGTCCATAAATCACAGTGTAGGAGTTGAAAGGGGGTGGTGGTAGTGCTAGTGGAGCGAGAAAAAGGTAATCGTGTGGATTTTCCTAAATTACAAGTGTTGCAAGTAGAGAGCTTAGAAGAGCAACATAAAATATTAGAGGATTGCTGAAGACGATGGAGGACGTCAGGGCCGGGGTGACCAAGCCGATGATGCCATAAGTCGGTGGAGGCAACAATGGAGACATGGGTTTGCAGTGGAGAAAAGATCGCCGACGCAGGGATGGTGTAGAGGTCGCCATTGCTATTGAAGCGACGAATCTCGATCCCCGAGTCCTGGTCCTTTATAGAGAAACCAAGAGAGTCAAATTCAAGAGTGCAATCATTGTCACGAGTAAATTGACGAACAAAAATGAGGTTCTTAATGAGAGAAGGAACGACAAGAGTATTTTTGAGCACAAACGGATGAAGATAAACATGACCAAAATGAGTGATAGGAATGGAAGCCCCGTTGCCTACAGTGACGGAGAGGGGAGAGGTGAGGGGAGAGGAAGAAGAAAGGCTACCATCCGAGGAGGTCATATGGGAGGAAGCACCGGAGTCGACCACCCAACCACCATTGTTGTACTGTCCCTGCAAAGAGAGGTTATTCAAAGCAGTAATTAATCCAGATTGATCCTAAGTGGGCTAGCCGATGGAGTCATTTGGTTGCTAAAATGGCTGTTGTAGCTGCTGTCCGAAATAGGCCTGTTGGGCCTGATTTCCACCGAAGACGGGCCGGGGCCCGAGGATCCCTTGGCCAGCGAAGGGCCACCGAGATGGGGCCGCCAAGAAGCGGACCAAGGCTAGGGTGGACCTCCACTGGCCCAAGGGGAAGCAACCCATGGGTTGTACACCATCCAGGGTCTAGGGGGAGGGGTGAACCCTCGGTTGGACATTGGATGAAGACCTCCAGGAGGCCTGACGTTGCCTGGTGATGGAGTCCCGCCGCCACCTGGTGCGGGAGTTCCGCCGCCGCCGATAGGTCCCCCACGACCACCGTTCTCGGTGTGGCGACCAGACTGGCGACCACGGCCACATCCACGCCTGTGCCCACCAGAGGCACGATTGCCGGTGAAGGAGTTCTGGTTGGCGAGGAGAGCTGTGTCGATGGAGTTATTCGCCGGGCGCCGCATCTCAGCGAGAAGGAGTTGGGATCTGGCGCTGGCGAACATCGGAAAGGGGACCTGCGCCGCCAGGAGCTCCATCCGCGTGGCAAATCGAGGGCTCAATCCTCGAATAAGGTTGAGTACCTGTGTGCGGTCGGAGACGGGCTCACCGACATCACGGAGAGCGTCGGCAAGGCCTTTGAGGCGGCAGCAGTAGTCTGTGATGGACATATCACCCTGCATCAAAGTTCAGAATTCTGCTTCAAGGTAAAGAGCTCGCGTTTCCTTGTTGCTGCAGAACTGGGATTCAACAGCAAGCCAGAGATCACGAGCAGACTGTTCTGGCTCCATGACGATGTCAAGGATGTCGCTGGCGATGGAGCAATACAAGGCGGTGAGGACGGCGAAGTCATCTTGTTGCCATGTGGCGGAGTCGGCGGAGGCAGGACCTCCATTGATGTGGTCGAGGAGGCCGAATTTGCCGAGAAATGCGACGAAGAAGGTACGCCATTTGGTGTAGTTTGGTGTCTTCATATCCAGAACGACTGGGACGTGTGTCTTGACATTGGTAATGCTTAGAGCGGCCGGAGCCAGTGGGGTAATGGCAGCAGAGGTCGTGCCCGATCCGTGTGGGGAGAGAGGATCAGTGGCCATGGAGGAGAAGGGGGAGGGAGGGCGAAAGCTAGAAGAACCTAGAATCTGATACCATGTTAACTAATAGAAGTAGGAAGCGTTGAACCCATTCCGGGCCGCGTAGCTTTGTTTATATGGGCAGCAAAAGCCGCTGCCGTGGCAATTATAATGAAGGTGATTGACGGATTGTTTGATTCCTTCTAATCCTGATTACATTCCAAAGACAGAGCAAGCTAATCTATGGAAGCAAACAATTCAGTCAATCTCCTTGATTGATTACATTATTTCCTAATACTTTCTATGTTTAACAGTCCATTCCTGATTCCTCCGTCTCCCATAGTCTCATGCATTGCTGAATGCTGATTCAGCGTTGAGAAGACAACTGCTAGATTTAAATTTCGAACTATGCTTCAAAAATCTCTATATAAACCCTTACAGTCCAGCACTATAGTGTCCCCCAGACCGTGTTCATCGTGTCACACTATCACTCTAAGCTCAATTTAGTGCAGCCAATCAGATATTTTAAGGAAGCAGAGGAAATGGTGCCCACCTCTCTCCGCACGTCCATCCTCTTCGTTCTCCTCCTCGTCGCGTCAGGTGCATACATGCTCATGCTCTCGCCAGCTTAGGCTTACGTGTGTTGTACATAAGCGTGAACAGTATTGGATTATGTGTGATCGATGGATTCACAGAGACGGGGACGACGAGGGTGGCGGAGGCAAGGCACTGCGTGTCGCAGAGCCACCGGTTCGTGGGCGCGTGCATGAGGAAGAGCAACTGCGAGCACGTCTGCCTCACGGAGGGCTTCCCGTGGGGGGAATGCAAGTTCCACGGCATCGAGCGCAAGTGCTTCTGCAAGAAGCCCTGCTAAGCCAACAACCCAAATCCAACAGCCATGCACTTCTACATCCATCTCAGGCATCAAGCATGAAGCATGCATTCATTGCCTCCGTCTCGCTGCCGAGTTACTCATGTGTAGTCTGTGCGTCTTTTAGTTTTCATGTTGTTGTGCATCGCACGCTCGACTTTGCCTGGTCTTGTACTCTTGCAAGGTGTTTTGGGTTGCCTGGAACAATAAACTCTGGTCGTTGGTCTAGTTGCTATGGTACACGCGAGTTCTACTTTTGAGCAAGAAACGAGGGGGCCCAAGTTCATAAGCCTCGTACATCTTTGGGCCCTAATAGTAACAGCCCAACTTCTACCAAACGGGTCTGAAAAGCACCAATGAGCCTGCTTGTCCTTTTAACGACGTATTTTGTATTTTTTTATAAACAATATTTTTTGGCGAAAATCTATTTCTAGATATTCGATCTGAAAATTTATAAAACTAATCCATGTGTACCGTCGAAGTGTCGAGAGGAAAAAAATGCTATCTATCAACCCTTCAATGGTCAACAAGAACAAATACCTCAAATTATGAAAAACAACACGAAAGAGAGAGAATCATTAGTAGAAAAAAGAAGAGAATTATGTATATGCCATTAAAAATTCACCGGTTTTTTATAAACCATTGAAATTTGTTGTCTCCGTATATACCACTGTTTTAGTTTTTGTGTCCTCTTTATGAACACCCCAAAGGAATTGTGCCAAAGAAAATATTGGATGGATCAGAAGTTATGATTTAGAATTATAAGTTCCGATCAACCCAAGCGCTCTATAAGTCAGTTTATGGAGGTATCGGAAGTTTCGATATCTAGGCTGATTGGAAGTTCCGAATTAGAATCGGAAGTTTTGATTTAGAATCGAAAGTTCTAACAAATTGGAAGTTCTGACATCTAGAGCGTCTCTTTGGTTTTCTGGAGCTGATTGGATGTTCCAATTTGGAATCAGAAGTTCCAAAATCTAGGATGATCGGAAGTTCCGATAGGGTATCAGAAATTTTGATTAATTCTGAATTTACACACCGAGAGTCCAAATCGGAAGTTCTGATCTAGATGAAATAGACTGGATATGTTGGGCTTTAATTATGATTAAAGGCCCATGACCTAGGACTATATAAAAGGAGGAAGAGGGAGGTTTGGGCTGTTGTTCTCATTGCTAAAACCCTAACCATCACACCTCTCTTGTCCCTCTCTAGATCTCAAAGAGTTGAGATAAGATTCTCTCCCCAGATCTCACAATTGGTGCTAGCACGCCGGTGTGAGATCAATCTTATCCCTATACGTGTGGACTCTGTGGAGGCACTCACAACCATAGAAATGGTCTTTAGTGACGCAACTTTAGTGACGGGTAAAAAACGTGCATCAGTGTTGACACGAAAACGCGCCCACACACTGGCATCGGTTCAACGATCTAAAAGCATGCGACCGTTTCAAGGATAAACCCTAAAACGTCACAAGACACCGACGTCGCGTTCCGACGACCCTTAAATAGTGGTAAGAGGAATAACGGAGTCGCCGGACAATTAAACGATTATCAGAAATAATTTTCAATTAACCAATCTGAAGGAAAAGTAATTAAACCGGCCAAGTTAGGGTCGGTGTGATAGTAGTACAGAAGATGGTCAGACCGGCGTAAAGGGGCCGGTCAGACCGAGGTTGATTCGACGGTTGGAACGCTCTAGCAAATGAGTGCGCGCTAGAGAATAATTGTGCACAGTTGGTCGGACCGCACACAACCCGCCGGTCGGACCGCCGCGTGCCGGCAACAAGGTGACAGACCTGCCACGGGCCGGTCAGACCAAGAAACACCCACCGGTCAGACCGACGTGGTAGGAGGGGAACCCCGCGCGTTGCAAACAATAAGATGACGGCCCGACACGACACACATCGGTCAGACTAGGAGTTTGACAGTCTGACCGACGGTGCAGATCCAATTTGATCGGTTTCTCCGGTGACCTTGTGGATGATCTCCGATCGCCCCCAAACTCCTTGTCGAGGTATTTGGGAGTAATATCTCTACAAAACAAGAAGAGATCAAGTGCAACTAGGCCAAAGGCCAAATTTCCAATGGTAGTGGAGAAAACTGATGAAAACGATAGAAATCTGTTACGTGGATTAAACGGGAGATTCACAGGCGAATCAACAAGGGTTACCATGATTAAGATGCGACAGATGGAGGGCTTACAACACAAACCCACCAAGATGTATGTTACTTTCCTAATCCTAGGGCAAGGAAAGTAGATTGAAATAAAAGTGTGATTCAACTAGGGTTTTGAAGTATTGATCTGTTTTGGATGATACCCTTTGAATCATCCTCACCCCTATATTTATAGGGGCCGGTCTCAAGTTTCCTGACACCTAATATGAGTAGGATTCGGCCAAAAGGTGGTTAATATTTAATTAAAGATCAAAACAACCCGAAACCAACTCTATCTCTAGTTTTCAGACTTGGGTCGGTTGGACCGTCTTGTGCCAGGTTGGGCATATTTTCAGCCCAAATTACCAAAAATTGATATTTTGACAATTTCGACCATTAATACCATTTTTTGCTATCAACACATGCCCCCTGCCTTTTAGCAAACTTAGTGAGCTAAAAGGACAACAGGCTAAGGGCGATACAATCCGTATCGACCTTATGATCTTTCAAATGTTTTTGTTGAGTTCTTTAAAAGTACTCACTATTTATTTGCCTACCAAACCATCCATTTCATAACTCAAGACATTTGGAATTGATGATGACGATTTGCATGAATTACTACTAATATGACTAGGGGACTTAAGCGCTGAATTTCCACTAACTCGCCCTTTAGTGCTTTTACTAGTTTTGCCCCTCGAGTCCCTTGTAGGGAGGCATCCTTACTCAATGAGGCTAGAAGCTGGCTTATCAACCAACTTCGGTTTCCACACCCGTCGTGTCTTTGCTAGGGCTTTAGACTTGTCGAGCGGGTTATCCTCGAACTCCGTGGCCTTCTTCTCTTTGAGATAATTGGCACAAAGACGTTGTAAGCGTCTCTTTTGAGACTTAATCATTCTGGGAGGTGCCCACGAAGGTCGTGGCTTAGTTCCGGGAGTCACAAACTTACTCCCGGAATATTTAGCCGAACGGTGAATGCCCGAATCGGCTTTGGCAATTCTGCGCTTAGTAGGGGTGTTTCCCTGACTTCTATCAGTCGGACCGGCCTTGTTGGGCTAGTCTGACTGGATCATGTCAGCCGCCAGAGATGGGTCGGTCAGACCGACCACAGTAGGCCGGTCAGACCAGGGTGATGCTGGCGGTCTAGTCCTTTGCGGTTCGAACTCGCGTCTCCGCGGGAGGTTCCGCCTCTTTGAACCAAGTGGGGTCGCACTATAGTTTCTGTCTTTGTGATGAGTGATTGACAAGGATGAGCGGTCGAGTGATTGAGTGAGTGATGGTTTGATTGCATTGAAGAGTTCGATGTGTGTTTATGAATGGTCTGTGCCGATGGTGTTCGGTGTGCGTTGCATCTCTTGTTTTGGCTTGTCTCATGTGTGCAGGGTGGAGATGTGTAACACCCCAAGAAATAAAAACCAATAAAATAAAAGAAAAATATTATTTAAATCATTTCTGGATTTAGTTATTAAAAGAAAATCCTAAAAGAACTCAGATAAGGCCAAACAAAGAGAAATATTCAAAATTTGGACCTAAAAATTTCATGAGATGAGCTAGAGGCCAAAATATAATTTTAGGAATTTTTACAAATTTTTACCAACAGTGATTCAACCCTTAATCAAATATATGAATTACTGGAATTATTTTAATCAGAAAAACATTTAAAATCCTTAACAGGCCGCCCACCTCCAAAGTGCTCTCAACCCAACCCAGCCCAGCCCAGCCGTCCCTCACTTACCCGTGGGTCCCGCCTGTCGGCGCCGCGTCCCCCCTCTCTCCCACCCGCGCTCGTTTCGGTCCCACCCGTCGGCCTCCCGCGCGCCCCTCAGCCTCTGTCACCTTCGACCCACTTGTCAGCCCCTTTTCTTTTTCGCCCGCCCACTGACAGGTGGTCCCCACCTGTCAGGTCTTTCTTCTCCGATGGAAGGGGATCTCCCCCTTCCATTCCCGTCGGCCCCCTGGCCCTATTCGCTGCTGGACGCCTCGGGTCACTGAATCGAGCCGGATCTCGACCCCCCATCCTCCGGCGACCTCTTTCCCCCATTTCTCATGCGCTTTCCGCCGTATATGGCAAGAAGCCGAACCCTAGGGAAACCTCACCGGCGATGGAAAGCTCCTTCGGTTTCCTTCGGATTCCTTGCCTTCTTCTCGCCGGCGAGCCCCTATAAAGGACCCCCACCCTCACCGCAGTTCGCCCAAGCCAATCGCTCAAGCCCTCCCCTTCTCGAGCGCCCCCTCTCTTTTAGCGCCGTCACCTCGGTTCGCGCTCCGGCAAGACTTCACCGGCGCTCCGGGCCACCGCCGTCCTCGCCGTCGCCACCGCCGGTACCGTCGTAGCGCCCTCCACCTCGGCCCTACCTCCGGTGGGCCAGATCGTCGCTAGATCGCCTCGCCGCCGTCGAGCCGAAAGCCTCCACCGCCATCTCCTCGCCGTCGATCGCCCTCGACCACCGTTCACCGTCACCACCGGTATGGTCGTACTCCCCATCCTCCCCTCTCTCCGTTTTGGCCGGAAATTAGGGCCTTAGGCCATCGCCGCCGTCGGTGGCCGCTCGCCGTCGTTCGGCTGGCACTGGGGACGAAGCCCTCGGCTTCCCCCGTGCCGCGTACGTGCCGGACGAGACCTCCGCCGTACGATCGTGGATGAACGGCCGAGATTAGATCGGCCACGAACTTAATCCTAGCCCTCGGATCGCACTGAATCGGTATCCCTCAATCTGGAGCGTTGGATTTCATTTAAAATCCCGGATTCATCTCAGACATCCACGCATACCGGTTAGATTTCGTTTAATCACAGCCGTCCGCTGTGACTTAAGTGCCCCGCCTCGTTGTCGGCCACCCGATCTGGATCGGACGGTCCAGATCAGGCCGGTCCACGCGCGCAGTCAACAGTTCACGGTGAACTCAGTTCACCGTGGACCAGAGACTGTTTTCCCATTTAAAATAAATTCCAGAAATTGATTTAAACTTTGAAAATTCATAACTTGCTCATTTTAACTCCAAATTTCACCATTCAAATTTTGTTAAAACCAGAATATTATTCTCTACACATTAATGCCATAAAAACAGTATGTTTCTGTTACCCAAAATATTCTTAATAAATAGATGAATAAAAATCCCTTAGGACTAAAATTAATAATACAGAAAATAAATTAGGAAAAAATCCTAAAAAGTTAAACTTCACTGTTTTATGCAAAAACTCAGAATAATAAAATATTACTTCACATAAAACACCCACAAATATGTATGTTCTTTTATTTGGTGGATTTTATCTGTTTATTGAATGTATTATGTATTTTTTCCGTATCAAGAAGACTACGAGTTCGTCGAGGAGCAGGAGTTCTACCCCGAGGTTCCTCCATCCCCCTTTGCTGATCAAGGCAAGTCATCAACCACCTCTGTGGAAACAGTTGATCATAATTGAGCCCATGTTTTAATAAATTATCGCTATAACCCATAGGTTAATATTGCATTAGTCAAATATTCAAGCCTTACACTTATATTTAGTAGATCCCCGTCCTTGTGTGCAAACCCAAGCCATGCTTATTGAGCCTTAACTCCTTGTCACTCTACTATAAAAATATTGGACTCTATTGGAGTTGGCTAGGTTATAAGTATGGTGGGTTCCGGGTGCAAGCTCGGGCACTGGTTTGTCGCACCCGGGGCACTATAAGGACCGGTCCGCGGGATCTGTTGCAAAGCACTTCCTGTACCAACCACAAGTCTAATGGGTAAGTCCTAACTGGAAGTGTGGAACTCTTCGGCTCTATGCACCATAGTGGAGGGGTACAAGGGGCAAGCCTGCGGGCGACTTGTACCAAAGAAGGCTCAAGGGGGGTATGGTGAGCACTCGACACTGTCGAGACACGATACGAAACCCATAAGAGGGTGTTGTGGAGTCGGAGGGAACCATATGGAAGGTTTTGGCACGAGTTCCCGTGAAATGGGTCATCTCGTTACACTTGGGTGTAAGTGATGAGTGCGTGCCTTGTGGGTACAGTGGTACATCTCTGATCAGAGTAATTTAATCTTTTCAAAAAGCCGAGCCCACGGTCAAGGGCGGGTTGTGTGACTACTCGCAGTTAGTTTACAATTGTTTGAATGGTCGAGTTATTCATGGCACGTAAGGACTGTTGAGCGAGGTGGGGCTGACTGTACCCCTCGAGTTAGAAGATGATGATGCACACACACATGTTTACTTTTCCGTACTAATAAATTGCTCACATTTAAAGCTTTACAATTATGCTGCTTCCGCTAAACTAGCCACTATCTCCCTTGTTATTACCTTGCATTATACTTGCATTCGGTGGCTTGCTGAGTACATATGTACTCACCCCGTTGACTTACAACATTAAAGCCTGTCTACTACGAGGAGGATGAAGGTCTGGAGTAGCGACCCAGTCAAGGCGAGACTGGAAGGAGGCGTTCATCTAGGACCCTTTATTTTATTAGTTTCTCTTCATCTTTATTCACTTTTGTATTAATGCGGTCTACGAACCGTGAATGATTGCCCGTATTGTACGTGGTCGCATGATGAACGTCTTGTTTTATTGATTTTCTATGGAATTTCAATAAAGTCCTGATTTATTAAATCGGGGCGCGACAAGATGGTATCAGAGCCGACTTGACTGTAGGAAGCCAAACAGACCTGACCCTAGGACTGATATTAACTATATTTTCTTACAAAAATTACTTATCCTCTCATCTTCCGAGATTTTCACAAAAACTTTCTCTCTTTTGTAGATGCCGGTCCGTACCATGAGTGGGAACCTTCGTGATGAGGCCAGATTCGTCCGCGAGCTGCGCATGCTCGTCAGTTTTCTCGGATTCGAGCATGAGCCGATGTACCATGGAGTCTTCCCCGATGAGGAAGAAAGCTTCTGCGAGGTCACCGTCGTCGTCCAGCCCTCCCCTCAGACAGCTCACACTTATCGCGGAGGAGGACCTACCTTCTTGGTTGCCAGTCAGCGCACCGCCCTCCAGGCACTCACGGAGCTCCGAATGAGATACGACAGTGAGCTTTATGACACGGACTTCCGCTTCGTGCCTCTTCGCACTCCAGGGAGTCCCCACAGCGTCTTCGTCAGCACCCTATCCCAGCGTCATTCCGCGATCGGCCATACCATGCGCTTGTTAGAGGCCATGGATGATCTTCATTACGAGGCACTGCAGGACGCCACTGGACAGCGCGACACCATCAGCTTTTACCGACACTCATCCGAGGATCTGAACCGCGAGAACGGAGATCTTCGTCGCCGCATCCAGTAGGGGCATCGCTTGGCCGCCGAGGCGGAGGAGTTACGGCGTCAGAATGAGCTCCTTCGGCAGCGCGTCGCCACCAACGCACAGCTCCGCTACCAGATCGAGGAATTGAAGAAGGACATCGAGGAGATCGCACCTCTTTCGCCTCGCAAGAAGAAACCCCTTCGGATCCCTACTGTGAGGCCCAAGAGGATCTCCCGCAGCGCACCACCCGCCGGACCGTCCAGTTCCTCGACCCCAACCGTCTCCCACGAGCCCGAGATTGAGCCGTCCCCCGAGCTACCGTAGACGTAGTTTTACGGTTGATTGTTTTTATTTTTGCTTGATTGTATTAACATTCATGTCAAAACATAAGGCATGAATGAAGAAATAAATAAATGTAACCGCAAGAACGGTACCTTTTGAAATAAAATATAAAGAGTTCACTAAAATAAATGTGTATACTTTGAAAACTCCAGGATGACCAACACTTAGGGTTCCGACGCTCCCCAGCATGAAGGAGAGAATGGCAACTTGCCGCAGTGGGGAGCGACCGGGCAAAGGCAAGCCCCAGTCGCCAACAACCCCACACTGGCTGAGATGATGGCCACTCAGAACCAGTTGGTTGCTGCCTTATTGAATCAGATGCAACAGCAGCAGCAGCAGATGCAGGAGCAGCAGGCTCATTTCTTCCGCCTCCATCAACAGCCCGAGCTGCCCCGACCAACCACTCCAGCTCCCGCTCCCGCCTCTCAGCTCTCGGAGTTCCTCCGAGTCCGCCCGCCGACCTTCTCGAGCACCACCAACCCCATGGAGGCTGGGGATTGGTTGAGGACTATCGCAAAGAAGCTAGACCTTCTGACCTGCACGGAGCAGGAAAAAGTGGCCTTCGCCGCCCATCAGCTCCAGGGTCCCGCCGTAGAATGGTGGGACAACCTGCGAGAGACTCTGCCCGAAGGACATGTTCACACTTGGGCAGAGTTTTCTGATGCTTTCCGTGCCGCTCATATCCCAGAAGGCATCATCGCACAGAAGCAGCAGGAGTTCAGGGACCTGCAGCAGGGGAGCAGGTCCGTCACGGAGTATTTACACGAGTTCAACCGGCTGGCTCGATACGCGCCTGAAGAAGTCCGTACTGACGCGGCCAGGCAGTCTAAGTTCCTTCGAGGTCTTAAGGATGAGTTGTCCCTTCAACTCGTTTCCGGAGATTATGCCAACTTCCAAAAGTTGGTTAATAAGGTTATTATTCAGGAGACTCAGCAAAATAAGGTCGACCTGAAGAGGAAGAGAATGATTGCTTTCAGGCAGAACCAAGGCATGGCGCAGAGGCCTCGCTTCACCCCTCCTCCTCCGACGCCACAATACCACCCCCGCCCAGTACATCGTCCGGCACCACCTGCCGCCAACACCGGAGCCGGACAGCCTCGCCCCGCTCCCGCCGCGCCAGCTGCACCACCCGCCCCGGCAAAGAAGGCAGAGATTCTACGCGACAAGCACGGCAAGCCCGTGGTATGTTTTAACTGCCGCCAGGAGGGGCATTACGCCCATCAGTGCCCCCACCCCAAGCGCGCACAGGGAGTCACGACGAACCCCGCCATCCGTGCCCACGTCAACCATGTCACCGCCGAGGAAGCCCAGGCCACGCCCGAGATCGTGATGGGTAAGTTCATGGTAAATTCAGCAATTGCAATGGTTTTGTTTGACACCGGAGCTACGCACTCCTTCATCTCAACTGAATTTGTGGAAAAGAACAATCTAAACAAAGAAGAACTACCGAGAGCCGTACAAATAGTCACCCCGGGGAAACAAACACTAGCCCTAACCTATATCCCAAAAGTATGGATAGATATCCACGGCACCATATTGTGGGCCGATCCCATCCTTATTGAATGCCAAGGCCTGGATCTCATTCTAGGAATGGATTGGTTAAATAAACACCAAGGGGTGATAGGATGTGCTCATAGGGAAGTGACGGTGACTAGTGAAGAAGGAGCTACCGTCACATTTCAGATGCCAAGCCTAAAGATCAGAAGACCAAGATTGCATCAGATTACCTTGGAAGAA
Source organism: Zizania palustris (assembly GCA_019279435.1). Taxonomy (NCBI): domain Eukaryota; kingdom Viridiplantae; phylum Streptophyta; class Magnoliopsida; order Poales; family Poaceae; genus Zizania; species Zizania palustris. The sequence continues at coordinate 63,441,566 of JAAALK010000285.1, read as the reverse complement.
ATACCGATAGTCTGTGAGTACCCGGACGTGTTTCCAGAGGATTTACCAGGGATGCCACCCCGGAGGGACATCGAATTCCGGATTGATTTGGTGCCCGGAACCACCCCTATTTACAAGCGACCGTATCGGATGGCCGCCAATGAGTTAGCTGAGATGAAGCAGCAGTTAGAGGATCTCGAAAGGAAAGGCTACATCAGACCCAGTACATCGCCATGGGGTGCCCCCGTCATCTTCGTCGAGAAGAAAGAAGACAAGGCCAAGCGTATGTGTGTGGATTACCGCGCTTTGAATGAGGTAACCATCAAGAATAAATATCCGTTGCCTCGAATCGACGATCTCTTCGACCAGCTAAAAGGAGCTACAGTGTTCTCGAAGATCGACTTGCGTTCTGGTTATCATCAGTTAAGGATTCGAGAAGAGGATATACCCAAGACTGCCTTCACCACCCGTTATGGATTATATGAGTGTACGGTTATGTCCTTTGGATTGACCAACGCCCCTGCATTCTTCATGAATATGATGAATAAGGTGTTCATGGAGTATTTGGACAAATTCATCGTAGTTTTCATAGACGACATTCTCATTTATTCCAAGGAACAGAAAGAGCACGAGACTCACCTCCGGTTAACCTTAGGAAAGCTAAGGGAACACAAATTATATGCCAAGTACAGCAAGTGTAAATTTTGGACAGCGGAAGTAAAGTTCCTTGGGCATATCATTTCTGCGCAAGGAATCGCAGTGGACCCTGCCACCGTAGAAGCGGTTATGGATTGGCTGCCACCCACGAACGTATCCGAGATACGAAGTTTTCTGGGTTTGGCCGGATATTATCGGAGATTTATTGAAAATTTTTCCAAGATAGCCAAGCCTATGACCAAGTTGTTGCAGAAAGGAGAGAAGTTTGAATGGACTCCCGAATGCGAGGAAAGTTTCCGCACCCTCAAAACCCGTCTGGTGTCAGCACCCATACTGACCTTACCCGATATCCGGAAAGACTTCCATGTCTATTGTGACGCATCTCGCCAAGGATTGGGATGTGTTCTTATGCAAGATGGAAAAGTTATCTCTTATGCCTCCCGTCAGTTGAGACCTCATGAGTTGAATTACCCGACCCATGATTTGGAGTTAGCCGCTGTAGTGCACGCCCTTAAGATTTGGAGGCACTACTTGGTTGGAAATCGCTGTGAGATCTTTACGGATCACAAGAGTTTGAAGTACATCTTCACACAGCCCGACCTCAATCTGAGGCAAAGACGATGGTTGGAACTAATCAAGGACTATGACTTAGGTATTCACTACCACCCCGGAAAAGCAAATGTGGTAGCTGATGCATTAAGTCGCAAGGGATATTGCACAGCCATGATGATACAAGAACACGCACCCATGTTATGTAGAGAGATGGAAAAGTTAAATCTTGGATTGACCACCAGAGCATATCTAGCCACCTTGGAGACCCAGCCTATTCTATTTGAGCAGATCCGTGAAGCTCAGTTGGAGGACCCGGATATAGCTGCCATTAGGAAGAACATGAGGCAAGGAAAAACCCCAGGATTTTCAGAGGACGAAAACGGAACCATATGGTTTGGAACCCGGATATGTGTACCGGATAAGCCAGAAATAAAGACCCTTATCCTGAGAGAAGCCCATGAGACATTGTACTCCATTCATCCCGGCAGTACCAAGATGTACCAGGATCTGAAAGAACGTTATTGGTGGGTCAGCATGAAAAGAGAGATCGCCCAGTTCGTCGCCGAGTGTGATACCTGCAGGAGAGTAAAGGCTGAACATCAGAGGCCTGCAGGATTGTTACAGCCACTTAAAGTGCCTGAATGGAAGTGGGAAGAGATCGGTATGGATTTCATCACCGGATTACCAAAGACCCAACTTGGGTATTATTCTATTTGGGTGATCATCGATCGGCTTACGAAAGTAGCACATTTTATAGCCGTCAAGATGACCTTTAGTGGCCCTAAGCTTGCAGAGTTATATATGGCCCGGATCGTATGTCTTCATGGATTGCCCAAGAAGATAGTGTCCGACAGAGGAAGTCAGTTTACCTCTCGTTTCTGGAAAAACCTTCAAGAGGAGATGGGCACGGGATTGAATTTCAGTACCGCCTACCACCCTCAGACAGATGGACAAACAGAAAGAGTAAATCAGATATTGGAGGATATGCTTCGAGCATGTGTCTTGGATTTTGGAACCACTTGGGACAAGAGCTTGCCGTACGCTGAATTTTCATACAACAACAGCTATCAAGCCAGCCTTCAGATGTCTCCCTTTGAAGCCCTATATGGACGTAAGTGCAGAACGCCTCTACTTTGGGACCAAACCGGTGAATCCCAAGTATTCGGAACAGACATTCTTCGTGAAGCTGAAGAGAAGGTACGGATCATCAGAGACCGACTCAAGACAGCCCAATCACGACAGAAGAGCTACGCAGACAATCGACGCCGAGACCTAGCCTTTGAAGAAGGAGAACATGTTTACCTCCGAGTTACGCCTCTCCGTGGCACCCAACGGTTTAACATGAGAGGAAAGTTGGCCCCTCGATATATTGGACCATTTCCCATTATTCGACGCCAAGGCGAAGTTGCATATCAGTTGGAGTTACCACCCTCATTGGCTGGAGTGCATGACGTATTTCACATATCTCAACTCAAGAAGTGTCTCCGCGTCCCCACAGAGCAAGTGGATCTTCAGCAGTTGGATGTTCAAGAGGATCTGACCTATGTGGAAAAGCCGGTCAAGATATTGGAAGTCAAAGAAAGAATCACCAGGAGTCGAGTCATCCGCTTCTGTAAAGTACAATGGAGCAATCATCCGATAGAAGAGGCTACATGGGAAAAAGAAGATGAACTCAAGGCACAGCATCCTGAGCTATTCGAGGATTGATCCGAATCTCGAGGACGAGATTCTCTGTAAGGGGGATAGGATTGTAACACCCCAAGAAATAAAAACCAATAAAATAAAAGAAAAATATTATTTAAATCATTTCTGGATTTAGTTATTAAAAGAAAATCCTAAAAGAACTCAGATAAGGCCAAACAAAGAGAAATATTCAAAATTTGGACCTGAAAATTTCATGAGATGAGTTAGAGGCCAAAATATAATTTTAGGAATTTTTACAAATTTTTACCAACAGTGATTCAACCCTTAATCAAATATATGAATTACTGGAATTATTTTAATCAGAAAAACATTTAAAATCCTTAACAGGCCGCCCACCTCCAAAGTGCTCTCAACCCAGCCCAGCCCAGCCGTCCCTCACTGACCCGTGGGTCCCGCCTGTCGGCGCCGCGTCCCCCCTCTCTCCCACCCGCGCTCGTTTCGGTCCCACCCGTCGGCCTCCCGCGCGCCCCTCAGCCTCTGTCACCTTCGGCCCACTTGTCAGCCCCTTTTCTTTTTCGCCCGCCCACTGACAGGTGGTCCCCACCTGTCAGGTCTTTCTTCTCCGATGGAAGGGGATCTCCCCCTTCCATTCCCGTCGGCCCCCTGGCCCTATTCGCTGCTGGACGCCTCGGGTCACTGAATCGAGCCGGATCTCGACCCCCCATCCTCCGGCGACCTCTTTCCCCCATTTCTCACGCGCTTTCCGCCGTATATGGCAAGAAGCCGAACCCTAGGGAAACCTCACCGGCGATGGAAAGCTCCTTCGGTTTCCTTCGGATTCCTTGCCTTCTTCTCGCCGGCGAGCCCCTATAAAGGACCCCCACCCTCACCGCAGTTCGCCCAAGCCAATCGCTCAAGCCCTCCCCTTCTCGAGCGCCCCCTCTCTTTTAGCGCCGTCCCCTCGGTTCGCGCTTCGGCAAGACTTCACCGGCGCTCCGGGCCACCGCCGTCCTCGCCGTCGCCACCGCCGGGACCATCGTAGCGCCCTCCACCTCGGCCCCACCTCCGGTGGGCCAGATCGTCGCTAGATCGCCTCGCCGCCGTCGAGCCGAAAGCCTCCACCGCCATCTCCTCGCCGCCGATCGCCCTCGACCACCGTTCACCATCACCACCGGTATGGTCGTACTGCCCATCCTCCCCTCTCTCCGTTTTGGCCAGAAATTAGGGCCTTAGGCCATCGCCGCCGTCGGTGGCCGCTCGCCGTCGTTCGGCCGGCACTGGGGACGAAGCCCTCGGCTTCCCCCGTGCCGCGTACGTGCCGGACGAGACCTCCGCCGTACGATCGCGGATGAACGGCCGAGATTAGATCGGCCACGAACTTAATCCTAACCCTCGGATCGCACTGAATCGGTATCCCTCAATCTGGAGCGTTGGATTTCATTTAAAATCCTGGATTCATCTCAGACGTCCACGCATACCGGTTAGATTTCTTTTAATCACAGCCATCCGCTTTGACTTAAGCGCCCCGCCTCGTTGTCGGCCACCCGATCTGGATCGGACGGTCCAGATCAGGCCGGTCCACGCGCGCAGTCAACAGTTCACGGTGAACTCAGTTCACCGTGGACCAGAGACTGTTTTCCCATTTAAAATAAATTCCAGAAATTGATTTAAACTTTGAAAATTCATAACTTGCTCATTTTAACTCCAAATTTCACCATTCAAATTTTGTTAAAACCAGAATATTATTCTCTACACATTAATGCCATAAAAACAGTATGTTTCTGTTACCCAAAATATTCTTAATAAATAGATGAATAAAAATCCCTTAGGACTAAAATTAATAATACAGAAAATAAATTAGGAAAAAATCCTAAAAAGTTAAACTTCACTGTTTTATGCAAAACTCAGAATAATAAAATATTACTTCACATAAAACACCCACAAATATGTATGTTCTTTTATTTGGTGGATTTTATCTGTTTATTGAATGTATTATGTATTTTTTCCGTATCAAGAAGACTACGAGTTCGTCGAGGAGCAGGAGTTCTACCCCGAGGTTCCTCCATCCCCCTTTGCTGATCAAGGCAAGTCATCAACCACCTCTGTGGAAACAGTTGATCATAATTGAGCACATGTTTTAATAAATTATCGCTATAACCCATAGGTTAATATTGCATTAGTCAAATATTCAAGCCTTACACTTATATTTAGTAGATCCCCGTCCTTGTGTGCAAACCCAAGCCATGCTTATTGAGCCTTAACTCCTTGTCACTCTACTATAAAAATATTAGCTAGTGCCCAATGTACCTGTACAACTGCTATAGGATAAAAAGAATGAGTCGTAGATAGCTGGATTCTGTATATGAATTTCCCCGTTATTCTTGTCTCTGGACTCTATTGGAGTTGGCTAGGTTATAAGTATGGTGGGTTCCGGGTGCAAGCTCGGGCACTGGTTTGTCGCACCCGGGGCACTATAACGACCGGTCTGCGGGATCTGTTGCAAAGCACTTCCGTACCAACCACAAGTCTAATGGGTAAGTCCTAACTGGAAGTGTGGAACTCTTCGGCTCTATGCACCATAGTGGAGGGGTACAAGGGGCAAGCCTGCGGGCGACTTGTACCAAAGAAGGCTCAAGGGGGGGTATGGTGAGCACTCGACACGTCGAGACACGATACGAAACCCATAAGAGGGTGTTGTGGAGTCGGAGGGAACCATATGGAAGGTTTTGGCACGAGTTCCCGTGAAATGGGTCATCTCGTTACACTTGGGTGTAAGTGATGAGTGCGTGCCTTGTGGGTACAGTGGTACATCTCTGATCAGAGTAATTTAATCTTTTCAAAAAGCCGAGCCCACGGTCAAGGGCGGGTTGTGTGACTACTCGCAGTTAGTTTACAATTGTTTGAATGGTCGAGTTATTCATGGCACGTAAGGACTGTTGAGCGAGGTGGGGCTGACTGTACCCCTCGAGTTAGAAGATGATGATGCACACACACATGTTTACTTTTCCGTACTAATAAATTGCTCACATTTAAAGCTTTACAATTATGCTGCTTCCGCTAAACTAGCCACTATCTCCCTTGTTATTACCTTGCATTATACTTGCATTCGGTGGCTTGCTGAGTACATATGTACTCACCCCGTTGACTTACAACATCAGAGCCTGTCTACTACGAGGAGGATGAAAGTCTGGAGTAGCGACCCAGTCAAGGCGAGACTGGAAGGAGGCATTCATCTAGGACCCTTTATTTTATTAGTTTCTCTTCATCTTTATTCACTTTTGTATTAATGCGGTCTACGAACCGTGAATGATTGCCCGTATTGTACGTGGTCGCATGATGAACGTCTTGTTTTATTGATTTTCTATGGAATTTCAATAAAGTCCTGATTTATTAAATCGGGGCGCGACAAGATGCTAACCAACTGTCAACGGCGGGTGATCAAGGGTCGAGCGGGGAGCTCGATACTAGAGGATCAAGGAGGCCGGGTGAAGTTGGAGATGATCTCAGGAGTGCACGAGGAGATAGAGCAAGACATGGATGGACGGACGGATGGTCGAGACAGGGTGACGATCAAGTCAGCGAAAGGGAGGCTAGTGCAAGTGATCTGGTGGCTCGAGGGGATCGAGAGCGGGAGAGACTTGCTGGCGGTTGAGTTCGCGGATTAGCGTCACATGTCGGCGATCAAGGAGGCTTTGTCAGTTTTTGCTAAAAAACGTCTCATCTTTAAATGTTTTTTAATTCCAAGAATTAGGAGTCTACTTGTGTTTAGTTTATTTGAGTAAGTGTAAACTTTTAGTATTTTTTCAGAACTTCCAAAATTCTGAAAATATATTAAAGGGTAGAGTAAAGTTGTAATAAAAAGTAGAGTCTAGTGTGGGTATTTTTTTTCATAATTTACAATTCTGAAAATACTCTATGTCTTTTTGTTAATTTGAGTTTTCTCAAGGGTTTTCTTGTAAAGTGTCCCTCTAGGGTGGGCCTATTTAAAGGGCTCTACATCCTAGGGTTTAAGCTATCCACTTTGATCAATACTCCACTTTTAGAGGCTGTTTGGTGGCTGTGAACTTTTTAGGTTTTACCTTTTAAATGCCTACTGCAATTTCATTCATGTGTGCACTGTCCTTCAATATTCAACATTGGAGTTGTTTTGTCTGACCGACTATAGTGTAGTCTAAAATTGATTTGCTGTTGTTATACTGAACTTGGTCTTTTGTCTGATCTGAGAACCTTTTCTGTTGATTTTTGTTCTGAGAGTTCCTCATGAGTTTTCTGATTGGTTGTCTCTGATTAGCATCCTAAATAGATGTGTTTTGATTGGAGAATCATAGATCATAACTTCCTGTGTTCTTCATGTTCTAAGCTGAAGATATTTTTCAATATCAACTGATACATCACTTGATTCTTCTGGATAGATGTTTGCTGTTCCTTTTTCTTGGGTTTCTTGACTAAAAGCTGTGTGCACTGAGTTTGTTTCCATATGAAGAACTAGATGATCTGTGTTAATGATTAGTTCTTGTGAAATATATGTGTGCAGTTTTCTGATCTTTAAACAGGAATTCTATAGCACTGACCACCTAATGATCAACTGGAAGTTGTTGATTTGATACTGATTTTTGGATCATATTCTCTACTCTAGTTTTCAGATCATCTACAGTTTTTACAGTGCTGCAATTATTTTGACAAGTTCTGTCCAGAAGCAAAACTGTTCTAGAATGCAGAACTGCTGATTAACCTTCAAATGTTTGTGAAATTTGTGAAACTCTCTTCCTCAATTACTGATTGCTTTTCTGGTTTACCAGAGATGTCTGACTGGTTTCTACTGTAGCCTACCAAGGCTGGTGTCTCAGTCCTTCTGTTCAGAGCTAAAGTTGGTCTGCTAACCACTCCCTTTGTGATGTCATGAATGACCTGTTGAAGTAAAGTTACTTTTAGTGTGTAGAAACGTTTTTGATGGTTTATCTGATAAACTCTCTCACTGTTTTAATCTGATAATCCTGAATTAATTACTGTATCTGATTAGTATATTTTCAGTACTGTAGTGGATGATTGATGAAACTATTTCAGTTGCTGTTGTTTGGTTTATACTGTTTCATTGAACAAAAGAAGGCAATATGGTTGATACATCTCTAGTTCAGTTGGTTTCTTAAAATATCAATCATTCAGTGAACTGGTGCTATTTGATTTGAAATGAATTGAGAATACAAATGGTTGTGTTCCTTTCTGCTAAAACTTGCAAGTTCCCATCTGTGTCACTTTGGGTGAGATTCTCTAATTGTGTAGCTGAGAAATTATGTTCAGGAATATGAACAGAAGATCTAGTCTTCATTGTTGCTAGGAGAAGAATACTACTACAGAATCTAAAGTGTGTTACTGAAACATCAATGTATCAATACTGCATGTATTAAATTCAGATGTGCTGTAAGAATTGTTGTCTATATCTGTTCATCCACTGATTGTGATATCTGTTCTGAATTCTCAATTCTAACAGTTGCTTTTTAAATTCAAATCTAAACCATTGTTGCCATCTTAAGATTCATGTCAGTTCTTGAGTATTGAAGGTCTGATCATGTGCCAGATTTGCTACAGTTGTGCATCTGATTGAGATCACTTATCTTCTCTGTTTTGTCATCATGATTTCTAATCTATAGTCAAGTTTGAATCTTCAGTTTGTGACCATTTATGAGAATAGTGTTCTGAAATATTGTGTTGTGTGACATAGCATTTCTAGATATTGTACAACACAATTTTAGTTTTACATATCCTGAATGGTTTAGTTTACAAAAGTTTCAATCTGAATTCTGTATTGGTCACTTGGAGATTGGAGTTGATCTGTTCTGGCTGCAGTTTTTCTAAAATTCCTAATCTGTGACACTGTTCAGTTCAAAATTTTCAGTTTACATGTGAATGACCAAAAGTCTATCGAGTTGAACTTTTGCTTAAGATGTAATTAGTTTCTGAAATATAATCTCAACATCTGTTATTGATTAAAATCCTGTTCTCTCAAGTTTTGCTGAATTAACCTTGAGTTTTGGATGTGTATGCTCAGTAGAAGTTTCATTCTGAGTTCAAATTCAATAGCATCTATCACCAACAATTCATGAGCTGGTACTGTTTTGATTGATTTGATTAGTTATCCTTGTTGAACATTGTTTCAAAGAGTTGAGTGCATATATCAAAGAATGTTTTTGAACATCTGAACATTGTAGGTGATCCAATTGTCGATATCCCTCTGTCAACCATTGAAATGCCGAAATAAACTCTGTATTTCAGAGCTCTAGTTTCCAACAGAGTAGTTCGACCGATCAAACTCCGAACTAAGCCGAACTGCAATTTTCAAAAAAGGTGTGTTCTGTTTTTGTGCTGTTTGATTCAAATTTGGATCTGCAATTTTTGGAGGTGCGTTGGGTGATCTAAATAGGTCTTCTAATTCACGAGAATTTGTCGAGACGACTATTCACCCCCTCTAGTCGCCATTCCGATCCCACAGCCTCCTTGGTGGTCGTGGCCGAGAGTGCGTTTCCTCGGCTCTCCTCTTATGCCTCTAGAGCACCATCCCAAAAGTTATATTCGGCTTCTTGTGGGGCCTAGCCGAAGATGACGCGTCGACATTCACTTTCCACACTCCTACTTCAAGATTCTTTGGTATGAGCGTGCGTGGGCGAGGCTTTCCAATGACGATGGCCTTTCCTTTGGATGACTTGGCCTGCTCGGGCTGAATCAACACCCTCTTCCCGTCGAGGTCGATGTTGTTCACGGGGAAGGGATCCTGTTCTAGCTTCATCTTAGGGCTAGAATCTATTTTCAATCATCGTTCATCTATGGCCGATTGAACCCGTCGACGAAAAACATTGCAATCGTTAATAGAATGGGAAAGCGAATCATGCCACTTATAGTACACATGTTTCTTTAAGTCGTCGGTGGTTGGAATGATGTGGCCTTTAGGCAACCTAAGGAGCTTGCTCTTCAATAGAAAGTCAAATATTTTATCACATTTGGTCACATCAAAAGAGTACTTAACTTCACTAGGCCGATTCTCAGTGGGAGTCGGCTGTAGCTCAGAGCAAGTGACCATTTTGGGCCCATTAGGCTAGGTCCATTCTATCATGTATACGTCGGCTGAGTCATCCTCTTCTTCTGACGGCTCCTCCTCGGAGTGTTCCATGACGTGTACCTCGGCCTTAGGCTTACTACAAGTTTTGATAATTTTTCTCTTGGTTCGGCCTTGCTGGTCCAGATCCTACTGCAAAACCTGACTAACCTCTAGGAAGTTTTGACTGTGTAGTCTTTCCTTAATTTCATAGTGTAAACCGTTGAAGGCTAAGTCATCCAAATCCCTTTCGGAGATGTTCAAACTAAAACATCGGTTCCTAGTGTCTCGAAAGTGCCTAATGTAATCGGAGACACTCTCACTAGCCTTCTATCTAACCGATGTTAAGTGTGGAAGCCTAAGTTCGGTTTCCCCAATATAAAAATAGTCATGAAACTTCTGCTCTAGCTAGGCCCAAGTTTGTACGGTGTTCGGCGGCAATGTCGAAAACCAAGTGGAAGCGGTGCCGAAAAGTGACAAAGAGAATAATCTATGTTTAAGTGCGTTTGACCCACTTGATTCGCCACACTGTGCTAGGAATTGACCTATATGCTCTAGGGTGGTCTTGCTACCTACACCGTCAAATTTGATGAACTCAGGGATCCTAAAGCCGCAAGGGTATAGGATAGCGTCGAAGTGGTCTGGGTATGATTTACGGTAAACTCTAGCTCGGTCCCGAGGCATGTAACCAGTGCATTCCTTAACAAGGACGTGAATTCGCTCATCAATATCATCTACACCTTCTACCTGTGCGTGTATCTCGTGCGGGGGCACGACACATGGTGGTATGTTGGGGTGTCGGTCGTGCGGCTCCTCCTGTCGTGCTGTCTAATGATAAATAGCATGTTCAAGCCTACGCGGGTGTGCGGGAGTAGGAGGCGCGGGCAGCGCGGGAAAAAGTAGTATAGGCGCGGGCGAAGGCGGCATGTAGTAGACAGGGGCGGTCTGACCCGCCATAGAGCCTGTCTAACCGTAGGCATACTAGCCGGTCGGACCGGCCTAGTAGTCGGTCTAATCGTAGGTGTATTGGTCGGCCGGACTAGCCTAGTATCCAGTCGGACCGACTATTGTTGGAAGGGGGTCTTGATACATGTCGGTCTGACCGATCTAAGGGACGGTCTGACCGACAGTGGTATATGTGGTCTTGGCCCTAGAGGATGGAGACATGATAGCTTTCCCGGTGATCCCATCTGTTCGGCTATAAATGTGGTGCACAGGGGGTAAACTAGCAATTGGAGTGGGAGAAGGGGCCTCAGAAAATCCAAATCTCTTAAACATCGCTTCCATCTCAGGCCTTAAATGATTCACAAATGTGGCGCTATTGGCTTGATCTACTATAGCGGCTATCTCCTGCCTGATTTCTGAGGGGGATAGAGACGAGTATGATGGCGGTAGTACCTTGTTTCCGGAGAGGTCAAGAATGTCGATTTTGCGCTTGACGAAGCGCGTGCGAGTTTGGGTGTAGCACCCAAGCATGAGTGTGTGGAACTCCTTCGTCTTGGCGTCAATCTCGGCCCGATCCTCTTCGGGGATGTCTGCAAGGGTGGGGAGGATGATGTTGCGGTCGTCAATCTCCGTGCTCATGCCCCCTCGGGTCCATTGGCGATAGGGATACTGTTGTCGTAGTTGTAGTAGTCGTGGTCGATGTACCCGCTGCCAATGTCGAAGTGTTCGTCATGCTTGGCAATGTCGTCCCCAGCGGAGTCGCCAAAAAGTGTGTTGACACGACAACGCGCCTAGACACTGGCGTCAGTTCGACGATCCAAAAGTGCACGACTATTTCAAGGATAAACCCTAAAACATTGCGAGACGCCGACGTCGCGTTTCGACGACCCTTAAACAGTGGAAAAGGGAATAACGGAGTAGCCATACAATTAAACGATTATTAGAAATAATGTTCAATTAACCAATCTGAAGGAAAAGTAATTAAACCGGCCAAGTGAGGGCTGGTGTGACCGTAGTACAGAAGGCGGTCAGACCGTCCTAAAGGGGCTGGTCAGACCAAGGTTGATCCGATGGTTGGACCACTCCAGCAAATGAGTGCGCGCCAGAGAATAATTGTGCATGGTCAATCGGACCGCACACAACCTGTCGGTCGGACCGCCGCGTGCCAGTGACAAGGTCATAGACCTGCCACAGGCCGGTCGGACCGAGCAACACCCACCGGTCAGACCAACGTGGTAGGAGGGGAACACCACGCATTGCCGGCAATAAGATGATGGCCCGACATGGCACACCGGTTATGCCGGGAGTTTGCGTCCGGTCAGATCGACGGCGTAGATCCAATTTGGCCGGTTTCTCTGGAGACCTTGTGGATGATCTCTGATCGCCCCCAAACTCCTTGGCGAGGTATTTAGGAGTAATATCTCCGCAAAATAGGAAGAGATCAAGTGCAACTCGGCCAAAGGCCAAATTTCCAATGGTAGCGGAGAAAACTGATGAAAACTATAGAAATCCGTTACGTGGATTAAATGGGAGATTCATGGGCTAATCAATAAGGGTTACCATGATTATGACGCGGTGGATGGAGGGCGTACAACACAAACCAATGAAGATGGATGTTACTTGGCTAATCCTAGGGCAAGGAAAGTAGATTGAAATAAAAGTGTGATTCAAAACTAGGGTTTTGAAGTATTGATCTGTTTTGAATGATACCCTTTGAATCGGCCTCACCCCTACATTTATAGGGGCTGGTCTCAAGTTTCCTGACACCTAATCTGAGTAGGATTCGTTGACACCTAATCTGAGTAGGATTCGGCCAAAAAGTGGTTAATATTTAATTAGAGATCAAAACAGCCTGAAACCAACTCTATCTCTAGTTTTCATACTTGGGCTGGTCTGACCAGACCCATCAGTCCGGTCTGACTGAGCCTACATGGCGGTTGGACCGGCTTGGGCTAGGTTGGGCATATTTTTAGCCCAAATTACCAAAAATTGATATTTTGACAATTTCGACCATTAATGCTATTTTTGCTATCAACAATCAGTAATACACTTTTAGTGACAGACTGTTTGACATGTATCAGTAACGCTACATTATTAGTGACGGGTCGTAATTGGACCTATCACTAAAGAAGGGGCATCCCCATTAGGGACGTGTCATGGTATGACCCGTCGCTAAAGAGCTCCACTATAGTGACAGGTTATGTTTCCACCCATCACTGATGACTCCCACTTATAAATAGGTGGGGCACCGAAGTGAATAGTCACGCTTTCATTTCGCGCATGCCTTAACCCTAGACTCCCATCACCGTCGTTGCCTTCATCGTGCTCCTCAATGCTCTGACGCCCTCCGCACCTCTGCACCTCGGTTGAATTCTCATCCTCGTAAGTTTGTTCATACTTACTATTAAATATCAGTTTATACATTCATTTATCCAAAAAAATTGCTTATTGAATTTGTGAATTAGGGATATGGCAAACATTCCAAGAGATCTACATGTACCAACCTATGTTCTCGATAGTTTCTTAATAAATATCAATCATCTAGTTGTGAATAGAATGGTCACTTTTATTCTGATATATTTCCCCAGTAAACTTCTTATCTCTTGGAATTCTAAAGAACTTGGAAAATTGGTTAGATGTGTTAGCATGGTGGGTTCGGGGTGTAAGCGAGGGCATTGATTAGCCACACCCGGGGTACTACAAGGACCAGTCTGTGGGATCTATTACGAAGCACTTATGTACTAACCACAAGTTTAATGGATAAGGCCTAACTGGAAGTATGGAGCGTTCCAACCCTATGCACGAAGCGGAGGGGGAAAGTTGCATCTGCGGATGCCTTGTACCGATGAGGCACAAAAGAGGGCACAATGTTGGTCGAATGCATTGCGCGCCGGCGAAACCTAGTGGGTTGTCCTCGAGTTGGTGCATTCCATGGTGAAGGTTTTGGCAGGGGCTTGGTTAGGGTACACCTCTGATCAGAGTATAATCTTTTCGAAAAGTCGAGCCCACAGTCAAGGGTGGGTTGAGCTATGTTCACCGCAATTAGTTTACTTTTATGAATGTAAATTGGTTGATGGCATTTAAGGACTATTGAGTGAGGGAGTACCGTTTGTACTACTCGAGTTAGAATATAGCTTATTACTCATGATTTAGTTTCTGCATAATTAACATGTTCACATTAAATGCTTAATAACAAACTGTACATTTCTGCAAACTTAATCCACAGGTCTTCCTTTGTTATTATCCTTGCATTATACTGCATTTCGGTGGCTTGTTTAGTACATTTTGTACTCATCCTTGTTGACACCCCTTTAGAGGTAGCGTACTACAAGGACGATGGTCTGGAATAGCTATCCTAGTCAAGGCGCGAGACTGGTAGAATATGTTCATCATGAAACCCCTTTTACTTTCTTTTTATGTTTTATCATTTGTGTAATAATGTAGCCTGCAAGCTACTTTTTATTTCCATACGAACGTGGTCGTGTGATAAACATTTTGTATTTAATGTTTTTCATTGGAAATGCAATAAAGTCTGGAATTATTAAATCCCAAGCGTTATAAGATGGTATCAGAGCTGACTTGACTGTGGGAAGCCAAACAAACCTGCCTAGGACTTAATTTTGAACAAAACCTTACTCGTGAAAACTTACTCCGTATTTTCCCTCTCCCTGACTCTTGAAATTTTTTTCGTGTAGATGCCGTGTTGACACCGAGATTTGGTAAAACACTAGGCCCACCAAGGAAGGTATATGGTCAACAAAAAGGTCAAAGAGGGTCCGGTCAAGGAAAGACAGAGGAGTCTGTCCACAACAGTTGCATGATCGGATATGGGAGATGATGGAGATAAGAATAGAAGATGGTTACAGGTTCATCTGGAATCGGCTGGATAAGTTACTTGGACGGCAAGTCTCCGGACTATAAATATGTATCCCTTAGGTTAGATTAGACAACTCTCGTTCAACCAACCAATCGGCGCATTGGCACCCTTGAGCCCCAAGGTTATCCGATGGGACTCGAGCGCTCAGAGCTGGGATGTATCATTTCGATCTTCAGTGAATAGGTGAGTCCCACCACCCCCGACGTCCGTACCAACTAGGTTAGTATCCTCATGGCTGCATCAGTTCAGTTCGATCTCTTGAGGAGAACGGTGAAATAGTACGGTCGCCGGTTGTTCTCACTATATTTGGCTAAGTCTGAGGTTGCATCAGTTATGTTTGATCTCTTAGATTGATGTGATTTATGTATGATAGTCTGAGGCTTCATCAGTTGGGTCCGACATCTCTTGCTATTGTACCTTTTTCATGCCATACACTGTTCATCTAAATAAAGTTTGCCCAATTTATTGATATATTGTTTAGATCATTGTGACTAGCTACTATCTTGGTTAGGTCCGATCTAGTTATTGTGATGATCTCCATGGTATAGATTTATTATCTGGCATTCTTTATTTATTTCTATCAGAGTATAAGCTGATAGGTTATCTTTAATTCATCTCCATATCATATTATCCATTGAAGGGTGCACATTGGCCTATATGCATGATATATCTTTTCTATCGGCCGATGGCGGGCTCGCTCGATTGGGTAAACTTGGGTTGTCGGCCTTATGGCCGATCGGCACGGTGATTCATTATTTTATCGTCTTTGCTACGGTCATCGGCTTGCCAGCCGATCGGCTATGCTACTAATGTTTATCTTTTTCGATCCCTTATGAATTGCAGGGTCAAACTGATTGGCACACCTTGAACCCCTTTTCTAAGAACATAGGACCTGCACTAGAGTTAAGCAGATCTCCTAGGACACGCGTGTGTCAACGTGTGACTAAAAAGCACACCAAGCGCGCTTTTTGGCATGCCCCGTGGTACAATCTCCAACAACTCTGCCATGGCGGGCGAGAATGATGACGCCGTTCCAACTACGCTCGGCGCCCTAACCGAGGACCACATGACGAAGTCAGGCTAGCCTACAACGGGTAGCCCAAACTCGCCTTATGAAGACCACATAGATGGGACGGGGGGCAAGCTCGGTCAAGGTTTCACCGTAGCCGATGAGGTTCAAGAAGTAGATATTGGGCCTAACGACAGACCGAGACCAACCTTCGTAAGCACTCAGCTCCTAGACGAGACGAAGAATGAGTTGATCACATTGTTGCGAGAATATTGGGATTGCTTTGCATTGGAGTATCATGAGATGCCAGGATTAAGTCGATCAATCATAGAACATCGACTACCAACAAAACAGGGATATCATCCATTCAAATAGTCACCACGGCTGATTTAAGGCAGAAATAGACCCATACATCAAGGTTGAGGTGACTAGACTATATGACGTGGCATTCATAAGACCGTGTCGATATGTCGAATGGGTGTCAAATATAGTATCAGTGTGGAAGAAAAGTGGAAAGCTCATAATATGTGTTGATTTTAGGGATCTGAATAAGGCGACCACAAAAGATGAGTACCCGATGCCAATCACAGATTTATTGGTGGACGCCATGTCGGGTCACAAGATCATCAGCTTCATGGATGGGAATGCAGGTTATAACTAGATTTTCATGGCCGACGAAGACATTCACAAGACAACTTTACGATTTCTAGGCGCCATCGGGCTATATGAGTGGGTAGTAATGAATTTCAGCCTAATGAACATAGGAGCGACCTATCAGAGAGCCATGAACTACATCTTTCATGACCTGATCAGCCGGTTGGTAGAGATATACATTGACGACATCGTGGTCAAGTCAAGCAACGTTCAGGATGATGTGGCCAATCGACATCAAGTTTGAGAGAGAGCTCGGAAGTACGGGCTAAAGATGAATCTTGAGAAGTTTGCTTTCGGGGTATCGGTCAGGAAATTCTTGGGCTTTATCGTACATGAAAGAGGGATCGAGATCAGCCAACGCAGTATTGAGGCCATTAAGAACACCCTACCTCCATTGATAGAACCAAGTTGCAGTCACTAAGCGGGAAGATAAATTTCCTCAGAAGATCCATAGCCAATCTTTCGAAGAACATAGAGCCCTTCACGCCGTTGTTGAAGATGAAACAGGGCTAGGAATTTGTGTGGGGAGATAGGAAACAAAAGGCGTGTGATGAAATCAAAGAATATTTGAGCTCACCACTAGTACTGATGCCACCACAGAAGGGGACCCCGTTCAAATTGTATTTATCAGCTGATAAGGAAGTCATTGGCGTGGTTTTGATTCAGGAAGTCGACAAGAAGGAGAGGGTGGTTTTCTATTTCAGCAGGAGGCTCCTGGATGCTGAGACATGGTACCCGGTGGTGGAGAAGCTTTGCTTATGTTTGTACTTCACATGCACCAAGTTGAGGCATTATTTGCTCTCGATAGAGTGCACTATAGTATGCAAGGCCGATGTCATCAAATATTTGCCATCGGCCCCAGTTTTGAAGGAATGTATCGGGAAATGGGTCCTTGCCCTGACCGAATTCAACCTCAAATATGAATCAGCTAAGGCGATAAAAATCCAAGCAATAGCCGATTTCATAGTTCAACACAGGTACAAGACGATAGCTCATGTGTAGCTGATACCATGGATGTTATTCTTTGATGGATCGATATGCCGACATTGATAAGGTATCGTTCGGGTGATCATTTCCCCTCGGGGGGCACCATTTGAGTTCGTGTACACCATCAAGCCTTTTGCCACCAAAAAACAGGCTGAATACGAAGCTGTGCTGAAAGGATTGCAGTTACTAGATGAGAAACCAAGGGTTGGTTTCGGAGTCTGTGATGAGTGATTGACAGATTTTATCCTCTGATTCAAAGGGGTCCCTTCGAAGGGGTTCGGAGGTGGTTTCACCGAAGGGTTCGGTGGTTCTGGTTGCTGCAGCTGTTGCAGCAGAGTGTGCCTATCGAAGGGGTCCGACTGTACATGATGACTGGGTTGTACCGAAGGTCTCGGTACTTTGGGCGGTACACCAGAGTGTGTGCTGAAGGTTGTTTACCCAGAGAGGTCTCCAGGGTACTAGATACACTTGTTTGTTTATCTATGGTGCGCAGGTGACTTCGGAGGCGACAGACGGTTCGCAGCAAGTGAACCTGGGTCAAGCGGGAGGCTTGATGCCGGGCGAGCGGGGAGCTCGGTCACAAAGGCTACGTGGGGTCGAGGTCGGTCCTCAGGTCAAGGTGCGCCAGGAGAAGACAGTGAGTGCGGAGTGTGGCTCCGGCTGAAGGTACTCCGAGACGAAGTCCTCGGAGGCGAGGCACTTCGAAGGGTACTCCGAATGGAGTGACATCGGAGTATGGTGGACAAAGTCCTCAGTAATGAGGCAAGGCATTCGAAGTGTGCTCCAGAGGGTGGCACTCGAAGGTATACCCGACGAAGGTCTCAGAAGTTGAGGTGCATCAAAGGCATGGTCCGGGTGAGGTTTGTCGAGGAGTGTGCTCGGGGAGAGACACTGCGACGAAGTGCTCATGGAATGCTTCATGTGGAGGCCTTGGACGAAGGAGGGACTTCGAAGGGTGCTACTCTGAAGGTGGGGCTTCGGAGTGTGGCTGACTTGAGGTACTTCGGCCATGCATGGCTTCGGTACACGGAATGACGGAGTTCGAGCTGGGAGAAGCTGCGAAGCCATGGTGGTCAACTACGGAGGTGATGGCGCGAAGGCTCAAGGGCTTTGACGGCTTCAGCTCAAAACCGTCACTGTATCGAAGGCTGACTTCGGTGAAGCGAAGGTCGTCAGGCTCAAGGCTTCTCACCGAAGCTACAACACCCCTCGCGTGCGAAGGGGTGCTTCAGAAGGCTCCAAAACTGCAAAGGCTGACCTTGTCTGCTTTGCAAAAAGCTAATGCTGTCTCCTCTACGAAGCTGACAAAAGAAGTCTCCAAATAAAGTAGACTACCGGCTGTACCCCCTTGTTTTGATGAGACAAAACCAGTGTAAACCCTAGGGGTAAAGTAGTCTATTCACAGGGCTGAATAGTGCCTATAAATAGTGGAGGCTAGCTAGGCCACAGTAACACTTTGAGCAGCCATTTTTGAGCTCCTGTGCTAGCCGCCACACGACTTGTATTCAGATTTGTGAGCTCATTTTGTGTTCCCTGTTAATGCAATGAAGTTTTGATTCTGTTCTTCTTTCACTGCTTGAACTTGTATTTTGTGTTGCACTTCATGCTTTGATTTCTCTATACACCATCTTCTTCTGGGTTGGGTTTGTGCACTGGGTATCTTCTATAGAAGTGTGTGAGAGGTCTGTCTGTGT
This sequence comes from Zizania palustris, assembly GCA_019279435.1. Lineage (NCBI taxonomy): Eukaryota > Viridiplantae > Streptophyta > Magnoliopsida > Poales > Poaceae > Zizania > Zizania palustris. The sequence continues at coordinate 63,422,481 of JAAALK010000285.1, read as the reverse complement.
GAAGTGTGATTTTCTCAGTGTGTTCGCTCTGTGTAAACTAAGGCTAGCCCTCTCTGATTACTAGCGAAGCACTGTCAGGGTTAAATCGAAGCCCGTTTTCTTTCCTTGTCGAAGTCCTCTTTGCAGTGTGCTCAGCGTGCGTCTCGACCTTCGAAGTACGAAGCCTAGTACCAGTTGCTAGCGCTGAGTGTTTGGTCGAAGTCCTTAGAGGGATGTCTGCTCTTGCTGAGGAGCCATGCTGAAGAGCGTGGACCTCATGGCTCCAGATGTGATGAGTCATTGTCAACGGAAGTCAAAGAGGACTAAAGAGAGGAGAAAACCTGCTGTGTCTGGGCCGCATGTGACTCAGGTATACGGGCAGCGAGCGACTGTCGGGCAGAGGGGCCGCGAAGTCGGGCTGGCCCAATCCGGGTACATGGGCTAGGAGCAGCAGAGGATCCACTAGGCTATTGACCAGGATTGACTCAGGTACACGGGCAGCGAGCGATTGCCAGGCTGAGAGAGTTGCAGAATCGGGCCGGCCCAATCCGGGTACCTGGTGCAAAGTCAGTGGACGCTTTGTCAGTTTCGGTGCAAAACTGATGACTGCTGATCTCGGATCGGACCGTTCTGAGGCGAAGCCGTAGTCTCTACGAAAGCTCCGCTTCAGGATAAGTCATCTGTAATTAGGAGTTTACTATTTTGTCCTTAGGCCCACAGTCAGTCAGTCGATTCTGTAAAAATATCCTAAGGGCAGTTTGGTCTTTTCCATTTATTTCAGCGTGTGTAAAAAACCCTAAGGGTCTTTTGGTATTTTCCTAGGCTATTGGGCTGCCTATAAATAGGTCCCCAATCCCTAGGGTTAGGGTTACCCATTCTGAAATCAAGTTTACTTCCACTAAAGCTTGGGTCACTTTTGGCTTTTTCTCTGTTCGTCTCCATGGGAGCGCCGCCGCTATCTTAAGGTTTCTGATCTTCACGTTTTCAACAATGTTATTCCTTCTGTTTTCTCAGCCGCACCGCTATGGATTCATTTAGTCGTTACCTCATTTTGCGTGTCCAGTGTGTGTTTTGTTTTCTGCACGTTCTTCGCTTAAATGGTTTATTTGTTGTGTGTGGGTGCTTGTAGCAGTTTTAGCATTCATGTCGCTACAGCGATTTGTTGCCGAAATGAATCATCTAGCACACGTCTGGATCATGCTAGTTGTTTTCTCTCGTTTCCTATGGATTTCCGCATCTTTCGGTGTACTGTGCTGCTGATGAAGATTATTCTAAGGTTTTTATTTTTCTCATGGTAGCTGTGCTGTTTGGTCACATCATTGAGTACCACCTAGACTGTTTGCATCTACGCTCAGTCTGCTACTGTTCTATCATGCACATGGAATAGGCTGTTGAACTAGCCTTGTACTGTGCGGCACCAGTTTTTCCTGTCCTTCAGCTCTTTTAAAAAATGTGTGTAGCCCTATAGTCTCTGCTCTGTTCTCCGAATAACTCTGCAGTAGCTATTGTTTTTCTCCATTTACATCAATGCGAAAGCAGCGAAGTACTGCCCTGCAGGCTCTCGAGTGCTGCTGTCTATCACAGCAGGAGATCTGGTGCACTGTAGCTTTGCTTGGTTTCTTGCACTACTAGCTTTTCAATCGTGAAATCTGGTCCAGTGAAGTCTGCGCAGTGCATACTTCGATGCGAGTTCTTTGTTGATTTGCAAGCTTCGAAATAGCTGCATACTTCGAAATCTTTTTGTTTGCTTCAGAGTTTTAATTGAAAGTGTTCGGAGTTCAAACCGAAGGTCTTATCGATGTCCTACGGAGGTAGGCTTCGTGTGTGTTAGCACTTGCGGACTTCGGACGTACTCCGACCATTTCATTCAGTTGGTTGCTGGTTTCGAAGAGTGAGATTCAGAGGTTTCATCACAGCCTTCGGCTTCGATACTGTACATTCAGAGAAGGCTTCAGTAACAACATACTTTGCTGAACTGTACTACACGGGCTTCGACACTTAAGACTACAGCCTTCGCACGATGACTTCGAACATGCTTCGTCAAGTACCGAACAGGAGACAAAATTTTGAACAGTAAACTTTCATCTCGTTTTACGTGCACTCAAGTTAAATGCCTGTGTTGATTTATCTTTACAAAGCTTTATTACTCATGTGTTGAATGATCTGTTAATCTGCCTTTAAGCATTGTGTTGGTGTCTCTTTGTTTAGGACACTGGTCGTTTTTCGGCTATATCTTTTAGGCTTTGTTGATCTATTTACTTTTCCCTGCTAAGTCTGTTGAGGCGTGTTGGGTGTTGGGAGAAGGCCATTAATTCGAAAGAATTTTTTAGGCGCCCATTCACCCCCCTCTGGTTGCTACTTTCGGTCCTACACTTGCGAAGGGTGAAGTGCGAAGTCTGCTCGAAGGCACCTAGTGTGCGGAGCCTGCACTGACTTAGCAGAGTTGAGTTTTTTTGGTGTTGTGGGTGGAGCGAAGTCTTCTTGGCTTTGAACTTTTGCTCCTTGTGAAGCCTGATTTCGGAGCTGTGAAATACCTCCGAACCAGAACTTCGAAGGGTGTGTTCGAAGCCTGTTCCGCAGAAGACAGAATTAAAATAGAAGGCTATTTTTAGTCTGAAATTTTAAAAGCTCCCATTCACCTCCCCTCTCGTCGCCGTTTTAGGTCCAACAATTGGTATCAGAGCGAGTTAAGATCACCAGTTGACCTTAACTGGTTTTATGATCTGTTGGCGACATGTACAGAGTTAGTAAAATACCTCTGTTCGATGGGACGGACTTTACATACTAGAAGGTGCGCATGAAGGCTTACTTGCTAAGCCAAGGAAATGCAGTTTGGGAGATTGTGGACTCATAATACTCCATCCCGGAAACTCGCACCTCTCAAACAGAGAAGGATCAGTATAATTCCAACTCCAAGGCTAGAAATATATTGTTCATTGGTTTGAGTCGGAGTGAGTTTGATAGGGTTCAGCACCTTAGGACAGCTAGGGAAATTTGGACTACACTCACTATCTTTCATGAGGGCTCTACACAGATTAAGGCTAGGCACCAAAGCACATACAATCAATAGTATCAGCTGTTTGTGCAGGCACCTAGTGAATCTATAGATGCCATGTTTTCTCGCTTTGATGCGATAGTGAGTAACTTGCGGTCCAATGGGACGCTTGCTTACAATGATCATGACATGGCTATCAAGCTTCTCTATGCTCTTGATTGTAGCATATGGGAAGTGAAGATATCCAGCATTGAGGAGTCTACAGGTTATGACACATTGACCTATGATGAGCTCTTCAGCAAGCTGAAGTCCACAGAGATTGCCAAGGCATCTCTTGCAGTGCATAGGAACTCTTTGCCATATCCATTGGTACTAGTTTCTAGCACTAGCCGTGGAACCACTACAGAACCAAGCACATCAGGCACTTGTGCTCTTGCAGATGGTTTTGCTTTGTCCTCCCTGGTCTCCGTCACTAAGGAGCAGGTGGATACTCTGGATGATGATGAGCTTGCTCTCATTGCCAGAAGGTTCACCCGTTTTCACCATGAGAGACGGGATCAGAGGAGAAGTGGTTTTAGTGGTTGTTTTGAGTGTGGCGACACTTCTCACATCAAGGCCAATTGTCCTAAACTTAAGAAGAGAGATGAGAGTGAGTGCCCCAAATACCACAAAAAGGAGAGGAAACCCATTGTGAAGGGCAAGCACGGCAAGGTGGCTAAAAGGGTAGCCAAAGCCGCTTCCAGAGCCTTTGTTTCTGCTCTCAATGACATCGACACTTCCTCAACTGAGGAGTCGAGCTCTGATGAGAAAGAGGAGTCCCCAAGGAAGGAGGAGAAGAAGGACAAGAAGGGACGAGATTTCACCGGCCTTTGCTTCAAGGCCGACAGCGATCACAGCGGCGATGAGCTTGACTCATCTGAGGTACCACTATCCTATGACCAGCTTTCGACTAAATTAGATGAACTAAATGTAGTAGTTCTTGGTCAGGATAGGTTACTTGTGCAAGCCACTAGAGATAGAAAAGACCTTAGACTTAGGCTAGAATCTGTTTCTACTGATTATGCCATGCTTAAGTCTAGGGTTAATGATGCTGAATGTGAATCTTGCACTGTTGTCATGGGTGAGCTTGCTCAGTTGCGTTATGTGCATGCTCAAACTCTTTCTGAGCTTGAGACTACACAGAAGCAGCTTTTGATTGTTGATTCTAGTCCTCATGATATAATTGAATGCATGAACTGCCCCTTATTACGTGAGAGCATTGATTTACGTGATAAGCATGTTCAGGATTTAGAGGCTAGATTAGAGAGGGCCGGTAGTTCTAAGGATGTGCAACCTGTGTGTGACACTTGCATAACCCTTAAGGACCAGCTAGGTACTATTAGAGAGCGAGCTGAACACCTCATGACTGAGAATGAATACCTTCTTTCTGTGGTTAACAAATGCACTGAGGGAAATGGTAGGATGGACTTGCTCTTGGCCAAAACCAAGATGTGTGCTGACAGAGCAGGGTTAGCTCTAGGATTGGGTTTTGAGAGGATTCCTTCAGACAGTAAGAACAAAACTGTTTTTACCTCACCCACTACCTTAGAGAAAGAAAGAGCTTTGTTAGACACTCCATTAGCCAAAGAGCCTACCCGAACTCAAAAGAAAACCACTCCTCCTGCAAAGAAAAGTCCTCCCAAGAAAACCACTCAACAGAAGCCCAAGGAGCCTATGAGGATTGCTCTTATGACCCATGAGAGTGCCCCTAGAAGAATTTTTCATTGTTCCTATTGTCAGCGGGTGGGTCATTTGGTTGAGTTCTGTTTTCGTCACATCAAGGATGAGCGACGCTCTCAGGCGATGAGTTTCCAGGACATGCATTACCCATCTCGAGGTATGCATGAGTCTGAGTTTTACTCACGTCCTGTTTTCGAGGCTGATGACGTTGTGGTTTGTAAGATCTTTAGAGTTGGGAGAGTTTTTGGAGCTGATTTTTCTAAGTCATCTGGTTCTTCTCATTGTCTTGTTGCACATTCGACTTCTGAGCTGTGGAAGTGGCATAGGAGACTAGGGCATATGAGCTTTGAGTTGCTCGCTCGTCTGAGTGCCCTAAGTCTGATCCGAGGATTGCCCAAGCTCAAGTTTGAGAAGAATTTAGTTTGCACTCCATGTCGACATGGAAAATGATTGCCACTTCACACTCGACAGTCACCACGGTGATGACTGAACAACCCGTAGAACTTCTTCACATGGACACTGTTGGTCCTTCTCGGGTTAGTTATTTAGGCGGCAAGTGGTATGTGCTAGTCATTGTCGATGATTTCTCTTGCTACTCTTGGGTCTGCTTTCTTGCTAGCAAGGATGAAGTATTTTCACACTTTCGGAGCTTGGCTTTGAGACTTTTCACTGAACTCCCTGGTGCATTGAAATTCATTCGAACTGATAATGGCAATGAGTTCAAGAATAGTCTCTTTGTTGACTTTTGCATGGAGCATGACATAGAACATCAATTCTCTGCTCCACGGGTTCCTCAACAGAACGATGTTGTTGAGAGAAAGAACGAAACTTTGGTTGAGATGGCTAGGACGATGCTCGATGAGCACAGGACTCCTAGAAAATTCTGGGTTGAGGCCATGAACACTGCATGTTACATCTCAAACCGAATTTTCTTGCGCTCAATTTTAAACTTGACATCTTATGAGCTACGTTTTGGGAGACAGCCCAAAGTTACTCATCTTCGAGTTTTTGGTTGTCGTTGCTTTATCCTAAAACGTGGAAATTTGAATAAATTTGAGTCGCACTCTTCTGACGGGATCTTTTTGGGTTACACTACACATGGTCATTCTTATCGTGTTTATAATTTGGAGACTAACACTGTCATCGAGTCATGTGATGTGACTTTTGATGAATCAACCCCCTCTGTTAGTTACACTTTTGAACAGGCAAATGAACACAACATGGAGCAGACCATCTTCGAAGAAGAAGATCCCAGAGATTTCGAGGATGAACCCCTACTACCCTCGATATCGACCCCCCGAAGTTGACCCCGCTTCGATTACTTCGACACAAGGTCCCGAAGCAACTACCTCGACATCGGTCATCTTGGACCACTCAACGCACAAGTTGAGGGTGAGACTGCATCCCACCGCGAGGCTCCACATCATGTTCAAAGGATGCATCCTCCCGAGCAGATCATTGGTGAGCTTGATCAAAGGGTAACACATTCTCATGCTCATTTCATTGATTCCACTTTTGTTGCTTCTTTTGAGCCCTTAGATGTTAGTCATGCACTTTTTGATTCTAGTTGGATTAATGCCATGCATGAAGAACTTGAAAATTTTGAGAGAAACCAAGTCTGGGCTTTAGTTGATCCTTCACCAAATGTTCATTTTATTGGAACAAAATGGATTTTCAAAAACAATCAAGGGGAGGATGGGACTGTAGTTAGAAATAAGGCTAGACTTGTAGCTCAGGGTTATTCTCAATTAGAAGGGATTGATTTTACTAAAACCTTTGCACCTGTTGCGCGTCTAGAGGCCATTAGGATTTTGCTTGCATTTGCGGCATCCCATGGTTTCACACTTTATCAAATGGATGTTAAAAGTGCCTTTCTAAATGGCTTCATAGGCGAAGATGTTTATGTAAAACAACCCCTGGTTTTGAAAACCCCAAATACCCACATAAAGTCCTTAAACTTCATAAGGCTCTTTATGGACTCAAGCAGGCCCCTCGGGCTTGGTATGATAGACTTAAGTCTTTTCTGCTTGAGCGGGGGTATTTGATGGGATCTGTTGACAAAACCCTGTTTACTCTCAAGCATGGCAAAGATTTCCTCCTAGTTCAGATTTATGTGGATGATATCATCTTTGGTGGCTCTTCTCATGCTTTGGTTGCCGAGTTTGCAGATGCCATGAGCAGGGAATTCGAGATGTCCATGATGGGCGAACTTACATTTTTCCTTGGTTTGCAAATCAAGCAAAGCAAACAAGGTACATTCGTCCACTAGACGAAGTACAACAAGGACCTGCTCAAGAAGTTCGATGTGGCTGATGCGAAGCCCCTCGCTACTCCGATGGCTACTTCGATAGCATTGGATCCTAACGAGGATGGAGAAGCTGTAGATCAGAATGAGTTCCGAAGCATGATTAGCTCCCTCCTCTACTTGAATGCTACGAGGCCGTACATACACTTTGCAGTGTGTCTGTGCGCTCGTTTTTAGGCTTCACCACGAGCTTTGCACCACCAAGCGGTAAAGAGCATTCTCAGGTATCTCAAACATACCCTCGAATTTGGCATTTGGTATTCTGCATCTTCCACTTTGTGTCTTCGAGGTTATTCCGATGCGGATTTTGCTGGGTGTAGGATTGATAGGAAAAGTACCTCCGGTACTTGTCATTTTCTGGGTACTTCACTGGTTTGCTGGTCTTCCCGCAAACAATCTAGTATTGCACAATCGACGGCTGAGGCCGAATATGTTGCTGCAGCTAGCTGTTGCTCTCGGATTTTGTGGATGATTTCCACTTTGCGGGATTTCGGGTTAGATTGTAAGAGTGTTCCACTTTTTTGTGATAACACCAGTGCTATTTGTATTGCAAACAACCCGGTTTAGCATTCCAGAACCAACACACATTAATGTGCGATATCATTTTCTCAGATATCATAATGAGAAGGGTGATATTGAACTTCAATATGTTGATACCCAACACCAGCTAGCCGATATTTTCACAAAACCCCTCGATGCTTCTCGTTTTGCCTACTTGCGTGGGGAACTTGGTGTTTGTCACCCTTATGGCATTTTGTGAGGGGGAGCACATTTTGATTGTCTTGCATATGCTCATTATGTGTGTAAAATTGCATTTACATCTTTTGCACTTATATGCCTGATTTTAATTCATGAAATCATGTCGCTCATCTCTCTTTAATATGTCTGAAACATTTTGTGCATGATGTTTCTTTCCAAATCAAATCATGCTTACTGCTTACTCTTGCGTCTAGCATGTTTAGGTAGTGTTGGAACAATTGCGTTAGCTCCAGCAGGTTTTTCTGTGGTGGAGTATGATGTGGATAATGAACCTCGATGGGTTCCCTCAAAGGGAGAAGGGGTTTATACTGGTTCGGGCCTCCCCTAGGGGATAATAGCCCTACGTCCAGTTTATGGTGGATTGGGCATGGTGTGCCTTAGTGTGGAGAAGAGAACTACAGGGTCTCATGGCCCCTGCTACAAGGGCTTGGCCCTGCTTATATAGGCACGCAGGCCAAAGGAAAAGACTGGGATGCCCCCTATGAGCCTCAGGCTCATAGGGGCAGAGAGGGGAAAAGGAGCTAGCTACAATACAAAAGGTGCCAGACAACTTTACAGCTTTACTGGCGTGTCAGGCTGCGCCAGGCTTTGACCAGCTAAACGACATACCAGGGGCGGGGGGCCCCCGGTATGGACTTGGCTCCGGAGGGCGGCCTCCGGACTTGGCTCCGGAGGGTGGCCTCCGGGCTTGGCTCTCGGAGGGTGGCCTCCGGACTTGGCTCCGGAGGGCGACCTCCGAACTGGGCTCCCAGGAGGGCGGCCTCCGGACTGAACTCCGGAGGGTGGCCTCCGGGCTTGGCTCTCGGAGGATGGCCTCCGAACAGGACTCCGGAGGGTGGCCTCCGGGCTTGGCTCTCGGAGGGTGGCCTCCGGACTTGGCTCCGGAGGGCGACCTCCGAACTGGGCTCCCGGAGGGCGGCCTCCGGACTGGACTCCGGAGGGTGGCCTCCGGACTTGGCTCTCGGAGGATGGCCTCCGGACTTGGCTCCGGAGGGCGACCTCCGGCCTCCGGTGCCCGGAGGGTGGCCTCCAGCGGCCTGCGCCCGGGCCTGAATTGGGGCTCCGGGCCGGACCTCCTGGTCTAGGGGCTCCGAAGCTACGGGCCCCGAAAGGCACCTTGGGACCTGGAAACAACACTTAGAGAAAACAGGCTCCGACAGTACCTGGCTCTGGGCCGAAGGCTGTCGGAGGCTGACGTCATTTGGCCCCTGTTTAAGGGAAATATATTCCCCCAACAGTAGCCCCTCGCGTGTAGGCCTTCGGAACGAAGGGGTGCACGCGCCCTTAGGACAAATGACCTGAAAACACTTCGGAGGAAACGTACCTCCGGAGCCAGGACCGAAGGAGACCTCAATTCCTGGGGGTAATAAATGCTCGTGCCAGAGCGGCCTCGGGGAGCCCGAACGGCTCCGCAACGGTCAGAAAAGTTACCGTTACCTTGCTTGGGCTTGATTCGCTTTCGCCGGAGGCCCATCTGGCGGCGGGCTCGGCCCATGACGGTTGGAATTCTCACCGCGCCTATAAATAGGGACTTACCGCGTGCAGCCCCGGCACACTTTCATTCGCTTCTCCTTAGCGCCTTACCACCTTCGCTCTCTTCTTCCTCCTAGCTTCGCAGAGCGACCTTCGTGAGCTTCTAGCCCTTCGCCATCCTTTAGCCCTTCGAGCCGAAGTCTGATCAGAATGCCGAAGAAGGCAGTGGCGAAGCCCCTGGTTTTGGGCTCGAGCTCGGGCTCCGCCCAAGTGCAGGCGGCGGCGGCAGCGGCCGCGGCAGCGAAGCCCGCAGCTAGGCGACTGGGGCCGAGGGACCTTCGGATGCCCTCCGACAGGTTCGAGCAGACCCTGGAGATGAGGGCTTCGATCTCTACGGAGGAGTCGGTCCGGAGAGCCTGCGAGGGGAAGATTGCGGCGAAAATCCAATTAAGGGTCCCAGAGAAGTCGGAGGCCGTACCGAAGCCTCGTGCTGACGAGGTGGTGGTGTTTGAAGCCTTCTTCGAGGCCGGCCTTGGACTGCCTGCGGTGGGGATGCTGAGCGAAGTCCTCAAGGCCTACAACCTCGAGCTCCCTCAGCTTTCGCCCAACGCAGTGGCGAGGCTAGCTGTCTTTGAGTGGGCCATGAGGGCCGAAGGCTGCGAGGGCCGCGCGGATGTCTTCGTTGCCCTTCACGACGCCAACTGCCAGCCGAAGCCCAGGGAGGGGACGGACCGCATCAAGAGGGCGCTGGCCTTCGGCAGCGCCAACTTCTAGCTCCGGAAGGATTTCCAGGACGCCTTCCCTGCGAGGGCTGTAAACAACAAGTGGTATTCGAGATGGGATCAAGAGTGGTTCTACGCCTCTGTCGGCGCGAACTCTCCCCTTCGGAGTACCAACGCCCACATCTTGTACCGGCGCGAAGGGGTGGTGAAGACCAGCGAAGGCCTCCTTCAATCGAGGATCTCGCTGCTCCGAAGGGTGGCGGCGAAGATGAGCATGAGGGACCTCGCGGAGGAGTTCATCACCCTTCGGCTCAGCCCCCTCGCGCGCTCTTGGCCGGAGGGTCTCTTCCAGGCTTCGGGCCGAGGTGAACTCAGCGAGCTGGCCTTCGACCGCTTCTGTAAGGCTTCGCGCTCTACTTTGCTTTTAATACTTCAAATACTTTGCTCTTAACTCAACCTTTTCGTGCAGCCGACCTCGACATGAGGACCCCGGAGGAGGCCATCGCGGCGGCGGACCGAGTCGTCGGGACTCCGACCCCCGAGGAGCAGAATCAGCGCCTTGCCCTGGTGGGGTCCTGGGAGCGCTGGAACAGAGTGTGGACCGCGCTCGGCCTCGGAGGGCTCCCCGCTCTGCCGGACTTCGCCCACCTGGCTACCTCGTCGGCCGGAGCCAAGAGGAAGAGGGGGGACGAGGATGAAGCGGACGCCTCGGGGGAGGCTGCGGCGAAGCCCGCAGCTACTCCGACTCCCAAGAAGGCCGCGAAGCCCCCGGCGGCGAGGACTTCGGAGGCGGAGGCCGACGAGCGCACTCCTGCTGCCAAGGAGGCCACGGATGCCCCAGCGGAACCAACTTCAGGCGCGGGGGTGGATGCGCCAGCTTCGCAGCGAGGGAGCTGGAGGACACACTTAGCTCCTGCTTCCTTCCAAGAGATCTCTGATGATGGTAACCCCTTTTTCTTTTTGCATGCTTCTCTTCAATATGCAGGTTTTGACTTGGCTCCTTGCAGAGGACGAGGACGATGCGAGGCCCGCTAAGACGAAGCCGACAAGCGAGGGTGGATCGAAGTCTGCCGAGGCGAAGCCCACGGAAGCTTCGAGTAGCAGCGGCGGCAGCAGCGGCAGCGGCAGCGACTCGGAGTCCGAGAGTACTTCGTCCGACGACGAAGGCAGCGGCGACCGCGAAGTCCCTCGAGGCGAAGAAGAGGTGGACGTGGTGGGCCTGAGCCCTGCCTCGCCGGAGCCCGCGGAGACCACCGTGGCGGTGATTCACCCCTTCAAGCCGAGGGGGGGGGGCGTGACGGCGGCGGCGATCCTCGGCTTCCGCGAGGCCTGCGCTTCTGCGGAGGAGGGGGACTTGGTGGCCCAGCTTAGCCACCGAGATCCCACGGAGCTCTTCGTTAGCTCGAACGAAGTCCTCATGCGGGTGAGCGGAGCCCCTTGCAGCTTCGAACTATACTTGTCCCTTGGTTAATACTTAAGGTTGCTTGAATTCCTGCAGGCCTTCGCACTGAACGCGGCAGCTTCGACTGCTGCTGACCGGCGGATGGAGCACCTCGCAGAAGAGAAGGAGGCCCTTCGCCGCGAGGTCCTGGAAGAAGCCGAGAAGCGGAGGCGGGCCGAGGCTTCGGCCGCTGAGGCGAAGGAAGCCTTGGCCTTGGAGACGGCTCGGCTCCGCGCGGAGCTCCAAGCTTCGAAAGACGCCGAGGCCCGTCAGGCGAAGGAGAACGAGGAGCTCCGCCAGCGGGCTCGGGATCTTGAAAGCTTCGTCGTGGCTAATCTCGGCGAGGCCACTCAGAGTCTGACCGAGGTCCTTGAGAAAATAGGGACCGAGTGTCGGACTCCGGATTTTGGCGATCAAGACCCGATTGGGGACCGCGCCGACTTCTTGAAGACCGCAGCCTCGGTAGCGGACGAAGCGCTGACGGGCTTCGCTCTTATGGCCGGTCGCGTCGCCGGTCAAGGGGTGCTGCATATGCTTCATGCCGCAGGGTGCGACCACCTTCGGGCGGCAACCTCCGTGGCCCCCGTGGCCTTCGGGGGCCCGCACTTGGTGACGCCTCCAGGCGAAGTCCGCGGGGCCTGGCGGCGGCTGCAGGAGCCTTGGAAGGAGCAAGGCTGCGAGGCAGTCTTTGACCTCATGAAGGCCCTTCGACAACGCCGGTTCAAGGGGCCCGTCGACTCGGACAAGCCTTCGACCTCGACGACTCCGCCTCCGAAGGTGTAGATCTCCTTAGGCTTCCTTGTAATACCTAGCTATAGGCTTTGTAAAAACTTATCAGTTTATTAATACGAATGCGGGGGTTTTTTATACCTGCCCAGGCTCAGCCTTCGAGCATAGACCTCGAAGTCCTCGAGGACTCTGAAGGGCTTCGACAATTGTGGGCGATTCTTGAAGTAGCTAGGTCCGAAGGCCCCCCTCGGTTTAAGCTTCCGAGGGGGCCTAGGGGCGAAGCCATCTCCGAAATAGCTCAGGATTTGCTAGCCGCTGTGAAGGCGGAGCCCCTTCAGAGCCCTTTACCTTTGCCTTCGCGAGCGGCCTTAGCGAGCGACGAAGTCCTAGACTTTTCTGCCTTCGACACGGCTCCGCCTGCTTCGCGAACCTGGAGCAACCTGCAAAGCGGAAGCCGAAACCTGTGGGCTTCGGAGCCTGGACGGGCCGGTCGAGGGAGAGCGGGCTCCGACGAGGCAACATCCAGCCGAGGGGGCCCCCACCGAAGGAGAGGGAAGCGAGGGTTGGGGCCTCGCACTCGGTTCTTTTTAGGCTTAGACACAGATTACTCGTAGTTTTGTTTTCGAAGCATGTTTGTAACATACTTCTCAATTGTCTCTTAATGAACGGAGTTTATTATATTTGCATACTTCGTTTGTATGCTTCGCATTGTTTGGCTTCGAACGCTTAGTTTGTCACGCTCGTACTGCGTATTACACTCGCACACCTCGCATACATTCTTCCCCCCTTTTGCTCGTGGTAGTTAGGGACTTAACCGTTGCTGGTGCGGGCAAAAAATAAACATGCGAAGGGGTGCGCCTTTTCGGCGGCTTCGGATATTTGGATTTGTACCGAGCGAAGGCCTCTTACGGGCTCCGAACGCATCAACTTGGTGCGAAGCAAGGCTTCCGCATACCCAATTTGAGCGAAGCATGCTTCGGCATGCCGGGGTTTGGATGCTGTGCGTGAGCGGGGCTCTGAAACGCACTAGGATTTCTTTAGCGAAGTTTGACTTCGACAAACTTAGCTTTTCAGCTTAGGTCACGTCACACGAAGCGGGGCTCCGGTGCGTGTTTAGATAATGAAGCAGGGCTTCGGAACTTGGTCCTGTAGTGAGAAGGACATTTGGTGTGGATTCACCGAACCTGTGATAGCGTGAGCCACCTTCGACTCTGAGCCACCTTCGACTCTAGGTCACCTTCGACCCTGGGATGCTTCGGGTGCGGAACCCGGAATCCCTGGGATGCTTCAGGCGCGGAGCCCGGAATCCCCGGACGCGTCGGGCCAGTGACCCGGAGTCCTTTTAGCCCACTGCTACGGGCCCGGGGGCACTGTGTAGCCTTCGGAGGGGTACTCCGGGTTTTATAAAGCGAAGCAAGGCTTCGGTTTTAAATAAGGCGAAGCGTGGCTTCGGGTTTAAATAAGGCGAAGCATGGCTTCGGTTTTTGAACAAGGCGAAGCATGGCTTCGGTTTTTGAACAAGGCGAAGCATGGCTTCGGGTTTAAATAAGGCGAAGCATGGCTTCGGTTTTTAAGTAAAGCGAAGCATGGCTTCGGTTTTTGAACAAGGCGAAGCATGGCTTCGGTTTTTGAACAAGGCGAAGCATGGCTTCGGGTTTAAATAAGGCGAAGCATGGCTTCGGTTTTTAAGTAAAGCGAAGCATGGCTTCGGTTTTTGCAACAAGGCGAAGCGTGGCTTCGGTTTTTGAACAAGGCGAAGCGTGGCTTCGGGCTTATGTTAATGTAACTGCAGATTGGTGCATCAGAGTAAGGCTTCGGGCGGTACTTACCTTGTAGCCCTCGGGCTCCGATGACCTTTGAAACGTGGAGCGGAGCCCCTTGCCGGAGAGTGGGCTCCGGTATGCGAAGGATGGAGGAAGGCGAAGGTGGCCTTCGATCTGCCCCCGAAGCCCCTAGCCGGAGGGTGCGCGAAGCGAGAAAGCCTCGATGCTCCCCCCTCGGGCGCACTTCGGGTTGCGGGCAGTGGTAGAGAACTTAGCTTCTAGGACTAAGGTCCCCACGGACGACGCCAACTGTTGGAACAATTGCGTTAGCTCCAGCAGGTTTTTCTGTGGTGGAGTATGATGTGGATAATGAACCTCGATGGGTTCCCTTAGAGGGAGAAGGGGTTTATACTGGTTCGGGCCTCCCCTAGGGGATAATAGCCCTACGTCCAGTTTATGGTGGATTGGGCATGGTGTGCCTTAGTGTGGAGAAGAGAACTACAGGGTCTCATGGCCCCCTGCTACAAGGGCTTGGCCCTGCTTATATAGGCACGCAGGCCAAAGGAAAAGACTGGGATGCCCCTTATGAGCCTCAGGCTCATAGGGGCAGAGAGGGGAAAAGGAGCTAGCTACAATACAAAAGGTGCCAGACAACTTTACAGCTTTACTGGCGTGTCAGGCTGCGCCAGGCTTTGACCAGCTAAACGACATACCAGGGGCGGGGGGCCCCCGGTATGGACTTGGCTCCGGAGGGCGGCCTCCGGACTTGGCTCCGGAGGGTGGCCTCCGGGCTTGGCTCTCGGAGGGTGGCCTCCGGACTTGGCTCCGGAGGGCGACCTCCGAACTGGGCTCCCGGAGGGCGGCCTCCGGACTGAACTCCGGAGGGTGGCCTCCGGGCTTGGCTCTCGGAGGATGGCCTCCGAACAGGACTCCGAAGGGTGGCCTCCGGGCTTGGCTCTCGGAGGGTGGCCTCCGGACTTGGCTCCGGAGGGCGACCTCCGAACTGGGCTCCCGGAGGGCGGCCTCCGGACTGGACTCCGGAGGGTGGCCTCCGGGCTTGGCTCTCGGAGGGTGGCCTCCGGACTTGGCTCTCGGAGGATGGCCTCCGGACTTGGCTCCGGAGGGCGACCTCCGGCCTCCGGCGCCCGGAGGGTGGCCTCCGGCGGCCTGCGCCCGGGCCTGAATTGGGGGCTCCGGGCCGGACCTCCTGGTCTAGGGGCTCCGAAGCTACGGGCCCCGAAAGGCACCTTGGGACCTGGAAACAACACTTAGAGAAAACAGGCTCCGACAGTACCTGGCTCTGGGCCGAAGGCTGTCGGAGGCTGACGTCATTTGGCCCCTGTTTAAGGGAAATATATTCCCCCAACAGGTAGGACTGCTTTAGCTATCTTTTATCTTCTTGATAGCAAGACACCTTTTCTCTGGATGCTAAACATTGCGACTTGAAAAATTGTATTCATGGATATTCATCAAGTGCTAATCAATTTGGTAAATTAAAAAATTCAAAAATCCATGATTTGCATGATACACGCGGAAAAGATCCAGGTGGGTTTGTTTGTTGCACTGCTCTATTCTAGACTGCTTACCATTGCACATTGGTCTGAACTGGAATAGTTTAGTGTTTGCCAAAATCACTGCCTTAAGCTTCTGATGGCTTTCCTGCCTAGGCTTGGCTTGATTGGATAGTATAAGGTAGACAAACAGATAACCCCTGGAATTATGAAAAGAATAACAAATTCATGGTCCATCAAGTTTGCTTTCAATGCTCCACTTGAACTAGACTTGTCTGTCTAGAGTAGAAATTGACTAGCTTTGTGCAGTCCTTGTTTTTACTTGTCTAGTTACCTTGATTGAGTGGTGATGCTTTTATTTAAAAATGATAAAATCACATGTTGTCATCATTTTTTTAGGGAATGTTAAATTGAGCTAAGCACATGAAAATTGGTATTAATGTTGGCATATTTTTGCTTTATATGTCTTTGCAATTCTGCCCATTTCGAAGCTTTGCATCTTTTACATGCTCCTTGATGCTTGCATTTCCAAAGGGGGAGAAATTTTTTAGTTTTATACAACAAGGGGGAGTTTTTATCTTGCAAAGGGAAGATTTGCCGAAGGGGCTTTTACTCTTTTGAAAAGGGGGAGGAAAATTCTTTTGTCAAGTGACATGATTTGACTCGTTTCTGAGTTTTTATGGTCACTTGTGTGCTGAAATTTTTAAAATTTTCTTGAACTTGAATTTGGTTGTCAATGCACTCATCAAGGGGGAGATTGAGAAACCAAGGGTTGGTTTCGGAGTCTGTGATGAGTGATTGACAGATTTTATCCTCTGATTCGAAGGGGTCCCTCCGAAGGGGATCGGAGGTGGTTTCACCAAAGGGTTCGGTGGTTCTGGTTGTTGCAGCTGTTGCAGCGGAGTGTGCCTATTGGAGGGGTCCGATAGTACATGATGACTGGGTCGTACCGAAGGTCTTGGTACTTTGGGCGGTACACAGGAGTGTGCCGAAGGTTGTTTACCCGGTGAGGTCTCCGGGGTATTGGATACACTTGTCTGTTTGTCTGTGGTGCGCAGGTGACTTCGGAGGCGACGAACGGTTCGCAGCAAGTGAACCTGGGTCAAGCGGGAGGCTTGATGCCGGGCGAGCGGGGAGCTCGGTCACAAAGGCTGCATGGGGTCGAGGTCGGTCCTCGGGTCAAGGTGCGCCAGGAGAAGGCAGTGAGTGCGGAGTGTGGCTCCGGCTGAAGGTACTCCAAGACGAAGTCCTCGGAGGCGAGGCACTTCGAAGGGTACTCTGAATGGAGTGACTTTGGAGTATGGTGGACAAAGTCCTCAGTAATGAGGCAAGGCATTCGAAGTGTGCTCTGAAGGGAGGCACTCAAAGGTATACCCGACAAAGGTCTCAGAAGTCAAGGTGCATCGAAGGCATGGTCCGGGTGAGGTTCGTCAAGGAGTGTGCTTGGGGAGAGACACTGCGACGAAGTGCTCATGGAATGCTTCATGCAGAGGCCTTGGACGAAGGAGGGACTTCGAAGGGTGCTACTCCGAAGGTGGGGCTTCGGAGTGTGGCTGACTTGAGGTACTTCGGCCATGCATGGCTTCGGTACATGGACTGACGGAGTTCGAGCTGGGAGAAGCTACGAAGCCGTGGAGGTCCACTCTAGAGGTGATGGCGCGAAGACTCAAGGGCTTTGACGGCTTCAGCTCAAAACTGTCACTGTATCGAAGGCTAACTTCGGTGAAGCGAAGGCCGTCAGGCTTCTCACCGAAGCTAGCGCACCCCTCGCTTGCGAAGGTGGGCTTCAGAAGGCTCCAAAACTGCAAAGGCTGATCGTGTCTGCTCTGCAAAAAGCTGATGCTGTCTCCTCTGCGAAGCTGACAAAGAAGTCTCCAAATAAAGTAGACTACCAGCTGTACCCCCTTGTTCTGATGAGACAAAACCAGTGTAAACCCTAGGGTAAAGTAGTCTATTCATAGGGCTGAATAGTGCCTATAAATAGTGGAGGCTAGCTAGGCCATAGTAACACTTTGAGCAGCCATTTTTGAGCTCCTGTGCTAGCCGCCACACGACTTGTATTCAGATTTGTGAGCTCATTTTGTGTTCCCTGTTCATGCAATGAAGTTTTGATTCTGTTCTTCTTTCACTGCTTGAACTAGTATTTTGTGTTGCACTTCATGCTTTGATTTCCCTATACACCATCTTCTTCTGGGTTGGGTTTGTGCACTGGGTCTCTTCTGGAGAAGTGTGTGAGAGGTCTGTCTGTGTGAAGTGTGATTTTCTCAGTGTGTTCGCTCTGTGTAAACTGAGGCTAGCCCTCTCTGATTACTAGCGAAGCACTATCAGGGTTAAATCAAAGCCCATTTTCTTTCCTTGTCGAAGTCCTCTTTGCAGTGTGCTCAGCGTGCGTCTCGACCTCCGAAGTACGAAGCCTAGTACCAGTTGCTAGCGCTGAGTGTTTGGTCGAAGTCCTCAGAGGGAAGTCTGCTCTTGCGAAGAGTGAAGTGCGAAGTCTTCTCAAAGGCACCTAGTGTGCGGAGCCTGCACTGACTTAGCAGAGTTGAGTTTTTTTGGTGTTGTGGGTGGAACGAAGTCTTCTTGGCATCGAACTTTTGCTCCTTGCGAAGCTTGATTTCGGAGCTATGAAATACCTCCAAACCAGAACTTCGAAGGGTGTGTTCGAAGCCTGTTCCGCAGAAGACAGAATTAAAACAGAAGACTATTTTTATTCTGAAATTTTAAAAGCTCCCATTCACCCCCTCTAGTCGCCATTTTTGGTCCAACACTAGAAGAAGTGGGAGCCGATAGAGTTAAGCGATTCCTTGTTGGTCATAAGACAACTATCGAATATGTATGAGTGCAAGGATGATATACTTAAAGGATACCATGATCAGTGCCAGGTTATAATGGCACGCTTCCGAAGCATGTCGTTCACTCACATCCCAAGGGAAAAAAATTCAGAGGCAAACGATTTGGCCTAGACAGCATCAGGTACAAGCTGACGGCCAGATCGGTTGAAGTTGAAATCGTGGAAATAGAGGCTGATGATTGGAGGTATAATATTATTAACTACTTGAAGGGCCCTTCAACATCGGTGCCCAGGAAGCTTCGGTATCAGGCGACTAGGTACGTCATGCTCAGTGAAGATCTGTATCACCGGATCACCGATGGGGTTCTCCTCAAATGCATAGGTATTGAGGAGGCTAAGGTAGTAATGTGTGAAGTGCATGATGAGGTATGCAGAATGCACCAGTCGGCCCAGAAAATGAAATGGTTGTTGCGAAGGGCAGGTTACTTTTGGCCGACTATGGTGGAGGACTGCATAAGTATAACGCCCCGATTTTTCGAAAAGCTGAGCCCACGGTCAAGGGCGGGTTGCGTGACTACTCGCAGTTAGTTTACATTTATGAGTGTTGCATGATGACTTGGCATGTAAGGACTGTTAAGCGAGGAGGGAAAACATACTCCTTGAGTTAGATGATATTACATTGCTTATGTTTATCATTATGTATAATTAAATTTGACTACACTAAATGCTACAACTAAAAAACGTACTTTTCTGTGCTTTAAACCATTGTCATTCCTTCATTATTACCCTGCATTATTATTGCATTCTCGGTGGCTTGTTGAGTACATTTGTACTCATACCCGTTGGACAAACACTTCAGAGACTGCGTATTATGAGGAGGATGGTCTGGAGTAATGACCCAGTCATGAAAACGATCTTGAAGAAGATGTTCGTCATGTAGTTCTATTTTCATAGTTTCTTTTAAATTCCATGCTTATGTAATAATGTGGTCTACGAACCACGAATGATTGATCGTATGTACGTTGTCGCATGATGGACATCTTGTTATTATTGTTTTTCTATGGAAATTCAATAAAGTTCCGATTTCGTAAAATTGGGGCGTTACAAGATGGTATGAGAGCTGACTTGACTATAGGGAGCCAAACGGACCAACCTAACACTTAGTTTTGCAAAAATCTATTTTTATAGAAATCTACTTCAAAATTTTGTTCCTCTCCCTTACTCTTTAAACTTGTTTTATTTGTAGATGCCCGCCCACCACGTCCACAACTTTTGCCGGCACCATGAGGGATTCATCTGGGAGCTCCGGATGATGGCGACCTTCCTCGGGTTCGCTTTTGAGCCGGAGTTCCACGGGGTGTACATGGAGGAGTTCGCGGGACCTTGTGACGTTTCTGTCACGATCCACACGTCTAGCGGCCACCTGCCTTTCTTCACGGCAGCACTCGGGGGTCCGACCTTCGACGTCGCATGCTAGCGTGCCACCCTCTAGGCCCTTATGGAGTTGAGGATGATCTACGACGATCATCTTTGGGACTCATCATTCCGACTTGTGTCGATGCGTACCCCTGGCGCCCACCGTAGCATCTATGTCGGATTCCTCTCCGACCATGACCCGGTCATGGCCCGACACACCCACCTCCTCCAGGCCATGGACGAACTCCACACTAAGGCCATGCTCGACGCCAAGGAGCACCACAAGGCGGTCGATTTTCTTCGTCACGAGACGAAGAGCTTGATCCAGCAGAACGGTGAGCTACAGCGTAGGATCATCCAGCTGAGGAACCATGTTGAAGAGCATGGGTCTTATGCTCCAGATGTAATGAGTGATTGTCAACGGAAGTCAAAGAGGAGACATGAAGACCTGCCATGTCTGGGGCGCATGTGACTCAGGTACACGGGCAGCGGGCAATAGCCGGGACAGAGGTGCCACGGAGTCGGGCTGGCCCAATCGGGTAAATGGGCTAGGAGCGACAGAGGATCCACTGTTTTATTGACCGGGGTTTGACTCAGGTACATGGGCGGCGAGCGATTGCCGGGCTGAGGAAGCTGCGGAATCGGGTCGGCCCAATACGGGTACCCGGTGCTGAAGACGTTGGACGCTTTGTCAATTTCGGCGCAAAACTGATAACCGATGATTATATTTATATAGGATAATAATATTCAGTATTTAAGTCCAAAATATTTTTTATTCAAGTCAGTTAAATTTTCTAAGGGTATTTTATTAATTTCGAATTTTATTTTAGAGTCAGTGTAATTTACCCTAGGGGTAAATTTGTCTTTTCCATTTACAAGGGGCTGCCTATAAATAGGTCCCAACCCCCTAGGGTTAGGTTGACTGATTTTGATAATCAATCTACAGTCCACATATTCTATTCGGCTAGTGTTTTTTTGATCTGCTAAAAAATTTTCATCGCCGCTGCTTTCTACTTCCGCCGCCGTTCCTTTTATGTCGCGTGCACGTAGGTGCTAGCAGGCGCCGATGCAGTCAGCATGAGCCGCGTGCGGTAGCGCACGAGGCTCTGCATTCGGCTTTATCGGTGAGAGAAAATAAAATTCGAGGCGCTCCTGGTTTAACTCTACAGCCGGCGTGGCTTTTGGTGGCTCGGGAACCAACGCGTCAGTGCAACCTGCAGCCTAGCCTAGCCATGCAGTGGCAAACAGAGGGACGTCTTTGGCCAGGAAAGAAGTTCGGCGAGATCTCGTGCGGCAGGCACTGCAGCACGGCAGTAGATTTTTTCCAGGACGCAAGCAGCAGAGCGCAGGCGCACGACAATTTCCCAAGCGTGGGACCCACCGGAGTTTTCCTTTTCCCGTTCTGCGGCGGGCGGCGACCAAGGTTCGGCGATTGATCTTTTTGCAGTAGAGGCAGATGCAGGTTTGTTTTTGATCCCCTATTTTTTAGTTAGATCAAGTAATTCCATAATTATCTATCTTTAATTAAAATACAGATCTGTTAGTTATTTAGTAGTTATTTCTTTTATCTACTAGATTTTATTAGTACTCTCATATTATTTATTTAAATAATTTTAATCTGCTTGTATAAAAAGAAAAAAATTATTAGTTGCAGTAATATTTTTATTCTAGATTTACATGCAATATTTTAATTTTATTTCTCAATTAATTTCTGGATGATCCATGTTTTATTCGGTTGATTAGTATTGTATTTTTAGACTGCAATCCGAATTATTATTGATTTATTTAGGTATTTTGCCTATGCCATTAAATATTTCTAGTACCCATTTTTATTCACTACAGTTATTTTATTTAGTTTAGTTTATTTTTTAAATATCATTTTAGTTAGGACAACAGTCATTTTTTTAGGCTAGACAACTTTAGTTCGTGTGATCTGCTTTGCTACTGTTGTTTGTCTGTCAAGGTGCGTAGGGTGTTGGGCTTAGGCTTTTGATTCGTCAGAATTTTTTTAGGCACCTATTCACCCCCCTCTAGTCGCTACTTTCGGTCCTACAAGTAGTATCAGAGCCAGCTTAGGGTTTTTCCATACCTTAACCGGTTCTAAACCCAGGTAGTAATCATGGCTTCCTCTGGTAAAATCCCGTCCCTTAAAGCTTTTGCCTACACTTATTGGAAGAATCACATGCGAGCCTATCTTATGAGCTAGAGCTCGGACATTTGGGATATTTGTGCTCACCCTACTTTTACTATACTTCCTGTTACTGAGCGTGATTCTCCTAATATAATCACCCAACATCAAAACAATAGCAAAGTGGTGAACATTTTATTCTCTGGTCTAGGTCCTAGTGAGTTTGAGTGTGTTACCCATCTCGACACTGCTCGAGAGATCTGGGCTACCCTCCAGGCACACCATGAGGGGACATCTCAGGTCAAGGCTAGGCTATATCAGACCTACTGACGTGAGTATGAAAATTTCTCATAGAAGCTGGGTGAGACTGTTGAGGCTTTGTTTGATCGTTTTCAAACGATCATTAACAAGCTTCGGTCCAACAAGGCTGATCGTGATCAGCTGGTCTCAGATCATGAACAGACGCTCAAGGTTCTTCATACCTTGGACCCTAAGATCTGGGAGATCAAGGTGTCTTCTATTGTTGAGAGCGCTTCCTATGATACCTTGACTGTCGCGGAGCTTTTTAGTAAGCTCAAGGCCTCAGAGGTTGATATCCACTTGAGATCAAATCTCACTGGTTCTGGCTCAAAAACTCTGGCCCTAGCGACACCGTCTGCTGATCCTACTGCTTTGAGTTGTACTGCATTTTCTTTGATGTCTATCTCAGAGGATCAGCTTGATTCGCTAGGAGATGATGATCTGTGTTTGTTTAACAACCGGGTGTGACGTGTCTATTATAAACGAATGCTTAAAAGACACGGCACAATATCCGGATGTTTTGAGTGTGGTGATCCAGGTCATTTCATCACCGACTGCCCCAAGCGGAAGAGCTACAAGAAGGGAACCGGCGGTAACTCCTACGACTCCGACAAACACGACAACTCCACTTTCACAAAGGGCAATCCCAAGGCAAGATTCTTTCGAAAGGCTCTGAAGGACTACATGCATGAGAACAAGAAGCGAGACAAGGCCTTCTTCGCCGAGATGGAGAAAAGCTACTCCAAGAGATCTTCGTCTTCCTCCTCGTCTTCAAGTTCAAGTGATGAAGAGTTCGTGATCAAGAAGGGGAAGGACAGGGATGATCCGGTGGGCCTCTGCTTCATGGCCTTCGGGGACAAGCCAAAGAGTCGCTCACGTCACAACCGAAGACCCTGCAAGAGCTTCTGTTCAATGGATCTTGAGGATAAGGAAGAAAAGGGCTCCTCCGACAACTTCGACGATGACGACGATGAAAAAGTATCTTCCTATGAACAAGAAGTTGTTAATTTACTAGAACAGAACCGTCAGGAGTTGAAGTATCGGGAGAAACTGCTTAGAGGGGCTAAGAAGAGGATAGATGAGCTTAAGAGTGAGCTTGCCATGGCAAATGGCAAGATTGAGAGTCTGTCTTCTTCCCCTTGCTTGGGTGGTAGTAGTGAGTGCCCTAACTGTGAGGTGTTGTTGTTTGACCTGATGACTTTGAAGTCCAGGTACACAGAGAGGGTAGATGAGAGAGACGCTATGGCCACTGAGCTTGAAAGCGCTCAGCTGGAGATGAAAGATACTCATGCCACTGTCGTCATGCCCTATGTAGACTGCCCATCCCATTTAGCTAGTATAGCTGAGCTGAGAGCTAAGAATGATGAGCAGTTGGGTGAGTTAGCTGGAGTGAGAGATGAGTTGGAGCAGACTAAGCTAGAGCTTGAGACCTTGTCAGTTCCACCCACTGTTTGTGAGAACTGCTTATCCCTCAGATTGGAGTTGATCAAGCTAAAAGCTGAGAAGTCCGTCGAAGTTGATAAAGATTGTGAGATCTGCCTGTCTTAGGTGGAGGTGTTAGCTTCCTTGAGAGAGGAGCTAGCGGATGTTCAGAACGAGAACTTTTACCTCCGTCAGATCCTGAGTTGGATTAGTGCTAGAGAACCACAGCTTGGCATGATGATCCAGCAGTTCAAGAGGCAGGATGGGTTTAGGGTAGGATACACCTATACCAAGGCTGATTTTAAGAGTGCCATTAGCCGAGCAGTGGAGTGGAGTAAGATGACTCCTGAACAGAGATATCCAAAGACTCACTCCACTGAGTCTTTTCAAGTTAGTCAGCCCAAGGATAGAGTGTTCCAAGAACAACCTAAAGCTCCACCCAAGAAGCAAATATGGGTCCCAAAGCCAAAATCTCTCCACACTTCTCTTGATTCTTTACCTGGACCCTCTCACACCAAAGATTCTACACCCAACACCACCAAGCATAAGAATCCCAAGCCTCAGCCACATCCCAAGAAGCCTACCTATCACTGTGAGTTTTGTTAGAGAGACGGGCATCTTGAGGAGTTTTTCTTTAGGAGGAAGCGGGTTGAGAGAGATGAGAGAGCTCAAGGAGGGCAGGAGCAGTTCTACCAGCAGGGTGGTAGACAGAGAGTTCCTCGACGTAGAGAGAGGCTAGAGGCCAGGCCACATCGTGTAGGTGGTGGTAGAGGAGACGGTTTTTATGACTATGCTCCGGAGGGTGGTTTTTGTTTCGGCAGAGCTCCAGATCATTATGGATATGGTTTTGGACCTCATGGCTGTGATTTTAGGCAGAATAGAGGACCGTGTTTTCAGCCGCATTTTGGTCCAGACTCATATGATTCCTTCTGCTTTCCTACTTACGAGCAGATGGCTCGACACTGGTTTAGGACCTTTGCTAAACCTGGTGTTGGACTGTTTGTTCCCACTCATGACCATTGATCATGCAGGATCGAGGACTAGAGGATGTGTGGATCATCGATTCAGGATGCTCTCGCCATATGATGGGACACCGTAGATGGTTCTCCAGCCTCTCTCCCTTGAGCTCCAAGGAATACATCACTTTCGGGAACAGTGGTCAAGGGAAGGTACAAGGTATTGGGTCAATTCACATCTTTGATTATTTCTCTTTGAAGAATGTTGCTTTGGTTGGAAACTTGAATTTTAATTTAATTTCTATTTCACAAGTTCTTGAGGATGGTTTAGAGGTTCGCTTTAAGAAGGGCATGTCTTCTGTTGTTGATTCTAGAGGATCTTTAGTTTGCTGGATCTTACCCTTCGGTAAGGTTTTTCATATTGATTTCTCTAGTTCTTCTGGCCCTTCTCGCTGTCTGATGGCTAGATCCTCCTCTGAGCTCTGGAAGTGGCATAGGAGGTTAGGCCATTTGAGCTTTGATCTGCTGGTCAGATTGAGTTCTATGACCTTATCCGAGGATTGCCTAAGCTTAAGATGGAGAAGGATCTAGTTTACCATCCCTGTCGTCATGAGAAAATGGTTGCCGCTTCTCACGCACCTATGACTCAGGTGATGACTTCGTACCCGGGAGAGTTGTTACACATGGATACAGTTGGTCCAAGTCGAGTACGCTCAGTCGGTGGGAAGTGGTACGCCGTTGTGATAGTTGACGACTTTTCTCGATTCTCGTGGGTTTACTTTCTAGAGTCTAAGGATGAGGTTTTTCAGTATGTTCATGACCTGATTTTGAAGCTGAAGAACAAGAACAATGGTCAGATGCGAGCAATTCATTTGGACAACGGCTCTAAGTTTAAGAACTCTCAGTTCATCAGCTTCTGTAGTGATCAGGGCCTTGATCATCAGTTCTCTGCCCCTTACACTCCCCCACAGAACGGCGTTGTGGAACGAAAGAACTGCATGCTAGTCGAGATTGGCAAGGACGATGCTTGATGAGCATAGGACTCCTAGGCGCTTTTGGGTTGAAGCTATGAACACAACTTGCTATCTAGCCAACCGCATTTTTCTTAGAGCTTACTTAGGTAAGACGTCATATGAGTTGTGGTTTGGCAGAAAGCCCAAGGTGAGTCACTTGCGAGCGTTTGGATGCAAGTGCTTTGTGCTCAAGAAGGGAGGGCATTTGGACAAGTTTGAGTCTCGTTGCTGGGATGGAGTCTTTCTTGGTTATGCTTTGCATTCTCGAGGCTTTCGTGTGTGGAACCTAGATTTTTAGCTACTTGTCGAGACTTGTGAGGTTTCTTTTGATGAGTTCATGCCTTCACTGACTCCTTCTTTTGAGCTTTCTGGAGATGATGAGCTTGGAGAGTCCATCTTCAAGGAAGATGATGACACTCCTAATGTTGATGAGGGTGGGCCCTCTGCATAGCCTGCAGACCCCACACCTTCTGATACTTCAACTGAGGATGAGGATGGACCTCTGATCACTCCTTCTACTTCGATCGAGCCTCCTCAGCCGAGTCCAGAGGTGCTGGTTGCTGACTTCGGTGAGATGAGTTCTCAGCCGAGTCCAAAGGTGCTAGTTGCTGACAATGGTGAGGTTACTTCAGATCACTTAGGATCCCGAGCAGTTCAGCGTGATCACCCCACAGAGCTTATCATCGGTGATCTTACTAAGAGATCCTTACGTTCTTCAGTTGGTTCTCTTGCTATGTTTGCTGAGTCTGCGTTTGTTGCTACTTTTGAGTCCAAAGACATTTCTCATGCTCTTTCTGATCAAATTGGATAAACGCCATGCAAGAAGAGCTTGAAAATTTTGTTCGCAATCGGGTTTGGACACTCGTTGAGTTGCCACCTGGATGCAACACCATAGGCACCAAGTGGGTGTTTAAGAACAAAAAAGGCGAAGATGGGGTTGTGGTGCGCAACAAAGCTCGACTAGTGGCACTGGGTTTTTGCCAGAAAGAAGGTATTGATTTTGAGGAGACCTTCGCCCCTGTTGCCCGTCTTGAGTCCATTTGTATCCTTTTGGCTTTTGCTGCTTCTAAAGGTTTTAAGCTTTTTCAAATGGATGTGAAGAGTGCTTTTCTAAACGGGTATATAGAGGAGGAGGTCTATGTTAAGCAGCCCCCCGGTTTTGAAAACCCTAAGTTTCCTCGACATGTTTTCAAGTTGCAGAAGACTTTATATGGTCTGAAGCAAGCCCCTAGGGCTTGGTATGATCGCCTAAAGCAGTTTTTGTTGCGGAATGGTTTTGTGATGGGTTCTATGGACAAAACTCTTTTCTTGCTCAGAGCTGGTTCAGACTTATTGGTTGCTCAGATTTAGGTGGACGATATTATTTTTGGTGGTTCTACTAATGAGCTTGTGTCCAAGTTTTCTGAGAAGATGCACAGCGAGTTTGATATGAGTCTCATGGGTGAGCTCAAGTACTTCTTAGGGCTCCAAATCACACAGACAAAGGATGGCATTTTCATCCACCAGGGTAACTACACACGGGACATGCTAAAGAAATTTGACTTTGG
Organism: Zizania palustris; assembly: GCA_019279435.1. Lineage (NCBI taxonomy): Eukaryota > Viridiplantae > Streptophyta > Magnoliopsida > Poales > Poaceae > Zizania > Zizania palustris. The sequence goes on along the minus strand of JAAALK010000285.1, from coordinate 63,395,512 downwards.
TGGAGAGCTGACGCCTCAGATGACCCCAATGGGTACATCTGGCGGCCTAGACAAGGACGAGAACTGACGTCAAGGTCAACGAGAGAGAGTATCGAGTGATGATCGGGTCACTTCTATACTTGACTGTGATAAGACCGGACATTTAGTTTTCCATAGGTGTGTGCCCGCGTTTTCAGTCTTCACCACGCGCATCTCACCGGTAGGCTGTCAAGCGTATTTTCAGGTATCTTACTTACGCTCCTGATTTAGGTCTTTACTATTCAACATCATCGTCTCTTGATTTATCTAGTTTTTCCAATGGTGACTTTGGTGGGTGCCGGCTGGATCGCAAGTTGACTTTCGGTACTTGCCAGCTTCTTGGTTCTTCACTTGTATCTTGGTCTTCTCGAAAACAATATGGAGTTGCACTTTCTATTACTGAGGCTGAGTATGTAGCTGCTGCTCACGGTTGGTTTGGATGATTTCTACTTTGCGGGATTTTGGGTTATTATTCCCTTCCAGAGTTCCTTTGTTTTGTGATAGGACTAGTGAAATTAGTGTTGGGAAAAACCCATATCTTCATTCAAAAACCAAACATATTGATGTGTGTTTTCATTTTCTGAGGGATCAATATGAGAAAGGGGTCATTGATCTTGTTCATGTTGATACCCATCAGCAGTTGGTTGACATTTTTACCAAACCCCTAGATCAGTCTAGTTTTGAGCATTTGCGAGGGGATTTGGGAGTCATGTATCCTTTTTAGGATATTTTGAGTCAGTTTTTCTTTCTTCTTTACGTTTTTATTGAGTCTTTTTGTGTGCATTCATTTCATGCATAATCCTAAATCACAGTGTGAGCTTGCTTTTGTTATATGATTGGTCTGCTTTACTTGCTGTAGCTAGTATATGCCTTTGATTACTTGTCGATGATCATGTTCTGTTTCAGTTCACATGATATGTCTGATATTTGTCATATGCATGGCTTTTATGCTTTAAAATTGAAAAATGGTCACCATTGCTTCTGGTAACTACCATGTGTAGGCTGAGTGCTTTCGCTATCTTTTACATGCCTGGTAACTAGATCCTTACTTAGATCTAGATATGCAACTTGGACATCTATATGCTTTAAACATGAAAAATGTGCTATAAAAATGCTAAAAATTCAGAAAAATGAAAAATTCATGCCTTTTATGGTGATTTGAAAAGATCCATGTGGGTTTGCTTTGTCGCATTGCATTGTTCTGGACTGCTTACCATAGCACTTTGGTATGAACTAGGACGGTGTATTGTATGCCAAGACCAATGTCTTAAGCTTCTGATGGTCCAGTTCTGGCCTAGGCTTGGCTTGGTCGGTTACCATAAGGTTGATATGCAAATAACCCCTGGCAGAAATGAAAAAGAAATGGTCTAAAAAAATTAAAAAGATGACAAATTTGCTGAAGCACTTTGTTCTGGACAATGCTTATCTTGGTAGATATCAGCTAGCTTTTGCATCTCATGCTTTACTTTGCTTGTCAACTAGAAAATGTGGTGATGCTTTTGTTTGCAAAAATCGAAAAATGTATGCTAATGACTCTCTTAAGATATCATCTGTTGCACCGATCATGTCATGTTGGCATTCATGGCATATTTTGAGTGGGAGCTGCATTTCAGGGGGAGTTTGTGTCTATGTCTCTTTAGAGTGCATTTAGTCTCACTTGATGAGTTCAATTGCCAACAAGGGGGAGAAATTTTGGAGTTTAGGGGACATTTTTGGCTTTCTCTGGGATTTATTTCAGGGGGAGTTTTTCAATCTCTTTTGCGTTTAGTCTTTAGATATCCTTGTTGATAGTTCTGAGATTGCACTTGTTTTGAGTCTTTATTTTTGGTTAACCATAATGACTGTTTTCTTGCTTCTGAGATTTCTCCGTTCTATTTTCTTTTGTTTTTGTTTTCGTGTTTCCACATGTTTTGCAGGTTTTGAAGAATTGCTGAAGAGGGTGTTGACAATGCACTCATCAACGGGGAGATTGAGGAACCATGTTGAAGAGCATGGGTCTTATGCTCCAGATGTGATGAGTGATTGTCAATGGAAGTCAAAGAGGAGACATGAAGACCTGCTATGTCTGGGGCGCGTGTGACTCAGGTACACGGGCAGCGGGCGACAGCCGGGCAGAGGAGCCGCAGGAGTCGAGCTTGCCCAATTCGGGTACATGGGCGAGGAGCGGCAGAGGATCCACTGGTCTATTGACCGGGGTTTGACTCAGGTACACGGCCGGCGAGCGATAGCCGGGCTGAGGAAGCTGCGGAATCGGGTCGGCCCAATCCAGGTACCCGGTGTGAAGACGGTGGACTGCTTTGTCAGTTTCGGCGCAAAACTGATAACCGATGATTATCTCTATTTAGGATATTAATATTCAGTATTTAAGTCCAAAATATTTGTTATTCAAGTCAGTTGAATTTTCTAAGGGTATTTTAGTAATTTCGAATTTTATTTTAGAGTCAGTGTAATTTACCCTAGGGGTAAATTTGTCTTTTCCATTTACTAGGGGGCTGCCTATAAATAGGTCCCAACCCCCTAGGGTTAGGTTGACTGATTTTGATAATCAATCTACAGTCCACATATTCTATTCGACCAGTGTTTTTTTTGATCTGCTAAAAAATTTTCATCGCCGCTGCTTTCTACTTCCGCCGCCGTTCCTTTTACGTCGCGTGCACGTAGGCGCTAGCATGCGTTGATGTAGTCAGCATGAACTGCATGCGGTAGCGCACAAGGCTCTGCATTCGGCTTCACCTGCGAGAGAAAATAAAATGCGAGGCGCTCCTGGTTTAACTCTACAACCGGCGTGGCTTTTGGTGGCTCGCGAATCAACGCGTCAGCGTAGCTTGCAGCCTAGCCTAGCCCTACAGCGGAAAACAGAGAGACGTCTTTGGCCAGGAAAGCAGTTAAGCGGGATCTCATGCGGCAGGCACTGCAGCATGACATTAGATTTTTTCCAGGATGCAAGCAGCAGAGCGCAGGCACACGACAATTTCCCAGGCGTGGGACCCACCGGAGTTTGCCTTCTACCGTTCTGTGGCGCGCGGCGACCAAGGTTCGGCGATTGATCTTTTGCAGCAGCGGCAGATGCAGGTTAGTTTTTGATCCCCTATTTTTTAGTTAGATCAAGTAATTCCATAATTATCTATCTTTAATTAAAATACAGATCTGTTAGTTATTTAGTAGTTATTTCTTTTATCTGCTAGATTTTATTAGTACTCTCATATTATTTATTTAAATAATTTTAATCTGCTTGTATAAAAAGAAAAAATTATTAGTTGCAGAAATATTTTTATTCTAGATTTACGTGCAATATTTTAAATTTATTTCTCAATTAATTTCTACATGATCCATGTTTTATTCGATTAATTAGTATTGTAGTTTTAGACTGCAATCCGAATTATTATTGATTTATTTAGGTATTTTTCCTACGCCATTAAATATTTCTAGTACCCATTTTTATTCACTGCAGTTATTTTATTTAGTTTTGTTTATTTTTTAAATATCATTTTAATTAGGACAACAGTTTTATGGTTCCGAGAGAACGCAGACTGCTTCGAGCAACGAGTAGACTCCCTTAGACGATTGTTCTCGTTGATTGTTTTATGGTTGTTTTATGATTGTGGTACCATCTACAACAGCTTGTGTTGTAGGTGGCGTAAAAATAAGAGTTCTAATGTAATAAACAATTTAGTATCACTTTTTTATGAGATCACTCCTGAAATATTTTTGCAATAAAATTTTTAAGTCTTTCTCTTATGTTTAAAATATTATTGTTCTCCGAAGATGGCAAACAACCAGAACACTGGTTCCAACAACGAGGAGGGGGCAGCCAACGGCCTGCCCAGGAGTGTTGTGCCCAATTGGGGTGCGACGGGCCAGCTCCAATCTGGGTTGCAATCTGCCAACCATCCCACGTTGGCAAAAATGATGGCGAATCAAAACCAATTGATCACCACCCTCTGGACGCAGATGCAGCACCAGCAGGCATAGTTGGACTATCTGCAGCAGCAGAACGTGGAGCCAACCCCTCGTCAACAAGCCCCCGCTCCCGTGCCTCAGCTCTCAGAGTTCTTGCGCGTAAGGCCCCCAACCTTCTCGAGCACGACGAATACCATGGAGGCCGGCGATTGGCTCAGGACGATTGGAAAGAAGCTGGACCTCCTCCCGTGCTCAGACCGAGAGCGAGTGGCATTCTCCACTCACCAACTCTAGGGACCCGCCATAGAATGGTGGGAAAACTACTACGAATCTCAGCCTGACGATCACGAAGTATCTTGGGCAGAGTTCACCATTGCCTTCCACGCTGCTCACGTCCCCGCCAGAGTCGTCGCCATTAAGCAGCAGGAATTCCGTGACCTGCAGCAAGGGAACTGGACCGTCATGGAGTACTTCCATGAGTTCAACCGTCTGGCCCGATACATGCCGGAGGAAGTTTGGATAGATGCCGCTCGCTAGGCCAAGTTCCTCAGGGGACTGAAGGATGAGATCTCCATACAGCTCGTCGCCACCAACTACGCCGACTTCCAACGGTTCGTGAACAAGGCCATTCTTCAAGAGAACGAACAGAACAAGCTGGATCTCAAGAAGAGAAAGATGATCGCCTTCAAGTATCACCAAGGGAATATCCAGAGGCCCCTCTTCATCCCACCATCGCAAGCGCCCGCCTACCATCCCCGACCTGTCTATAGGCTGCCACACACTGCCAGTGGATCAAGTACTGGGAACCCTCGCCCCACTCCACCAGCTCCAGCCGCTCCACCAGCACCTACCGCCAAAGCCCCGATGCTGAGGGACCGAAACGGCAGGCCGATCGTCTGCTTCAACTGTCGGAAGGAAGGGCACTACTCCCACCAGTATCCTCATCCAAAGCAACCCCAAGGCGTTGCACCTAGCCAGGCAGTTCGCGCTCGCATCAACCACATAAACGCCGAAGAAGCTCAGGAGGCCCCCGAAGTCGTGCTCGGTATGTTCATAGCAAATTTCGTACTCGCAATAGTGCTATTTGATTCTGGGGCAACACATTCTTTCATATCATAAGATTTTGTGAGAATAAATAACTTGGAAGTACTCCCTCTACCCGCCCCCATGATGATCGCCACCCCCGGCTAGAGGACCCTAGCTAATCTGTTCAGCCCAAGGGTAAGGATAGAAATCCAAGGGGTGTTTTTTGGGCCGAGCCAGTTCTTATAGAGTGCACGGGACTTAACCTCATCCTAGGGATAGATTGGTTGATGAAGCACAAGGGAGTGATAGACTGCGCTAGTAAGTCCGTCACCGTGACCAGTTCCGGAGGAGAAGATCTCACCTTTAAAATGACTAACTGTGGCCCTAAAGGAGTATCACTTCACTTGATGGCCTTAGAAGAAGTGCCTGTGGTCCAAGAATACCTCGACATATTCCCAGAGTACCTACCAGGGATGCCTCCCAAGAGGGATATTGAATTTAGGAACAAGCTTGTCCCCGGGACCACCCCCATCTCCAAGTGCCCGTACCGAATGGCCGCCAACGAGCTAGCCGAAGTAAAGAGAAATATTGAGGAGTTGGAACAGAAAGGGTACATCCGACTGAGTACCTCACCTTGGGGTGCGCCGGTCATCTTCACCATGAAGAAAGACAAGACCAAGAGAATGTGCGTGGATTATAGAGCCTTGAACGATGTGACCATCAAGAACAAGTACCCGCTGCCTCGGATCGATGACCTATTTGACCAGTTGAAGGGATCCTCGGTGTTATCCAAGATCGACCTCAGGTCAGGCTACCACCAGCTGAGAATTAGAGAAGAAGACATCACCAAGACTGCCTTCACATCCTGCTATGGATTATACAAGTATAATGTGATGTCATTCGGACTCACGAATGCCCCCGCCTTCTTCATGAATATGATGAACAATGTCTTCATGGAGTTCTTGGATAAGTTCATTGTGGTATTCATCAACGACATCCTCGTCTATTCCAATACCAAGGAAGAGCATGAAGCCCACCTCCGTTTGACCCTAGGAAAGTTGAGGGAAGAACAGTTGTACGCTAAGTACATCAAGTGCGAGTTTTGGTCGTCCGTGGTGAAGTTTCTTGGCCATGTCATATCTACCGAAGGAATAGCGGTGGACCCTACCACCGTGGAAGTAGTGACCAATTGGTTACATTCGACGAACGTGACCGAGATCCGGAGTTTTCTGGGATTGGCCGGGTATTACCGCAGGTTCATCAAGAACTTTTCCAAGATAGCTAAGCCCATGACCCGATTGCTGCAGAAAGAGGTAAAGTTTGAATGGACTCCAGACTATGAGGAATGCTTTCAGACCCTCAAGAAGAAGCTCATGTCAGCCCCAATTCTAACCCTCCCCGACATACGAAAGGACTTCCACGTCTACTGTGATGCCTCTCGCCAAGGGTTGGGGTGTGTTTTGATGAAAGATGGGAAGGTGATATCTTATGCCTCTTGTTAGCTGAGGCCGCATGAGCTAAATTACCCGACTCATGACCTAGAGTTGGCAACCATGGTTCACACCTTGAAGATATGAATGCACTATCTTTTGGGTAACCGGTGTGAGGTCTTCACCGACCATAAGAGCATTAAGTACATATTCACCCAACCAGACATGAACCTCAGGCAGAGAAGGTGGTTGGAGTTGATCAAGGATTATGACTTAGACATCCACTATCATCCGGGCAAGGCAAACATAGTGGAAGATGCCCTAAGTCGGAAGGGGTACTATAATGCCATCATGATACAAGATCAGGCCCCACTGCTATACAAGGAGATGGAAAGGTTGAATTTACGGATCACCACCAAGGCATACCTCGCTGCCCTAGAAGCCAAACCTGTCTTAATGAACTAGATCCATGAGACACAGAAGGCAGACCCTGATATCTTAGAGATCTAGAAGAATATGAGGAGGGGTAAAGCCCTAGGGTTTTCCGAAGATGAGAATGGTACCGTCTGGTTCGGAAACTGGATATGCGTGCCCGATAATCCCAAGCTAAAAGCCCTCATCCTCCAAGAAGCCCATGAGACGCTATACTCCATTCATCCCGGGAGTAAAAAGATGTACGAGGACCTGAAAGAGAAGTACTGGTGGGTCAGCATGACGAGGGAAATAGCAGAGTATGTGGCAAAATGCGACACATGCCGGCAAGTCAAGGCAGAGCACCAGAGGCCTACCGGACTGTTGCAACCCCTCAAGGTCCCCGAGTGGAAGTGGGAAGAAGTAGGGATGTACTTCATCATAGGATTGCTAAGGACCCAAGCCGGTCACGACTCTATCTGGGTGATCATTGATCGACTCACCAAGGTGGCTCATTTCATCCCCATCAAGATGACATACAACGTCGCGAGACTGGTTGAGCTATACATGACTCGAATCGTGTGCCTACACGGGGTTTTGAAGAAGATCGTGTCCGACCGAGAAAGTTAGTTCACCTCCAAGTTTTGGAAGAATCTTCATGAAGAGCTCGGTACCCAACTGAACTTTAGCACTGCCTATCATCCACAGACCGATGGTCAGACCAAAAGGGTGAACCAAGTGTTGGAAGATATGCTAAGAGCCTGCGTCCTAGACTTTGGCAGAATGTGGGATAAGAACTTGACATATGCGGAGTTCTCCTACAACATCAGCTATCAAGTCGCTAGGTAATCAGATCACATAGAAATAATCCAATTAGTCGAAATAAATGTATTAAATAGATCAGCAAACTGAGCGGAGCCTGGCTGATTCGAAGTATGATGTGAAGGGTGTCGCCGAAGGGTACCTTCAGCGTCCGGTGCGAAGTGTCCCACCGAAGGGTACCTTCGGTGTTCGGATTGATCTAGCCAAAGATGAACTCCGAACCGATCTAGATGTGAGAATCACCTCCGAACAGCGAGGTTCGGTGCGAAGTCCCCGATACAGGAGGATACGGAATAATGTCTTAGATGCAATGCGCGGGTGTGACTTCGTATGACGCAGGGTATGAGCATGGAGAAAACTATCATGACGAAGCCTGTTGCGAAGCGTGTTGACGTGTGGGACTTGGTCAAACCAACAACAGCGTGATGGTCTGGCACGGGCGGTCGAAGCAGCGATCTCGCCAAAGGGTGTTCTGGAAGCCTCCGAAATCAATCTCTCAGCTCCGGACACCTCCGACGAAGTAGCTCCGAACGTGGAAACCTGCAACAGAGTAGATACGAAGTACCAATTCGTCCTGAGGACCGAATTCTGCTAAGTGTTGTACTAGGGGCGAAGGTAGCAATCTATTACGTGGATTAGCAGATACTTCACAGGCGAAGTAACAAGGCGATAGCAATCTATTACGTAGATTAACAAATACTTCACAAGCATAGTATCAAAGATTACCACTCTTCCGAAGCGGCCGGAGGAGGGCTTCTAGGCAAACCCACGAAGAGTATAGAAAAGTAAAGGTAAATAAAGTACGGTTCAAAGCTAGGGCTTTCTGTTGATTGTGTTGGGGGGTCCTGAACCGGCCTCACCCCTATATTTATAGGGGCTAGACTTCTAATTCTAAGCCTAATCTAATAAGATTTGGCTTGATCACACGTGGGATATAACTTAGTCAAAATCGGACTCAACTCTATCTCTACCCGAAGTGGGCCTTCGGCTAGGCCCGTCGAAGCCTGCTCCTCGGGCCGAAGCTTTGGTGGAGTGGGCCTCCGAAGGCCTTCGGGCCGAAGGCTATAGACTTGCTGGAAGCTTTCGAAGCCTATAGCTTTGGGCCTTCGGCCCTGTAAGGCTTCGGCTCAGCCTAGGACATGTGTATTTTCAACCCAAATTACTAAAATTTGTATTTTGATAATCTTAACCACTAATGCCATTTTTGCTATCAACACAAGCCCCCTGTCTTTTAGTGAACTAAGTGAACTAAAAGCATAACGGGCTAAGGACGATACCTCTCGTATCGGCCTTCCGACACCTTCAAGTTGTTTGCCACACACTTGGAAAGTACATTTTCAAGTATTTATCATTCAAAGCTCTTTGAAACCGCTCTCCTTGTAGAGACTCTAACACATATGCGTTGCTTGGAGTGATTTCGGCTATTTTGAAATGACCTTCCCAGCTGGGTGACCATTTACCAAATTTAGGGCTCTTAGTGCCTAATGGCAAAATCATCTTCCAAACCAAGTCACCTACTTGAAATGATTTTGGTTTAACCTTCTTATTGTAGGCTTTATCTACTCTCTTATTGTCTATTTCTATAGCTTCTAAAGCCCTCAATCTCTTATCGGTCACTTCTTCTAGATTGTCCTTCAAAAGAGTCTCATACTCGTCGAACGATAAGCCATCTTGCTTTAGAACTCTCAAAGAGCCAAGATCTACTTCTATAGGTAGAACGACTTCTTGTCCATACACCAACTCATATGGACTAACTTTGGTAGCATCGTGCTTCGCAATTCTACAAGCCCATAGTGCCTCGGAAAGCACTTCATACCACCTCTTAGGGAACTCTTCAATTTTCTTCTTAATAAGTTTAATCACAGTTTTGTTACTAGACTCGGCCTGACCATTGGCCTGAGCATAGTATGGTGAAGAGTTTATCAACTTAATACCATAAAATTCGGCAAAGTCTCTCACTTCTTTAGAAACAAATGAACTACCTTGATCTGTAGTGAGAGTTTGGGGAATGCCGAATCTATGTATGATGTGCTTCAAGATAAAGTCAAGTACCTCGTTGTGAGTCATGTTCTTGAGACGCACGACTTTGGTCCATTTGGTGAAGTAGTCCATCACCATTAATACGAACCGATGCCCTTTTGAAGAAGGAGGGTGAATTTGGCCGATGAAGTCTAAACACCACCCTCGGAACGGCCATGGCTTTATAATAGGGTTAAGCAATGAAGCGGGAGCTAACTGAATGTTTACAAACTTCTGACACGCCTCACACCCTCTATAATACTTAAAACAATCCTCAGTCATAGTCGGCCAGTAGAAACCCGCTCTCTTGAGCATCCAACTCATTTTCTGGGCCGACTGATGAGTGCCACAAAGTCCTTCATGGACTTATCCCGTAGCCACCTGGGATTGTTTATGGTCTAGACACTTTAACAGTACTCCATCAATAGTCCGGTGATATAGTGTATCGTCTAGCAACAAAAATTTAAATGCCTGTCGCCGAACTTTCCGATCAACCCTTTGACTAGGGTCTCTTAAATACTAGACGATTGGAGTTCTCCAATCGCTGTTATGGGCATCCGAAGGATTTGCTAGCTCATTTACTAGAGTAACGTTTAGGCTACTGGTTTCGGAGTGCCCCCCGAGCCTTTCCTGTTTCTGCCGAAGCCTGGCTGGGCTGGCTGCGCGGAGTCAGCCAGGACGAAGCCTTCTGTCGGAGGGTTCGGGCTCCCGGAAGCCCTCGATGTCTAGGGGACTTCAGCGCAGGGGCTCTGGCATGCTAGACCCTTCGGTGGACGGATGTAGCGCCCCGATTTAACAAAATCGAGACATTATTGAATTTCCATAGAAAAACAATAATACAAGAGGTTCATCATGCGACAACGTACATACGATCAAATCCATGGTACGCAGACCATATTTATTACAACATTGTTTTAATAAAATCAGTAATAAGATAATTTAAACAGCGGCATGACGAACGTCTTCTTCAGGATCTTTCTTCTCGACTGGGTCGCTACTCCAGACCGTCTTCAAAGTAAGCATCCTCTGTGGGGTCCAACGGGTATGAGTACAAAAAGTACTCAACAAGCCACCGCAAATGCAAATAATAATGCAGGATAATAAACAAGGAAGGATAATGGCTAACAATGCGGAATAAAGCAGTTGCAGTTATGGCATTTAGTGTAATCATATTTTAATCATGCGGAAAGTAAATATGAGCATCATCAACATCAACTAACTCGAGGAGTACGTTTTACCTCCTCGCACAACAGTCCTTACATGTCAATCCATCATGCACATACATATTCAAAGTAATCTAACTGGGGGATGTCACGCAACCCGCCCTTGACCGTGGGCTCGGCTTTTCGAAAAGATTTAAGACTCTGATCAGAGATGTACTACTGTACCCACAAGGCACGCACTCATCTCAACGAGATGACCCATTTCACGGGAACTCGTGCCAAAACCTCAATATGAGATGTTCCAAGCGATAACCACCCGCTCTAGGTTTCGCCGGCGCGCCGGGCCGCATCCCGGCTAACGTCGCACCCCCTTTTGCGCCACATTGGTACAAGTCACCCGCAGGTGCAACTTGACCCATCTCCAAGTGGTGGCTTCGGTTTGGAACAACCCATACCTTAGTTAGGACTTACCCACTAGACTTGTGGTTAGTACGTAAGTGTATTGCAACGGATCCCTCAGACCGGTCCTTATAGTGCCCCGGGTGCGACTGACCAATGCCCTAGCTTGCACCCGGAACCCACCATGCATACACTCACAACCATGACTCATCACCAACAGAATTTCCAAAGATAAGAAGTAACGGGATCATATAATAGAACCATTTTACTACGACTCATTTTTATCCTATAGCGGCCGTGCCAATACATTGGACACTAGCTAATATCATTGATCACATGGTGACAAGGAGGTTAGGCGAGATAGCATGGCTTGGGTTGCACATCAAGGTCGGGGGATCCTAAATAAATATAATGTAAGGGTTCATTTGACTAATGCATATACATAACCTATGTGTTTTAGCGATAGTCAATTCAGACATAGGTTCAATATGCTCAAAAGAATGGTTTGGTGACTTGCCTTGTTCAGCAAAGGGAGAGGGAGGGACTTCGGGGAAGTACTCCGGCTCCTCGGCGACGTCGTAGTCTTTTTAATATAAAGTAGAATAAAAAGAACACAACATTCAATCAAACAATATAACATTACATTATAAACACGTAAGTTTAAGTTGGTTTGATTATAAATAAAATAAATTCAAAGATTAAAGTTCTGCAATTTATTTCTCCATTAATTTAAAGTGAATCTAAATGAATTATTGTTTTTCATAAAAAGGGTTTCTAAGTGTGTATAATACTACATTAAGTTTTCTAATCAATTTAATATAAATGATTCAGGGAAAACTCAGTGGTTTTTAGTGTTTAAACAGAAAGGGACAATTATATAAATTTTCTGGAATTTAAATATTTAAATTTACATTTAAATCCTAAGGGCATTTGAATACTTATTTAAATAAACATGAAAATGTCAAAGTAAACCTACTGTTCTTATTGCCTAAACATGTAGAGAATAATTTTATGAATTTTCTGAAATTGGAATGGTAATTTTTAGAGTTCAAATGCATTAGATATGAATTTTACAAGTTTAAAAGCATTTCTGGAATTTATTTTCAAATTTTAAACCTCTCGGGTCCACGGTGAGCCAGGCCCACGGTGAACCCGCGCACTGTGCGCGTGCGCCGGGTCGATCTGGACCGTCGGATCCAGATCCGACGCGCGAGGGCGAGGCGGGACGCGTAAGTCGCGATGGACGGCCAGGATTAAAACGTTCGAACCGGTACCACGTGGACGCACGGGATTTAACGCGGGTTTTAAATACAGATGGACGCACGAGATCGCACCGTACCGCTTCGCTCAGATCCGACGGCCAGGATTAAACCGAACAGATGATTTAACCCAAGCGTTGGATCTGGATCGCACGGCCAGGATTGAATCCGGCACAGTGCGTGTCGGGGGGGTAAAGTACCCCTTCTTCCCCGACTCCGGTGATACGACGGCGAGCGATTCCGGCGAGGTCGAGGGCTATCTAGTCTAGCTAGGGCTAAAAACGGAAAGGGGGTACCGAGGGGAACAAAAGGGTACCGTTGCGGTGGTCCGGGGTCGACGGAGTGAGGCCGGCGACGAGCGTAGGCGGTGGAGGCGTTCGGGTCCTTGGCGGCGACGGCGATCCGGCGGGGTTCGACGTCGGCGGAGGGGTGGCCGAGGTCGGGGTCGTCCTCGCGGTCACGTTGGTGGCGGAGGCACGGGCGGAGGTGGTCTGGTGCGACGGCGAGCGGTGGCCGGAGGTGAATCAGAGGGTGTGCGCTAAAAAGCGAAATGCGAGTGCTCTGTTCGTCCTCGAGGCGATTAAGCGTGGGGGTCGGACGCGGCTCAGGCTGGGGGCTTAAATAGGGCGCCGGGGAGGGCTCGCATGCAAGGAAACCGGCCGAGGGCCTTTACTCGCCGGCGATGGCTCGGCCATGCACGCGGAGCGGCGATCCCGTGGCATAAACGCGAAGGTTAAAGCGGGGAAACGGTCGGCGCGACGCGGGGGACCGAGTTATGGCGGCAATTTAATGGGGGACGCGTCGGCGAGGCGAATCCGAGGGCGAGGTCGTCGGCCGGCGCGATTTGGGGGCGACGGCGCGGGGTTGAAGACGGATCTGACACGCGGGGGCCACTGACCAGTGAGCGCAAGCGGGCGAGGGTGGCGACTGACGGGTGGGGCCGAGGTGTCGGGTTCGCGCGCGAGAGGAAAAATTCGGCGCCGACAGGTGGGGTCCATGTGGCGGTCTAAGGCGGGCGCGGTAACGGGCTGGGCCGGCCGGGAGAGAGAGAAGGGAGGGAGAGGAGCCCAATACTGTTCTAATACTTTTCTGAATAAAAATAATTCCAGAAAATGGGTTAAAATATTAGGGCTACTTCCAAGGCTGGTAAAAATTTATAAAAATTCTCAAAATTATATTTTGGTCTTAGGATCATATACAAAAAGTTTCACCTCCTGATTTGGTCATCTACTCTATGTTGTAGTTCAAAAGGGTATAAAAGGGATTTAAAAGTATTTTCTGAAATAATAATTTCAATAAATTGAATTCAATAATATTTTTATTGCTTTGAAAATTTGGGGTGTTACAACGGAGTACCCCGGTCCTGGGGCCCTGTCACACGGTAGCCTACAATGGCCAGAGGGGTCCGATACGGAGGGTTCGACAGCCCTCGTGCTTGTTCGAAGCCGCTGGCTTCGGCAGTGAGACCAGGCATCGGATTTTCCTGTACAAAAAATTTTCCTCTCCTGACTTGGTAGCCATATGCTTGCTGAGCCAAATCATTTGGAATGGAATTGGCCTCTCCTGACACATGAGAAATTTTGAAGTCATCAAAAGTAGCAACTATGTCTAGGCACTTATCCAAGTAGCTATTTAGCAAGCCATTAAAATATTGAGCACTCTTAGCCACTTGTTGCACTACTAACAGAGAATCACCATGCGCATGAACATGTTTAACACCCATGGATTCCAACAATTCAAGTCCTAGCAATAAAGCCTCATATTCGGCTTGGTTATTAGTAGAGGGAAATTCTAAACGAGTCGAGGTTTCAAAATGCATTCCACTAGGTGATATGAGAACCACTCCAATACCTTGGACATTTTTGCAAGCTGAACCATCAAAGTAAAGTTTCCATGGTACTACCTCAATTAGAGCAACATTGTCACTCCAACTGACATCTATGTGGTGATCAACTATAAAGTTAGCGACAATTTGGCCTTTCATAGCTCTTAGGGGTTCATAGGCCAAATCATACTCAATCAAAGCATACGCCCACTTCCCGATTATTCCACTTAGAATCGGCTTTTGCAACATGCGTTTTATAACATCAGTTTGGCAAACGACAACACATGTAGTAGGGAGACGATAGTGGCGCAATTTGGTACATGCGTAGTAAAGTTATAAACATAAACGTTCACAAATGCGTACCTGGTTTCAGCGTCTAGTAGGCGGCGGCTTAAAAACGTGATGATGTACTCCTTTCCCTCCACCTCCTAGGTTAGCACGACCCTAATCACGCTATCTTCGGCAGCGATGTACAGCCGAAACGGAATCCCGACTTTGGGTGCTCTCACCACGGGTGGTGATGACAAACATTCCTTGATCTTTTGAAAGGCGTGTTGCTGGCTTGCCCCCAAGTGAACTCGGCTTCATTCTTTAGCCGGAGTATGGGGACAAAAGCATCAATCTTGTCAGACAAGTTAGATATAAAGCGATGCAAATAATTCAGCTTGCCTAGCAACTTATGCGCATCTTTCTTGCGTGTCGGCGCTGCAGAGTTTATAATTTTATCAAGCCTCTTAGGATCAATCTCTATGCCTCTTTCATGAATCATGAAGCTTAAGAACTTGCCCACCGACACGCCAAAAGCGCATTTGAGCGGGTTTATTTTTAAGCCATACTGTCGCATCCTATCAAAAGCAACTTTCAAATCGGCTAGATGGTTTACCATAGCGTCCGATTTGACTACAACATCATCAATGTAAACCTCTAACATAACTCCTAGCAAGTCATGAAAGATCAAGTTCATATCACGTTGATATGTAGCGCCAGCATTTTTTAAACCAAAAGTCATACCGACCCACTCGAATAAACTTAGTACCTTGTGTCCTGAAGCATCGTTGATTAGCATGTCGGCTATCGGCATTGGATACTCGTTTAGATCCCTGAAATCAATACAAACTCGTATTTTTCTGCTCCCCTTCTTTTCTACAGGCACAATGTTCGTGACCCATTCAGCATACCTGCATGGCCTAATAAACTCAGCTTTGAGTAGTCGCTCCACTTCTTCTTTAACTCGGTCATAGACAACCAAATTAAATCGACGTGGAGGCTGTTTATAAGGCCTAAATCCGGATTTGATAGGTAGCCAATGCTCCACGGCTCGTGGCTTAATCCTGGCATTTCGCTGTACTCCCATGCGAAACAATCGACATATGACCGAAGCAACTTTATTACTTCAGCCTTTTCATCAGGCTGTAAATGTTGGTTTACAAAAGTCGGCCTTGCGATGCTGCCATCGCCTATGTCTACTTCTTCTAAAGGGACGGCCGACGTAAAACCTTTAACTAATTTCTCTACTTCGCTAAAGTCTTCGATGGCTTCGGCAATACCATCTTTAGTAGACCGATACTTCTCTACATGAGACTTTAGCCAATCCAGATTACTCTCGCTAGACATGACTACTAATTTAGAAATAGCCGTACTACATCAGTCGGCTTTACAGACACTAGTACAAAACGTCCTTCGGACATGCTAACAAAATCGTAATCTGAAATATCTCTACTTGATAGACATTCTACTTTGTTGTGAACGGCGTCAAGGGACACATCGGCCAATGCCACTTGGGCCGAAGTGTCTGCGGGTATGACCTCTACTTCATCGCCGTCCCACTAAATTAGGCACTGGTGCAAAGTAGAAGGAATGCTTCAATTTGCGTGAATCTAGTCACACCCAAGCAGCACACTATAGTTACCTTGCACATCGACGACGAAGAAGGACATCGGCAATGTTTTGTTGCCTACTGTCAACTCCATGGAGAGCAGGTCTTTGGCCTCGGAACTCTCGCCGTTGAAGCCGTTGAGCATCAAGTTGGTTTTCTTCATGTCATCCTTGTCCCTGCCAAGTTTCTTCAATAGCGAGTAAGGCATTAGGTTGACAGCGGCGCCACCATCAACAAGCATACGGAGATCGGCTTTCTGTCAATGTGACCCTTGACGTAGAGAGGCTTTTGATGGCGAGCCGAGTCCTCGTGTTTCTCAAAGATAGCATTGCGCGGGCCGAGGTTCAACTGAGCAACCTCGGCCTCATCCTATGGCAGGGTGAACTTGGCAGGCAGCATGATGACGTTGATGTCCATTTCCTGGGGCTTGAGCCCCTCGGAGACGGGCGAGTAGTCGTCATCGAGCGTGTCATCTTCATCGTCATCGGACTAGGAGTCGGATTGGTCATCTTAATTGGCTTAACCTTCCATACCTGTCTCGTAGTTGGACGAGGGCGGATTTCTTCAAAGATAGCGTCTCGCTCGTCCTCGGCTTTCTTCTCGCGCATCTCCTGTGCCCATAGGCATTGTAGGCGCCTCTTTTGTGATTTGGACATACTCGAAGGTGCCCAAGATGGTTGTGGCTTGGTACCAGGTGCCATTGCCTGGTTCCTGTTAATTTTGGTTGAAGTGGTACTGTCTAGCTCGGCCTCACATGTTCTGTATTCGGAAGGGCGCGAAGTCCCCAATATAGGAGGATATAGAATAATGTATTAGACGCAACGCGCGGGTGTGACTTCGTCTGGCACGGGGTACGAGCATGGCGAAGCCTGTCATGATGAAGCCTGTTGCGAAGCGTGTTGACGTGCGAGACTTGGTCAAACCGACAACAGCGTGACAGTCCAGCCCAGGCGGTCGAAGCAGCGATCTCGCTGAAGGGTGTTCTGGCAGCCTCCAAAATCAATCTCTCAGCTTTGGACACCTCCGACGAAGTAGCTCTGAACGTAGAAACCTACAAAAGAGTAGATTCGAAGTACCAATTTGGCTTGAGGACCGAATTCTGCTAAGTGTTGTACTAGGGGCGAAGGTAGCAATCTATTACGCGGATTAGCGGATACTTCACAGGCGAAGTAACAAGGCGATAGCAATCTATTACGTAGATTAACAGATAGTTCACAAGCGAAGTAACAAGGATTACCACTATTCCGAAGTGGCCGACGGAGGGCTTCCAAGCAAACCCACGAAGAGTACGGAAAAGTAAAGGTAAATAAAGTACGGTTCAAAGCTAGGGCTTTGTGTTGATTGTGTTGGGGGGTTCTGAACCGGCCTCACCCCTATATTTATAGGGGCTAGACTTCTAATCTCTAAGCCTAATATGATAAGATTTGGCTTGATCACGCATGGGGATATAACTTAGTCAAATCGGACTCAACTCTATCTCTGCCTGAAGTGGGCCTTCGGCCAGGCCCACCGAAGCCTGCTCCTCGGGCCGATGCTTCGGCGGAGTGGGCCTCCGAAGGCCATCGGGCCGAAGACTGCAGACTTGCTGGAAGCTTCTTAAGCCTATAGCTTCGTGGGCCTTCGGCCTTGTAAGGCTTCAGCTCAGCCCAGGACATGTGTATTTTCAGCCCAAATTACCAAAATTGGTATTTTGATAATATTAACCACTAATGCCATTTTTTGCTATCAACATAAAGATAGCCCAGTCCTGACAGAAGAGTTATGCCAATAACCGACGAAAAGACTTGACCTTTTCGGAGGGCGATTATGTCTACCTCCGAGTCACTCCTCTCCTAGGCACCCAATGGTTTAACATGAGAGGAAAGTTAGCTCCCCGTTATGTCCCTTTCAGATTCTCCGCCGGTAAGGAGAGGTTGCATATCAGTTGGAGCTACCACCATCTTTGGCAGGAGTCCATGATGTGTTTCACGTCTCTCGGCTAAAGAAGTGCCTCCGAGTACCCATCGAACAGGCCGACCTCCAGCAGTTCAATGTCCAGGAAGACCTAACCTACATTGAAAAAACCGTCCAGATTCTGGAGATCAAGGAAAGAGTAACTAGTAGCCGAGTGGTCCGCTTCAGCAAAGGTTCAATGGGATAATCATCCTGTCGAGGAAGCCCCTGAGCTATTCGAGAAGCTTTCCGAATCTCGAGTACGAGATTCTTTGTAAGGGTGATAGGTTTGTAACACCCCAAATTTCCAAAAAGGTAAAAATGCATTTTTATTTATATTTTTCTGAAAGGAATTATTTTTCGACTTTCTATAAAGCTGAAAATGCCCAAATAAACTAAAACCTAGAGAAATCATCCAACCAGGGCCTGAGAAAATTTCCATATGATCCCAATACTAAGACCTATTTTTGAGAATGTTTACAAATTTTTATCACCCTTGGAAGCAACCCAAATATTTTAAATCAATTTCAGCAATTATTTTTATCCAAAAATGCATTTAAACAGTAACGAGCCCCTCTTCAACCTTTCTCCCTCCACAGGCCGGCCCAGCCCACTCCACCCCATTCCCCCTCTTTGACAAGTGGGCCCCGCTCGTTAGCAACCCCACTCTCTATCCGCACGTGCGCCCGAGTCCCCGGCCCCACCTATTAGCGCCAAATTTGTCGCCCGCGCCCGACCCAACCGGTCAGCCCCGGCCATTGACACACCCGCACCCTCATGCACCCGTTGACAGTGGGCCTTCACTGTCATCTCCAGCTTCCTCCTCGTGCCGCCGCCCCCAAATCTCGCCAGCCCAAAACCCTAGCGCCACCGTTGCCCGCTGCTGTCCCTCTTCCTTAAAATGGACACCATATTAATGATCCCCGCGATCCCAGGATCCCTTTCCCCCTTTTACCCGACACGTCATGGCCCGAGATCACCAGATCGCATGCACGGAAGGAGCTCGCTGGAAACATGGAAAGTCCTCCTCGGGTTTCCATGTATACACCTACCATTTCACCGCCCGACGCCCTCTATTTAACCCCGGCCACCACCGCGTTCAGCCCTCGCGTACAATTGGACCAAACCCGAACCAAACGCCCATGCTTTGTTTTTTTAACACCGCACCCCTGCTCAGACTCCAGCCGCCGCTCGCCATCGCTGGAGCCCTCCTCCGTCCTCGACGACCGCACCAGTGTAACCGCCATGACCTTCCCGACCTCGGCCACCCCTCCTCCACCGACGAAACCCGCCGGAGCCCCACCGCAGATGAGGACCTGAATGCCTTCACCGCCCCCGCTCGACACCGACCACACTCTGACGACCCCAAGCCCCGTCTTCGGTACTATCGTGTTCCCCTCATCGTCCTATTTCCATTTTAGTGCTCAGTTAGGCCCACTGGCCATTGCCGTCGCCACTAACCCGTCGTCGTCACCGGAGAAGATGACCGACACGGGTAAAAGTACTTGTGCCGTGTCAGATTCAACTGTGGCCATGCGATCGTGATCGGATGGTGGAGATTAAATCGAACACTCGGTTTAATCTAACTCGTCGGATCTCAGCGAATCGGTATGCTTTAATCGGGATTGTCCGTTTGTATTTAAAACCCGTGTTAAATCTGGGTCATCCATCATGTACCGTTTCAATCTTTTAATCTCAGCCGTAGGTTTTCATTTATACCGCCCGCCTCGCCCTCGCACGTCCGATCGTGATCCAACGGTGATCCACGATCTGGCTCACGCACACAGTGCTCAGGTTCACGCTGAACTCGCCTCACCGTGGACCGGCGACTGTTTTTGGTTTAAAATAAATTCTAGAAATTGTTTTAAACTTCAAAAATTCATAACTTGCTCAATTTAACTCCAAATTTGACCATTCCAATTTTAGAAAATTTATATTTTTATTCTCTTCATATTTATGCAATAAAAACATTAGTTTTTTTCTGAACTTTTTATTATTTATTAATGGGGAGTTTAAAATACATTATGAGACACTTTTATTTCTTTTTAGAAAGTTCATAACTCATTCAGAAATTATTTTAAAAATTCAAATAATAACTTCAGGAGATTAATAACTCTATTTCCCTTAATTTACCCCAGCTAAAACCTTTATGCTTGTGATGTGATTTTGGGTTGTTTAATTGAATATTATATTTTATTTGTATCGAGAACACTAAGACGCCGTCAAAGAACCGGAGTACTACCTAGAGGTTCCACCATCCCCATTTGCCGAGCAAGGCAAGTCACCAAACTAACTTTTGAGCATATTGAACCTAGTTTTCTTAAAATATCGCTAAAACTCATAGGTTATACATGCATTAGTCAAATTAAAAGCCTTACATTATATTTATTTAGATCCTCGACCTTGAAGTGCAAACCCAAGCCATGCTATTGAGCCTAAACTCCTTGTCACCATGTTACTAGTATTATTAGATAGTGTCCAATGTATTGACACGACCGCTATAGGGTAAAAATGAGTCATAGAGATTTGGACTCTATTATATGATCCCCATTATTCTCTCACCCCTGGAATTCTGTTGGTTATGGAGTTTTGGTTAAGTATGTAAGCATGGTGGGTTTTGGGTGCAAGCTAGGGCATTGGTCGGTAGCACCTGGGGCACTATAAGGACCGGTCTGCGGGATCCGTTGCAATACACTTTTGTAATAACCACAAGTCTAGTAGGTAAGTCCTAACTAAGGTATGGAGTGTTCCAACTCGAGGAACCACTTGAAGATGGGTCAAGCAACACCTGCGGGTGGCTTGTACCGACGTGGCGCAAAAGGGGGTGCGACGTTAGCCCAGAGTGGCCGGGCGCGCCGGCGAAACCTAGAGCGGGTGTTATCGTCTTGGAGCATCTCATGCTAAGGTTTTTGCATGAGTTCCCGTGGTATGGGTCATCTCGTTACAATTTGGTGTGTGAGATGAGTGTGTGCTTGTGGGTACAGTAGTACACCTCTGATCAGAGTTTAAATCTTTTCGAAAAGCCGAGCCCACGGTCAAGGGCGGGGTGCGTGACTACTCGCAATTAGTTTACATTTTTGAGTGTTGCATGATGACTTGGCATGTAAGGACTATTGAGCGAGGAGGGAAAACGTACTCCTCGAGTTAGATGATATTACATTGCTCATGTTTATCATTATGTATAATTAAATTTGACTACACTAAATGCTGCAACTGAAAAACGTACTTTTCTACACTTTAAACCAATATCATTCCTTCGTTGTTACCCTGCATTATTATTGCATACTCGATGGCTTGTTGAGTACTTTTGTACTCATACCCGTTGGACAAACACTCCAGATACTGCGTATTACGAGGAGGATGATCTGGAGTAGCGACCCAGTCAAGAAAATGATCCTGAAGAAGATGTTCGTCATGTAGTTCTATTTTCATAGTTTATTTTAAATTTCATGCTTATGTAATAATGTGGTCTGCGAACCACGAATGATTGACCATATGTACATTGTCGCATGATGGATATCTTGTTATTATTGTTTTTCTATGGAAATTCAATAAAGTTCTAATTTCATAAAATCGGGGCGTTACAATAAGATACTACAAGGGGTGCTAGGATTGTCAAAAATTTGGGGCCATCCAGAGGGCGCTCGCATCGGCAATGAACCCAATAATCAAGCCTTGGCCCTTTAGGGGATGGTGAGAAACCAAGGATGGTTTCGGTGTATGTGATGAGTGATTGACTGGATTTTACCCTCTGTTCGAAGGGTACCTCCGGAGGGGCTTCGGAGGTGGTACCTCCGAAGGGTGTTCGGAGGTGTGTCACCGAAGTGTGTTCGGTGTTTGCTTGCTGCAGCTGTGCAGCGGAGTGTACCTGTCGGAGGGGTCCGACAGTACGCGATGACTGGGTTCGTACCGAAGGCTTCGGTACTTTGGGCGGTACACCGGAATGTGTGCCGGAGGTTGCTAACCCGGAGAGGTCTCCGGAGTACTGGATACACTTTTCTGCTTGTCTGTGGTGCGTAGGGACTTCGGAGGCGACGGACAGGGTTCGAGCCGGGTGAACCTGGGTCAAGCAGGTGGCTTGATGCCAGGGGAGCGGGGAGCTCCGTCACGGTGGCTGCGAAGGTGGTCCGGGTCGGTCCTCGGGTCGAGTCGTGCCAGGTGAAGGTAGAGAGTGCGGAGCGTGGCTCCGGCTGAAGGTACTCCGAGACAAAGTCCTCGGAGGTGACGCACTTCGAAGGTACTCCGAATGGAGTGACTTCGGAGTTGGATGGAACAAGTCCTCTGCGGAGGCAAGGGTTTGAAGTGTGCTCCGGAGGGAGACACTCGAAGGTACCCGACGAAGGTCTCAGAAGTCGAGGTGCATCGAAGGCATGGTCCGGGTGAGGCTCGTCGAGGAGTGTGCTCGGGAAGAGGCACTGCGACGGAGTGCTCATGGAATGCTTCATGCGGAGGCCTTGGACGAAGGAGGGACTTCGAAGGGTGGTACTCCGAAGGTGGGGCTTCGGAGTGAGGATGACTTGTGGTGCTTCGGCCATGCATGGCTTCGGTACACGGACGGACGGTGTTAGAGCTCGGAGTAGCTGCGAAGCCAGTGGTGATCCACTCCGGAGGTGGTGGTGCGAAGGCCCAAGGGCTTTGACGGCTTCGGCTTAAAACCGTCACTGTATCGAAGGACTTCTTCGGCGGAGCGAAGGCCATCAGGCTGCAGGCTTCTCGCCGAAGCTACCGCACCCTCCGGTGCGAAGGGAGGTTCCAGAAGTCAACACTGTAAAGGCTGACACTGTCTGTTCTGAAAAGGGCTGACACTGTCCCCTCTGCAGCTGACAGAGAAGCCTCCAAAATAAAGGTGGACTACCTTTTGTACCCCTTAGTTCTGTAGAGACAAATCTGTTGTAAACCCTAGGGGTAAAGTAGTCACTTCCTTAGGATGAAGCCGTGGGCTATAAATATGGGGGCTCGGTAGGTAACATTTAACACTTTGAGCATTTACTGTTGAGCTCCTGTACACAGACCTCGCTGGTTTTCATCCAGAGTTCAATATATTTTGTGTTCCTTGTTCAAGCGGCGAAGCCCTGCTTTTGTATGCTTTTGCTTGAGCTCGCGTTGCATACCTCGCTAGTTTTTAGTTCACCGAAGCCTGTCTTGGCGAAGGGTGTTTTTCTCGCGAAGTGTGTTTTTCAGTGTGCTGTCGCTCTGTGTAACACGAGGCAAGACCTCGCTGCTTACTAGCGAAGCCCTGTTCGTTTCCCGTAGTGCTTCTTGTGTCGAAGCCCTTAACTTAGTCCGTTTTGTGTGCGTGTAGACCTTCACGTACGAAGCCCAGCACCAGTTGCTGTTGCTAAGTACTTGGTCGAAGTCCTCAGAGGGCTGTCCACTCGTGCGAAGGGTGAAGTGCGAAGCCTGCTCGAAGCACCTTGTGTGCGGAGCCTGCACTGACTTAGCAGAGTAGATTTTGAGGGTTGTTAGTGGTGCGAAGTCTTCTTGGCTTCGAACTTTTGCTCCTGCGAAGCCTGTGTTCGGAGCTGTCGAAGTACCTCCGAACCAGACCTTCGAAGGTTGTGTTCGAAGCCTGTTCCGCAGAAGACAGAACAGACCCGAAGGCTAAGTTTTTAGCCCGAAATTTTAATAGCTCCCATTCACCCCCCCTCTGGTCGCCGTTTCCGGTCCAACAGATGGGGTATTGACATAATCGGCCAAAGTTACCCAGCATCAAGGAAATGCCACTAGTTCATAATAGCGTCCACCGATTATTTCACAAAATGGGTCAAGGTCGTTCCACTCAAGAAAGTCACGTCCTCCGACGCCATCGTGTTTATTAGAGAACACATAATATATCGGTTCGGTATTCCACAAACCATGTACCATAGACCAGGGAACAATTTCCGTATCTAAAGAGTTTTAGCAGTTTGCGGCCGAAATAGGGATCAGACTGTTGAATTCATTGCCATACTATGCACATGCTAATGGGCAAGCGGAGGCATCCAACAAAAGTTTGATCAAGTTGATAAAGCGCAAGATCAACAAACAGCCCAAGTGTTGGCATCAGTCCCTATTGTAGGTAATCTAGGCTTATCGAATGGCACACCACGGGTCCACCCAGGTGCCACCGTATCAGGTATTATACGGCCATGAGGCCATATTGCCATGGGAGAATAATATGGGCTCGAGGAGGATCACATTGCAAGACCAACTCATAGCCGATGATTATTATAATCTGATGATAGCCGGCCTGGACGACCTGGCGGAGGTCCGATTAAGATCTCTCGAGAAAGTTGAAGAAAACAAGGCAAGGGTTGCTAGGTACTATGATAAGAAGGTGGTGCCAAAGTCATTCGAACAAGGGGAGATTGTGTGGAAGCTTATCATGTCGATCCGATCAACGGACAATAGGTTTGGCAAGTGGTCCTCTAATTGGTAGGGACCGTTTTGGATACATTGAGTGGTGCCCAACAATGCTTATTTACTCGAAGGGCTGAACGGGGAAGTATTTGTGAAGGCGTTGAATGGAAAGTATCTGAAAATGTACTTCCCGAGTGTGTGGATAAACGATTGAAAGGTTTTCACACAGAATAGCCGATACCATTCGTATCGCCTCTAGATGGCCGATGTCGATGCATCGAATGCCAGGAAGACACAAACTCAAGACCGATAGCACATAAGAACCAACAATATATACAAACTTGTTTTCTCTAAGTTACAAGGACAGAGGTGTTCCACGAAGAAATATCTAGCAGAGCCTCCTAGGTTGCAACTTTAATCGTCTTCCCCTTCCCGGGCCGCTTGAGTTCCCTCGAGGTGGTCAGGCAATTCAGGACCTTCTTCTGTTCACCCATGCCGTGGGAGTTGGGGCGTCAGCACCCAAGTTTGTAGCAGTCGATACTAGCCCATACTGTATCGGTTGGCCGCTAAGACTCGCTAGGGGGACATCCCGATCGACGTCCTAAAAAGGGCAAGTCTAAGTTGGAAAGAGCAGTAGGGGAGGAGAAAAAAATAAGAACACATTACCTCAGGACCCGCATCAGTATCATCCTGGTGGAGACGCACCCGATTAGCTAGCGAGGAGCGGTTGAAGATATGTTGTTTCACCTCACCCCACCATCCACGGAAGGCTAGGAAGGTCGCCAGGCACGTGGTCCAGGAAGCAAGGCCCCCAATACGAATATCCTCGGTCATCCATAAAAGGTGATGCCACTCCTAAGGACCTAAGACTCTCCTGCAAGTTTGGATTTGGCTCATGAAGAAGAGGTGAGGCGAGCGTTGGCCAAAGCCAAGTTGGCGGGAAAAGACCGAGGGGTGGTAAAATTCGTAGGAATGCCCGTGGATGCGTTCTTCGGTACAGTCAGTAGGGAGCAGGCAAGGAGAGATGGCCAATGAGAATATGCTGAAGGATGCGTAGTTCTGGCACACATCGGGAAAGACAAGCCGGTTGGGAAAAGCATACTCCGTGTTAAAATCAAAAGCAAACCAAATGGTCCGATTGGAGAATATGAGATAGAAGTTATTGAAAAAATTGGCCAAAGCCGTAGAAGAAAAGGGAGTGGTAGAAGGAGACGTCGCCGCCTCACTCAAAGAACAGCAAAAACGATAAGTGGGGATGGATGATTTTGGAAAATCGGTGGGAAAAAGCGATTGGTTAAAATGGGTTCATCCAATGACGTCGGCGGTGTAAACATTGAGCCATAGTTGGAGGAACCACCAAGGGCCCCTGAAACCGTCAATGAAATTACCGGCCGATAGGTCAGCCAATAGTGAAGAAGGCGATATACCGGTCTAAGGAGATAGCGGCCGAGCAGGACCCATACGCTGGCGGCTAGCCGTTCGGCCAGGAAACGGAACTGAAAGGTAGAGGCCAAGGTCGGTATACAAAAGACAAATTCTTCTAGCAAAAGATTCAAGAAGGTGATGTGTTCAATAGTGTCTACGGGGCCATTTTTGTTTTTGTGACTCACGGTATAGCGACCCCAACTGTCAGCTGACATGACCTTGAGAAGAGAAGAAGATTGATAATGGAAGGCAAAAGGGTCGGCCGATGAGTCGATATCTAGATAGGTCAAGAGGTAAACATCGAGCAAAGAAGGACTCATCAGCCCATGACCAAAAACGAAGGTTTTAAGGCATGAGACCAAAAATAACAAGAAACGGCCAGTATCGAGTCATTTAAGTACATTTCAGCAAGAGAAAGACCGATGTAGTGGCCGATGTCAATGTCATCCCAGAGAGGGCGATAGACAACCGATACCCTAAGGTATCAGTCGTGCCAGCCGGGGATAGGAGAAGGGAAGTAGTTGAAGCCATAGCCCCATATGGAGGGGTTTATAGCGGAACATTTCAAAGGAATACGAAGGATCTCAGCGTTAATAAAATTAGTGGGGTCCAGATTACCCATAGGACCTAAGAAGAAACTAGAGGGGTAACCAACTATGGGAATTAGGACCTGATCTTGAAAGTGCTGCAAAGAAAGAAGGGAAGAAGAAGGATTACGCAGTAAGAAAATAGGCTGAGGGGAACCAAGAAAAATGAAGAGATGAAAACGCAAGGGCCTACCTCAGGGACTTTGTGAAGATTGGACATCTCGATGTCACTGAATGCAGGAAATGTGAGGGGGAATAAGTTGATGGGCGATGGCAATAAAAGGGGCACTAGAAGCCGGTAGATTGAGAGCAAAGGCAATGCAGATGGAAAGCGTAGAAAGGAGAAAGGTGAAAAAGGCGGATATTTATTAGACAATGTGGTTCTTTGGGTGTCGTGCTAAGACAATCCTAGAGAAGAAAAGAAGGCGAAGAGATTTTCCGGCTGATGGTAATGAATGTGGGATGACCTTGTGAAAAGACTTAGCGGCATAAGGTAATTATGATTGATAGTTTCAAAGTGTCAGATGCCCCTTAATGACTCAAAACAAGGGGGCATGTGTTGACACCGAGATTTTGTAAAACTCGAGGCCCACCAAAGAAGGCGCACAGTCAACAAAAGGTCAAAGAGGGTGCGGTCAAGGAAATACAGAGGAGTTCGTTTGCAACAGTTACATGATCGGATTGGGGAGCCGATGGAGATAAGAACATAAGATGGTTATAGGTTCATCCGGAATTGGCTCGATAAGTTACTTGGACAACAAATCTCTAGACTATAAATATGTATCCCTTATGTTAGATTAGACAACTCTCGTTCAACAAACCAATCGGCGCATTGCCACCCTAGATCCACAAGGTTATCTGGTGGGACTCGGGCGCTCAGAGCTAGGATGCATCATTTCGATATCCTATGAAGAGGTGAGTGCCGCCACCCCCGACGTCCGTACCAACTAGGTTAGTATCCTCAAGGCTGCATCAGTTCAGTTCGATCTCTTGAGGAGAATGGTGAAACAGTATGGTCACTAGTTGTTCTTAGTGTATTTGGCTAGGTCTGAGGCTGCATCAGTTAGGTTTGATCTCTTAGTTTTATGTAATCTAGGTATGATAGTCTGAGGCTACATCGGTTGGGTCCGACATCTCTTGCTATTGTATCTTTTTCATGCCGTACACTATTCATCTAAATAAAGTTTGCCCAATTCGTTGATATATTGTTCAGATCATTGTGACTAGCTACTGTCTTGGTTAGGTTTGATCTAGTTATTTTGATGATCTCCATGGTATAGATCTGTTATCTGGCATACTTTATTTATTTCTATCAGAGTACAAGCTCATAGGTTATCTTTAATTCATCTCTGTATCATATTAATCATCGAAGGGTGTGCATCGGCCTATATGCATGATCTATCTTTTCTATCGTCTGATGGCACACTCGCTCGATTGGGTAAACTTGGATTGTCGGCCTTATTGCCGACCGACATTGTGATTCGTGATTTTATCGTCTTTGCCATGGTTATCAGCTTGCCAGCTGATCGGCTGTGCTACTATCGTTTATATTTTCTGATTCCTTATCAGTTGAAGGGTCAAACTTATTGGCATGCCTTGAACCCCTTTTCTAATAACGTAGGACCTACACTAGAGTTAAGCAGATCTCCTAGGGCACGCGTGTGTCAATGTGTGACCAAAAAGCACGCCAACATACCGGCACTCCACATCCATGGCTATTGTCGAGAGTATGATAGCTTTATCCGGGAACTCTGGATGTTAGTGACTTTCCTGGGGTTCGCCTTTGAGCCCGAGTTCCATGGAGTCTACCGCGAGGAAGAAGGTGGAACTTGTGACGTCTCCATCACCATCTACGGGACTGTTGGGACGACGGATCGAACCAGCAGGTTTTAGTGGAAAACAAGAGTAGTGTATTCAATGCCTTGGTCAGCTTGTTTGTTACAACTGTAGTGAGGGGTATTTATAGGGCGCCCCGCCCAGATGACTAAGCGCCTCCGGGCTGCCAACGGCCACCCGACCAACCCTGACCGGTAGTACAGACAAAGAGGTACATAGTACAGACAAGAAGATTCGACTCTGACAGCGTATCGGCCGTGTCGGATGCTTCCTGCGCCGCCCGACACGGCTCAGAAGATCGCGATCCTGTCCTTTCGCACGACCGCCTGGTCCTTTTCCCGCCACGACTCTCTTTGGGGCTCGTCTCGCCGGGCCAGCCGAGAGCCCCGGGCCTTCAGCCTCCGGAGGACGAGCTCCCGTGTCCTACGCCGAAGGGCGACCTCCGGCTTTGCTCCTCCGGACGGTGACCTCCGGCTAAACTCCTCCGGAAGGTGACCTCCGGCCACGCTCCTCCGGAAGGTGACCTCCGGCTGACCATCCGGCCACGCTCCTCCGGACGGTGACCTCCGGCCACGCTTCTCCGGAAGGTGTCCTACGCCGAAGGGCGGCCTCCGGCTTTGCTCCTCCGGAAGGTGACCTCCGGCCACGCTCCTCCGGACGGTGACCTCCGGCCACACTCCTCCAAAAGGTGGCCTCCGGCCACGCTCCTCCGGACGGTGGCCTCCGGCCATGCTCCTCCGGAAGGTGTCCTACGCCGAAGGGCGGCCTTCGGCTTTGCTCCTCCGGAAGGTGACCTCCGGCCACGCTCCTCCGGACGGTGACCTCCGGCCACACTCCTCCAAAAGGTGGCCTCCGGCCACGCTCCTCCGGAAGGCGGCCTCCGGCCACGCTCCTCCGGAAGGTGACCTCCGTCATCAAGCCCGGGCCCTCCGGCTGGGGGCCCACCCCGCTGACTCCAGGGATTATCTCCCCCAACAGGGACCAACAACGATCTGTCGTTCTTCACCGCCACTGTCGGAGGCCTGACCTTCACAATCGCCTATTAGAGAGCACCACTTCGGGCACTCGGGGAGCTGAGGTTGATCTATGTCGACTTTCGTGACGATCGTGACCCTGTCACGGCATGACATACTCGACTCCTACAGGACATGGACTTCCTCATCACCGAGTCTGTTCTCGATGCCAACGATCATCATGATGCAGTTGATTTCCTCCGCCACGAGACCAAGAGCCTCATTCAATAGAATGGTCAGCTCCAACATTAGATCGCAGAGCTCAAGGAGGAGATCGCCGAGCTGGTGCCCCTCGTCCCCCGCAGGAAGAAGCCCATTTGAATCCCGCTCCTCGGCCAAAGAGGATGACACTGCCTAGAGGACGCATGGCCCCATCTGGCTCAGGGGCAGGTTGACACCACCGAGCCTAGGATCGATGACTACGCCAGACCCAACATTCCCGCAGGAGCAATCATAGGCTCCGAGAGCACCGAGAGCATCACCGAAACCTCCGGTGATGAGTAGATTTCCATAGCCCACACTAGATCTCGATTGAGTGTTTTTGTTTTTCTTCATGATCGTGGTACTATCTCATAGTAGCTTGTGCTATGAGCATGATGAATAAGAGCTATAATGATCAAATTTTATCTATACCACGGGAATAAAATGCCTAATGATTATTTTGATAAAATAGTATAAGTCTCTATTTTCATTATTATTTATGGGATGTTACGATCTTTAGAGATGGCCAATAACCAAAACAATGGCACCAGTCCCAACAACAATTAGGGTAGCATTGCCAAAAACCTTTTCGGAGGAGTTGTACCTAACTAGGGTGCAACCGGACAGCGCCAATCAGGACTGTCTTCCGGCAACTACCCCACCTTGGCGAAAATGATGGCGAATCAGAATCAGCTAATCACTGCACTGCTGGTTCGGATGCAGCAGCAAGCCCAGTTGCAGGAGCAGTAGAACCAGCTACATCGACTCTAGCAATAGAACTAGGAACAACTCCCTCACCACCCTACACCTGCACCAGTCCCAGTGCTACAACTATCAGAGTTCCTACGCGTGAGGCCACCCACCTTCTCCAGCACCACCAATCCGATGGAGGCGGAAGATTGGCTCAAGACCATCGGCAAGAAACTGGACCTCTTGCCTTGCTCAGACCGGGAGCGTGTGGTATTCGCCGCCCATCAACTACAAGAACCCACTGCTAAGTGGTGAAACAACTACCGCGAGTCACAGCCCGAAGGCCAAGAGGTCACCTAGGTGGAGTTTTCTGCTGCCTTCAAGGCCGCTCACGTCCCAGCCGAGATCATTGCCCTAAAGCAATAGGAGTTCCATGACTTACAACAGGGCAGCAAGATAATCACGGAGTACCTCCATGAGTTCAATCGTTTGGCCCGGTACGCGCCAGAAGAAGTGTGCACGGATGCTGACCGACAATGAAAGTTCTTGAGGGGACTAAAGTATGAGCTGTCCATACAACTTATCGTCGCCGACTACACTGACTTTCAGAAGTTGGTTAATAAATCTATTTTGCAAGAAACGGAGCAGAACAAGTTACACCCGAAGAAGAGAAAGATGATCGCCTTCAAGCAGCACTAGGGGAATGCCCACAAGCCTCGCTTCGTGCCTCCACCACATGCGCCCAGCTGCCATCCCCGCCCCATCTACAGGTATTGACACTGATTTTGGCTCCTTAACTATAGTTGCAACAAAAACATATATTAAATATATACATAAAATATGTGTGACTCTTTTAGTGGTATGAAATATTCCAGTACTCAGCAAGTATAAAAAAACATATAAAAAATATATATCCAAGAATAACACCATCAACATACAAGAAACATTATATATATACACACACATGAATGAGAGCCTCTCTACTAGTGGTTTGAAATATAAATTTGATCGCAACACCTACATTAAAAAATATATTATATTGGTGTGATATCGAAATATATATATAAATATACAATAAATGTCTAATGGTATGAGATATCATGTTTATTATCAAGACTGCATGGACGTGCTATATAAATAATTGTATAGATATACACACATATATAATAAATAATATGTGTATTTCTACCGGTGAGAAAATATGATATTTATCGGTATGTCACCGCACATGTGTCATTAAAAGATAGGCAATAATTGATTGAAAAAAACCATAGCTAATTTCTTTTACTGTAAAGTGACATTAACCTCAGTAAGATATTTGTTTTGTGGGCTGTTGTGTGACAGCATTTCACATTGCATTCTATTGATTAAAAAAAAGGTAGAAAGCGGGAATCTCGTTGCGTGCGCAGGAAACCAAATATCCCATGAAAAAGATTTTGCTTGTGCGAGTAGTGGATTGCTTGCATTTTTCTCTATAGGGCAGTAGACATGCAGTAGTCAAATCCACTAGCACACTAGCCCCCGCTTCCATATTCTCTCAAGCTTGCATGCACGCACAACAAGTAGTACTGCATGTACACCAGCTTTGAACTTTTGCATACACAAAAAAATAGTTGGCTGATAAAAAAATGACGATTGAATGGAGATGATTGCATGCGCAGGATGCGCAGGAACCCACTCTAGTGATGCAATGCCACGTACAGCAACAGATGTACATGAAGCGACCTTTGCATGACATTTGACTGATTAAAAAAATAAAAAAGGACGATCGTGTAGCACATCATGCAGTAGGCTTCTCCCACGCGGGCAGTCAAACCACGTCGTTGCGCAAGTTCAGCCACTTTCTCTCCCACGCATGCACTGCACACGTCCTGTTGCTCCGCCTCGCGCACTTCCTCCACGTCCGGCGCAGGAGGCTTCTTCTGTGGCGCCCTGTTTCTCTATAAACTAGATGTTGGGGCGCACCTTGGGGCGCCACCTGTAACGTTCACTGTGGTTACAGCGCGTCAATGGCGTGCTTGCAATAATATTAATTAATTTGACGTCAAAAAAATAATTATGTAAAATTAAATAAAATATAAGTTGTCGATTTACAGTTGTAAGCTTCATGCACATAACTGAAAGAGTAATAAAAAGTTAGTATTAGAATTTCAAACTCTCACCAGTTGTGGTAATAGTGACTTAGACCATAAAAAACAATTATGTAAGACTAAATATGATTTGTTTCATAAAAAAAGACCGATGCTTAAGCATTAATAAGGAAGGTGAAAATATGTATAAAACATAAGTTGTGGACAGTAAATCATAGCATTAGCCCCATTTTCTCCAAACATTGTCCACAAAAATTACTTCAATCCTTATGTATTTGGGGAAAAGAACTCTATGTTGTCTTTATAAGATTACAACAGAAATTTCTCCAACAAAAGATTACAGCAGAAAGGGGCTTTACATGTGCAATGACGCAACATCAGATAGTTACTAAAAAGTAGTACATGCATGTGGGTCATGTCACAGTGTGACCGGCTGACTGCTATAAGCAAAATAGGAAATATGAGTACACTTCTTAATTAAGCACCATCATGTGTTACAGAGAAATTGAGTCATGTGATGAAACAACATGAAAGAAACTGAGTGAAGAACACGAGAAATTGATGGTGTACTTACCTTAAATTGCAGTGCAAAGATAGTTTATTTCCTGAATGACACAATTTATAGGAAAAAACTATACTGCCATGTTTTATATATTAATTATGTTGATTCCGCAATCTAAAGCAAGCATGCCCTAATGTTATCTTCATAATTTTTGAGTAATACATATAGTGTCTGATAATTTGAAAGAAAATATGAACATTTGAATCTTTCCTTAATGAATCAGCTCACCATTTTTTGTACAGAGATGATTCCCATCATGGAATTTTTTACCTTCTCAGATTGGAATTTTCTCTGCAGTAACCAGAAGGAAAAGGAAGAATCACTTAACAAAAGCAAGAAACATAACAAATCTAAAATTACATGTTAACAACTACTAACAATAGAAGCATTAAATCACAACAAGGATACTCTTCAAACACAATAATGACTGGTCTGAAAAGATCAAATTGGAAGGACAAGCACAAGACTTCATTTGATCAATGTGTATAATGAGTAAAATTTGATCTATACTATATTAAGGAGTAAATCTGTAAGAAAACATATAACTTTATATCTCAAATAGAAAGTTGTGACCGTAACTTTGCATATAATTCTTGTCATATCAATTCAATCTCCAATTCTCTCAAATCACTTTCAAGTCATAAAACTTGTCCATCTCTGGTCAAATGGACTTTTAAAAAAAGACAGTAAAAATAGTGCGTGCAGGGCAGGAGGGAAATAGGTTGACAAATGGAATGTTGTTGCCAGCAGGGCAGCAACACAGTACATGCTGCACACATAGAATGGCCAAAATACAACTGGTGTCTAGTAGAGGTTGATTGAGTCTTCTGTTCCACCAATTTATGTACAATTCTAAAAGCACCATGTTTTGTATTGAAATTATAGTGCACCCAGTTTATAAACATCCAATGCTAGCTTGTATATTACTCCAACAAGGCTTTATGTCAAAAGAACTTTGTAATTGTAGAGGAGTTAAATGACAGAGTTGGTTTATTTGCAACTTGTTCACTTGGAAACTAATAAAGGAACAAATCAGTTTCATGATGCGTTTATTATGGTAAAGTTACAGTTATCAATCCTATATCTAAAATCAGTTTCAGCAATATCTCCCCACACAAATAACACACATCTCACAGAATCTACTAATAAAAACCTAGAATATGTAGGGTTTTTTATCCAAATATTTCCATGGTATGCCAGTTGTTAAAAACTACTTGTAAATAAATAACATAACAACCAGTCTCAATGTTATTGAAATTACATAAGACAAACTTATACCATACTAACCTCATTGATCAATCTATGGACTGCGTCTTTCAACCGGTTCATACCAATGCAAACACATACTGAGCTGTGAACAACAATATATAGAGAATGACAATATATATACAGTGCCAAATACTCAAATGCTTAATTAGTGGACTATATATAAGTTGATGAAAGGAACCAGTGTGCATAGCAGTTCTAAGTAGCTCTTAATGGCTTCAGTCCTAAAAATACATCAATGCATGTCTCCACATAAGGAAGATCAGGTACTGAAAGACCTGAAATACATGAGGCACACAGCTGTGAATTTACAATTTCTACACTGTTTACTAAATTCGTGAAGTGAAGAAGTGGAGTTGGATGAGTTTCTAATAGAAATTATGGTCAACAAACTAATGATAGAAACATGGTTATGGTGAGCAAACTAATGATATAAACATGGAGAATTTACAACCTCCCATAAGTTATAGATGCAGCAGAAAATCTGCATAAAGTAGAATTTATAAAAAGGCATGCAATGGTTGTTTCCATTATTATAAACAAGCAATACTCGAATATAAACTCAGATTTAGTAATGTGAAACATATTTCCTACAAGATATGAAAACCATCAAAAATGGTTAAGCCATGAGTACGAGTACTTCACATGTATAATGCAATAACACAAAAGACAGAAAGCATTGCATCAAACTTCTTATCATGTCAAATTGGTAAAAGAGAATGATTTAGTGAAGTCACATTAAGGAAATGGTTTAGTTTAAAAAAAGACTGAATTCAGAGAAGGAAATCTTTTTGAAACATCTGTGATATTTCATAACAACATCTGTTTATTGTGCATTCATCATGGTTTCATATTTCATATAAAATAAGCCAATCTTTGAAACCAAATGTGCAACCAACTTTGTACAACAACTCACAAATTTATTACACTCATGTTCAAGAAGAAAAGGGACATAATGCATCCTTTACTCCAATTTCTAAACACATTCAAATAAACAGAATTGAACAAGGTATATAATCAACCTGACTGGATTAGGTCACCTTAATAAATCACATTGAACACCATTAAACAGAACTACAGGGCTGAAGAGCTTACCTTGTATGGCATTTTTCTCTAGATCAATTTTTTCAACTACTGGAATGCAAAATGCAGCTGCCTTCCCAGTGCCATTTTTTTGCTCTTGCAAGAATATCACTACCAGCCGGAGCAATTGGAATGCTTTCTTCCTGAATAGGTGACGACCTTTCGAATCTTTCTCATATATTCCCATAAGTAGCTCACGCTTCAAAAAATAATCCTCAAACTTGTTTTCTTTTGTTGCAGTGACATCCCGCATAAAACATATATACCACATTTGTGCAACATCATGCTAGCAAATTGTTTCAACTTAAATATTTAACCACAAATTTGTTTGAATCAAAGAAATAAACTGTTATGCATAGTACAGAGAAAAGGAAAACATAATAATTCTTTCGGCATATCAAAATTTAACATTGCCGGGATAGCAACATGGCATAGCATTGCAAAATCACCATCAGTGCCTCACATGCTAAAGGACCAAATGTTATGCTTAGCATTCAACTTATCACATGGCAAGAATTCATTTAAAGATCTGCAATTTGACATGAACAAAAAGTTCATTTATATTTTAAAAATAGCTAATTTGGCATGATATTGACAGTATGTGGTTTATCCAGTTGTTCATTTAATTCATAGGGATCTTCTGAAGAACTATGGGAACACCATGGATACAATAAAAGCAAATAACTGCAGAAGGGACCAAAGTACCAAACCAACAACCTACCACCATCCTCACGATACACTTCAGAGTAGCATACATTACCAGCGCTTCTCATATGGTCCTGATACAACATTCACAACTGAGTGAATAATACAAGAGAAAAATGAAGTAGAAAACTGATTAGAACAAATGATCTTGAAGCAGGCCTTTAGATCTTTTCATGATGCCAAAGTAGCATCCAGAGCATGTCCAAAAATCAAAGAAATTTCATATAAACAACGGCATAGATCAGACCAAAAAACACGGATAATATGCAAGCATGAAAACACAGGCATATATTTTCACACGCACATAAAAGCGCTAGCATGGAGCTAGTGATATTGACAGAGTTTGCATTTTTTTTATAAGGAGTGCCCAAAAGATACTTCTAAGATTGTTATCAGACGTACACAAACCGCAACACTGAGCACCAGCACTACATAAACAAAAGACAACACGCAAAAGCAACTACCATACATCCAACACAAAATGACCATCCCGATACTTTAGAACAAAATAAGACATCCTAAAACTTCAAGATGACAAAACCAACGACACATGTAAGCAGCAACCTTCAACCGATGCTGCTGGTTGATGGGCCCCGCTAACGTTGAACCGGTGTTAAGACGGAATCAATGTGTGGTTAAAAAGCACGCAAAATAGGTTACAAAGCCATAAAGTACCATGTTTACTTCCACATGTCAGCATGTTTACTTCCGCATGTGAGGAGAAGGGGCATTGTAGGTAGATGTTTCCTGTAAAATACTCTGTGATTAATTATGATCTTCACACACTCAGATATAGGAAATATATACTTTGTCATAAAGAAGTTTCCATCATTTCAAAGTCTGGAAAATGTAAGCCATCTCAAAAACTCCAATTATTTATCATACATCGTATTCTTATTGATATTAGAAGTTTTTCCATATAATCTTCATGAATGAACAGATAGACAAGCCGATCTTGTGATACCCTGACATACATAATTCTAATGCAAAAATCTCAAACTTTTCAGTGCAATCTGGACCAAAAAATCCTACTAAATCACATGGAGGAACTCGCTCGGCAAAGTGGGAATTGGGATTTACAGATTGTCTAGCTTCAAGAACTTAATTGAATGTAGGATGACTTGGAAACGCTATTCAGTACATGACAAGAAAATTTGCATGCAAAAGGCATAATTATTCATGGCTAGAACAAACTGCAGCTAAATTTAGGACACAAACTTCAATTGACTGAAGATCCTAGGGCATGCAATGCAATTAACCATATTCACACTCTTCCTATGAATTCAGTTGCTATTGAAATTGAAACAAGGATGCAAATTCAAAATGCGCACAAGGAAAAA
Organism: Zizania palustris; assembly: GCA_019279435.1. NCBI lineage: Eukaryota > Viridiplantae > Streptophyta > Magnoliopsida > Poales > Poaceae > Zizania > Zizania palustris. The sequence goes on along the minus strand of JAAALK010000285.1, from coordinate 63,358,295 downwards.
TTCTAAGCACAACCCAAGCTCCAACTATTTAAATTCAGTACAAGAAGGCAGATTTAATCACAGATTTAATACTTGTAGATTTAAAAAAATGCAATTTATGTATGCAACTGCAAACTTAATCATGCAATTTAAGAATCCCAGCAGAACCGACATCATATCGATATAAAAAATACAAAAAAAGTTGAGATAACATAAAAAGTATCATGATAAAGTGAAGTATAGATGACGCAAATATAAATACCTGGCTGCATGCATCATTGAGCGAAGTGATATCCGTGAAAGCATCATGGATAGTGGAAGAGCTGCTACCTCCTACGGAAGTAATATCGCTGTCTCTGCCAAACATACTGTGATCACTAAATATCTATTCAGAAACTTATCATCCATAGAACAGAATAAGTTCCAATTTTTCTTGCACAAGTTCACGTAGAATTGTTTTGCCAAAGGAGAAAGTCATATAGCAAACTAACTCTTTTGCCACGGGAGAAGCAAGCGGCGATCTGCCTTTCGGTGCCTTCGCTTGCGAGAATCGTTTGTTTGATGCAACCAAAGGCTACGTGTTTGTAAAAAAACAAGACGATACTGAATAAAACACACTACGGAACTAAAGAAGAAAGGAATGCATGAGCCCCCACTCACCAAACGAACAGGAGAAACATGTTTTCGCCTTGTATCAATATCTGCACCAACCGAGCCTACACTGCTTTGTGTTGTGGATTGACTAAGAGTCAGAGTCTGGACGGGAGAAGACTGAGTCTCTTTTGCGCCATCAGACTCGCTAGCCATAATAGGAGTCACCATTACTGGCACAGTAGCAGACATATCCTGTAAAACATTATTAGTAACAACGGGAATATCATTGTAGCTCAGAACTAAGAGTATATCGCGAGCCATGTCTATAGCAGAATAGATATGAAGCAATGTTAAATGTTGTTCACCCATCAACGAATCATCCAATGCACTTTCCTACTAAAATCTAGAATTAGTGTAAAATATTTCACGACTGCTTTACACAAGGCATGGTATGTCATGCCACATTACTATTTGATACAACAAAAAGAAAAAGAGAAATAGATCAAATAAGCGGACTAAACCAAATATTACAGCTGATAGAATATCTAGCAAACCTGATTGTTCGCATCACGAATAACAGCGTAGCTGCTAGCTCCCATGGAAATCACATTGTTTTCTCTGCATTAACACAGAGGACCAGTAAGAAAATGTAGAAATCTCCACGTGATGTGACACAACCAAGCACATAGTGTATATGTGCGCAAAGCGCAGCTTGGAAAAAATGAAAACATAGAAAGAAGAAGAAACATTTTACAGATTTTAACTAAGAGTTATATAGAGCACCGACTCAGCCGCCGCAACTGAAACATGTGGTGATTTGTCTCTAGAAGACTCTGTTTCTTTGCATTGTTTCTTCGATGTAACTAAAGGCTACATAGTTATAAAAAGAACGCGACATTAAACAAGGACACATAGAGGAATCAAAGACAAGAAAGATGCATGAGCATGCACTCACCAAACGGATAGGACATGTTCGCTTTCCCTTTGCAGCAGCGCCTATGCCACCTAAGCATGCACTACTTTGTACCGTAGATTGACTAAGAACCAAAGGCTCAATGTGAGGAGAGGAATGAACTTCTTCTGTGCCATCAGGTTCACTAGGTACAAAAGAGGCATCTATAGCTGGCATGGGAGGCGCTGTTACATTGAGCTACGGCACGACACCTTGCCTCCCCAAAAAAGCATCGATGGCATTAACCTGGAACGAAACATTTCGTTGTAGCAGACTTCTCTCTGTAATAGTGACAACAAAGGAGTATTTCTGGGACACGATGGCCGATATTTCCCGTGGAGTGCTTTCTGAATTATTGTTAAATCTGAGCAGACTCCTAACTGTACATCCAATAATTTGTTGAGCCACCCGACCAAACAGCACAAACTCAGCTGAACCGGTGCCATCAGTGCCAATAAGGCACAAGCGATATCTGTATAATAGAACGACGGTTATTATAATAGATAGATCATGCAAATCCAGTTAACCTTATGAAATAGAAAGTACAATACTTTGGAATACCTGTAACTGTCTGACAATGCCCTGAGCATCTATATTCAGACCCATACGGAGTGGCTGTCTTGTAACAACGAGTGCATGATAGGAACCACCATGACTATGAAGGGCTCAGCCTGGTGATACTCACTGTGCATATGTATTCATGGTTATGCATATCACAGTACGAATAAGCATCTATCGCATCGTAAAATCAGAACGATGAATTTAATCTACATAGGTGAAACATAAAAAACATGCTCAGAAAAACCTCCGCTTCCCAAGGATCGGTGCTCCTAAGCTCGGACACCGTCCTTTTTTGGAGACTGCTCGGAGGGTGCGATGAAGGGAAAGACTCAGCTCCAGAAGAAATCCATTGGATCTTTGTGTGGTCCTCATTTAAGTTGTTTCATATTCGAACAAAAGAACAAAGATGCTAACAATAATAAGAACAATACAAAAACATTCTATTAACCACATTTTAGGGCACTAGCTCAGCAGATGCACTAAACGCAGTGAGACATGTCCATGTGAGGTCACAGTTTGTTTTGTCTTGCATATCAATGTCATAACAGAGCAAACTGTACAAGTTCAAATCTAAAATAATGGGAACTAAGATTGTTGTTAGGTGACTGAGCTCTATAGATACAATTGAAGATGGATGAATGAATATAGTTAGGTTCCATGAGTCCTACCCATCCTGATCAAAATTTCGCAGATTAGCATCCACTAAAGCGAGTTAGGTACTGTTCTTCTCTAGCAAATTGTACAGATAAATCAACCCAAGATACTTCCAGCCAGAACCCTAGTACTTATATCATTTCCTAAATTGTTGTATGCATCCCCTTGAACCCGAGTTAAAGTAGCGGTCCAAATCCACCTTAATCACATTTAAGATATTATAATATGCAGGACATGTCATAAATTTGTTATGGAACCAAGTTATGTTCCAGAAACCAAGGTAACAGGGCTAGTCTTTTTAAGAACCATTAGCCACGACTATCCCACAAGTTTTAAACCATCACAATCCATATATCTAATAGTTTATCAAGGTGAATTCAACTTTTACTGCATAAAAAACATCCTGTTTGAAGCAACATGAACATGCGCTACATACATACACAGTTTATCTATAGGCCATGGTTAAACAGATTTCAGGAAATACCACCGATGTGTCGATAGTCACCATGCTTACATGGCAGCATTCCTTACGCCAAATAAAATACATACCTCATATCTAGCTATTTAGACCTGATTGAATGGAACGACACAAACCTTTCAAAGAACGCGTTGATCTTGGGTAAATCTTCATTAAGGTACCATCTACAAGCTGATCCACCGCTTAATGTTTCTTCACCTAAACATAAACATGTACAAATCAAGGTCCAAACCAGGGGAAAAGCAAAATACAAAGATAGGATAAAATACACCTACCATTGTACGATTTCATGAGAGTACCTAAAAAAATACCAATAACAGGATGCTTTTGTCCTAGTTCATGCACCACGTCAGCTTCAAACTCAATCGCTCGATGACCCCACAACACAAGCTTGACTTCAGCGTTACTAATAAAGTGCGTAATGAAGACAATTATCAGTATGATTCCATGTACCAAAATAAAAGGAAAAAATAGAATGAACCACCCATACCGCGTGTCTCCTAAAGCAATGACTCTTTTAGGCGTGTCCGATGGATTAGCTGACATTCAAACATAGGCTATCTTGGATACCCCAACGACCATACCAATAACATCTAGGATAAACAGTCCATCAGCGCAGATAATTTGTAGTAACATATGAAAGTAATCAATCAGGGATGGAAGGCAGCACAATAAGAACCATACCTGTGAAATATTCTTGTAGACCAACTCGAGAAGAAAGGCTGAGAAAAGGCACCAGTGTATAAACATAGGACGGAAAATCATCTGGCACATCTTTCTCCTCACTAACCTGAGTCCATGGTGTGAACCTAAGCATATATTTGTTAGGGAAAGGTTTGTAAGCAGGCTTGCTAGGGACAACAACAAACTTAGTGAACATATAGATCTTCGATTCCTCTATGATTTCCTTGAATTTCTTAGCCTGCGCTCCCGGTATTTTTGCGTACATTTCATTGCCCTATTAAAATAAGCAAAGCAAACGTTAGTACCTGAATCAGAGAACAAAGCGAATGCATTGAAGCGAAAAGAAATAACCTTTTCATCTACAAGAACCAGATCAACAAGTATGGGAGGTTGATTATCGCGAGTTCCACAATAATCCCACATCCTTGCAACTCTCGCGTAGATGCACCAACGCTTCCCCATGGGAGAAACATCGGATAGTAAATCGAATCCCATCTACAAAGCAGTGGATAAGAGATTCAATACATAGACTAATAAACTAAAAGCAAGCACAAGGTATGAACCAGCGTCCTCAAAAAGAACCTCACAAGGAACATAAGAACTACAACACAAGATCACTAGAAACAGGAGCAAATAACATGCCTATCTCCAAAAAGTATGCGCATACACAATGTGGTACATCACAATGTAGTGTCTATGTAATAGCGGAAAATATTTCTCGGTACACAATATTTCTAGTGCAGGAGGCCCAGTTCCCAACGTCATCCTCAATAAGTATTTTTAGACCACTGCATGATGTCACCTGCGATATAGCTACATATAGCTGCCCATGCGAAAACACTGGATTTTTTAAGTAAATCCCCACAGCAGCTAAAGTATGTCCCTCACTCTTATTTATAGTCATAGCATAACAAACACGTATGGGGAACTGACGGCGTTGCAATGTGAAAGGCCATCTCTTGTTTGAAGCAGCCAAAGATATCCGCGGGATATACACTATTCGACCAACATTAGAACCAGTCATAATCATTGCACCAATCATTCGATCACCTAAATTAGTAACAAGCAGTCGAGTACCATTGCATAAACCAACATACTAGTCTAAGTTTCTAAGAAACATTATAGTAGCACCCTCTTTGAGAGACCGCACATGATCAGGAAAACTATTCACTTTAATCGAATTCAAAAACTCAACAGGATAGAGAACATCCATATCATCAAGCTTTTTCGATGCTCTCAATATAGAGTCAGAACTATAATAGTGTCTAACTTTACCAGGAGCCAATCGTAGAACATAATCATTGATATCATCGCACACATCGTTTGTTGGAGATACTATCGCGTGGTCGCGTAGGTAAGAAGGGTCCCTATACCGCTTAGAAAAATCATTATAAACAGCAGAAACAATCGCAACGATCTATCAGCATTATTCATAATCAATAGATCACCAGGAATAGTGATCCATGATGGCTCGCTTTCACCTCCACGTGAAAATGTTGTGGCAGCACCATCCCCAATAGAAAGGACCCATCTGCTAAATTCTGCAACCCCAGCCAGTGACGTGGGATCTAACGAAGGGTTTCGAAGGCACATATTAACCACCAAGCATAGCATGTGAACATGATGCCACAAAGCATAATTAATTATTGTTGCATCAATGGTTTTTGACCGAACACCTCCCTCAACCACAGGCAGAATTTGACGGAAATCACCACCCAATACAACCACTATACCGCCAAAGAGGCGTGAAGCAGTAGAAGGATCATCCTCGCCAAGGATATCGCGTAGCATCCTATCCAAACCCTAAAAACATCGGCGATGGGTCATAAGAGCTTCATCCCATATAATAAGGAATGCTGATTTAATAAGGCCGGCCAGCATAGTGCCACGCTTGACATGGCAAACCGACGATTCATCCACATCTATAGGTATTTTGAACCTAGAATGAGTTGTTCGGCCTCCAGGCAAAAGCAGCGAGGCTACACCGGAAGAAGCCACAGTGAGGACAATTTTTTTTCTATGTGAGATGTGTCACAATGCAATTCCAAAGAAAGGTTTTACTAGTCCCACCATGACCATACACGAAAAAAATTGCCGCCTCTCTTTGCATAACACTTTGAATAATTCGATCGAAGGCATGTTTTTGATTAGTATTAAGTTGGCTGCAAAGCACAGGAGCTTTTGATGCCAAATCAACAAAATCATAGGACATTTCATCGTGAAGAAGCTGATTGTCAGAGGTAGAAAAAGCAGGACTACTAATAGAGGGAAGGCTATAGGCAAACATCACAACACCATTTCGTATGAAAAGCGCGTGTAAATCTTCTAGAACCATGGTCTTAAGCTGCTCCATGGGAATTATGTACGAAGGATTGGCAAGTGTCCTCTGTGACGCAAACAGGATATCGTCAGACATGGAAGGCCAATACTTCTCAAAGAAGGCACGCTCATCAGAAATTTCACAGTGAATGATCATTATAACAAACAACGACCTAAGATGGGCACCACTAGCCAATTGCACAGCCTCATCAAAAGCAAAAGACCATTCCTGGTCATCATCGAGCAACCCTCTTGCCGCACATGCATCCTTAAAACACGCATAAACAGTACCCTTGTACGTTCTAATGTTCTTGTAACTTGTTGCTCCCTTAACGTACATGAGGAGCATCCGCATGAAGTAACACTCGCATGCGGACGGATGGACATAGAACATGCGCCCTATTTTGTAGCTATGGCATCTCCTTTTCCAAAACCTCCCACCAGCATCCCATGTGAACTTATTAGGATACTCAAAATAAGTAAGCACACGTCCTTCAGGAAACATCCTATTAGCAGTGAACCATTGAGTAAGCGTTGTTTTTTTGGAAAAAAGGCCCTGACACTAAACGAGTCAAATCATCAGCGTGACGAAATGTAACAATGTTCATATCCGGTAAATGGCATGCTAAACGCTCAACAGCGGGAGTCCTAAAGTGGATGTCAAAGGCAAATAATCGCCAAATACATTCTTTATCACAGAGATAGCGACAATCATGGAATTCCGCGATTTCATCATTAATATACTCATCATCAAGACCACACTAATGATCACTACCAACATCAACATTGCTTATAGCATCATGTTTCCTCTTTTGTAGCCTAGTAAACTTAATATTTGCACGATCAGGACCTTTAGTCACATATTTAAAGAGATACTTTAGGATTTTTGATTTATTGCACCACTCAACGTTGATGCGAGCCTCATATTTTTTTAGCAGGTCCATGTTATATGGCACAATAGATCGATTATCAAGCTTAATACTGTTTTTAACAACAAACCTACCGTCATCACGACGCCTGTAAACAACAAAGCCATTTCCATCTACAGTAGTGTCCGAGCAAAATTCTTTAGGAAACCTGTTTAGAGAAAATTCCTTTTTTCATGCATGGACATTTCTTGTTAGCATCCCCACATGGGCCATGCACCATAAATTCTTCAACAAATAGATAGCCTAACTCATCAACCTCAAGACTTGGGACCTCAGCACAAATGTATGTATCAACAGTGAAAGACACAACGTCAACATGCTGTGTATTACGCCAAACTAATATGTTAACATGGGGTAACCCACGCTTTTGGAACTCCACACTATACAAGGCTACAAACAGATCAAAAATAAGAGCCATTAGCGTGTAAATAGCTGACAGCACATCCAAAAGAAAATTAAACCAAATACACAAGGGACAAACCGGCGCGAGTAGGACCAAAAGGAATTCTGGAGAGGATGTCCCCAAGTAGCTCATCTAACTTCATTTTGAAAACCCTACACACAATATCAGATCTATCTACTGCACGTTGACCTAGCTTAAATTCTAATGCGTCAGCGATCTCTTTCCATTTAGGGTTGCACGTGAACATAATAAACAAATCAGGGGCAGCGTAAACATGACAAATAGCAATCACATCTTGATAGTTTTGCTGCATATATCTCCTACCACCAGTGAAACTCGCAGGAAGAATTCTTCGTTTACCTATCGCGCTACCGTCTAAACAACCTTTGCTCACAGCGTCACTGATCCCCTAAAAATGCTCACATCTAAAATTAACTTGATGGTCAGCGATATATGCGAGCCTACCCTCCTCAATACATGCAAAACAATCAACATGTGCCTGTGCCGACAATCTACCGCAACATACAAAAGGGTTAAACCTATTTCTTCGGTAGTGGCAACAGTAACAATAATACTCTTGCATGGTAACATTAGCACGTCTATCAGTATGACCCAAATCAACTCCCTTGTAGCCTATGCCAAGTTGAAAACCGCGGTCGCCATACGGAAACAACAAAGGGTATTGTAGTGCCATAAAGGCAGGGTGCAAGCTTGACACACGATGGAGAGGACCCAGGGTACTCTGAACAATTATATCACGTTTGTAATTTTCCAAGGAAAAATCACCAACAATCAGACCAGCAAGCTCATCAGCAGTTGGAAGTTCATACTGAATAGGACCATCTCTACCTGCGCCCACAATCCTAATAGCTAGCTGCTCATCACCATGTTCACACAAACGGTCTCTCGCTATTCGGAACTGCTTGACCAAAGGGTTGCACTCATCTAGCATATGCATTAAGCCAACAGCAATGGCAGACTCTAAACATTCACCACCACCATCCTGATTAATAACAGCCCGCATTCGATTCCGCATTTCGTTCGACGTATCGTGTATGTACATCTGTGCAAATTTTGGGCAAGAATCACTATTAGGTAAGAGCGAACCTATGTGGTGGTGCACCTGACCATTAATCTTGAACACATATGGACCACTTCCATTGTTAATACCTCTATCTATATCAGCGCCCATAGAAGTGAATACAAACAGCGAGTTATACTGCCTAATTTTGCTGAGGAAATGTTTGCTGCGAGAGCCCCCATCAAATCTGAGCAAACAAGACAAGAAATGCAGCGGATTTCTAAAAGCAAGGACAAACACCTTACCACCCTTACAACAGAGATTGTAGGTGACCCTACGTTGAGTAACAGCTGACTCTTTTTTACATCACTCTTGATACCAAAATAAGGATCCACAAAACCTACACTCATACTCAGGAGGTCCATAGTATGACCTGTCCTTGCGAGTCTCTATGTCCAAAAGCAAGAATTCACACAGGGGTTAGACTGGGGTGTATCAGAAAAAACCGACACATAAGCAACACAAATAGCAACCTTTCAAAAATGAGACATAATTAGCATCTAACAAATTCCATGAGGGCGATGGTAAATGAGGAGGCTTACATCCTGTAGTGGTAAAAAACATCTAAAAGTGTGGCAGCGATATATGTCATCTACATAGAACACAAACAGAGGCACAATAAGCACCTGACGCGACCATTCATTTCATAGCCAACCTCTTAGATCGAGCAGAACGATGCTTCACAGTATACAATGGTGGGTACAGCGGGAAAAATCCATCCCCTGTATAAACAAACCACTATACAAAAATATGGATGAATAAACCAGAACCACGATTTAGAAAAGAGAGAACAAAACAAGACATACGCTGATGACAAACTACGGTGGATGCACGACGATGGCGAGAGGAGCTAGCGAAAGATTCACCATCCATAAGCAAAGCAAGCTCTTAAAAACAGCACACAAACAAACACACGGAGATCAAACAAGCTATATCGCAGAAAATAAATTACCTGACCAAAAAATGATATGGTAGAGCACTGGGTACCTGAGGAACAGCCTAAAGCGAAGATAGAAGATGACGTTGAAGAGACACCTGCATCAACGACAAGGAAAATAAAGATTAGAACCTACAAACGAACGAATGTCATACATGATATAGCTTGCCAGCACAACATAGGCACCATTTTTAGTTATACAAAGAAACCTCAATTCTGTGCAAAGTCTATCAGCTTTGTGCAATTAACAAGCTCAACATCCATACACATCTTTTGTCAAAACTACACAGACCAAGAGCAAAACCTCAACAAGCAGAATGATTACCTTTAGGCAGAGGAAGCAAAACAAACAACCAATCCACCTTAGCAGACCGTGAAGACAGACTAAACTACAACAAGGAAAAATAAATGTGATACAATTGTTTGTAAACCAAGAGCACACACATCTTTTTACAGCAAAACCATTTCAAAAAAGTAAGAAAAGCACACAGGGCATAATCAGAAGCAAAGGCCTCCCAAAAGCAAACATACAAATCTTCCAAAAACTAAATGTGGCAAGATAAAGAGCATACCAAATAACCAAGAGCCTCAAAAAAAGCACTCTCAAAACTGAACATATGACCCTTCAAAAAAATCAAAAAGGAGAAGCCACCACACAAGATATTACACAAGATAGACTCTAGCCTTGCAGAACAAACATGTGGTTGCCCATCACAGTCAGAGAAAAGCGCAAATGCAATAGAGATGCAATGTATCTACCAATAACCTACTCCTCTTTCTATCAATTATTTAGATTGCAGATGATCACATTGTCACATGCATGTCACACATGGGGTGAAACTTAACCCGATTGGTTAATGACAGCTAAACGTTAGCACAACAAAAGCATTAATCCATCCATCGTTTGACAAGAAGCAAAACCACTACCCCTACCTCCTTGCAAGATAATAATGGCTGACACAATATGAAAGGACAACCAAAAGCAGATGAATCGAGCTAAAGACTACACAAAAGGCACAACAAGCATGAGAAGGCTAAAGACTACACAAAAGACCTCTCTCCTTCAGCACCATGAAGAATACACAAGCATTAGAAGGCTAAATCACAAGCAAGCATAACCATATCAAAAGTGCACAACCATGCGCTCTCAACCAGAACTGAGGCAGGAGCTATATCAAGCCAAACACATCGAGCACGACGCCAAAGAAAGAAGAAGAGAAGACCTTATGATGTGGTTGAGCTATGGGATGCAGTGGAATGGGAGAGATGGCATTCTCAGGATGAGCAGATGATATACTCCACAGGACAGGCATGAGGTCAATTCACCTCACAGAGCACATACATAGTACCACCAACTACACAGGCCTCAACAGGAGGGGGTATTGACCCTATAGAGCGCATACACAGTATGATAGTACCACCAACTACACATGCCTCAACAGGACGGGGAAAAGTAACCTCACCGCAGTAGCCATCGACGATGCGCTCTAGAGAGCCAGCGAGCAGTGCAGCACACGTATCCCGACGAGCAACTGGGCCCACACACAGGAACGGACGTACCTTGTAGCAGCGGGATGGAACGCAGGCGTGATGGAGACGAGGAATGAAAGCCGACCTGTAGCCGACCATGGCGGTGAAGAGAGCCCACGTAGAGAAGACCCTGCTACCTCCCTATACCGGTGGTGTGTCCAGCACCGCCGCCGACACTTGGCACCAGAGAACCTACGGTAGTGAAAGGTTTAGGGTTTACTCACCTCCACTGCCCTTAGCACGGAAGGTACCCCGCCACCGCACCAACCACTAGCCCCTCCACCAACGCACCCCCGCGCCAGTCCGGTGCCACGCCACGCCATGTCAAATCGCCTCCAGCAAGCACAAAGACCGTCCAATGATGGGCAGCGCGGCGGAGGCATGGCGGCAGCACGACAAAGGCATGGCGGCAGCGCGGTGGCCATCCGAAGAGGCCATCGACGGAGCACAGGAGGAGGAGGTGTCATGGCCCGGTGACTATCGCCTGTGATCTAGAGGAGAGGGAAAAGGGAAATGGGCGATTGAATCGACGTCAGAGGTTGTGGGGCGGATGGAACGAGGGAAGTTGCGCTTGCGAGAAATCTAGGACATAGGGAGCAGATCGAACGGCCAGAGAAACGAGCCGCCTCTCCTGCTCCGTCCTCTTCTGCACCAACTCCTCCGCACGCCCACGCAGACATCACACCTCTCCCACGACGGCCTCATCCAGCCCCGCCCACTTCCAATCCTTGGCACGGTGAGCAGTAGGGTGGCCGTGAGCAGTTAGAGCTTGAGACCCATGGCGGCGCCGGCGGCTAGGAGCAAGCGGCGTGAGCACGTATCCTCGAGGTCATCGTCAGTGGGAGTAGGTAGGCTGGGGGAGGGGAAGGGTTTGGGAGAGGACAGATAAGGTGAGGGTGCAGTCTTGCGGGGTTGGTGGACACTATTGATGTGACGCGACGCTACAGCAAACTTTAATGCGGACACCACACCGAGCGAACTCCACGCTGAGCGAACGCCAAGTCCGCGCAGCAATCGAATGGCCAGAAAACACGATCATGTCAATCTGACGGCGACCAAAAAAACGATGACGTGGCATGGCTGGTGGGGCGCCCAGCCTGCCAGCCTTTATGGTTTCTAAATATCACAGCGCACAACACAAATAAAAGGCTTTTTTCTGCGGAGGGGAGTGCTGGTCTTTTTAGTCCACATACGCACCGACCACACGCGCAAAAGGAGAAAGAAGCGCACAGAAGAAGAAAGAAGATAGGGAGAGGCTCAATACTCTTTCTACTGTTCCGCTAGCAAGATCTATAAATCTCTAGAAGAAAAGAAGTGTTGTTAAGGTATAAAAATCATGCTCTTCGTTCTTATCTTCCCTTTTCTTCTCAATTAAATGCATCATCTCATAATCTTATGCTCGGCCTTTTGGTACAAGCATAGGAATGCATCTCATAAAACATACATATCATAGTTCTAGGCTCGGCCTTTTGGTACAAGCCTATAAATGCATATCGTAAATCATAGTCCTAAACTCGGCCTTTTGGTATAAGTTTAGAAATACATATTCATATCATAGTCCTAGGCTCGATCTTTTGGTACAAGCTTAGGAATGCACATCATAATCCTAAACTCAACCTTTTGGTACAAGTTTAGGAATGCATATCATAAATCATAATCCTTAACTCGGCCTTTTAGTACAAGTTTAGGAATGCATATTCATATCATAGTCCCATGCTTGGCCTTTTGGTACAGGCCTAGGAATACATATAATAATTTTTAGTACGAGTCTAAGAATATTTTCTCAACATATGCCAAATGTATAAAGGCCAGCTAAAATTTTCATATAGGCTCTATGGTATAAATATAAGGTCAAAATGCCTACAAATGAATCATAAGCATATTATGATAAATACTTGCATTTCTCACATTCATATATAAATAGCGCAAATTGCATACATATGCATAAGTAACACATGCAACGATACCATAAATAATTAAGCCTCAATATTCAAGGCATGGTCAAAATAAAAATAAGTAGTTGAACTAAGTTATAGTTCGGATATAAAAATAAGCCGATGGCATAATGGCACCATACCAAAGAAGATAAAGCATGCCATATACGCATAAATGACGTGGTCATGATATTCACGCTAACAAAGATGACAAACATTTATGTGCTATACATGCTTAACAAAAACCAAGGTGGAGAAAAATCAAGACACTTCTTCAACGACGATGGAGCTAGGATAGAATATTATTTTCATTTCTTTTTTTAGCTTCATGACAACATGCATTGTAATTTTCTTTTAGTCGTAACTCTTAATCAGGGGTTTTTTCTACGGAGATGTAATTAACATGATTATTATGTAAATATATTAATTCTGGAAGTAATGGATTCACAATGTCTGATATTTTATTATTTTTGCATTTAAATCAAATTAACTTGTATCTAACGATTCGTGGATAAGGCCCTTTCCGAACAAAATGTTATTTTTAAAAGGTGTCCAGTTTTCCCATCGTCAACATGCCGCAATACACTATTGGTGGGTCAAGCACCAGGAATCCCCTCCTAGCTCCACCAGCTCCATCAGCTCCACTAGCTCAAGCCATGATTACTGGGGTCCGGAGGGACAAGAATGATAATCTGGTGGTTTGCTATAACTGCTGCAAGGAGGGGCATTATGCCCACTAGTGCCCTCACCCCAAGCGACCACAAGGGACTACACCGAATCCGGTGGTTCGTGCCCGCGTCAACCACATCACCGCTGAGGAAGCTCAGGAGGCTTCTAAAGTCGTCTTGGGTATGTTCACCACCAACTCCATACCCATAGTAATCTTATTTGACTCTATGGAAACACACTCATTTGTATCCGAGAATTTTGTGAAAACCTATGAGTTGTAAGTACTTAGTTTAACTAAGCCTATGCTAATATCCACCCCTGGTAAGCAGACTCTAGCTAGCGTATATAGCCCAAGGATAAGGATAGAGATCCAAGGGATACTATTCTAGGTTGATCTGATCGTCATAGAATGCAGAGGCCTAGACACCATCCTAGGGATGGATTGGTTAATGAAGCATAAAGGAATGATAAACTATGCCAGCAAGTCAGTTACTGTGACCAACGATGAAGGAACCTCTATCACCTTCAAGATGGCTACCCGAGGACCAGAAAGAGCTCTACTCAACTAGATTTACCTAGAGGAAGTACCCGTAGCCCGGGAATACCCAGATGTCTTTCCAAAAGATCTGCAAGGAATGCCACCCAAGAGGGACATCGAGTTCCAGATCGAGCTTCTGCCCGGAACCACACCCATCTCCAAGCGACCCTATAAGATGGCCGCTAAGGAGCTAGTAGAGGTTAAGCGCCAGATAGAAGATCTCAAGCAGAAGGGATACATCAGACCAAACACTTATTCGTGGGGAGCACCCATCATCTTCACCGAAAAGAAGGACAAGACCAAGAGGATTTGTGCAGACTAAAAAGCCATGAATGAGATGACCATCAAGAATAAGTGTTTGATATTTTATTATTTTTGCGTTTAAATCAAATTAACTTGTATCTAACCGATTCGTGGATAAGGCCCTTTCCGAACAAAATGTTATTTTTAAAAGGTGTCCCATTTTCCCGTCGTCAGATTCTGGCACGCCCGGTGGGACATACGTCTCCCCTCATCTTTGAGTTCCGACATAAATTACAAAAAAAATAATATACGCAAGCAAAATATATTCATGTTGGACATGATATGACATAAAAAATATGTGTTCATACATGCTAAATATCTCATACTGCATTTTGTTTTTGGACAAATATAAAATGCGCATGAGAAAATTGGCATATAGTTTTCTTTCTGACAAGGATGGCGGGGCGAGTTCAACCTTTCATCACGGTGCGCTTTGGTTCATTTTGGATGGACGTCCCTATGGGTCCCTTCCAAGCGGCCAACAGTGGCAGTTCACTTGAGACAACTACTGCATCACCAACCCCAATAGGCTGGGACCAAGAAGTGGACTCCAAGCAACATGATGAGTTTGTCCCTGTCATGTCCAAGTCTGCTAAGAGAAGGCAAAGGGCAGTTGCGAAGGCATGTGAGGCCTCCTCACAAGAGTTGATCATTACTATTCATGAAGCAGCTTCCTCAGACGTGCTACCACCTGGGTTTACTAGGAGCACACGTGGCAAGGCGGGGATCCACAATCCCTCACCAAGGTTTTGTTACACAACACTTGGAGAGTGGCCTATTCATAAAAAGAAGACACATTCGTCAAAGGCGAAGCCAACTAACCCAATGGCAAGTTCTCCATTGGTTCATATAGTTGGAAAAGAGGTTGTAATGACAAAGCATAATGAAGATCCAATGGTGGTTGCACCATCGAAGCCCACAGTGGCAACATCTTCATCTACAAAGGTTATGCTGAATCAAACTCAGTGTTTGCAGCCACTTGATAAAGGCAAGGCTGTGATGGTGGATGAAACTCACCACCAACAGCCCTTGAACAAAGTCAAGAACAACACGATGGTGCAAGAAGCTTCACCATCTCATGACATAACATACAAGACAACAAGCCAACTTTGAGCTGATGCGCCGGAGTTCATCCCCACGTTGGTCAATAAATCTAGCAGGGCACGATGCAAATCAGAAAAGAAGCGCACACTCCGATGGCAAGGGGTTTATCTCACGCCCGAGGAGGTTAAATTGGGCTATATAGATCAAATGGAGGTGCCTTCTGATCCAGAGTCATCACTATCAGCAATACAATGTCCTTCCTTTAAAGGGTCATTCTCGTCGTCTCGACACCGTCGACACGGTGCAACACTCGCCAAGCTTGGATTAATTTCCCTATGGAGTTTGAGACCAGGGAGACAACTCGCCAGCGCAAGAAGGTGGGCCATACCATCTACAATAGAACAAGGGGGAATCACCCAAGAATTCAAGGAGGAAGGATTGATGCTTCAAATGCATTCCTAGAAATAAGTATCTACCAAACGTTGAGAGAATTGCTGCCAGGTGCTTCCACATCTGAAAATAGTGTGGGTGGCGCCATCATGAGACGAGCTAAGGCATTGGCCAACTGGCCAGAATACAAAAAATTCATAGAGCAAGACCCTTGGTGGCAAGTCTACATCAAGCAAGCTGCAAATGTTCGTGCGAAGCGAGCAGATTACAAGCGAAGAGAATTGTCCGTGCGAACAAAATCAGCATGTAGTGCAATTCAGGGACCAACTTCTCTGCTGCCTAGTCATGACTAGAGGGTGACAATAAAGAAGAGGGTGCCAAGCACATCCAAGAAGATGACAACAACATTATCTCCATGGCCGACTAGAAAAGAGGCTTTGAATAAATCAGTTGAGGTGTTTTCATCAATGCCGGTTGAGGTCAGAGAAACAGAGGACAACACAAGTGAAGCATCCTCTACCTCGGTGCATTTCAAAAGAAAGAAAGCTAGAAAAAAATAGTGTAATATGTCATGGTCCTGTAACTCTGAGTCTTACAAATTCTCACGACTCAAGTTATTCAGAGTCTCATAATCCCTTGTATGATGATGCAACTTATCCTGAAAATAATGCACCGGATGCTATAGAGTCTATCGAGCCAAATTCTCGTAGACGTCAACAACCTCGTGTTGAGCAAGTCCTAGCAACGAATGAGACCCTATCAATAGAACAGCTAGCTCAGCTCAGCTCAGAGCATCATTGCAACAAAAAGAAGATGAGTTGGCTGCTCTTCGACACAAAGTAGCAAATGGTGCGGGGCTAAAAAATAAGGGACAAGCCTCTACCAGCTAGAAAGACCACCAAGTGATGCCCGATGTTAGCCTGGAAGCAATTCAACGAGTGATCACTAAAGGGGTTAAGGAACAATAAATGCAATCACACTACTCTATGCGTTCGGGGTATGTTAAACCGTACCCTTCGGATGTTGATATGGTGCCTTTTCCGAGCAACTATCGGCAGCCACCGTTTAGTAAGTTTAATGGAAATGGGTCGCCGCATGAGCATATAGCTCATTTTCTAGTAGATTGCTAAGACACACCTCACAATGGAGCTCTCCTCCTACGACAGTTTGTACAAACACTGTCGGGGCCTGCCTTCACTTGGTATAACAAGTAGCCACCAAGCTCTATGAAAATTTTGGAACAGATGCAAGATGCTTTTCTCGAGCGTTTTTATAGTACACAAAGAACTGTTGGCATCACAGAACTAACACAAACAGAGCAGGGGCCAAATGAAAAAGCCGCTGACTTCATAAATAGATAGAGGAACCTTAGTCTTCAATGTCCTCAGCCCATTACAGAACATGAGGCCGTACGGATGTGTATGAACAACCTACGACCTGATATGGCCATTTATTTGCAAGGTGTATGCCCCATAACTTTTGAAGAGTTGGCATCCAAGGCAACTGACATTGAAATATATACTCAATATGTAGCTCGTCGTTCAAAGACAGTCGTAAAGCCAATAGATAAGAATGTTCCAAGAGATAAAGTTCCATTCAAGCTAGAGAAAGTTAGGCTATGGAAGCAACGACGATGTTCCCATCATTGCAAATAGATAGAGCAGCTCTAAGGAACAAAGAACTAAAAGGATCTCAAGCTGTCCGGAGGCCAACTCTTAGTGAGCGCCAGAGTAAAGAATACTCCTTCCCTGCAGAAGAGGTGCTAGATCTTTTTGCTGGTTTGCAAGAGTTGGACCTTATAAATCTTGAAAGGTCAAAAAGACCAGAAGAGGCCTCTAAGTTCAATGAACCAAATTTCTAACATTACCACCGCGTCTTGGGTCATACACTAAAATATTGTTTTGTGGTAAAAAAATATCATCCAGAAATTGATAGATGAGGGGACAATCAAAACAGACCTTTTGAAGAGTTTTAAGAAGGGAAAGAAAATGGCAGCTAACATCGCCACCATTCAAAATGATCTTGTGAGTTGTACATATTCCAATATGATTCCAAATTATGATCAACAAATGATGATGCCAAAGTCTGAGTTTGCTCCCATGGTTGTCTCAGGCGATGCACCATATCTCAATGAGCAGCTAGCACACTTCAGAGGGACACATGCCAACAAGTCCAACTCATCAAATTGTGGAAAATCAGAAGAGTGTGGCAGTCCCGAAAAAGGAGAAGCGTGCTCGAAGGACTAACGGTCAATGGTAAAGTCCCTCACTTCGTGGCAACAAGTTCAAAAAACTGGCACGACGTGAGGACGACACATGTGAAGACTTCAATGCTTTTATAGTCAGAGTCTTCGAAGAAGATGATGAACCATTGTACTTCCCGGAGGAAGAACCCCTACAAGTAGACCATGTTCAACTTAGATCGGGCCATCAGTTGGCGGACGTTTGCCCCCTCCTAAAAATCCTAGAAGCAAGGATGTAGCTTCAAATGAAATGACTGACCCCACTTCTAATGTGTCAGTTAAGTATGATGTAATTGCTCATTTGAAGAAAATACCAGCCATGCTTTTAGTTTATGATGCTCTGTGGCTATCTTATGATCTGCGAAAGGCTTTTATTACAACACTTTCATTTCCCAAGGATTATAGGGTAGAAGTGTCTCACACCGAAGAAAAATTAGCCGAGGTTCTAAATATGACATTCACAGATGAAGACCTACTATTAGGAGATAAGAAGCATAATCGTCCTCTCCTTATGTATGGTGAAATTGATGATTTGTCAGTAAATAGAATTATGATAGATGGGGGATCTGCTATAAATTTATTGCCTTACGATCAAATGTAATTATTCATGGCTTCAACCAGTCAGGCCAAGAGGCTATGGGCACTATAGCTTTGGTGTGTAAAATGGAAGCATTGTCTACTTATGTGACTTTCCATGTGATTGATGCTGCTACTTCATACAATGCCCTACTTGGTCGTCCATGGCTTCGTGAAAATCAAGTGGTGCCATCTACACTTCATCAATGCATCAAATACAAAGATGCTGAAGGAGAAACAACAACAATTTTTGCTAATACAAGGCCATTTACAGTAGCTGAATCTTTCTATGCTGATGCTAAATTTTACATTGAGCCCGTGGGTAAAATAGAAAAGTCAAATACAAAAGCAACATTGCAGCAAAGGTTCGCAAAAATGGAAGAAAGAGAAACCTCATCAACTCGAAAAATATATCAATATATACCAGCTGATTTGAGAAAGGAGGGGGAACCAATATTTCAGGTGGTGAATGAGCCATCCCCTGATAAAGGTATATAATTAACAATGCCTCCACCTTCTCTGATACAACACAAAATAAGACATGCACGAAATGAATTGCGCAAATTTGTTCCAACCAAAAATAAAGCTAGAACATACACACATGTTACTTTATCAAATAAAGATAATGAGTCTTTGCCTATTTCTTTATATGATAACAAGGTATTGTATATAATGCAACAAATGGGTTATGACACCCTCACAGGACCGTCTTTATATGGTGTCCGAGGGCACCTTGCACCATTTATGAAGCTGTTATCACAAGCACGACTGGACGCTCTGCATAAGGACAAGAAATTAATGGAAGAGAAATATGGCTTGGGTTATGAAGTTTGTATGACTTCAGCCGAGTTTATAGATACGACAGAAGCATCTCCACAAATGGAAGATGGAAACCAATCAACGGTTGATGAGTTGGAAGAAATTGATATCGGGACTCCTGATGATCCTCGTCCAATCTACATCAGCAAATATATGTCTGGAGAGAGTAAGGAAGAATACCATAAATTTGCTTCCTCAAATAAAGATGTATTTGCTTGGTCTTATGATGAAATACCAGGTTTATACCTCACAGTTGTAATGCATCGGTTAGCCGTACGAGAGGATGTTTCACCGGTAAAACAACCGCAAAGAAGGTTCTGCCCAGATGTCCTCCCAAAAATTGAAGCCGCGGTCGATAAACTCATAACTACAAGGTTTATTAGGGAAGTTAAGTACCCCAAGTGGGTTTCTAATATTGTCCCCATCAAAAAGAAGAATGGACAAACTCGTGTATGTGTTGATTTTAGAGATTTGAATAAAGCATGTCCAAAAGATGATTTTCCTATTCCTATTTCTGAAATTCTCATGGATGCCACTATGGGATACAAAATATTTTCTTTTATGGATGATTTTTCACGATATAATCAAATAAGAATGACACTAGAAGATGAAGAGTTAACCGCTTTTTGAACACCAAAAGGGATATATTGTTATAAAGTTATGCCCTTTGGATTAAAAAATGCAGGTGCCACGTACCAACGAGCCATGATAGTTGTCCTAGATGGGCTTCTACATGACATGGTAGAATGCTACATAGATAATATGGTAGAATGACACCAGAAGATGAAATGTGCATTTGCAGTATCATCTAGAAAATTTCTAGGATTTATCGTCACAAACCAGGGTATCCATGTTGACCAATCCAAAATAAAAGCCATAGTTAGGATGCCACCACCATTGAACCTGCATAAGCTAAAAAGCCTTCAAGGCCACTTGGCATATATCAGACGATTTATTTCAAATTTGTCAGGTCGATGCAAGCCTTTTTTTCTTGACTTATGAAAAAAGGGGTCCCTTCGAGTGGGATCAAGCGTGTCAAAATGCGTTTAATGAGATTAAGAAATACTTGATAAATCCACCTTTCCTAAATGCCCCAATCAAAGGGCGACCTCTTATATTATATACAGCGGCAATGCCAACATCCTTAGGCGCACTTTTAGCACAAAATAATGACATGGGAAAGGAAATGTCATTATATGTAACACCCCAAATTTTCAAAACAATAAATATATTATTAAATTCAATTTCTGGGATTATATATTTCTGAAAATACTTTTAATACTCTTTTATACACTTTTGAACTACAACATAGAGTATATGGCCAAACCAGTAGCTGAAAATTTTTGTATAGACTCCCAAGGCCAAGAAATGTTTTTGAGAATTTTTACCCACTTTGGAAATGCCCCAGAAGGTTTAAACTATTTTCTGCAATTATTTTAATCAGAAAACCTTGAAAAACAGTATCGGGCTCCCCTCCCTCCATTCTCCATCACCCGGCTGGCCCAGCCCACTCAAACCGCGCGCTCAGACTGACAATCGGACCCCACCTGTCGGCGCCGAACCCTTCCCCTCGCGCGCGCACCCGACATCGTGGCCCCACCCGTCAGCCTTCTCGTTCGCTCGCTCACGCCCGTTGGCCAGTGGCCCCCATCTGTCAGAGTCATCGTCTACCTCACGCCGTCGCCCCCAAATCACACCGGCCGACGCCTCTGAATTGGCGCCATTAAACGACCCCCCGCGCCTGGCCGACCGTTTTCCCCCGTTAAACAGCGCCTTTACGCCACGGGATCGCCGCTACGCGTGCATGGCCGAGCCATCGCCGGCGAGTAAAAGCTCTCCCCCGGTTTCCTTGCATGCGAGCCCCCTCCGACACCTTATTTAAACCCCCCTGCCTCCGCCGCGTTCGGTTGACGCATCCATTCGCACTTAGACCCAACAGAACGCCCGCACTTCGCCTGTTAGTGCCATCCCCCTGGTTCGTCTCCGGCCACCGCCCACCGTCGCCTCGGACCACCCCGGCCCACGCCTCCGCCACCGTCGTGACCGCAAGGACGTCCCCTACCTCGGCCACGTCTCCACTGGTCAAGGAGATCGCCGGAACACCATCGCCGACGAGGAGCCCGAACCACTCCGCCGTCTACCCTCGTCGCCGGCCACGCCCCGTCATCCCCGGACCACCGCCAAGGTACCATCGTGACCGCCGTAGTGCCCTCTTTCCGTTTCTAGGCTTAGCTAGGGCCGCCGTCGCTCGCCGTGGCCGCTGGCCCACTCGCCGTCGTCGGAGAAGACGACCGGCACGGGTCGAGTACCCGTGCCGTGTCGGATCTGATCCCGACCGTGCGATTCGCGATCGGACGACGCGCGTGAGCCCACGTACGCGATCTAATCCGCACCGTCGGATCTGGTCAAAGCGTTACGTTTTGATCTCGCGCGTTCGTTTTCATTTAAAACCGGCGTGCGATCTCGTGCGTCCACGTGGTACCCCTTCGCACGTTTTAATCCTGACCGTCCATCGTGACTTACGCGCCCCGCCTCGCCCTCGCGCGTCGGATCTGGATCCGACGGTCCAGATCGACCCGGCGCACGCGCACAGTGCGCGGGTTCACCGTGGGCCTGGCTCACCGTGGACCCGAGGGGTTTAAAATTTGAAAATAAATTCCAGAAAAGGTTTAAAACTTGTAAAATTCATATCTGGCGCGTCTGAACTCTAAAAATTGCCATTCCAATTTTAGAAAATTCATAATATTATTATCTACATGTTTATGCAATAAAAACAGTAGGTTTACATTGGACATTTCATGATTATTTAAATGAATGTTTAAATACCCTTAGGTTAAAAATGTAAAATTTAATTATTTAAATTCCAGTAAAGTTTATATTTATTTATTTCCTGTTGATATGAATAAATCACTAGGTTTCCTATGGAACCTTCAATTTTAAATTTATTAAAGGACTTAAAATTGAGAATAACCCCTTTTAGAACCCCTCTCTAAAAAGGACTACTTTTTAAATTCATTTAAAATTTCTTTAGGAGATAAACCACAGAACCTTAACAATTGAAATTATTTTATTTATAATCAAACCAACTTTAACTTATGTGTTCATAATGTAATGTTATATTGTTTGATTGAATGTGTTCTTTTTATTTTACTTTATATTAAAAAGACTACGACATCGCCGAGGAGCCGGAGTACTTCCCCGAAGTCCCTCCCTCTCCTTTTGCTGAACAAGGCAAGTCACCAAACAATTCTTTTGAACATATTGAACCCATGTTTGAATTGACTATCGCTAAAACACATAGGTTATATATGCATTAGTCAAACAAACCCTTACATTATATTTATTTAGGATCCCCCGACCTTGATGTGCAACCCAAGCCATGCTATCTCGCCTAACCTCCTTGTCACCATATGATCAATGATATTAGCTAGTGTCCAATGTATTGACACGACCGCTATAGGATAAAAATGAGTCGTAGCAAAATGGTTCTATTATATGATCCCCGTTACTTCTTATCCTTGGAAATTCTGTTGGTGATGAGTCATGGTTGTGAGTGTATGCATGGTGGGTTCCGGGTGCAAGCTAGGGTATTGGTCGGTAGCACCCGGGGCACTATTAAGACCGGTCTGAGGGATCCATTGCAATACACTTACGTACTAACCACAAGTCTAGTGGGTAAGTCCTAACTAAGGTATGGGTTGTTCCAAACCGAGGCCACCATTTGGAGATGGGTCAAGTTGCACCTGCGGGTGACTTGTATCAATGTGGCGCAAAAGGGGGTGCGACGTTAGCCGGGATGCGGCCCGGCGCGCCGGCGAAACCTAGAGCGGGTGGTTATCGCTTGGAACATCTCATATTGAGGTTTTGGCACGAGTTCCCATGAAATGGGTCATCTCGTTTGGGATGAGTGCGTGCCTTGTGGGTACAGTAGTACATCTCTGATCAGAGTCTTAAATCTTTTCGAAAAGTCGAGCCCACGGTCAAGGGCGGGTTGCGTGACATCCCCCAGTTAGATTACCTTGAATATGTATGTGCATGATGGATTGACATGTAAGGACTGTTGAGCGAGGTGGGGCTGACTGTACCCCTCGAGTTAGTTGAGGTTGATGATGTTCATGTTTACTTTCCGCGTGATTAAAATATGATTACACTAAATGCAATAACTGCAACTGCATTATTCTGCAATGTTAGCCATTATCCTTCCTTGTTTATTACCCTACATTATTATTTGCATTTGCGGTGGCTTGTTGAGTACTTTTTGTACTCATATCCGTTGGACCCCACAGAGGATGCTTACTTTGAAGACGGTCTGGAGTAGCGACCCAGTCGAGAAGAAAGATCCTGGAGAAGATGTTCGTCATGCCGTTTTCTAATTATTTCACTTTACTGTTTTTATTTAAAACAATGATGTAATAAATATGGTCTGCGTACCATGAACATTGTCGTATGTACGATTGTCGCATGATGAACCTCTTGTATTATTGTTTTTCTTATGAAATTCAATAATGTCTCGATTTGTTAAATCGGGGCCCTACAAGATGGTATCAGAGCCGACTCGACTGTAGGAAGCCAAACAGACCCGCCTAGCCATTAGCCGCAGGAAATTATTTCTCGAAAATCTACTTCATAAACTTTGTTCCTCTCCTCACTTTTATTCAACTTACTGTTTTGTAGATGCCGGTCTACCAAGTCCACAGCTACTGCCGCCACTACGAGGGCTTCGTCCGGGAGCTCCGTATGATGCTCACCTTCCTCGGGTTCCTCTTCGAGCCCGAATTTCAAGGAGTGTACCCCGACGAGTTCGCCGGGCCTTGCGACGTCTCCCTCACCGTCCACGGCTCCGGAGAACACCTGCCGCCCTACACCACCGCACTTGGAGGTCCGACTTTCGACGTCGCGTGCCAACGAGTCGCTCTCCAGGCCCTCATGGAGCTGAGGATGATCTACGACGATCGTCTTCAGAACTCGTCCTTCCGGCTCGTGCCGAAGCGTACTCCCGGAGCCCACCGTAGCATCTACCTCGGAGTTCACTCCGTGCGTGATCCGGTCATGGCCCGGCAGTCACGTCTTCTGCAGGCCATGGATGATCTCCACACCGAGGCGGTGCTCGACGCCGACGAGCACCATGAGGCGGTTGAGTTCCTTCGTGAAGAAACGAAGAACTTGATCCAGCAGAACGGCGAGTTGCAGCGCAAGATTATGCAGCTGCAGAAGGATATCGCGGAGATGGTTCCTCTTCTTCCAAGGAAGAAGAAACCCATCCGTGAGCCCCTCCCTCGCCCCAAGAGGATCCCGCCATGACCCTCCCCCGCCAGGCCCTCTACCAGCGCCCCTCCTCCACGCCCCGGCCTCGTCTCCGTCTCTAGCATCGAGAACTTTCTCGAGCCCACCATCTCTCTGGAGCCGCGCACTGGTGGTTCTGAGAGCACGGAGACCGCCTCCGGTGGCGAGTAGGCGTTAGGAGACACTATTTAAATAAAAATCATAATTTTGTATGTGGTGCCGTCTGCAACGAGTTGGGTTGTAGATGGAATAAGAGCTTGGATGTAATGAACAATTTATACCACTCGATATATTTTTGTGCTTGAATCTTATATGATATTTTTGATTTTATTATGGTTTCGTCATCTTTTGCTTTATCACTATGTATATTCAGAAGATGGCCGATCACCAGAACACCGGTTCCAACAATGGAGCAGGAGGGAGCCGTGATGCGCCCGAGGGTGTTGTACCCAACTGGGGTGCAACGGGCCCGCGTCAATCTGGGTCGCCTTCCGCCAACCACCCCACCTTGGCGAAGATGATGGCGAATCAGAACCACCTGATCACCGCCCTCCTCACCCAAATGCAGAACCAACAAGCTTAGTTGGACCGTCTGCAGAACGGGGAACCCGCCCCTCGCGCACCAGCACCCGCGCCCGCTCCGCAACTCTCTGAGTTCCTACGCGTGCGCCCGCCCATCTTTTCAAGCACCACCAACCCGATGGAGGCCGGAGATTGGCTTCGCACCATCGGAAAGAAGCTCGACCTCCTCCCCTGCACCGACCGGGAGCGGGTGGCCTTCGCCACTCACCAGCTCCAGGGTCCCGCCGCTGAATGGTGGGACAACTACCGTGAGTCCTAGCCAGAGGGCCACGTGGTGACTTGGGCGGAGTTCACCATCGCTTTTCGCGCCGCTCACGTCCCTGCCGGTGTCATCGCGGTAAAACAGCAGGAGTTCCGCGACCTGCAGCAAGGCAACCGGACTGTCATGGAGTACCTCCATGAGTTCAACCGCCTCGCCCGCTACGCACCGGAGGAAGTGCGCACCAACGCCCTCCGCCAAGCCAAGTTCCTCAGGGGACTTAAGGATGAGCTGTCCATCCAGCTCGTCGCCGCCGACTTCGCCGACTTCCAACGGTTGGTCAACAAAGCGCTCATCCAAGAGACTGAGCAGAACAAGCTGGACCTCAAGAAGAGGAAGATGATCGCCTTCAAGCATCAGCAGGCGAACTCTCAGAGGCCCCGCTTCGTCCCTCCGCCACCAGCGCCTGCCTACCATCCTCGGCCCGCCTACAGGCCACCTCACGCCGCCGGTGGATCCAACGCCGGGCATCCTCGCCCCGCTCCACCAGCTCCGGCCGCCCAGCCGACACCAGCCGCCAAGGCACCGGTCTTGAAGGATCGCCAAGGAAGGCCGGTCGTCTGCTTCAACTGCCGCAAGGAAGGGCACTATGCACACCAGTGTCCTCACCCCAAGCCAGCTCAGGGCGCGGCACCCAACCAAGCGGTTCGTGCCCGCGTCAACCACATCAGCGCGGAGGAAGCTCAGGAGGCTCCTGAAGTCGTGCTCGGTACGTTTACTGTGAATTCCGTACCGGCCGTCATATTATTTGACTCTGGAGCAACCCACACCTTCATCTCAGAAAATTTTGTGAAAATAAACGGACTGGACGTGCTCCCTCTACCCATTCCCATGGTGATTGCCACCCCCGGCAATAGGACCTCAGCCCGCTTATACAGCCCTAAGGTTCAAATTGATATCCAAGGAGTACTATTTCGGGCCGAGCCTGTCCTCATCCAACGCACCGGACTCGACCTTATACTAGGGATGGATTGGTTGATGAAGCACAAGGGAGTGATCGACTGTGCCAACAAGTCCGTCAGGGTGACCAACCCTGAAGGCGCAACCGTCACCTTTCGGATGACCAGTCGCAAACCACTCGGAGCATCCCTTCGCTCGATAGCTCTTGAAGAGGTGCCTATAGTCAAGGAGTTTGCGGATGTCTTCCTTGAAGATCTACCCGGAATGCCTCCCAAGCGGGACATCGAATTCAGAATCGAACTTGTCCCCGGGACCACTCCAATCTCCAAGCGCCCGTACCGAATGGCCGCCAATGAACTAGCTGAAGTCAAGAGCAACATCGAAGACCTAGAGCAGAAAGGGTATATCCGACCGAGTACCTCACCCTGGGGTGCACCGGTTATATTTGCCATGAAGAAGGACAAGACCAAGAGGATGTGCGTGGACTATAGAGCCCTGAACGACGTGACCATTAAGAACAAGTACCCATTGCCTCGGATCGACGATCTGTTCGATCAGCTGAAAGGATCCTCGGTGTTTTCCAAGATTGACCTCAGGTCAGGTTATCACCAGTTGAGGATTAGAGAAGAAGACATACCCAAGACTGCCTTCACCTCCCGCTATGGACTCTACGAGTACACCGTGATGTCGTTCGGACTCACGAATGCCCCGGCCTTTTTCATGAACATGATGAACAATGTATTCATGGAGTTCTTGGACAAGTTCATCGTGGTATTCATCGACGATATCCTCATATACTCCAAGACAAAGGAAGAGCACGAGACTCACCTCCGTCTGACCCTCGGAAAGCTAAGGGAGCAACAACTGTACGCCAAATACAGCAAATGCGAATTTTGGTCGTCTGAGGTGAAGTTCCTCGGCCATGTCATATCTGCCGGAGGAATAGCAGTGGACCCAACCACCGTTGGAGCAGTAACCAACTGGTTGCAGCCCACGACCGTGACCGAGATCCGGAGTTTTCTCGGATTTGCCGGATACTACCGCCGGTTCATCGAGAATTTTTCCAAGATCGCCAAGCCCATGACCAGACTTCTGCAGAAGGAAGTGAAGTTTGAGTGGACCCCCGACTGCGAAGAAAGCTTCCAGACCCTCAAGAAGAAGCTGGTGTCAGCTCCTATTCTGACTCTGCCAGACATCCGGAAAGACTTCCACGTCTACTGTGATGCCTCTCGTCAAGGATTGGGATGCGTCTTAATGCAAGAAGGGAAAGTGATATCCTACGCCTCCCGGCAACTGAGACCGCACGAGCTGAACTACCCAACCCACGACCTGGAACTAGCAGCCGTGGTTCATGCCTTGAAGATATGGAGACATTACCTTGTGGGGAATTGGTGCGAGGTCTTCACCGACCACAAGAGCCTCAAGTACATATTCACCCAACCAGATCTGAATCTCAGGCAAAGGAGATGGTTGGAACTGATCAAGGATTACGACTTGGGCATCCATTATCATCCGGGCAAAGCGAACGTGGTGGCAGACGCCCTTAGTCGAAAAGGATACTGCAATGCCATCATGATTCAAGACCAAGCTCCTTTACTGTATAAGGAGATGGAAAGGCTAAACCTAGGGATCACCACTCGAGCGTACCTCGCTGCCTTGGAGTCTCGGCCTGTCTTAATAGACCAGATCCGAGAAAAGCAGAAGGAAGATCCGGACATCCTGGAGATCCAGCAGAACATGAGGAAGGGTAAAGCCCCCGGATTTTCCGAGGACGAGCATGGTACCATCTGGTTCGGAAACCGGATCTGCGTACCCGACAGACCTGAGTTGAAGACCCTCATCCTTCAAGAAGCCCATGATACATTATGCTCCATCCATCCCGGGAGTACAAAGATGTACCAAGACCTAAAGGAAAAATATTGGTGGGTCAGCATGAAGAGAGAAATAGCAGAGTATGTGGCCAAGTGCGACACATGCCGACGAGTCAAGGCAGAGCATCAAAGGCCTGCCGGACTTCTTCAACCTCTCAAGGTCCCTGAATGGAAGTGGGAAGAGATAGGAATGGACTTCATCACAGGACTGCCCAGGACCCAAGGTGGTCACGACTCTATCTGGGTGATCGTCGACCGACTCACCAAGGTAGCTCACTTCGTTCCGGTCAAGACAACTTACACCGTCGCCAAGTTGGCTGAGTTGTATATGACCCGGATCGTGTGCCTCCACGGAGTTCCTAAGAAGATTGTATCTGACCGCGGGAGTCAGTTTACCTCCAAGTTTTGGAAGAACCTTCAAGAGGAACTCGGCACCCGGCTGAACTTTAGCACCGCCTATCATCCACAGACCGACGGTCAAACCGAAAGGGTCAACCAAATATTGGAGGATATGCTTAGAGCTTGCGCTCTAGACTTTGGTGGAATGTGGGACAAGAACTTACCATATGCGGAGTTCTCCTACAACAACAGCTATCAAGCCAGCCTGCAAATGTCCCCGTTCGAAGCACTCTATGGACGTAAGTGCAGAACGCCGTTGCTCTGGGACCAGACCGGAGAGTCACAACTGTTTGGGACTGATTTATTAAGAGAAGCTGAAGAGAAGGTTAAGATCATAAGAGACCGATTGAAGGCAGCCCAATCCAGGCAAAAGAGCTATGCCGACAACCGTCGAAGAGACCTGGCCTTTGAGGAGGGCGATTATGTCTATCTCCGAGTCACTCCCCTCCGTGGCACTCAGAGGTTCAACATGAAAGGCAAACTAGCACCCCGCTACGTCGGACCTTTCCAGATCCTCCGACGACAAGGAGAAGTGGCATATCAACTTGAATTGCCTCCATCCTTGGCAGGAGTTCATGATGTGTTCCATGTCTCTCAGCTGAAGAAGTGCCTCCGTGTACCCACCGAGCAAGCCGACCTTCAACAGCTTAATGTCCAAGAAGACTTGACCTACATAGAGAAACCCGTCAAAATCCTGGAAACCAAGGAAAGAGTAACCAGAAGTCGCGTTGTCCGCTTCTGCAAGGTCCAATGGAATAACCATCCCGCCGAAGAAGCCACTTGGGAAAAGGAAGACGAACTGAAGGCCCATTATCCCGAATTATTCGAGTAACGTTCCAATCTCGAGGACGAGATTCTTGTAAGGGGGATAGGTTTGTAACACCCCAAATTTTCAAAACAATAAATATATTATTAAATTCAATTTCTGGGATTATATATTTCTGAAAATACTTTTAATACTCTTTTATACACTTTTGAACTACAACATAGAGTATACGGCCAAACCAGTAGCTGAAAATTTTTGTATAGACTCCCAAGGCCAAGAAATGTTTTTGAGAATTTTTGCAAATTTTTACCCACTTTGGAAATGCCCTAAAAGGTTTAAACTATTTTCTGCAATTATTTTAATCAGAAAACCTTGAAAAACAGTATTGGGCTCCCCTCCCTCCATTCTCCCTCACCCGGCCGGCCCAGCCCACTCAACCCGCGCGCTCAGACTGACAATCGGACCCCACCTGTCGGCGCCGAACCCTTCCCCTCGCGCGCGCACCCGACATCGTGGCCCCACCCATCAGCCTTCTCGTTCGCTCGCTCACGCCCGCTGGCCAGTGGACCCCATCTGTCAGAGTCGTCGTCTACCTCGCGCCGTCGCCCCCAAATCACGCCGGCCGACGACCCCCGCCTCGGATCCGCCTCGCTGGCCCCTCCCGCATTGAATTGGCGCCATTAAACGACCCCCCGCGCCTGGCCGACCGTTTTCCCCCATTAAACAGCGCCTTTACGCCACGGGATCGCCGCTACGCGTGCATGGCCGAGCCATCGCCTGCGAGTAAAAGATCTCCCCCGGTTTCCTTGCATGCGAGCCCCCTCCGACACCTTATTTAAACCCCCCTGCCTCCGCCGCGTTCGGTTCACGCATCCATTCGCACTTAGACCCAACAGAACGCCTGCACTTCGCCTGTTAGCGCCATCCCCCTGGTTCGTCTTCGGCCACCGCCCACCGTCGCCTCGGACCACCCCGGCCCGCGCCTCCGCCACCGTCGTGACCGCAAGGACGTCCCCTACCTCGGCCACGTCTCCACTGGTCAAGGAGATCACCGGAACACCATCGCCGACGAGGAGCCCGAACCACTCCGCCGTCTACCCTCGTCGCCGGCCACGCCCCGTCATCCCCGGACCACCGCCAAGGTACCATCGTGACTGCCGTAGTGCCCTCTTTCCGTTTCTAGGCTTAGCTAGGGCCGCCGTCGCTCGCCGTGGCCGCTGGCCCACTCGCCGTCGTCGGAGAAGACGACCGGCACGGGTCGAGTACCCGTGCCATGTCGGATCTGATCCCGACTGTGCGATCGCGATCGGACGACGCGCGTGAGCCCACGTACGCGATC
Organism: Zizania palustris; assembly: GCA_019279435.1. Classification (NCBI taxonomy): domain Eukaryota; kingdom Viridiplantae; phylum Streptophyta; class Magnoliopsida; order Poales; family Poaceae; genus Zizania; species Zizania palustris. The sequence continues at coordinate 63,327,280 of JAAALK010000285.1, read as the reverse complement.
TAATCCGCACCGTCGGATCTGGTCAAAGCGTTACGTTTTGATCTCGCGCGTTCGTTTTCATTTAAAACCGGCGTGCGATCTCGTGCGTCCACGTGGTACCCCTTCGCACGTTTTAATCCTGACCGTCCATCGTGACTTACGCGCCCCGCCTCGCCCTCGCGCGTCGGATCTGGATCCGACGGTCCAGATCGACCCGGCGCACGCGCACAGTGCGCGGGTTCACCGTGGGCCTGGCTCACCGTGGACCCGAGGGGTTTAAAATTTGAAAATAAATTCCAGAAAAGGTTTAAAACTTGTAAAATTCATATCTGGCGCGTCTGAACTCTAAAAATTGCCATTCCAATTTTAGAAAATTCATAATATTATTCTCTACATGTTTATGCAATAAAAACAGTAGGTTTACATTGGACATTTCATGATTATTTAAATGAATGTTTAAATACCCTTAGGTTAAAAATGTAAAATTTAATTATTTAAATTCCAGTAAAGTTTATATTTATTTATTTCCTGTTGATATGAATAAATCACTAGGTTTCCTATGGAACCTTCAATTTTAAATTTATTAAAGGACTTAAAATTGAGAATAACCCCTTTTAGAACCCCTCTCTAAAAAGGACTACTTTTTAAATTCATTTAAAATTTCTTTAGGAGATAAACCACAGAACCTTAACAATTGAAATTATTTTATTTATAATCAAACCAACTTTAACTTATGTGTTCATAATGTAATGTTATATTGTTTGATTGAATGTGTTCTTTTTATTTTACTTTATATTAAAAAGACTACGACGTCGCCGAGGAGCCGGAGTACTTCCCCGAAGTCCCTCCCTCTCCTTTTGCTGAACAAGGCAAGTCACCAAACAATTCTTTTGAACATATTGAACCCATGTTTGAATTGACTATCGCTAAAACACATAGGTTATATATGCATTAGTCAAACGAACCCTTACATTATATTTATTTAGGATCCCCCGACCTTGATGTGAAACCCAAGCCATGCTATCTCGCCTAACCTCCTTGTCACCATATGATCAATGATATTAGCTAGTGTCCAATGTATTGACACGGCCGCTATAGGATAAAAATGAGTCGTAGCAAAATGGTTCTATTATATGATCCCCGTTACTTCTTATCCTTGGAAATTCTGTTGGTGATGAGTCATGGTTGTGAGTGTATGCATGGTGGGTTCCGGGTGCAAGCTAGGGTATTGGTCGGTAGCACCCGGGGCACTATAAGGACCGGTCTGAGGGATCCGTTGCAATACACTTACGTACTAACCACAAGTCTAGTGGGTAAGTCCTAACTAAGGTATGGGTTGTTCCAAACCGAGGCCACCATTTGGAGATGGATCAAGTTGCACCTGCGGGTGACTTGTATCAATGTGGCGCAAAAGGGGGTGCGACGTTAGCCGGGATGCGGCCCGGCGCGCCGGCGAAACCTAGAGCGGGTGGTTATCGCTTGGAACATCTCATATTGAGGTTTTGGCACGAGTTCCCGTGAAATGGGTCATCTCGTTTGGGATGAGTGCGTGCCTTGTGGGTATAGTAGTACATCTCTGATCAGAGTCTTAAATCTTTTCGAAAAGTCGAGCCCACGGTCAAGGGCGGGTTGCGTGACATCCCCCAGTTAGATTACCTTGAATATGTATGTGCATGATGGATTGACATGTAAGGACTGTTGAGCGAGGTGGGGCTGACTGTACCCCTCGAGTTAGTTGAGGTTGATGATGTTCATGTTTACTTTCCGCGTGATTAAAATATGATTACACTAAATGCAATAACTGCAACTGCATTATTCTGCAATGTTAGCCATTATCCTTCCTTGTTTATTACCCTACATTATTATTTGCATTTGCGGTGGCTTGTTGAGTACTTTTTGTACTCATACCCGTTGGACCCCACAGAGGATGCTTACTTTGAAGACGGTCTGGAGTAGCGACCCAGTCGAGAAGAAAGATCCTGGAGAAGATGTTCGTCATGCCGTTTTCTAATTATTTCACTTTACTGTTTTTATTTAAAACAATGATGTAATAAATATGGTCTGCGTACCATGAACATTGTCGTATGTACGATTGTCGCATGATGAACCTCTTGTATTATTGTTTTTCTTATGAAATTCAATAATGTCTCGATTTGTTAAATCGGGGCGCTACATTATCCTACCTTAGTCCACATTAGTGGGGGCAGAGTGTAATTATCCAGACATGGAAAAAAACATGTCTAGCACTTGTATTCACAGCCCAAAAACTTCGACACTACATGTTGGAGCATATTGTGCACCTCGTTTCAAGAGCAGACCCTCTAAGATATATATTGAATAAAATGGTACTCTCAGGAAGACTAGCTAAGTGGGCAATGTTCTTGTCACAATTTTATATCACTTTTGTCCCCCAAAAATCAGTAAAAGGACAAGCATTGGCTGATTTTCTCGCAACACATCCTGTACTAGACGATTTTCCTATCGACGATGATTTACCTGATAAGGAGGTACTTGCTACGTCGGTTACAAGTTCATCATGGAAAATGTATTTTGATGGTGCCTGTCGCCAATTAGGGGCCGGTGCAGGAGTAGTGTTCATCACGCCCAACGAAGGCATAATACCATATTCATTTACATTAACAACAGCGGTCTCCGATAATGCTGCTTAGTATGAAGCATTGATAATTGGGCTTGAGATAGCCTTAATTATGAGGCTGGACACACTATCCATCTATGGATATTCCCAACTGATAATTAATCAACTCTTGGATATATATATACAGTAAAGAAAGAAGGGTTATTACCATATTTCTCTAGAGCAAAACACCTAATGACCATGTTCGTCGAATTAAATATTGAACATGTTGTAAGATGTCAAAATGAAAAGGTTGATGCATTAGCAAGATTAGCTACTAGAATGTCACTAAGTGCTTACCAAACGATGGATATTCGAGTGGAGGAACATATAGTGTTACCGATACTCACTGAAAATGAAGAAGCGACTGATGCGGCAATGACGACACATGTGTGTCAGATTGAAATAAGAGACTGGATGTCACCCTTCCTCGATTATCTACTCCATGGATATCTACCTTTAGAGTCAACTAAACGAGCAAGAATTCAAAAAAGAGTAACACAATATACATGTATAAATGACAAGCTTTATCGGCATTCATATGACGACATATTGTTACGTTGTATAGCTCACAATGAAGTGGTAGATGTCTTGAATGAAGTATATGCCGGAGTTTGTGGGTCACATCAATCGGGGCCCAAGCTATATTATCAATTAAAGAATTTAGGATATTATTGGCCAACCATGTCCGAGGATTTCATAAAATTCTCAAAGAAATGTCATGAATGTCAAATACACGCTGATTTTATCCATCAGTTACATCCAACGACCATGTCATGGCCATTTGAAATGTGGGGAATGGATGTAATAGGACCGGTACAACCTCCATCATCTAAAGGCCATAAATTCATTTTGGCTGCAACCGATTACTTCTCCAAATGGTCAGAAGTCGTACCACTAAGAGAAGTCAAGGCTAGAAATGTAGAAAACTTTATAATAACACATCTCATATATAGATTTGGCGTACCAGCCAAAATTATGTCCGATAATGGCTCCCCATTTAAAAATGAGGTTATAAGGAGGTTGTGTGTCAAGTTTAAAATTAAGCATAATTTTTCTACATCATATAATGCGATAGCTAATGGACAAGCGGAAGCATTTAACAAAACAATATGTAAAATTTTAAAGAAAGTCATTGCCAAAAACAAACGAGAGTGGCATGATAAGCTTCTCGAGGCATTATGGGCATATAGAACGACAACACGTACCCCAACTGGGATGACCCCTTATTCATTAGTATTTGGTGGTGAAGCAGTACTACCTATAGAAGTACAAATTCCATTGCTAAGGGTTGCTATTCATGAAAATATAGCAGAGGTTGGAGCTGAAAAGTTGGAGGGAAAACGACTGCAGGCACTACAAAATCTAGAGGCTTATCAAGCCAGAGTGTCACGCGCCTTCGATAAACGGCTCAAGAGAAGGTCATTTAAAAAAGAAGACTTAGTCCTTGCGGTCATGCGTCCTATGAATATTACACATCGGATGCAAGGAAAATTCAAGCCTAAATGGGAAGGTCCTTATGTCGTGAAAGAAGTATATTCTAGTGGGGCATATAGAATCATTTCTCTCGATGGTGAGTATTACCCAGCTCTGATAAATGGAAAGTTCTTAAAACGTTATTATGCATAAAAATAATAACGAATAAAAAATAAACCTTTTTAAAGATATGTGATAATGAGTAATTAAAAATGCTCTCATTCGCAAAAATTCAAATAGTCAAGTACATATAACAATCTGAGTACATAAATGAAATGCTCCAACCCTCATGAGCCTAAACTGTGGATACATAAAAAAAGAATAAGAAAACGACTAAATATACAATGCTCCATTTCATGAGGTTGCATACCTTACATCAGTGAATATAGGTGCATATACAATCTAGAAAATGGAATGATACTCCAAACCTCATAATCCCAAAATAAATCAAAATTAAACAAGGAGGTTCTTTAGCCTAAAATAAATATGGTGTGCAGACAGCAAAAGACTCCAAAATAATGGGAGTGTTTGGTACAATATAAAGCAAGCATTACATGAGCAATAAGCGTTTACATATCAAGAAATGTAAATAATTCGACGCTACTTTAAATAAATCAACTACCAACACACACATATATATAGACCACACATTGCACAACCAAGCTTGCTGATATAAACAATGATCTAAAAAGAATAAAAAAATGAGATTCAATGAACAATGAAAGTTTATGTCTTATGAGTCAGATGATCATGTAAACATAAAGTTCCAACACAAGCAAGATAAAACGAGGATAAATAAAGGGAACATGACTAGTCTGAGAGCTATCGGACCATGTCTTCACACTCTCCAAGAGATCAAGGCGGTTGGTTCCAAATAAAAAAATACCTCTCAATTATCTCAATAAATATTCAAAAGCTAACAAATTTGGCATGATATTGCACCCACATATAGCTCCCCATACCTCAAAATACATTGTATACATCTCATGACATGACATGGTTATATCTTGAGAAAATATTGTGATATATATCCTAAATAAAATCAACATGTGTATCAGTATATATATATACAAAAAATTATATTTCGAGCTTTGGATGCAAAAAAAGACATACATTTTTTTATTTATTATCTTTTTGCATCCACAGCTCGAGGGGGCATCTATTGACACTGATTTTGGCTCCTTAATATAGTTGCAACAAAAAAATATATTAAATATATACATAAAATATGTGCGACACTTTTAGTGGTATGAAATATTCCGGTACTCAGCAAGTATAAAAAACATATATAAAATATATATCCAAGAATAACACCATCAACATACAAGAAACATTATATATATACACACACACACACACACACGTGAATGAGAGCCTCTCTGCCTAGTGGTTTGAAATATAAATTTGGTCGCAACACCTACATTAAAAAAATATATTATATTGGTGTGATATCGAAATATATATATATATAAACATATAATAAATGTCTCATGGTATGAGATATCATGTTTATTATCAAGACTGCATGGACATGCTATATAAATAATTGTATAGATATACACACGTATAAAATAAATAATATGTGTCTTTATACCGATGAGAAAATATGATATTTATCGGTATGTCAACGGACATGTGTCATTAAAAGATAGGCAATAATTGATTGAAAAAGAAGTAACCATAGCTAATTTCTTCTACTGTAAAGTGGCATTAACCTCAGTAAGATATTTGTTTTGTGGGCTGTTGTGTGACCGCCTTTCACATGGCATTCTATTGATCAAAAAAAGGTAGAAAGCGGGAATCGTTGCGTGCGCAGGAAACCAAATATCTCATGAAATAGATTTTGCATGTGTAGTGGATTGCTTGCATTTTTCTCTATCAGGGCAGTAGACATGCAGTAGTCAAATCCACTAGCACACTAGCCCCTGCTTCCATTTTCTCAAGCTTGCATGCACCCACAAGAAGTAGTACTGCATGTACACCAGCTCTGAACTTTTGCATGCACAAAAAAAATAGTTGGCGGATAAAAAAAATGACGTTGAATGGAGATGATTGCATGGGCAGGAACCCACTCCAGTGCCTAGTTCTAGGTTATGCATGCGCCGGAACCCACTCCAGTGCCACAATGCTAAGTACAACAACAGATGTACATGAAGCGACCTTTGCATGCCATTTGACTGATAAAAAAATCAAAAAAGGGCGATTGTGCAGCACAACATGCAGTAGGCTTCTCCCACGCGCGCAGTCAAACCACGTCGTTGCGCAAGTTCAGCCACGTTCTCTCCCACGCATGCACTGTGCACGTCCTACTGCTCCACCTCGCGCACGTCCTCCACGTCTGGCGAAGGAGGCTTCTTCTGCTGCTCCTGGCCTGTTTCTCTATAAATATCACAGCGCACAACGCAAATAAAAGGCTTTTTTCTACGGAGGAGAGCACAAGTGTTGCTAGTCTTTTTAGTCCACATACGCACCGAGCACACGCTCAAAAGAACAAAGAAGCACACAGAGGAAGAAAGAAGATAGGGAGAGGCTCAATACTCCTTCTACTATTCCGCTAGCAAGTTCTATAATCTCTAGAAGAAAAGAAATGTTGTTAAGGTATAAAAATCATGTTCTTTATTTGTATCTTCTCTTTTGGTCTCAATTAAATGCATCATCTAATAATCTTTTAGGCTCAGCCTTTTGGTACAAGCCTAGGAATGCATCTCATAAAAACATACATATCATAGTTCTAGGCTAGGCCTTTTGGTACAAGCCTAGAAATGCATATCGTAAATCATAGTCCTAAACTCGGCTTTTTGGTATAAGTTTAGGAATGCATATACATATCATAGTCTTAAGCTCGGCCTTTTTGTACAAGCCTAGGAATGCACATCATAATCCTAAACTCGGCCTTTTGGTACAAGTTTAGGAATGCATATACATATTATAGTTCTAGGCTAGGCCTTTTGGTACAAGCCTAGGAATGCACATTATAATCCTAAACTCGGCCTTTTGGTACAAGTTTAGGAATGCATTATCTCATAATCTTAGGCTCGGCCTTTTGATACAAGCCTATGAATGCATATACATATCATAGTCCTAGGCTCGGCCTTTTGGTACAAGCCTAGGAATACAAATCATAATCTTAAACTCAGCCTTTTGGTACAAGTTTAGAAATGCAAATGCATATCATAGTCCTAGGCTAGGCCTTTTGGTATAAGCCTAGGAATGCGCATCATAATCCTAAACTCGGCCTTTTGGTACAAGTTTAGGAATGCATCATCTCATAATCTTAGACTCGGCCTTTTGGTACAAGGCTAAGAATGCATCTCATAAAAACATACATGTCATAGTTCTAGGCTCGGCCTTTTGGTACAAGCTTAAAATGCATATCGTAAATCATAATCCTAAACTCGGCCTTTTGGTACAAGTTTAGGAATGCATATACATATCATAGTCTTAGGCTAGGCCTTTTGGTACAATCCTAGGAATGTACATCATAATTCTAAACTCGGCCTTTTGGTACAATTTTGGGAATGCAGCATCTCATAATCTTAGGCTCAGCCTTTTGGTACAAGCCTAGGAATGCATCTCATAAAAACATGCATATCATAGTTCTAGGCTCGGCCTTTTGGTACAAGCCTAGAAATGCATATCGTAAATCATAGTCCTAAACTTGGCCTTTTGGTATAAGTTTAGAAATACATATTCGTATCATAGTCCTAGGCCCGGCCTTTTGGTACAAGCCTAGGAATGCACATCGTAATCCTAAACTCGGCCTTTTGGTAGAAGTTTAGGAATGAATATCATAAATCATAATCCTAAACTCGGCCTTTTAGTACAAGTTTAGGAATATTTTCATATAGGCTCTATGGTATAAATATAAGGTCAAAAATGCCTACAAATGACTCATAAGCATGTTATGATAAATACTTGCATTTCTCACATTCATATAGAAATAGTGCAAATTGCATACATATGCATAAGTAACTCATGCAACGATATCATAAATAATTAAGCCTCAATATTCAAGGCATGGTCAAAATAAAAATAAGTAGTTGAACTAAGTTATAGTTCGGATATAAAAATAAGCCGATGGCATAATGGCACCATACCAAAGAAGATAAATCATGCCATATACGCATAAATGACATGGTCATGATATTCACGCTAACAAAGACGACAAGCATTTATGTGCTATACATGCTTAACAAAAACCAATGTGGAGAAAAATCAAGACACTTATTCAACGACGATGGAGCTAGGATAGAATATTTGTTGGCGTAAAAGATTACGCTAACAGGTTTTCAGAGATTGAAAACTAACAAACGAAGCGTTTGTGAAGCAAACTATTTCAAGCCTCCGAATGGATAATAACTCAAAACAGTTCGATGATGTATATTGAATAACTCAGTTTTAGACCCCTATTACAGGGTAAAACGGGGGTATTTATAGGCCCAAACATTAAGGAAAAGACCTTTTTACCCCTCTGTTACAACCGACATAGTGGAAACTATTCAGTACCCGTAATAAGGCTAAAACGGTAAAAGACAAATCTATGAGAAAGAAGATAAGTCTTCCATCCTAGATGGCAAAGAAGCTCTCGGAAGAGTCAATGTTCGAAGATATACTCCGAACTAAAGTTCGCCTTCATCCTTCGAACTTGATCCACTATACTTCCGGAGTTAGACGCTAGAAGCCTTTGATTAAATCACCTGCCTTTGTCTTGCTACAACAATAGCCCTGAAGATGAAGTATTTTCCCCCAACAGTAGCCCCTCGAATATGCTTCTCCACTAGAGCAGTATACGCAACAAAAATAATCATGCGTAGGGCTTAACAGATTTAATCAACCTCCGAAATATACGGAGATTCAAAACTCCGAATCAACTTCTAATAAAATTACATTCGAATTATCTTGGAATTAACTTAAAGAGCTCGAAAGCTTTTTTAGACTTAGAAGAAATATCCATTGGCTTTTTCCTTCCAGCGGAAGTTACGCAATGCGTTAACTTTGCAAGGGGTAACGGTCAAGAATGCGAAACGGCAAACGTAAACGGTAAAAAATCATGGGCCTGGGCTATAAATAGAGGACCCAGACCCTTCTCGGATACCCTTCTCACCGCTTTTGTGCAAACAAGCCCTAGCCTCTAGATTTCTTCTTTAGCAACCAGTGCGACTTCATGGCGAAGACAAGCTTCAAGGTCCCTGGGGCAGCTTCGGCCCTAGCCCGGCAGCAGACTACGGCCGCGGCGGCAGCAGCAGCGCCTTCAGTTGTGGTGGCTCCGACGGTAGCAGTAGCAGCACCAGTGGCGGTGCCAGCAAAGAATCCCCAAAATGTTGGTCCTCACGATCTCCTCCCAGCATCTTCGAAGTATTCGGACCAGTCTTATCAACTGGGGCCATCAACCTGCAAGAGGGAGTCGATCGCAGCAGCATTGGAGGGAAAAATTAGCTCGGAGGTCATAATCCGTAAACATTGAAAAGAGGCCATCCCTTCGCCAAGGCCTAGAGAAGTTGTAGTCTTCGAAGCCTTCTTTGAAGCGGGGTTAGGACTTCCGGCAGTCGACTTCCTATCGGAGGTACTGGATTTATTTCACGTCACCCTTCCCCAACTATCTCCAAACGCAATAGCCCGCTTGGCCATCTTCGACTGGGTGCTGCGAGTTGAGGGCTGCGAAGGAAGAGCGGAGATTTTCGCTGCACTACACAGAGCATCATGCCAACCGAAGACATACCTAGGCTTCAGAGGAGAGAAGATCATGGTAGCCTTTGGCAGCATCAACTTCCGACTTCGGGACGAATTTCAGCTAAGATTTCCGGCGAAGGCCATCAATGCCAGATGGTACACAGATTGGATCCTCCGGTGGTTCTACGCCGAAGTTGGGGCAGGCAGTCGTCTGGCCAGACCTCTGCAAGACATAAACTTCCGAAGGGAAGCCCAAGTTCACCCAGATCCCGGCCATCTCGAAGCTCGCCTCAGCCTGCTCCAAAGGATTAGTCGCCGCATGAGCATGCGGGACTTAGCAGAGGAGTTCATCGGACTCCAAATTCCCCCTCTGATGGCCAACTGACCTATCACCTTCGAAGAGGATCCGGATGGCGTATTCCGAAAACTCTCTTGGAACTCAAGCCCTGTAGGTAACTTTGAAAACATGTTATATATATATTTGTTTGATGAAATGACTAACGCCAACTTATCTTTTAGCTTCTCAAGCCCCCATGACTCCGGAGCAAGTTGTTCGAGCTTCGGAGAAGATTCTGGGAGTTCCAACTCTAGCTGAGAAGGAGTGGAGAATGAAGCTAGTGGGCAATTGGGAGCGGCTCAACCGAGTATGGGGTGTACTCGGAGTTGCTCCCCCTCCTCTTCCAGACTGGGTACCTTCAGAGAAAGGGCGAAAGAAGAGGAAGGCGGAGGCCGGAACTTCAGCTCCTGTTAATACTCCGGCAAAAAAGGTAGCCCGAAAGCCAAAGAAAGTGGCGCCTTCAAGTCCAGTGGCTTCGGTCATCGATTCCTCTCAGGACGAAGGAAGAATCCTCATTGACTTGATCGACGAGGACGAACCCCATGCGAATGCAAACACTGGCGATGCCGCAAACGTGCCAGATGTTTCGAGTAGCTCCGGGCAGGCTGGGACTTCGGCTGTCCAGCTAGACTGCCGAGTGAAGAGGCCCCTATGACTGAAGGCGGAGTCCAAGTTGCTGCTGAGCCACCTGCAATTACGGACAAAGTGATGGTTGTAGCTCCAAGAGAGGCTTCAACAGTCAACCCTTCGGTTCTAGGATTCGAATCGGATGAAGACTTCGAGGTAGCCTTTGACCCTCCGAGCAGCCTCGTACTCACCCGCCGACAGCACTTCGGAGGTAAACTTCGCATGAAACCTTTGTTCCTTTTTCCTGCAAAATTATGCAATATATAATACCTTTGTCTTGGCAGGGTCCGCTCCTACAGAAGTGGCTCCTTCCGAAGATACGACTCTGGGGGCTTCAACATCTCCGGGGCCAATTCCAGAGGTTGCACAGATGGGGCCTGGAAAAGGTAAAGGCAAAATGGACCCCTTTCCTGCTCCGAATTCAGGTTTAACTCCATCTGAATCAACAGACGGAGGTCAATCTATGGAGGGGGGCCAATCTACCGAGGTCTTCGAAGAGGCAGCACAGCGCTCCGACCCCTCGCCGAACGAAGACGATCAGAGGGCCCTGTCTATGCTCCCCCTTCTAGCTCCTTTCTTGGAGCGAAGGACCGGACTTCGGACCCTGCTCGAGCCTTTGGATCGAGCTAACCGCGAAGTTGGGGAGACGAACTTAGTGGCCCTCCTTAGCGAAGCTAAGGGCTCGGAGCTCAACGCCGCCTTGGAACAGGCAGCCTACCAGGTACAAAGTATCTGCAAAACAAGATTAATTTCAGCTTACAGATAGTTTCTCACCTTGCTTTTTTCTCTTCGCAGCAAATAGTTTTGGCTCAAGCCGCAGCTGTCTCGAACGAGCGGGGAAGTCTTCGTCTTCAGGAGAAGGTTACTGCTCTCCAGAGGAGTCTTAACGTCTTTGAAGTTCGAGTTTCCCGCTTAGACGAAATGGTTTCGGTGGAGAGGAGGGCCAGACAAAATCTGGAGGCTGCAAATAAAAAGCTCGAAGCCAAACAAATTGTGCTTCGGGCTGAGATAGAAAGAATGCGGGCAGAGAACACTACGACGGGGGCTGAGCTAGTTAAGATCCAAGAAGAAAAGGCTAAAGCTACGGAGGAGGCTAGCAACCTACTTAGCCAGAAGAGTTCTCTGGCTACGGAGGCAGCTAGGCTCTCCGCTGTGGTGGATGAACTGACTTCGTCAAAGGATGCTTTGATTGAAGATAAGGTAAAACCAGAGAAGGTAGCTGCGGAGGTCATGAACAATCTCTTAGGCGTTCTAGAGTACTTCAGTACTCTTTGGACACTACCTTCGAAGGACAACGTCCCCCTTGTCCGACGGCTAAATATGATCCAAGGAGCTGCGAAGATGATGAAGACAACATGCATTCGGTATGGAGAGATCTCCGGCTAAGTGGCTGCTCTTGGAGTACTTCGCTACTACGAAGATCTAGGGCTATCGATAACGCCAGCCTCGGGGACGGCTCCCGTTACCTTCGACGAGAACCAACTTCTTAATCCTTCTAAAGACGTGGCCGCAGCTTGGCAAGCCTTCTAAGCTTCATGGAGAGCCGAAGGTCGCACTGCGATCAAGGCTTGGATCGATGAAGGGCATCGCCAGAAGCAAGCTCGGTCTCAAGCCTCGAGCAGCCAGCCTCCACCGAACCCGCAGGTCTAGCTTTGTTTTAGGATCCCGACTATGTAAAAAATCTTGTTTTCATACATTATGAATGAAAATTTACTTATCATGTTTTTAGGCTTCTCAACCCCGTATGGATGATGTCGAAGTGTTAAACATTACCGAAGAACTCCGCCTGCTATGGGCTACCTTCGATCTTTTAAAACTTCATAAACGACCTCGATTTTTGATTCCTCGAGATAGCTCCGGTGCAATTGCGCCCGAAATATGTAAAGATATATTATCTTATATTAAGGAGGAAGAAAAAGAAGTTAACTTGGAAACTTCGTCTTCTGAAGACATTGCGTGGTCCGAGGACGAAGGTATTGCTGAAGATCAAGGGAAAAAACCTGAAGAACTTCGAAGCTGGGAAAGGAGCCCCGAACGACTTCGAACTTAGGCTGAACTTCAACAAGAACAAAAAGATTTTAGAGCTTCGAAGAGAGGTAGAAGAGTTAAACGCAAGGTTGTTAGAACTCCCGGTTCTGGAACTAGTCGTTCCGAGTTTAGTGGTAACTCTAGAGATTGAAGGGGTCTTCGATTCCTTCTCGGCATAGACACCGATTTTTCGTGATGTAATGTAATCAGTTCGAATAATAAAGATTGATTTTTAAAATTGTCTCCTTACTTCCCAGAACCTCTTTGGGCGTAAGCAACTTCGAACTATACTCAAAGATGGTTAGGCGCAAAGAAAAACTTAGGAGTACAATTTTGGAGGCTCAGAGCCCCTCAGCAACTTAAAGATTAATTAAAATCTTACAAAACGTCTTCGACTACTTGGAGTGTGAAAATTGGTAACTTAGTACCTTTTGTTTTGAAAGAAGTCACCTCGGACAAACTTTCTGGACACTTTAGTGTCCCAAACGATTGGTCACTTTGGACTCTTTTCACAGATATTCGAAGCTTATCAGCTCAAACTCTGTTTTGTTTTGGCCTCCTTCGGCTCTTTTTGCGAATGCTATCAAACCAGTGGTTTGGATTCGCAGTGGTCTCCTTGGACTCTTTTTACGGATGCTTTCAAGCCGGAGCTTGGAATCCGCATTATTTGGTCTCCTTCGACTCTTTTTATGGATGCTTTCAAGCCGGTGGCTTGGAATCTGTTTTTCAGTGACTTTCCCACCTCGTCAAAAGCTTCGAACCAGTGGTTCGAAGTCCGAAAATTTGGTTCAAATTAATGACACTTCCCTCCCAGCCAACTTCGTTCTTCCAGTGCGTCCACTAGAAGTATGAAGTGTTTGAGAGGTAGGCATTATCTGAACCATGAGCTTTATTAATTCAGAAGGTATTTACAAATGATTACAAGGAGCCCCTATGCGAAATATCGCTTTAAGTGCTCCGCATGCCATGTATGTGCTAACTCTTCACCTTTAAAGTAGCTAACTTATAAGAACCAGGGCGTCATGAACGGAGAATTGTATATGGGCCTTCCTATTTATTCCCTAGTTTCCGTGGTGCTATAACACTTCGCACAACAAGATGACCGGGCTTAAGTTCATTAAGCTTGACCTTCAGGTCAAACCAAGTCTTCGTCTACTGATGATACTTTGATAAATTGGCGACAGCTCGAAGTCTTGTTTCTTTTGTTAAATCAAGCGAAGTTTGCCTTTCTGCTTCTATTTCTGGTTCGGTGCTGCGAAGGGATCCTCCTTTAAGCTCCGTTGGTGTCATAGCTTCGTCTCCGAATAATAGTCTGAAAGGAGTGAAACCCGTGGACCTCGTTTGAGTGGTCCGGATGGACCATAGAATCTTCGGAGCTCCTCGGTCCACAATCCTTTTGCCAATCCCACTATTCTTCGATTCAGCCCTGACAAGATATTACCATTGGCTCTTTCAACAGCTCTGTTATATTGGGGATGTCGCACTGCAGTGAAGCATAATTGTATGCCAAGATCTTCACAAAACTTCCTGAAGGGCTCTGCATCAAATTGTGTCCTATTGTCAAGTGTAAGTTGCCGAGGCACTCCGAACCAGCATATGATATTTTTCCAGAAAATTTTTTGTACATTATTCAAAGTGATAGCTATCAGGGGCTCTGCTTCGACCCACTTGGAAAAATACTCAATTGCTACCACTGCGAATTTCAAATTTCCTTTTGCTACTGGGAAGGGGCCAATAAGGTCCATGCCCCATCTGGCCATGTGCCATACTGGGGCAATGACTTGAAGAGTTGTTGGTGGGCGATGACTTCTTCTTCCCATCCATTGACAACCTTGGCAAGTGCGGACTAAGCTCTCCGCATCACCTACTATTGTAGGCCAATAAAGCCCCTGGTGAAGTGTTTTTCCTACCAAAGCTCGAGGGGCCAGATGTCTACCACAAAGTCCTTCATGAATTTCTCGAAGGATCTCTTGACCTTCGGCTTGAGATATACATCAGAGCAGAGGAGAACATACTCCGGCCTTGTACAAAATACCGTTGATTAAATAATAATTTCGAATTCTGAACTTCAACCTCGAAAGTTGTGGCCCTTCAGGCAAATTTGCTTCTCCTTGCAACAATTCCATAATTGAACTTCGCCAATTTGTACTTGGAATGCAAAGGACTTCCGCAGAAGGGATCTGTGTTACCGAAGGTGCATTGAGCTCTCCGTAAAAAGCTTCTTCTAGAATGTCCATAGCTCTAGCTGCAGCTTTTGCCAAGATATCAGCTTGCGTATTTCCAGCTCTGGGCATACTTCGAATGGAAATCCCTTTAAATGCTGCTTCAATCTTACGGATCTCTTCCAAATATTTTGCAAGCTACGGATGTTGAACTTGAAAACTCTTATCTACGTGCCCTGCTACAATTTGAGAATCTGTTTTAATAACTACTCTTGTAGCCCCCAAAGCACGTGCCTTTCGAAGTCCCAACAAAATTCCTTCATACTCCGCTATATTATTGGTAGAATTAAGTTGAGTCTTGCGGAGTACATTGCCTTTTCCCCTGAAGGCGAAATTATTACTGCTCCGACACCTACTCCAGATGCTTGGAAAGCTCCATCGGATTATATGGTCCAAATTCCTTCGCTTGGCTTCTCCGGAGCCCATGCTGCAGGGGGAGTCCATTCTGCCACAAAATCTGCCAACACTTGTGACTTAATTGATGTCCTTGCCCCGAAGGAGATGCCGAAGGGTGCTAATTCAACAGCCACTTCCCAATTCTTCCTGTGGAATCCTTACTTCGGAGCATATCTCCCAAGGGATATGAAGTTGGTACAATCACATTATGTGCCAAGAAATAATGCCTTAACTTCCTCGAAGCCATTATCAGAGCATAGCTGAGCTTCTCAAGCTCGGAATATCTTGTTTTTGCTCCGGACAATGCTTCGGATACAAAATAGATTGGATTATGTACCAACTTTTCATTGAAATCAATCTCTCTAACAAGGACTGCACTGGCAGCAGAGCTAGTAGCCGCAAGGTAAAGGAGTAGGGTTTCGTCCGCAACAGGCACCGTGAGTGTAGCGAGGTTACTGAGATAATTCTTAATACCATCGAAGCTTTTTTGACACTCCGGTGTCCATGCAAAATCTTCGGACCCCTTCAATGCTTTGAAAATGAGCAAACTTCTCTCCGCGGACCTTGCCAAGAATCTGCTAAGTGCTGCAAGACGACCAGTCAGCTTTTGCACTTGCTTTAAATTCTCCGGAGGAGCCATCCTTTGCAACACAGTTATTGGAGTGGGGCTAGCTTCGATCCCTCTACTTGAAACTAGATACCCTGACAATTTTCTAGCCTGAGCCCCGAAGATACATTTTTTGGGGTTAAGATGGATCCCAGATGCCCGAAGGCTATTGAATGTTTCTGCTAAGTCTAGGCTATGTTGGTGCTTTAAAGCACTCTTTATTACAATGTCATCCATATAAGCTTCTACATTGCGGCCTATTTGATGACCTAGAGCCTTAACAATTAACCTTGAAAAAGTTGTCCCCGGTATTTCTTAAGCCAAAGGGCATTCTTACATAACAGAAGACTCCTGAAGGAGTTACAAAGCTTATTTTGATTTCATCTTCGTGCTTTAGCCAGATTTGATGATAGCCGGAATACGCGTCAAGGAAGCTTAATAACTCCGAAGCAGCAGTGGAGTCAACCAATTGATCAATTCGGGGCATGGGATAGGGGTCATGGGGGCATGCTTTATTCAAAGATGTAAAGTCAATACACATGCGCCATTTCCCGGAATATTTCTTTCTAACGAAGACTGGGTTGGCTAGCCCCTCCGTATGAGCTACCTCTCTGATAATCCCAGCCTTCAGCAACTTTTCCACTTCATCTTTAGCAAGGATAGCCCTCTCCGTAGATAGCTTCCGGAGTCCTTGTCGGATAGGCCGAACCTTCGGGTTCACAAGTAAACTATGCTCAATAATATCCCGACTGACTCCGGTAATGTCCTCATCGGACCAAGCAAAGATATCTAAATTCTCTTCAACTACTTTTTCTAACGAAGTAGCGACTTCGGGAGGCAAGTCCTTGCCAAACTGAAGTGAATATTCCTTGTCGTCTTTGACAATAACCTTCGTTATAATCTCCCCTTCAGGGCTTGGCCTTGGGAAGGACTTCTTCGAGGGTTCACCTAAAGCAGGAAAATCCTCCGGGTTGCCTTGCACGCTGTTCACCTGTCTGGGGTCAAGAGGAGGGCTATGACCATATTCCCCTCTTCACGCAGTGGCCTGATCTCCGAAAACAGTGAGCACTCTCGCTTGTGTGGGCATCTTCATACACAGATAATTATGATGCGCCACAGCTCCGAATTGATTCAACATACCCCTCCCGAAGATAACATTGTATGCATATGGGGCATCCACAACATCAAAAATCACTTCCTCCGTCCGAGCAAGTAGCCCCTCTCAGAAAGTAACCTCCAGGCCTATTTGGCCGAGGGCATCAAGAGGGGGTCCTGCGAAGCCTTGCAAAGGACGAGCTGCTGGGAGAAGATGCTTCCTGGATATGCAGAGTTGATCGAAAGCTTGGACGAAAATAATATCCGCTGAACTCCCTCCGTCGATCAGTACTCTCCGGACCTCAGTCCCTGCTATGTCCGCAGTGATGACAAGTGGGTCTGCATGTAGAAACTTTCTGCCAGCTGCATCATCTGCAGAAAAAGATATCTTCCCATGGGACCATTAAGGCATAGCAGCTATGGACGAAGAAGTTCCAATATGGCCCACTTCTCGGACATATTCTATTCTCCGCCTCTTCGACATACTTCCGAGGGTCCCTCCTCCGGAGATGGGGAGGACTACTCTTTTCCCTCGATCCTGACCATCTTCCTGCTTTGGAGGTGGCATAACATTGACCACCAGAGGCCATCTTGCAGGGTCTAAGTTGTCTATACGCGCCACAGCCTGGACAGGCTTCGGACGTACCTCGGTTGGAACTCGGTCGGTAGTGCCTCGACCCAAAGTTCTTTCAAGGTACTCGCCTCTTAAAGCGAGTATAGACTTACATGCATTAGTTGCGTGACTTCTATTCTCACCATGGACACAGTAGAAGAAGGCCTGGGCTTTGCTAGCCGGTTTCCCTAGCGGCCTCCAGCCGCTGGTCTTGCTTCCTGAAGGTTGCGAAGTCCTTGGGGCAAATTTCTGTGGAGGTGCAATGTTTAAAACTTCTGAACGAGTATGCTTTTGCCCCCGACGCCTATCATGCTGAGCTTCGAAGTTAGGCCCCTGTGACTGTGTTGAAGTCTTCACTTCCAGCTTGACTTCTTGCACGATTGACGAAGTTGCGGCAGTTCTCCGAAGCCTCCGCTCTTCTGACCTTGCACACTCTTCGAAATAAGACATCAACTGAGCAACAGAAGATACCTGCTTCCGGTGAAGTTTATCAAGGAGGACCGCATGGGTAACTCCCTCTCGAGCTGCATCAACTACGGAGGAGGTAGTTAACCCTCGAATTTGCGACTTCGTATGAGCGAAGCGCTTGAAATACTGCTTTAAAGTCTCTCTGTGGAGCTGTTTCACCTAGAAAAGACTTCCTATTGACATTGGGGGTACGAAGGTACCTTGAAAATTTCTTATGAACTTCTTCCTTAATTGTTCCCAGGTTCTGATTGACCCTGGCTTCAAGGACCAGAACCACCGTAGTGCCACTCCTTCAAGACCTAGAGGAAAACATTTGGCCATGGTGTCTCATACTCCCCCGCTGGCCTCAATTGCCAATGCATACGAACGGGAGAACTCCCCAGGGTCTTCATCTCCAGAATATTTGCAAAGCTTCGAAGTTTTGAACTTAGGGTCGAAGCGCACTTTCTGTAACTTACGATGCAGCGGAGATTCGGTGTCGAAGGAAGCGTTCTCTGGGGCTTCGGGATAAGGAAGTTCGTCATCTTCGGGCACTTTGGGGATGACTGGGGTGGCCTGAGAACGAAGCCTATCTGCGGCTTCTTGCCGCCACCTTGCTACTTCAGCTTGGAGACTGGCCATTTGAGCAGCCATATTACCAAGACCATCTTCATCTCCTCCGGAAGGACCTTCCGGGTCTTGAGAACTGTATGCATCAGTTCGAAGTGGAACTTGAGGTGGAAGAGGAACTCCGGTTGGCCGAAGTATGGATGGAGTTGGGGAAGGGACTCCGTATGCTCGAGGAAGGGGAATCCCTTCCGGAGTCTGAGGTGGAGGAAATGTCGAAGGTCCTCTGACCTCAACTGTGTTTGAAGATCTTGCTCCGGAGGTCCGAGGGGACCTCCGAGTAGGACTACCACCCGAACTCCGCTTGGGAGGCATGGTTTGAGAACTTGGTAGAGAACGAAGTTTTTTGGACTAAGTTCCCCACGGACGGCGCCAACTTGGTAAAGAAAAGACCTTTTTACCCCTCTGTTACAACCGACATAGTGGAAACTATTCAGTACCCGTAATAAGGATAAAACGGTAAAAGACTAATCTATGAGAAAGAAGATAAGTCTTCCATCCTAGCTGGCAAAGAAGCTCTCGGAAGAGTCAATGTTCGAAGATATACTCCGAACTAAAGTTCGCCTTCATCCTCCGAACTTGATCCGATATACTTCCGGAGTTAGACGCTGGAAGCCTTTGATTAAATCACCTGCCTTTGTCTTGCTACAGCAATAGCCCTGAAGATGAAGTATTTTCCCCCAACAATATTATTTTCATTTCTTTTTTTAGCTTCATGACAACATGCATTGTAATTTTCTTTTAGTCGGAACTCTTAATCATGGGTTTTCTCTACGAAGATGTAATTAACAAGATTATTATGTAAATATATTAATTCTAGAAGTAATGGATTCACAATGACTGATATTTTATTATTTTTGCATTTAAATCAAATTAAGTTGTATCTAACGATTCGTGGATAAAGCCCTTTCCGAACAAAATGTTATTTTTAAAAGGTGTCCCGTTTTCCAGTCGTTAATAGGCCGTAGTACACTATTGGAAGGTCAAGTAACAGGAATCCCTGCCTAGCTCCACCAGCTCCATCAGCTCCACCAGCTCCAGCCATGATGACTGAGGTCCTAAGGGACAAGAACGACAATCCGGTGGTTTGCTATAACTGCTGCAAGGAGGGGCATTATGCCCACTAGTGCCCTCACCCCAAGCGACCACAAGGGATTGCATCGAATCTGGTGGTTCGTGCTCGTGTCTACCACATCATCACTGAGGAAGCTCGGGAGGCTCCTAAAGTCATCTTGGGTTTGTTCACCGCCAACTCCATACCCGTAGTTATCTTATTTGACTTTAGGGCAACACACTCATAAGTATCCGAGAATTTTGTGAAAACCAATGGGTTGTAAGTACTTAGTTTAACTAAGCCTATGCTAATATCCACCCCTGGTAAGCAGACTCTAGCTAGCGTATATAGCCCAAGGATATGGATAGAGATCCAAGGGATACTATTCTAGGTTGATTCGATCCTCATAAACTGCAGAGGCCTAGACACCATCCTAGGGATGGATTGGTTAATGAAGCATAAAGGAATGATAGACTATGCTAGCAAGTCAGTTACAGTGACCAGCGATGAAGAAACCTCTATCACCTTCCAGATGGCTACCCGAGGATTAGAAAGAACTCTACTCAACTAGATTGCTCTAGAGGAAGTACCCGTAGCCCGGGAATACCCTGATGTCTTTCCAAAAGATCTGCAAGGAATGCCACCCAAGAGGGACATCGAGTTCCAGATCGAGCTTGTGCCCGGAACCAAACCCATCTCCAAGCGACCCTATAGGATGGCCGCTAAGGAGCTAGTAGAGGTTAAGCGCCAGATAGAAGATCTCAAGAAGAAGGGATACATCAGACCAAACACTTATTCATGGGGAGCACCCATCATCTTCGCCAAAAAGAAGGACAAGACTAAGAGGATGTGTGCAGACTACAAAGCCATGAATGAGGTAACCATCAAGAATAAGTATCCATTGCCAAGGATAGACGACCTGTTTGACTAGTTGAAGGGAGCCTTAGTATTCTCCAAGATAGATCTTAGGTTCGGTTACCATTAGTTGAGGATAAGTGTAACACCCCAAATTTTCAATACAATAAAAATATTATTAAATTCAATTTCTTGGAATATATATTTCTGAAAATACTTTAAATACCCTTTTATACCCAATTGAACTACAGCATAGAGTAGATGGCCAAATTAGGAGGTGAAACTTTTTGTATATGATCCTAAGACCAAAATATATTTTTGAGAATTTTTATAAATTTTTATCAACCTTGGAAGTAGCCCTAAGATTTTAATCTATTTTCTGGAATTATTTTTATGCAGAAATGTTTTAAAACAGTAATGGGCTCCTCCCCTCCCCTCTCTCTCTCGGCCGGCCCAGCCCACTCCCTCCCGCGCGCGCCTTCTGACCAGTGGAGCCCACCCGTCAGTGACCCCCTCTCCTCTCACGCGCGCACCCGACACCCCGACCCCACCTGTCGGCGCCAACCAGTTTCCCTCTCGCGCCCGAGCTCGGCCCCACCTGTCAGTCGCCACCCTCGCTCGCCCGCGCCCGCCGACCAGTGGACCCCGCCTGTCAGCTTCGTCATCAACCTCGCACCAGGCCCCCCTAATCCCGCCGGCGAGAACTTCAACTCGGATCCCCTTGCCGGCTCCCCCTCCCGTTAAACCGACGCCGGCAATTAACTCCCTGAGGCCCACCGACCATTTAAACACATAAAGGCACGCGTTTAAGCCCCCGGGAATGCAGCGCCATGCATGGCCGAGCCCTCGCCGGCGACTTAAAGCCCTCCCTCGGCTTTCCTTGCATGCGAGCCCCCTCCGACGTCCTATTTAACCCTCCAGCCTCCGCCGCGTTCGACCCCCACGCCCACTCGCTTCGAGAATGAACAGAACACCTGCGATTCGCATTTTAGTGCTCCCCTTCTGCTTCGTCTCCGGCCGCCGTTCGCCCTCGCCTCAGACCACGCCCTCGCCACCGTCGTGACCGCAAGGATGACCTCGACCTCGGCCACCCCTCCACCGACGTCGAACCCCGCCGGAACACCATCGCCGACGAGGAGCCCGAACAACTTCGTCGTCTACCCTCGCCGCCGACCACTTCCCGTCGACCCCTCGCCTCGCCTAAGGTACCGTTGTGACCGCCTTAGTGCCCTCTTTCCATTTCTAGGCTTTGATAGGACCCTAGTCGCTCGCCGTGGCCCCTGGCCCGCTCGCCGTCGCCGGAGAAGACGATCGGCACGGGTCGAGTACCCGTGCCGTGTCGGATCTGATCCCGACCGTGCGATCACGATCGGATGGCGCGTGTGAGCCCACAGTACGCGATCTAATCCGCACCGTCGGATCTAGTCAAAGCGTTACGTTTTAATCTCGCGCGTCCATTTCCATTTAAAACCCGCGATCGATCTCGTGCGTCCACGTAGTACCCTTTCGCACGTTTTAATACTGGCCGTCCATTATAACTTAAGCGCCCCGCCTCGCCTGCGCACGTTGGATCTGGATCCAACGGTCCAGATCAACCCGGCGCACGCGCACAGTGTGCGGGTTCACCGTGGGCCTGGCTCAGCGTGGACCCGAGAGGGTTTAAATTTAAAAATAAATTCCAAAAAAGGTTTAAAACTTGTAAAATTTATATCTCGCGCATTTGAACTCTAAAAATTACCATTCCAATTTCAGAAAATTCATAATATTATTCTCTACATGTTTATGCAATAAAAACAGTAGGTTTACTTTGGACATTTCATGTTTATTCAAATGAATATTCAAATGCCTTTAGGGTTAAAATATAAATTCAAATATTTAAACTTCAGAAAAATTTATATTTATTTCCTTTCTGTCCATGTCCATGTACTGAAAACCATTAAATTAACATGAACTTTTCATTTCAAATTTATTTGAGAACTTAATATGACAATAATCACATTTAAACACCCCTTTCTAAAAAGGACAACTTTTTAATTCCTTTAAAATTTATTTATGAAATAAATCACAGAACCTTAACAATTGAATTTATTTTATTTTTAATCAAACCAACTTTGACCTATGTGCTTATCATGTAATGTTATATTGTTTGATTGAATATTGTGTTCATTTTATTTTACTTTACTATATCAAAAAGACTACGACGTCGCCGAGGAGCTGGAATACTTCCCGGAAGTCCCTCCCTCGCCTTTCGCTGATCAAGGCAAAGTCACCAAACCAATCTTTTGAGCATATTGAACCCAAGTTTGATTAAACTATCGCTAAAACACATAGGTTATATATGCATTAGTCAAATGAACCCTTACAATATATTTATTTAGGATCCCCCGACCTTGATGTGCAACCCAAGCCATGCTCTCAAGCCTAAACTCCTTGTCACCATATGATCAATGATATTAGCTAGTGTCCAATGTATTGACACGATCGCTATAGGATAAAAATGAGTCGTAGCAAAATGGTTCTATTATATGATCCCCGTTACTTCTTATCCTTGGATTTCTGTTGGTGATGAGTTATGGTTGTGAGTGTATGCATGGTGGGTTCCGGGTGAAAGCTAGGGCATTGGTCGGTAGCACCCGGGGCACTATAAGGACCGGTCTGAGGGATCCGTTGCAATACACTTCCGTACTAACCACAAGTCTAGTGGGTAAGTCCTAACTAAGGTATGGGTTGTTCCAAACCGAGGCCACCATTTGGAGATGGGTCAAGTTGCACCTGCGGGTGACTTGTAACAATGTGGCGCAAAAGGGGGTGCGACGTTAGCCGGGATGAGGCCCGGCGCGCCGGCGAAACCTAGAGCGGGTTGTTATCGCTTGGAACATTTCATTCCGAGGTTTTGGCATGAGTTCCCGTGGAATGGGTCATCTCGTTTGGGTTGAGTGCGTGCCTTGTGGGTACAGTAGTACATCTCTGATCAGAGTCTTAAATCTTTTCGAAAGCCGAGCCCACGGTCAAGGGCGTGTTGCGTGACATCCCCCAGTTAGTTTACTTTGAATATGTGTGTGCATGATGGATTGACATGTAAGGACTGTTGTGCGAGGAGGTAAAACGTACTCCTCGAGTTAGTTGATGTTGTTGATGTTCATGTTTACTTTTCCGCATGATTAAAATGTGACTACACTAAATGCAATAACTGAAGCTGTACTTTTCCGCAATGTTAGCCATTACCCTTCCTTGTTTATTATCCTGCATTATTACTTGCATTTGCGGTGGCTTGTTGAGTACTTTTTGTACTCATACCCATTGGACCCCACAGAGGATGCTTACTTTGAAGACGGTCTGGAGTAGCGACCCAGTCGAGAAGAAAGATCCTGAAGAAGATGTTCGTCATGCAGAATTTTAATTATCTTTATTACTATTTTTACCAAAACTTTGATGTAATAAATATGATCTGCGTACCATGAATATTGTCGTATGTACGTTGTCGCATGATGAACCACTTGTATTATTGTTTTTCTTATGAAATTCAATAATGTCTCGATTTTGATAAATCGGGGCGCTACAATAAGATAGGAGGACATACCGAAGACCGCCTTCACATCTAGATATGGCTTGTACGAGTGTACAGTCATGTCCTTTGGGCTCACCAATGCTCCAGTATTCTTCATGAACCTGATGAACAACGTGTTTATGGAATAATTGGACAATTTTATTGTGGTGTTCATAGATGACATTCTAATTTATTCTAACACCCAATAAGAGCATGAAGCCCACATTCGTGTGACCTTGGGGAAGTTAAGAGAGCACCAACTATATGACAAGTATAGCAAGTGTGAATTTTGTTCTTCAGAAGTGAAATTTTTGGGACATATAATTTCTGCCCAAGGAATAGCAATGGATCCAACCACCATAGAAGCAATAACATATTGGTTCCAACCTACAAATGTGTTTGAGATCCGGAGTTTCTTAAGACTGTCCGGATATTACCGTCGGTTCATAGAGAACTTCTCCAAGATAGCGAAGCCCATGACCAAGCTACTTTAGAAAGATGAAAATTTCATATGGACACCTGAATGTGAAGAGAGTTTCCAGACCATCAAGAAGAAGTTAGTATCAGCTCTGGTATTAATTTTGCCCGATTTATGGAAGGATTTCCATGTATACCATGATGCCTCTCGCCAAGGGCTAGGATGTGTTCTGATGCAAGATTGGAAAGTAATCTCATATGCCTCTCGGCATTTGATACCTCATGAGTTAAACTACCCTACTCATGACTTGGAATTAGCAGCAGTGATTTATGCACTGAAGATCTGGAGGCACTACCTTGTTGACAATAGATGTGAAGTTTTTATAGACCATAAGAGTCTCAAGTATATATTCACCTAGCCAGATATGAACCTCAGTCAAAGGAGATGGTTGGAGTTGATTAAAGATTACGACTTAGGCATTCACTACCACCCAGGCAAGGCAAACGTAGTGGCAGATGCTTTAAGTCGAAAAGGGTATTGCAACGCCATTGTGATACAGGACCAAACCCCCATGTTATACAAGGAATTGGAAAGGTTGAATTTAGGGATAACCACCCAAGCCTACCTCGCCACACTTGAAGCAACACTCGAGTTGATGGACCAAATCCGTGATGCTCAGAAGCAGATCCCGACATAGTAGAGATCAATAAGAACATGATGAGGGGAAAAGCCCTAGGATTCTCAGAAGATGAAGTTGGTACAATATAGTTCGGAAACCGGTTGTGCATACCAGATAAGCCATAAAGTCTCTCATTCTCAAGGAAGCCCATGAGACCTTGTACTCAATTCATCTCAGAAGTACTAAGATGTACTAAGATTTGAAAGAGAAATATTGGTGGTTAGTATGAAGAGAGAAATCGCTGAATATGTGGCAGTATGTGATACTTGTCAACGAGTTAAAGTAGAGCATCAGAGACCACCTAGACTACTACATCCCCTCAAGGTTCCCGAGTGGAAATAGTAAGAAGTCAGAATAAACTTTATCATAGGACTGCCTAGGACTCAAGCCGAATATGACTCCACATGGGTGATCATTGACCGTCTCACAAAGGTGGCTCATTTCATTGCCGTCAAGACAACATACAATGGTCCAAGACTAGCTGAGTTACACATGACATGGATCGTGTGCTTGCACGGAGTTCCAAAGAAGATCGTATTCGATCGAGGAAGTCAATTCACCTCCAAGTTTTGGAAGAATCTTCAATAAGAGCTCGATACTAGATTGAACTTCAGTACCACGTATCATCCTCAAACTAATGATCAAAATGAAAGGGTGAATCAAATTTTGGAGGATATGCTCAGAGCCTGTGCCATAGACTTTGGCGGAAAATAGGACAAAAGTTTACCTTATGCTGAATTCTCCTACAATAACACTTATCAGGCCAGCTTACAAATGTTACCATTTGAAGCTCTATATGGATGTAAATCCAGATCGCCCTTGCTATGGGATCGGAGCGGTGAATCGCAACTATTCGGGATAGATATCCTACGAGAAGCCAAAGAGCAGGTTAAAGTCACCCGAGATAGACTAAAGATAGCCTAGTCCTGATAGAAGAGCTACGCCGATAACCGTTACAGAGATTTGGCCTTCGAAGAAGGTGATTATGTTTATCTACGAGTAACTCCTCTCCATGGCACCCAAATATTCAATATGAGAGGAAAGTTGGCTCCCCGTTATGTTGGACCTTTCTAGATTACTCATCGCCAAGGAGAAGTTGCATACCAGTTAGAGTTACCCCCATCATTAGCAGGGGTGCATGATATGTTCCACGTCTCTCTAATAGCTCATCTAGCAGGCCGACCTCTAGTAGCTCAACATCCAAGAGGATCTGACTTATGTCGAGAAGCCCATTCAAATCCTAGACGTCAAAGAAAGATTAACAAGGAGTCGTGTGGTCCGTTTCTACAAAGTTAAGTGGAGCAACCACCCAGTCGAGGAAGCTACATGAGACAAAAAGGATGAACTAAAAGCCCAGTACCCCGAGTTATTCGAGAAGCATTCTGAATCTCGAGGATGATATTTTCTGTAAGGGGGAAAGGATTGTAACATCCCAACTTTTCAAAGGTAAAATAAAATGGGGCAAATAAAATTTTACTAAAAAGAATTATTATTGAATAAATAAAAGAATCTAGAAATGACAAAATAAAAACCTTGAGAAATAATTCAAATCTTGAATTGGGAAGTTTATATTAAGTTCCCCAAGTCAAAATAAAATTATAGGATTTTTTTCTAGATTTCTAGGACCTTTGCATCTCACATAGAAAATTTAAATGAATTTCGGGAATTAATTTAAATGGAAAAAGTATTTTAAATAATAATGGGCCGCCCTTTCCCAATCTCTCCACTTCGGCCCAACCCAACTCGTAGCGCTCACTGACAGTGGAACCCACCCGTCAGTCCCCTCTTTCTTCCCCGCGTGCGCGCGCACCCTCCCTTCTCTCTCTGACCGATGGGTCCCGCATGTCGGTGCCAACTGCTGCTCACTCCCGCGCTCGCGCTCATTGACATGTGGCCACCACCTGTCAGATTCATCTTCCCGAAGGAAGGTTTCCCCTTTCCTTCATCGGCTGAAACCCTAGCCCCCAAATTCCACTTTCGTCGTGCGCCATTTAGGGAATTGATCCCCTGATCCAGCTCCCTGATCAATGGTGATCCCTTTCCCTCTTTCCCCTAACCTGATCACGTCTAGATTCAATGAAATGCAGCACAAGGAAAGCTCACCGGTGAATTTTGGAAATCCCCCTCGACATTCCTTCTGTGCACCTTCCATACTCACCGCCGGCAGCCCCCTATAAGACACCTCTCCCTCACCGACGCCTCCGTACCCTGAAAATGCCTATCAACTGCAACTAAAGAGCTCTGCAAAGCACTTTTGCGCCACCCCTTTGCTCGCGCTCTAGCCACCGCTCGCCGCCAGCCTCGCCGTCGACACCGTCGTGACCCCTGTCGCCTCCCCGACCTCGGCCACGCCTCCGATCGGGTCGACGACCAATGGAGCACCCTCCCCACCGATGACCCGAGAGCTCTCGCCGCCCCCGCTCGTCGCCGGCCACGTCCTGCCATCTCCGAGTCCCAACTCTGGTACCATCGTGACCGCAAGACAATTCTCTTTCCATTTAAGTATTTATTTTAGGCCTTCAGCCATCGTTGTCACTGCTACTCTCGCCGCTGCCCGCTGCCATCACCGGAGAAGATGGTAATTCCCCGTGTCGTGCCAGATTTAATCTAGGCCATTTAATCTGATTCATGCGACTAGGATTAGATCCCAAAATGAAGAGCCTTGATGCGGTCAGATCCCGTTGACCGATATCGGGCGATCCGAGCCATCCATTTTCATTAATCCCTCCCACGTCGCCTGCATCCGTCCGATCATCATATAACGACTGAGATCGCTTCGATGCACTGCATAGTACTCTTTCAATTTAACTCCAAAATTCACCATTCAAATTATAGAAAATTGCTCTTTAATTATCTACCACTTTAGCTAGTTTAATTGATATGTTTCTACTATTTATTTTATTGATTTTAATTGTTTATTCTTCTTGATTTGTGTGGTGAGAAGATTACAACGACGCTGACTGGCATAGAAAATTTAAATGAATTTTAGGAATTAATTTAAATGGAAAAAGTATTTTAAATTGTAATGGGCCGCCCTTTCCCAATCTCTCCACTCCGACACAACCCAACTCGTAGCGCTCATTGACAGGTGGAACCCACACGTCAGTCCCCTCTCTCTTCCACACGTGTGTACGCACCCTCCCTTCTCTCTCTGACCGACGGGTCCCGCATGTCGGTGCCGACTTCTGCTCACGCCCGCGCTCACGCTCATTGACAGGTGGCCCCCACCTGTTAGATTCGTCTTCCCGAAGGAAGGTTTCCACTTTCCTTCATCGGTCGAAACACTATCCCCAAAATTCCACTATCGTCGTGCACCATTCAGGGAATTGATCCCCTAATCTAGCTCCCTGATCACCGGTGATCCCTTTCCCTCTTTCCCCTAACTTGATTGCATCCAGATTCAATGAAATGCAGCACAAGGAAAGCTCGCCGGGGCATACCTTCTATGCACCTTCCATACTCACCGTCGCCAACCCCCTATAAGACACCTCTCCCTCACTAACACCTCCGTACCTTGAAAACACCTATCAACTGCAACTAAAGAGCTCCGCAAAGCAGTTTTGCGCCACCCCTTTGCTCGTGCTCTAGCCACCGCTCGCTGTTAGGCTCGTCGTCGACACTGTCGTGACCCCCGTCGCCTCCCTGACCTCGACCACGCCTCCGATCGGGCCGACGACCACTAGAGCACCCTCCCCACCGATGACCCGAGAGCTCTCGCCGCCCCAGCTCGTCGCCGACCACATCTAGCCATCTCCGAGTCCCAACTCTGGTACCATCATGAACGCAAGACAATTCTCTTTCCATTTAAGTATTTATTTTAGGGCTTCGGCCATCGTTGTCGTCTCTACTCTCGCCACCGCCCGCTACCGTCACTGGAGAAACCGGTAATTCCCTGCGTCATGCCGGATTTAATATGGGCCAATGAATCTCATTTGTGGGACCAGGATTTGATCCTGGAATGGAGCACCCTGATGCGGTCAGATCCCATTGACCGATATCGGGTGATCCAAGCCATCCATTTTCATTAATCCCTCCCACGTCGCCCGCATCTGTCCGATCATCATATAACAGCTGTGATCGCTCTAATGCACCGCATAGTACTCTTTCAGTTTAACTCCAAATTTCACCATTAAAATTCCAGAAAATTGTCTTTAATTATATACCACTTTAGCTAGTTTAATTGATATGTTTGTACTATTTATTTTATTGATTTTAATTGTTTATTCTTCTTGATTTGTGTGCTGAGAAGATTACGACGATGCTGAGGAGCCAGAGTTCTACCCAGTGATCCCTCTGTCCCCATTTGCTGAACAAGGTAAGTCACAACCTCAATTTTGATCATATTGAGCCTATGTTTTCATTAAATATTGCCATAACCCATCACTACACCATGACATCATTTTAGCGACAACAAATCTATTGGTGAAAGCACCATTCAACGTCTAAAAAAATGTTGGTAAAGGCTTTTAGCCACAGAAAAAGTGTGTTGGGAAAACGCCTCTGGTTAAAGCCTTATGCCGATAGACTATACCTTTGGCGACAAATAACCTGTCTATAGTTCATCGACTTTTTTCGACAAACAATATTTACCGACAGACAACATGTTAAATACAAAAATGACATATAATGATAGACTGTCTGATGACATAATAAATAACCTATATAAAATCGAATATATATATATATATATATCATGAAACAATAGATTCAACATCAAATTAAATACTCCATTCAACACATATAAATCCATTCAACACATGTAGTCCAGAAACACAATTTATTCATGCAAATCATATATTAAGGTCACAATGTACATAAGACCACACTACAACACAACTTTAGGTCTCCGTTAGAACTGTCTAAATGATCAACTTCAATTCTATATTACAACTGTCCGAAAGATCAAGACTCTACTCATGTGTTGTAAACCTTGCTCATATTATGCAGATTGAGCAGCTAGCAGAATCTGAGTCATATTCATGGATGTACCACCTGTCCTAGCAGAATGGAAGACCTTTCCAATTGAACTTGTCCTAGGGATACCTGCAGTGCAGAGCACACGGCACACCTCAATATAGGAAAATAAAAACACAAGACCTAGAAAAAAATAAAAGACTACCTAGAAAAGTAAAACTTTAGGCCTTCAAGACACAATGTGTATACATTGTATTTTACAAGATTTGTGTACCTATGTTTTCTATTAATTGCATCATGCATACCAGTGTCTCATGGCACAATATTAAGCATTACCTGGGTACCTATGTTTTACAAGATTTGTGTACCTATGTTTTCTATTTAGGACTTAAAAGACAATTGAGTTTGTTGGATGCCAAACTCACACTTTTTAAATTTACGGTAGTATATATCCAATGAAACAATTGTCAAATTACCCCCACTTGAATATCTAGAATTGAATTATCTAACTTCACTCTAAAAAATATCTAAGGTTCACTATCATTACATTACATGATGAAAAGCTAAATGCATACTACTCTCAAATAAGCAAGAATGATCAACAAAGAGCTCATACACTAGTCAATTTTGATTTATCATCTTCACAGTGGTGGCCGCAGTATCAATGTAACTTATTGATACCTAACAAAAGACACACCACTAACATGGCTTGCAAGCAGAAATATGAGCAGGGCAGAAAACACATATATATTCCTTACCTCCTCATTATTAGCTATAGGTTGTACTGCGCGGAGATATGCTGTCCGGCCTTCAAATATCACGATTGCATTTGGTACACAACTAAGTATGCCAGGATAGGATAAATAGAGCAATAAGCATATTTATTAAATTATTGAATCTGAGGAAGATGTTAAACGTAGAACAAATGAAAACTGAAAAGAATTCCGCCTGTGGTTTATAGTAGATATAACTAGGTACAGACCAGTACCAAGGGGCTTCAGTTGAGGATCACATATGGTAAAAGCATTACAGAAAATCTGCACAGATGTGACAAAGGATATATCGTTCAGATGTTCCAGATTTTCTTAGAAAATTCATCCTTTGATCAATTATTCAATTTGGATCTGTTGTCTTCTATAGTAAAAACATTTTTATGGTATGCAAGTATGCATATATTAACAATCCTGTCATTTTGAGTAGCATTACCTTAGAAAAAGTATGTGCAATTTCCTCAAGATCAAGATCAAAAGAAGGAAGAATCCGCAGGACAAGAATGGCCATCTGAGCATGGAGCTCCTTTTGACATGTATCATCAACCTGAGAGATGTCTATACGTATGCAGTTAATGCAACATTCACAAAATCAGAGAACTTATATCTGTCATGAATCAAATGTATCAAAAGTGCAACTACCGGAAAACACAAGTTTGCTGAGTGCTACGATGTTTGCCGAGTGCCCGACGAAATGCACTTGGCAAACATCGTACCACTCGGCAATTCCAAAACTTTGCCGAGTGCCACGTATGTGGCACTCGGCAAACAAGCTGAAAACTCCCCGGTCCAATTTTTTGCTGCCGCCGTTATGACGGCAGGGGTGAAAATGTGGGTTTGGCGAGTGCCACAAATAAAAATACTCGGCAAAGTAAAAAATCCCATTATTCTGAGTGAAAACATATTTTAGTCTATATCACATTTTAAACATGTTTTGAACTTGAATTTTTTTACACTCATAATGCAACCTATGTTAAGCCATGGAAAAGTTTCATATTTTTCTGATTGGGTTTGCTATTTTTAATAAATTAATCATGTTTCTAGGATTTACTTCGAAGTGGGTCAAATTTCAACTGCATGTACATGAAATAATTACTCAAAAATTGTAGAAAAATTATATTTATGTTCATGGTTCCATTTGTAATCTTTTACAACTAAATATATCTAAATATTTAAAATCTAATTTACGACGCTGAGGCGACAACATGGAGCTTAATGGTTTTTTAATTATAGAAAATTAAATTGATGCCTAAAAAATATGATACTTGACATGGTGTCATTATATCATACATATATACCGCGATAAAAATTTCATAATGTTTTGACAAAATTTTCATGTATGACGTTTGGAAACTAGAGAATCCTCGAGAAGGTAAATGAGTTTAGGGATGGAATGAGTTAGGTTTAGAAGCAAATCGATATTCAATTTTTTGTTTGAACTTAAAACTTTTTGTACTACTAAAACCCAATGTATCTTATACCATGTCCAAATTTGGCATTTTTTAGTGCTAGCTTGCTATTTTTAGTTAATTAAAGTTCTTTATAGGAATTTAATTAAAAGATCCCAAATTTGAACTACAAGTGCCTTAAATTTGTTTATTTGAACAAAGAAAATTTCTAGGATGAACAATAAGTGTACATTTTATAATGCCAGATTATGGTTTTTTTACTGTCTTTTTTCTATTTTAGTTTTTTTAAAAACAAATTAAAAAAATCTTTGCCGAGTGCAAATAGAAGTAGCACTTGGCAAAGACCCAAAAAATCACCTTTGCCGAGTGCTATTTAAAAAGCACTCGGCAAAGATGTGGAGGTACCCATTATTTCATATGAATTCATAATGTATGTACATATAACATTTTATGCATGTTTTGAAATTGATTTTTTTACAGTTTTAATTCAACATTTTGTAATTCATGGTAAAGTTTCATATTTTTCTGAGTTACTTTGCTATTTTTTAATAATTAATAATGTTCCTAGGTTTTAATTTGAAGTATGTCAAAATTGAACTGCATGTACATGAAATAATGACTAATAAATTGTAGAAAAAATATATTTGTATTCATGAGTCTATTTGTAATCTTTTAGCACTACATATAACTAAATATTAAAAAATCTAAGTTACGACACTCAACCGGCAACATGGAGCACCAAGGTTTTTGAATTATAGAAAATTAAATTGAAGCCTAAAAAATATGATACTTGACATGGTGTTATTATATCATACATATATATCGTGGTAAAAATTTTATAATGTTTCGACGAAGTTTTCATGTATGACCTTAAGAAATTGGACAATCTTCGAGAAGGTTTATTAGTTTAATTAGTGATGGATGAGTTAGGTTTAGGACCAAGTCTATATTGTAAAATTTTTTTAACTTAAAACTTTTTGTACTACTAAAAACCCAATGTTTTTATACCATGTGAAAAATTGGCATTTTTTAGGGCTAATTTGCTATTTTTCGATAATTGAAGTTTTTTATAGGATTTTAATTGTGAGATCCCAATTTTGAAATACAAGTGCTTTAAATTTGTTTTTTTGAACTAAGAAAATTTCTAGGATGCAAAATGAGTGCATACTATATAATGCCAAATTATTGAATTTTTTACTGTCTTTTTGCTATTTTTGTTTTTTTAAATAATTACAAAAATTGTTTGCCGAGTGCATTTAGACCTGGCACTCGACAAAGAATCAAAAATTCGTCTTTGCTGAGTGCCAGGTCTAAATGCACTCTGCAAAGAAATGATTTTTCAAAAAAAAATAAAAACCTGTTGCCGAGTGCATCCAAAATTGGCACTCGGCGAAAGCCTCTTCGGGTAAAAATTGGGCCGCACGCAGATCTGGTGCATTTATGCCCAGATCTGCTTCCTCCGCCCCCGCCACGTGCCCTGCTCCCTCCACCCCCGTCGCCCTGCTCCCTGCGCCCCAGCCGCCGGCCGCCCCTATGCCCCTCCCCGTGCCACCCGCCGCCCCCCCCCCCCCGCCGCCGGCGCGCCCCGGCCTCCCAAGCCGCTGGCCCCACCGCCCCCGACCGACGGCCCTTACCCCCGCCCACCGGCGCCGCCGCCCCCGACCCCCGGCCGCCGGATCTGCCGTGCCCCTTGCCTAGGTATACTTAGTTTTTTCCGTTCTATTTTAATGAGACAAATTTTAAGATACATAACTAGATTTAGCGATGTGGTACACTTTATCTGCAGCCATGCATGCTCGAGGATGAAATACTTTATTGTTTATTATTGGTGCAACTCAAGATTATTCTTAAGTATAAACAAGCAAGTCACGAGCTAGCATTAGGAAGTGATCTGCTTTTGAAAGATAAAACGTGCAAGATAATAAATGACCTCACCGAATAATTCAATTCAGTTGACCTCCCTGCATGTGTTTTTTTCGTTCGTTCGGTCCATCAGGTGGAGATGCATATATTGTTTAAATATGTAAAATTGATGTCATGCATGTCCACTGTCGAGTTCATGCTGGCAGCCATGCATTCATCTGGATCGAGAGCTGAGCTAGCTGCTGCAATCCAACGTTAAGATATTGGCCTCAAAAAAGGTGTCACTCGTGTAGACATTTCGTCCACAATTTCAGCGAATATGGAACAAACCATCCAAGACTTTCTTGGCCCATTATTGATCACGTATATAATTGTACTTCTCTTCTTCTTCCCTGCTCCCTATAAGTTTGGTTTGGCAAACTATAATTGAGAACGTATACAGTTGAACTTAGAGTTAGTGTCTCATGTGTTGAATTATGTTGTTTAGTGTAGCGTCTTACATTTTTTAATTAGTTTATCTTATAACTAATATTTTCATTGATTTTAAATAGATCTAATTTGGTTAGCGCTCTCTTACCGGCATCACCGTCCTCTTCTCGGCTCCATCGTCCTCATCTCGCTTCAACCCCTACCGGTAACCTTAGAACATGATATTAATATTTTGGTTGAACATGAATGATTAATATGCTTTGTACATGTTTTTTATTGTCTAATACAATGTCACATGTTCTGTTTGCTTTCAACATCCCTTCCTCGTAATTCTATAATTATGTCCTAAATAATATTACAATTTTATTTACATGCATGTCAAGCAGATTAATATAAATAAATGCTTATACATGTTTTAGAAATTTTAATATAATCGTTGTAATACTTTTTTCCTATTTTAATGGTTATGTTGATTAATATCTTGTGATTGTGTATTCCGGCCATCGTGCCATGATATATATATGTGTATGTGGATGTCGGTCATCGTGCCGTGATATATATTTGTGAAATTTGTTAGTTTTTCTAAATATTAGAGAGGAGATGTTGTCAATTTTTTTTATATTTTCTAATTATTGTTGCGCAACATAGACGTCTCCCGTGTTCGGAAGAGTTACGACTATCGTTTCCACATAACAAGCCATGAACAGAGCTGACCTAACTGAAGAACCACAAATTCCGGAGTTTTTACTCTGGGCACAGACGGGGTTGACTACTATGGACGACTCGAAGAAATATACAAATTGAGTTTCGACGGGAGATAAGCTCTTAATCCCATTATATTTAAATGCCACTGGTTCAATCCCAAAGTAGTGAGACAGACTCCTGAACATGGCTTAATCAAAATTCGTCAAGATACCACCTTTCCGAGTGAAGATGTTTACATCATGGCTCAATAGGAAACACAAGTTTACTATCTCCTTTACCCGTGCAAAACCGTCGCACGTCTTAAAGGTTGGGATGTTGTGTATAAGGTGTCACCACACGGTAAACTGCCTGTTCCTAACAACGAAGACTATAACATAGACCCGAATACATACGACGAAGAGTTCTTTCAAGAAGATGGGCTACCAGGCATGTTTGTTATCGACTTGATGGAGACGATGGAAGTAGATAACAAAAGTGGTGCCAGTGCTAATGAAGGAGACAAGATTCAGAATGGAAGAGACTTAGAACTGCTAGAGAGATTACACTGAGGCAATCAAAGTGATGACAACATTCCACCTCCTGATCAGCTGGACGATTATATCATATCACGTGATAGTGATGACGATTCATATGATCCAGCAAATCTAGACGGTGATGACTATTTCTATTAAATGCGTTTATAAAACATTTCACGGTTTATCTAAAGTGATTTACTCTTTTTCATAACAGGTGATTGAGGGGCCATGCTGAAGAGCGTGGGCCTCATGGCTCCAGATGTGATGAGTCATTGTCAACGATAGTCAAAGAGGACTGAAAAGAGAGAGAAGACATGTTGCGTCTGGGCCGCATGTGACTGAGGTACACGGGCAGGGAGCGACTGTCGGGCAGAGGGGCCGCGAAGTCAAGCTGGCCCAATCTGGGTACATGGGCTAGGAGCAGCAGAGGATCCACTGGGCTGTTGACCAGGATTGACTCAGGTACACGGGTGGCGAATGATTGCCAGACTGAGAGAGCTGCGGAATCGGGCCGGCCCAATCCGGGTACCTAGTGCAAAGTCGATGGAGGCTTTGTCAATTTCGGCGCAAAACTGACGACTAATCTCGCAT
This sequence comes from Zizania palustris, assembly GCA_019279435.1. Taxonomy (NCBI): domain Eukaryota; kingdom Viridiplantae; phylum Streptophyta; class Magnoliopsida; order Poales; family Poaceae; genus Zizania; species Zizania palustris. The sequence goes on along the minus strand of JAAALK010000285.1, from coordinate 63,290,772 downwards.
CGGACTGTCCAGAAGTGAAGCCGTAGCCGCTACGAAAGCTTAGCTTCCGGATAAATCATCTGTAAATAGGAGTTTACTATTTTGTCCTTAGGCCCACAGTCAGTCAGTCGAGTCTGTAAAAATATCCTAAGGGCAGTTTAGTCTTTTCCTTTATTTAAGCGTCTGTAAAAAACCCTAAGGGGCTGATGGAATATTCTAGGTTATTGGGCTGCCTATAAATAGGGCTCCAATCCCTAGGGTTAGGTCACCCTGTTTGCTGAAATCACTTTACTAACCTATTGGGTCATTTTTGTTCTCCAGCTCCTGTTCATGCGTGCCGCCAGGCTCCTGTTCTGTTCCTTGTGAGTTCATCCGCCGCCGTAGTTCTTTGCACGCATGTTAGTTTTTCTGCTTGCCTCGTTGCACGTGTGTTTTTGGTTACAAATGACTTTGTTTGTTCCCTGGTGTTATCGCTGAAGATTTTTCTTCGCAGTGAATCGGTTTCTTTCGCGAACACTATTCTAGCTTCTGTAGCCGAGTAGTACTCTTCACTGTTCAGTCTGTTCTTGGCTACAACAGAGTTTTTATATTAATACTTTTTCTTTACATGGTGTTTTGATCGAGAAAGGAGTATCTGGAACGTTTCGTGGAGTTTTTGGCGGAGGTCCGTACTGTGTTCGAAGCACTTTAGTTTCTATGAAGTTGGCTTCGATCTATTGGCTCTGCTGCTGTCAGTAACTCCGAACTTTAGTTGAGGACCCTGTCTGCACTGGTTGAGAGTTTTTATTCTGACATACTTCGACAGTTTTTGCGAAACATACTTCGACAGGTTTCGAAGTTAGTTTCGAAGCTTGTTTCTCTAGTTGACTTCGCTCGAAGTGTGTTACTAAGAGTTTTCTTTTTGCTGTTGTCATTTCTATTGATCTCAGTTTGTGGGTTTGAACTTTGTTAATCGAAGTGTGTTTCTAGGCTTCGGGTTCTTGTGCGAGAGCACCAGCAGACTCCGATTCGAAGTTGGTATGTGATTCGAAGGTTACCACTCTGGTAGTCATACTTCGATCTAGCTAGCTTCGAAGGTAGCTTTGCAGGCTTCGAATTTTTCCTCTGTTTGAGCTTCAAAGTTTTCTCTTGTGTTGGTTCTCATAGTATCGAAGTGCGCTGTTTGAAGCAGGCTTCGATACTTTCATACTTTGCACCGAAGCATACTTCACATTATGCCACACTCGATCTAGGCTATACTCCACAAACCTTCGACATCTTCCGACTTCGCACGACACCTTCGAACAAGATTTGACTACATCAACCTTTGGCACTTCCACGACAGACTTCGCCAGACTTCGACAAAGAACTCTGAAGCAGGCTTCGGCACTTCGAAGCAGGCTTCGACACTGCAGGCTTCGACGTTGCAGGCTTCACCAAGTACCTTACTGGAGACAAACTTTGAACAGTAACCTCTCATCTCATTCTATGTGCACTTAGATCAATTGCTGTGAAGTTTGATCTACCATGTTTTGAATGCTTTGTTTATATGCCTATTAGCACTGTATTGGTGTTTCTCTGTCTAGAACACCAGTCGTTTCTAGGCTAGATACTTTTAGGCTCTAGTGAACTGTTTATGTTTTGCTGCTTAGTCTTTTGAGGAGCGTTGGGTGTTGGGAGCAGGCCATAGATTCGAAAGAATTTTTAGGCGCCCATTCACCCTCCTCTGGTCGCTACTTTTGGTCCTACTAATGATCTTGTGTCCAAATTTTCTGAGCAGATGCACAACGAGTTTGAGATGAGCCTCATGGGTGAGCTCAAGTACTTCTTAGGGCTCCAGATCAAGCAGACCAAGGACGACACTTTCATCCACCAAGGTAAGTACACTCGTGACATGTTGAAAAAATTTGACTTTGGTGGAGAGTTGAAGCTGCAGATGACCCCGATGGGCACATCTGGAGGCCTGGACAAGGACGAGCGAGAGCGGCGTCAAGGTCAACGAGAGAGAGTTTCGAGGGATGATCGGTTCACTGCTGTACTTGACGGTGACGAGGCCAGACATACAGTTCGCCGTGGACTATGCGCGTGCTTCTAGTCTTCACCACGCGCATCTCATCGGCAGGCTGTCAAGCGCATCTTCAGGTATCTTACCTATGCGCCTGATCTTGGTCTTTACTATTCAGCATCATCATCTCTTGATTTATCTGGCTTTTCGGACGCTGACTTTGGTGGGTGCCGGTTGGATCACAAGTCGACTTCCGGTACTTGCCAGTTTCTTGGTTCTTCTCTTGTGTCTTGGTCTTCTCGAAAGCAATCTGGAGTTGCTCTTTCGACCACTGAGGCTGAGTATGTAGCTGCTGCTAGCTGCTGTTCACAGTTGGTTTGGATGATTTCCACTCTGCGAGATTTTGGGTTGTTCTTTCCTACCAAAGATCCTTTTTTTCCGACAGAACCAGTGCTATTAGTGTCGGGAAAAACCCTTGTCTCCATTCAAAAACCAAACACATTGATGTGCGCTTTCATTTTCTGCGGGATCAATATGAGAAAGGTGTCATTGACCTTGTTCATGTTGATACCCATCATCAGTTGGCTGACATCTTCACCAAACCTCTAGATCAGTCTACTTTTGAGCGTTTATGAGGGGATTTGGGTGTTGTGTATCCTTTTTAGGATATTTTTGCATCAATTTTCTTTCTTCTTTACTCTTTTCTTGAGTCTTTTTGTGTGTGTTCATATCTTGCATATTCACATATCACACTTTTGAGCTTGCTTCTGTTATATGATTGAACTGCTTTACTTATTCTAGCTGGTACATGCTTTTGATTACTTGTTAATGATCATGCTTTGATTCAATTCACTTGATATGTCTGATATCTGTCATATGCATGGCTTTTTATGCTTTAAACGTGAAAAATGATCACCATTGTTTCTGGTAACTAGCATGTGTAGGCTGAGTGTTTTTGCTATCTGTTACATGCCTTGTAGCTAGATCCTGACTTAGCTGCAAATATGCAACTTGGACATCTCTACGCTTTTAACATGGAAAATGTGCTATAACAACAATGAAAATTCAGAAAAATGAAAATTCCATGCCTTTTTATGCTTGAGTTGAAAAGATCCAGGTGGGTTTGCTTTGTCGCATTGCATTGTTCTGGACTGCTTACCATAGCACTTTGGTATGAACTAGGACAGTGTAATGTATGCCGAGACCAATGTCTTAAGCTTCTGATGGTCCAGTTCTGGCCTAGGCTTGACTTGGTCAGTCAGCATAAGGTTTGACTTGCAAATAACCCCTGGCAAAATGAAAAAGGTAAGAGAAAAAGCCTGAACATTAAAAAAAGATAACAAGTTTGCTGAAGCACTTTCTTTTTGGACAATGCTTATCTTGGTAGATATCAGTTAGCTTTTGCGTCTCATGCTTTACCTTGCTTGTCAACTGGAAAAGGTGGTGATGTTTTTGTTTGCAAAAATTGAAAAATGCGTGCTCCTGACTTTCTTTAGATATTATCTGTTGCACTGATCATGCCATGTGTCTTAGATAGTATGTCTTTTGCTATACTTGTTAGATGTTGTAATTGCAGTCAATCATATCTGAGAAGCATGCTTTCTACACTCCACCTGCACCCCAGTTGCATTCATTGCATATTTTGAGGGAGAGTTGCATTTCATGGGGAGTCTGTGTCTCTTTAGAGTGCATTTAGTCCCGCTTGATGAGTCCACTTGTCAACAAGGGGGAGAAATTTTGGGAGAAGAGTTTAAGGGGCAGTTTTGGCTTTCTCTGGGATTTGTTTTAGGGGGAGTTTTTATCCTGATTGTCCTTACTCTTTTTGATACCTTTGTTGATGATTCTGAGATTGCACTCATTTTGAGCTTTTACTTTTGGTTAACCATAATGACCGCTTCTTGCTTTTGTTTGGTTTTTGGTCATTAGGGTTAAACTTTTACTTTATTTTCTTCTTCTCTTTTTTCTTGTGCTTTGTTTTCATGTTTCCACAGTTGCCTGCAGGTATTGAAGAGCTGAAGAAGTGAAGTGTTGACAATGCACTTATCAAGGGGGAGATTGAGGAGCCATGCTGAAGAGCGTGGGCCTCATGGCTCTAGATGTGATGAGTCATTGTCAACGATAGTCAAAGAGGACCGAAAAGAGAGAGAAGACATGTTGCGTCTGGGCCGCATGTGACTCAGGTACACGGGCAGCGAGCGACTGTCGGGCAGAGGGGCCGCGAAGTCGGGCTGGCCCAATCCGTGTACATGGGCTAGGAGCAGCAGAGGATCCACTGGGCTGTTGACCAGGATTGACTCAGGTACACGGGTGGCGAATGATTGCCGGACTGAGAGAGCTACAGAATCAAGCCGGCCCAATCCGGGTAGCTGATGCAAAGTCGGTGGAGGCTTTGTCAATTTCGGCGCAAAACTGATGACCACTGATCTCGCATCGGACTATCCAGAAGTGAAGCAGTAGCCGCTACGAAAGCTTAGCTTCCGGATAAGTCATCTGTAAATAGGAGTTTACTATTTTGTCCTTAGGCCCGCAGTCAGTCAGTCGAGTCTGTAAAAATATCCTAAGGGCAGTTTAGTCTTTTCCTTTATTTAAGCGTCTGTAAAAAACCCTAAGGGGCTGATGGAATATTCTAGGTTATTGGGCTGCCTATAAATAGGGCCCCAATCCCTAGGGTTAGGTCACCCTGTTTGCTAAAATCACATTACTAACCTATTGGGTCATTTTTGTTCTCCAGCTCCTAGTCATGTGCGCCGCCAGGCTCCTGTTCTGTTCCTTGTGAGTTCATCCGCCGCTGTAGTTCTTTGCATGCACGTCAGTTTTTCTGCTTGCCTCGTTGCGCGTTTGTTTTTGGTTGCGAATGACTTTGTTTGTTCCCTGGTGTTATGGCTGAAGATTTTTCTCCGCAGTGAATCGGTTTCTTTCGAGAACATTGTTCTAGCTTCTGTAGCCGAGTAGTACTCTACATTGTTCAGTCTATTCTTGGCTACAGCAGAGTTTTTATATTAATACTTTTTCCTGACATGGCGTTTTGATCGAGAAAGGAGTATCTGGAACGTTTCGTGGAGTTTTTGGCGGAGGTCCGTACTATGTTTGAAGCACTTCAGTTTCTGTGATGTTGGCTTCGATCTATTGGCTCTGCTGCTGTCAATAACACCGAACTTTACTTGAGGACCCTGTCTGCACCGGTTGAGAGTTTTTATTCTGACATACTTCAACAGTTTTTGCAAAGCATACTTTGACAGGTTTCGAAGTTAGTTTTGAAGCTTGTTTCTCTGGTTGACTTCGCTCGAAGTGTGTTACTGAGAGTTTTCTTTTTGTTGTTGTCATTTCTGTGGATCTCAGTTTGTGGGTTCGAAGTTTGTTAATCGAAGTGTGTTTCTAGGTTTCGGGTTCTTGTGCGAGAGCACCAGCAAACTCCGATTCGAAGTTGGTCTGTGATTCAAAGGTTACCACTCCGGTAGTCATACTTCGATCTAGCTAGCTTCGAAGGTAGCTTTGCAGGCTTCGATTTTTCCCCTGTTTGAGCTTTGAAGTTTTCTCTTGTGTTGGTTCTCATAGTATCGAAGTGCGCTGTTCGAAGCAGGCTTCAATACTTTCATACTTTGCACCGAAGCATACTTCGCATTCTTCCGACTTCGCACGACACCTCCGAACAAGATTCGACTACATCAACCTTCGGCACTTCCACGACAGACTTCGCCAAACTTCGACAAAGAACTCCAAAGCAGGCTTCGGCACTTCGAAGCAGGCTTCGACACTACAGGCTTCGATGTTGCAGGCTTTCGCCAAGTACCTTACTGGAGACAAACTTTGAACAGTAACTTCTCATCTCATTCTATGTGCACTTAGATCAATTGCTGTGAAGTTTGATCTACCATGTTTTGAATGATTTGTTTATCTGCCTATTAGCACTGTATTGGTGTTTCTCTATCTAGGACACCGGTCGTTTCTATGCTAGATACTTTTAGGCTTTGGTGATCTGTTTACGTTTTGCTGCTTAGTCTTTTGAGGAGCGTTGGGTGTTGGGAGCAGGCCATAGATTCGAAAGAATTTTTAGGCGCCCATTCACCCCCCCTCTGGTCGCTACTTTCGGTCCTATAGTGATTGAAATATGGTGGGGGGTTTAAAGAAAATGATAAGTGCAGTAGTAGGAAACGGCGGTAAATCTACCAACTCTCAAGATGAGGTCGGGTCCTCATCTAGACCTCGAGGTGGGAGAATGAAGAAGTCAACAGCGAGAGGAAAGGCACCCGCGCCCTCGAGTGAAACTACCTGCTAGATACCGACATCCCATCGCGATGTTGATTACGTACCAGATGAGGTGGAGGAGGAGCAGGCTAGGGCGGAGGAGGAGGAGGTTAGGGCAGAGGGTGGGGAGGAGGTTCGGGTAGAGGGAGAGGAGCAGGCTATGGAAATGGCTGCAGTGTGGTTGCATGGTCCTTCGTCACTCCCGAGGCAACCAGTGGCAGTAGCTGATCGTGCGCTCATTCGACACGACAGAAATAGGTATGTTGCTATAGAAAGTCTATAATGTATTCCTTTCGTCACTTTAGTTTTTAACACATACTAATACTTTTTAATGATATCGGGGTAGGAACTGGATTATGGTTGAACGAGTAGGTTGTGAGTGCTCACGCCACGTAAACGGCATCCTCGGGCTTCTTATAAAGGAAAAGTTCCCTGGTTTGGTATCTTTTGATGGGAGGATGGAGCCGGCGTACTCATGGAGGCACTACGAAAGTGCGCCGGACGCCCTTGACCGGGAAGGGAGACAATTTCCCCACCTAGCTAATTGAGTCAGGGCTGAGCTCTAGGTAAGTTTATTTTCTTAATATATGTGTCAATACTATTGACATGTGGATTACATAATGTTTTCTTTACATAAATATGCAGGATTTTTATAGATGTGATGAGGGGTATGCGGATCAGGCTACCGCTGTTATTAATAGAGCCGCCAAGAAGCTTGTCACCGACATGCATTATGAGGCGCGCATTCAAGACGTTATCGACTTCTACGCTCAGCACCGCCGAGAGAGGAAGAATAAAAAAGGATGCCCGGACCACCTGTCTGACACGAGAGGAATACATGATGGTAAGTGTATTATCATGTATCTTCCAATACTTAATATTATGTCATTAACAACTTCACTTGCATCAAATAGGTCCCTCCACAGTTGTGTGCCGCTCATCTTGAATGTTGGGGCCAAATTGTTGATAGGTGGTGTTCTGCCGAGTGGCAGAGCAGTCACGATGCATGCCGCCAGAGACACCTACTCATGCTGGGGGCAGCACACCATCAAGGCTCACTGAACCTCGACTAGTTCAGGGCGAGATGGGTATGTAGTTACTTGTTTCTTTTTTCGCTTAATTGCGCAATATAACTCTAACTATCTTCTTGTTTCAGTTAACGGCCAATGTGGGTCAGGAGTGCTCCCAAGTCATGGATATGCTCTGGCTCATAAAGGGAGTGCGGTTGAAGGCAATACTTACAATCCAAATGACCCCGCTGAGTTGTACACTAATCAGAACGCATATCAACGCCTCCAGGACTATTTAGAGATGGCGAGGAAAGTGCATGGTCCCAATTATGACCCAGTCGCACATGACATCAACGGCGAGGTGGTCATGAGGGCTGGAGGAGGCAAGAGACATGGACGATATTTGATGGGCGACGACGCAATTGATACCCGTAGTACCCCCTCTCTATCTGAGGTGAGAGCTCGGAGCTCGACCTCCGGTCCGGGTATACGCACTCGCCGAGACACATCTATGGGTCTGATTGCCGATCTACAGGTTAGTTCATTTTCATCAATCATCGAACATTTCAATTTGTTTGTTTTGGAACGTTAATGACTGTGAATTAATGTTCTGTAGGCCCAACTAAATAAAGAATGATCACAAAGGACCGAGTGGCAGACCCAGATGGAGGCTCAGATGTAGGCCCATATGCAGCAGTGGTTTGCGTAGATGGGTGGATCTTTTTCAGGTCATATGGGCGTGCCTGAACTTCCTCAACCTGAACAATCTCCGCGGACTCCACAGAGTGGCAATGTGAGTTTCTAATATTGTTTTTGTCGTTTTTGTTATATACAATTATGCTAACTATTTTATTTTTTTGCAGTTTCATTCATCGACAAAAGGATCAAACACGCAGCCATCTCCACACACTAGGCATAGCGGTAATGCTAACTTGTGAGGCGTGATGTGAGCGAGTGAAAGTGTGAGACTAACATGTGATATTGTCATTTTGTGGTGAAATGTGAACTTGTGAGATCTTTTGAACTTGTGAATTGTCTTTATGTGGTGCCACTAATGAGATTTGTGATGAAATTTGATTTGTCAAGAAAATTGTGATGAAAATGTGAGTTTGTGATGTATTTTGTGATGAAATGTGAATTTGTGATGGATTTTGTGATGAAATGTGAGTTTGTGATGTATTTTTATGATGAAATGTCAATTTGTGAGAATTTTTGTGAATTTGTGAGATTTTTGTGATGAAATGTACACTGAATAAATGAAAAAAAATATTTGCCGAGTGTGGCACTCGGCAAAGCCATCTAAAATGCACAGAAACATGCCACGTGGCGCATTTCTGTGCGTTCTGGGTGGGTTTGCCTAGTGCTATTTTATGTGGAACTCGGCAAAGCCCCAGTGCCACGTGGGTCACTCGGCAAAGTGCCTTCGCCGAGTGCCATGTGGGGGCACTCGGCAAAGCGCCTTCGTCGAGTGCCACGTGTCCGTCAACGGCCACCCAACCGTCAGACGTGCGGGTTTGTCGAGTGCCACGTGTGGCACTCGGCGAAGTCTATATTGCACTCGGCAAAAAATTCACCGAGTGCCTGATAAAAAGCACTCGGCGAACACCCTTGTCACCGATAAGGCATGTACCGAGTGGGGTTCGCTGAGTGTGGCACTCGGCGAAGCCTTCGCCGAGTGCAAAAGAGGCTTCGCCGAGTGCCCTAGGCACTCGGCAAATGTGACTATTCCCGTAGTGTGCAGGAAACGAGATTCCAATGCATCCACTAGATTGTAGTTATCTGTCCCTAAAGATGGAATGGACTGGCAAACAAGCAATAACATGTAAACGAAATGCAGACTTCAACATGCCACACATACGAAAATGTCCTCAGCAAGATCCCATAGATTTTGACATCAATCAACTATACAATACATGCTCATTTTGTAGCTTTCTTCTAAGTACAATCCGCACCACCAAATGAATTGTGGGAATAAGCTTCTTTTCATCCTCCGTAAGTGCAGGCTGCTCAGCCGTAAGCATAGCCAATGCTCGACACTCAAGTTTATGCACTTTCCATTCTTCTTTCTGCAATAGCAACATTTCATCAAACAAAGTGAGGCTATTGAAAGCGAGAGGATGACATCAAATGTGAGTAGCAACTAGCAACTGAAAGCTGAGAAACCAAGGGTGGTTTCGGTCTGGATGATGAGTGATTGACAAGGATGAGCGTCTGAGCGGATAAGTGGTTGAGAATGGGTTGAGTGCATCGAGGGTTTCAGTGTGATGTGGAGGTTTGGCTGCCGAGGGTTTTGACAGTGTGTTGCGTTCTTGTTTTGGCTTGTCTTGTTTGTGCAGGGAGGAGATACTGACCGACTATCGACGGCGGGTGATCGAGGGTCTAGCGGGGAGCTTGATTCCGGAGGATCAGGGAGGCCGGGCGAAGCTGGAGAAGATCTCAAGAGTGCACGAAGAGACAGAGCGAGACTTGGACGGACGGCTGACTGTGACGACGTGTCGACCGTGTTCACGAGAGGGAGGCCAGGACAAGCTTTCGGGCGGCTCGAGGGTATCGAGAGCGGAAGTGGCTTGCTGGCGCTCGGAGTCGTGAAGCGGTGTCACGAGTCGATGGGTTCAGAGGCTTTGTCGATTTTTGCCGAAAACCTTCAAAACTTTAAATGTTTTTATTAATTCAATAAAATTGTGTCATGTATTAGTTTGAGTTTTTAATTACATGGTATGTACTTTTTAGTGTATTTTTGGAATGTATCTATTCTGAAAATATACTAAAGAGGGGTCTTTTGTAATTTTTTTCTAGAGTCAAATAGGATATTTTCAGTTTTATATTTTCAGAATTGTGTAGGGGGCAATCGGAAAAAGTGAGCCATCTAGAACATGGGCATGTGGGATATTTATCCCCCTGCCTAGCCGAACAGAACATCTGATCGAATTCAGTGAGTTTTTCATTGATTTGTCTGGGAAATCATGATGATCTGAACTGAGTTCTTATGTGATTTTGTTTAGATGTGTTTGTGCTGTCCTCTGAATCTGTTAGATCATCGAATTTGTTCAATCTTCATATAAACATTTTGACTTAGAATCTGTTTCTAGAAGTTGATTGTTCATCCGTAGTGAGTTTTTATATATTGCATCAGTTTGTGTTTGTAATAGTCATGTATAATTAAGTTGATAATTCATGTTGTGAAGTTCTCTTTTCTTCAGATCAACTCTGATTACCTTGATCTCTTGTATCTGTTATAAGTTGTGTTGAAGCATCTGAATCAAATAGTTTTTGAGGAAATTTTCTGATCTGTTTGAATTCTTGTGTTTGAATCTAGTTCTTTTTGTATACTTTTCAGATTAGTTCTGTCCATGAGTAGTGACTGTTTATGAATATGAAGTTGAACTCCGGTTCATTTGAGAATGATTGATTATAGATCGTTTGTCAAGCTTGAATATGAGAATGAGTTTTGTACCCTGTTTCAAATCTGAAAACTGAATTGTACTAGTGCTTGTGTCTTGCTGTCCTGAAATGTTTTGAAGTAATTTAGAGTTCCGTGTTGATTATGATCAAGTCTAGTCTGAATTAGTGTCATATTCATTTAGTTGAATGAATTACTGTGCTAACTCTTTTCAAATCAATTTTGAATCAAATCTATACTATTTTCAAATTCCATAAGTTTCAGTCTTTGAGTTTTGAAGTAGAAGTACTATCAGTTCTGATTATTTAGATGTTTGTAGGTTGCTTCATCATCTGAATTCAAAAGTATCTACTGGTTTTGAATCAATTTCTTGAACCGTTTTTGAGTACATGCTTTGAAATTGTATTATGAAATCTGCAATTCAGTTCACAACCCTGAAAGAGTTCTGTTGTGTGATATCCAGTGAGATTCAGTGTGTATCTGGTTCAGTCTTGCATTACAGTACATTCAGTGTTGATGATTTGATTTTTCAGAATTCTAGGCTAGTGTTTACTGAATTAGTTGATTAGTGTTTTTCAGAATCAGTTTTAATATTCAAACTTTATCTTGTTCAGAATGTTCAATCTTATTGCTTGATATATATATCCTGAAAAGTGAGTTTCATGTTCTAGATTATTTTGCCTTGGCTGTTGTCGGATTTGGAATAGTATTGCCGTTGTTGGGGGAAAATACTTCATCCCTAGGGTCTCTATAGTTATAAGACAAAGACAATTTACTAGACCGAAGTTCAAGTATTAACTCCGGCCTCGCATATGATCAAGCTTGGAGAATCCGTGCAGGCTTCTGTTTAGAGTATAACTTCGAAGGCTCAATCTTCAGAGAACTTATCTGCCAGCGAGGCTGAAAGACTTATCTTCTTTCTAATTAGATTAGTCTTTTACCATTTTAACCCTATTAGGGGTACCGAAATAGTTTCCACTATGTCGGTTGTAATTGAGGGGTAAAAAGGTATTTTCCTTAAGATTTTTACCTATAAATACCCCCATTCTTACCATGTAATAATCATCGAATACTCAGATATTCAATACACAACTTCGAACTACTTCGAGCTATTATCCTATTCGGAGGCTTGGAATAGTCCGCTTCACAAACTCTCCGTTTGTTAGTTCTTAATCTTTGAGAACCTGTTAGCGTAATCCTTTACACCAACAGTTGGCGCCGTCTGTGGGGAACCTAGTCCAAAAAACTTCGTTATCTACCAAGTTTTTAGAGCCATGCCTCCTAAGCGGAGTTCAGGTGGTAGTCCCCTTCGGAGGTCCCCTCAGACCTCTAGAGCAAGATCTTCAAATACGGTTGAGGTCGGATGACCTTCTGTAGTTCCTCCACCTCAGACCCCCGAAGGGAATTTGCTTCCTCGAGCATAAGAAGCCCCTTCAGGGACTTCGTCTATGCTTCGACCAAACGAAGCTCCTTCTCCATCTCCGACCGTGCTCCGAACTGAGCTGTTCAGTTCTCAAGACCCGGAAGCTCCTTCCGGAAGAAATAAAGATAGCCTTGGCGACATGGCAACCCAGATGGCCAGTCTCCAAGCTGAAGTGACAAGGTGGAGGCAGGAAGCAGTAGATAGGCTTCGTCCTCAAGTCATCGCTGTCATTCCGGAGGTGCCTCAAGATGACGACCCTCTTCTTTATCCCGAAGACCCCGAGAACACTTCCTTCGATAGCAAGTCTCCGCTGCACCCTGATTTACAAAAGGTGAGCTTCAACCCTAAGTTCAAAACATCGAAGCTCTGCAAGTACTCCGGGGAAGAAGATCCAAGGGAGTTCTATCGTTCGTACGCTTTGGCGATTGAAGCCAGCAGAGGGGTCCGAGATACCATGGCCAAGTGCTTCCCCCTCATGCTCGAAGGAGTTACTCAACGTTGGTTTTGGTCTTTGAAGCCAGGATCAATTAAAACTTGAGAGCAACTAAGGAAAAAGTTTATAAGTAACATTCAGGGTACCTTTGTACCCCCTATGTCTACAGGAAGTCTTTTTCAGGTGAAGCAGCAACCTGGAGAAACTTTAAGACAGTTCTTCAAGCGCTTTGCTGATGTAGCTCGAGAGTGTAGGACCGAAAGTAGCGACTAGAGGGGGGGTGAATGGGCGCCTAAAAATTCTTTCGAATCAATGGCCTGCTCCCAACACCCAACGCACCTTAAAAGACTTGGCAGGAAAACGTAAATAGATTTGTCAAAGCCTAAAAGTATCTAGCCTATAAACGACCGGTGTCCTAGACAAAGAAACACCAACACAGTGCTAATAGGCAGGATAACAAAGCATTTAGAACATGGGCAGATTAAGGTTCACAGAGATAAATCATCCCATCATTTTCTCTAAGTGAATGTAAAACGAGAAGAGTTATTGTTCTGAGTTGTCTCCTGAACTGTACTTGATGAAGCCTGTGTGGAGCAAAGCCTGTGGGATGTCGAAGCTGGCTTCGGAGTACATAGTGTCGAAGCCTGAGTAGCAGTCGCCAAAGCTTGTCCGAAGTTTGCAGTACCAAAGGTCATTGATGTTGAGTCGAGGTGTACTTCGAAGTTGTTGTGCAAAGGTGTATACTGTGAAGCTAGCTTTGAAAAGCTTGATCGAAGCCTGCAGTCGAAGTACCTTCACACAGTGCAAGAAGGAACAACGAAGTATTCGAACACAAGAAGGCTGAGGACTTCGACTCAACCAGTACTTCACTTGCGGAGTAAAAAAGAGTTCGAAGCTTCGAACAAACAGAGACTCTAAAGACTGTCAGCGAAGTACCTTCGAAAGCAAATCTTCGGTGCCTATACTTCGAACAGAGAACTTCGAACAAGGCTCATAAAGAAACAATCTTCGAAAGGAAAGCAAAGACAAATACTGTCAGCAGCAAAACCAAATCGAGTGTCATGCTCCGAAGCTATTCATACTTCGAACCGAAGTCTGAAAGCCGTAGCTCCGCAGCTACCTTCGAACCGGGTCTAGCTTCGAACCAAAGTTTTTTGGCTAAGTATGGACCTCAGAACCTTGAGCGAAGCTCAACCAGAAAACCGCCACACAGAAAAGACAGGCTTCGAACACAGATTAACAACAGAGATTGACCCTTCGCAAGAATCCTCAAGAAACGTGAGAGCTCCCTTCTCTCGATCAGAACCCTATGTTAGGAAAATATCGATAGAAAACTTAGCTGTAGCCAAAAACAGAATAGCCTGTCAACCAAAATGCTAGGTGCCCGGGCTAGCTAGACCCTTCCGCATACAAAATGAAACAGGATGAGTGCTAGGCTCAGGGCTAGAACAACAGCTAGGATTAAAGAAAGACTAGGTACTACTTGCTGCTACAGGAGCTAGCAGGAAGAACTAGTACTTCTCAGAACACCGAACAGAAGCAACCTGAGAGGAAAATATGCACAGAAACAAAAACCAGTAGCACGCAAAATGATGCAGCTGATTAATCGTGTTCACTGAGAACGCAGACCGCTGAAAAGAAACAGAGAACAAAGAACCTGTTTGAAGCTATTTCTCAGATTTCACGAGATGAAACCAATGGCGGCGCTCGCACGAGAGGAAGACAGGATAAAGCCAAAAGTGACCCAAACTTTAGTGCTGGATTAAAGTGAATTACAGAATGGGTAACCCTAACCCTAGGGATTGGGGCCCTATTTATAGGCAGCCCAATAGCCTAGGAATATTCCACCAGACCCTTAGGGTTTTTTACAGACGCTGAAATAAAAGGAAAAGACCAAACTGCCCTTAGGATATTTTTACAGGCTCGACTGACTGACTGTGGGCCTAAGGACAAAATAGTAAACTCCTATTTACAGATGACTTATCCGGAGGTGGAGCTTTTGTAGCGACTATGGCTTCGTCTCTGAACAGTCCAATCTAAGATCAGCGGTCGTTAGTTTTGCGCCGAAACTGACAAAGCGTCCACCGACTTTGCACCAGGTACCCGGATTGGGCTGGCCCGACTCCGTTGCTCTCTCAACCCGGCAATCGCTCACCGCCCGTGTACCTGAGTCAATCCTGGTCAACAGCCCAGTGGATCCCCTACTGCTCCTAGCCCATGTACTCGGATTGGGCCAGCTCGACTTCGCGGCCCCTCTGCCCGACTTCGCTCGCTGCCCGTGTACCTGAGTCACACGCGGCCTAGACGCAGCAGGTCTTCTCTCTCTTTTCAGTCATCTTTGACTACCGTTGACAATGACTCATCACATCTAGAGCCATGAGGCCCACGCTCTTCAGCATGGCTCCTTAGAGAGGGAGTTACTCATGGTGGCCTTCTTGACAAACTCCATCGAAAACAGATATCCTCTGTAGCACAGTTGATGGCTTATTTCAAAGAATATGCTAGGTTAGAAGAAGGATAGCTCCGAAGAACAGCTTCGACTCCACCAATCATTCAGGTAGTCAAGCTTGAGGTGAAGACCTCAACACCTTCGCAGGGGCCCAACTTTGACATCCAGCATGACAGGCGTCAGGGGAAAAAGCATCCTCGCTCTCAAGTCTTGAACATTGCTCCTTCTCCGTAGAAATTTTCCCCTAGAAATCCGCAAGCTTCGAGAAACAAGGTCAGCGGCTGGAGGCCGCCAGGGAAGTTGGCTGACAAGGGCCAAACCTTCTTATGCTGCGTTCATGGTGAAAATCAGAGTCATGCTACCGATGCATGCATGTCTATACTAGCTTTAAGAGGCGAGTACCTTGAAAGGACCTCTGGTCGAGGCACTACTGATCGAGTCCTCTCCGAGGCACGTATGGAGCTTGTGCAGGCTATCGTACGTGTAGACAACTTCGACTCCACAAGATAACCTCCGGTGGTCAATATTATGCCACTCCCGAAGCAAGAAGATGGCCAATTCTGGGGCAAAAGAGTGGTCCTCCCTATTTCTGGACGGGGAACTCTTGGCAGCATGTCAAAGAGGCATCAAAGAGAGTATGTCCGGGAAGTAGGTCATATTGGAACTTCTTCGTCTGCAGCCGCAATGCCCGAGTGGTCCCATGTGCCTATATCTTTTTCTGTAGATGATGCAGTAGGCATAAAATTCCCACATGCAGATCCCCTTGTCATCACTACTAATATAGTAGGAACTGAAGTTCGGAGCGTGCTGGTCGTGGCGGGAGTTTAGAAGATATTATCTTCGTTCAAGCTTTTGACCAGCTCTGTATCTCTAGGAAACATCTCCCCGCAGCTCGTCCCCTGCAAGGCTTCGCACGACCTCCTCTTGATGCCCTCGGCCAAATAGGTCTTGAGGTTGCTTTTGGAGAGGGGCTCCTAGCAAGAATGGAGGAAGTAATCTTCGATGTTGTAGATGCCCCTTATGCTTATAATGTTATCTTCGGAAGGGGTATGTTAAATACGTTCGGAGCCGTGACGCACCATAACTATTTATGTATGAAGATGCCCATGCAAGCGGGAGTACTCACTGTCTTCGGTGATCAAACCACTGCGTGAAGAGTAGAATATGGTCATGGCCCCCCCTCTCGACCCAAGACATGTGAATAACGTACAAGGCAATTCAGAGGATATCTCTACTTCAAGTGAGTCTTCGAAGAAATCCTTCACAAGGCTAAGCCCTGAAGGAGAAATGCTAAGGAAGATTATTGTAAAAGACGGCAAAGACTATTCTTTTCAGTTCGACAAAGATTTGCCTTCGGAGATCGCTACTTCACTGGAAAAAGTAGTTGAAGAAAATTTGGATGTCTTTGCCTGGTCTGATGAAGACATTTCGGGAGTCAGCCGAGATATCATTGAGCACAGCTTACTTGTAAACCCAAGGGCTCGGCCTGTTCGATAGGGGCTTCAAAAGCTATCAGTAGAAAGGGCAAGTCTTGCTAAGGCAAAAGTGGAGAAATTATTGAAGGCTGGGATTATCAAAGAAGTAGCTCATATGGAGTGGCTAGCTAATCCAGTCTTCGTCAAAAAGAAATCCTCCGAGAAGTGGGAGAAGTGGCGCATGTGTATTGATTTTACATCTTTGAATAAAGCATGCCCACGTGACCCCTATCCCATGCCCCGAATAGATCAATTAGTTGATTCCACTGCTGATTCGGAGTTATTAAGCTTCCTCGACGCGTATTTGGTTTATCATCAAATCTGGTTAAAGCGCGAAGATGAAATCAAAACAAGTTTTGTAACTCCTTCGGGAGTCTTCTGCTATGTAAGAATGCCTTTTAGCTTGAGAAATGTCGGGGCAACCTTTTTGAGATTAATTGGTAAGGCTATAGGTCACCAAATAGGCCACAATGTAGAAGCCTATATGGATGATATTGTAATAAAGAGTGCTTTAAAGCACCAGGATAGCCTAGACTTAGTGGAAACGTTTGAGAGCCTCCGAGCATGTGGAGTCCGCCTCAACCCCGAAAATTGTATCTTTGGGGCTCAAGCTGGAAAGTTTCTAGGGTATCTAGTTTCAAGTAGAGGAATTGAAGCTAGCCCTAATCAAATAACTCAATTGCAAAAAATGGCTCTGCTGGAGAATTTAAAACAGGTGTAGAAGCTTACTAGCCGCCTTGCAGTACTCAGTAGATTCTTAGCAAGGTCCGCGGAATGATGCCTGCCCATATTCAAAGCATTAAAAGGGTCCGAATATTTTGCTTGGACACCGGAGTGCCAAAAGAGTTTTGATGATATTAAAAATTATCTCAGCAACCGCGCAACACTTACTGTGCTCGTTGCAGATGAAACCCTCCTTCTTTACCTCGTAGCTACCGGCTCCGCTATCAGTGCAGTCCTTGTCAGAGAAGTTGATTTCAATGGGAAGTTAGTGCAGAATCCAGTTTATTTTGTATCCGAAGCTTTATCTGGAGCAAAAACAAGATATTCTGAGCTCGAGAAGTTCACTTATGCTCTGATAATGGCTTCGAGGAAATTACGACATTATTTTTTAGCACATAATGTAATTGTACCAACTTCGTATCCTTTGGGAGATATGCTCCGAAGCAAAGATTCTATGGGGAGAATTGGAAAATGGGCCGTCGAGCTAGCACCCTTCGACATCTCCTTTGTAGCAAGGACAACAACCAAGTCGCAAGTGGTGGTAGACTTTGTAGCAGAATGGACTCCGTCTGTAATATGGTCTCCGGAGAAATCAAGTGAAGGAATTTGGACTATATACTGTGATGGAGATTTTCAAGCGTCTGGAGCAGGTATTAGAGCAGTAATAATTTCGCCTTCAGGGCAAAGAGCGATGTATTCCGCAAGGCTCAACTTTAATTCCACCAATAATATAGCGGAGTACGAGGGAATTTTGTTAGGACTCCGAAAAGCGCGTGCTCTGGGTGCTACAAGAGTGGTTATCAAAACAGATTCTCAAATTGTAGCAGGGCACGTTGACAAAAGTTTTCAAGTCCGGCATCCGCAGCTTGCAAAATATATGGAAGAGATCCATAAGATCGAAGTAGCATTCAAAGGGATTTCTATCCGAAGTATACCAAGAGCTGAAAATGCACAAGCTGATACCCTAGAAAAAGCTGTTGCTGGAGCAATGGATATTCCGGAAGGAGCCTTTTATGAAGAACTTACTTCGCCTTCGGTGCCACAAATTCCTCCCACGGAGGTTCTTTGCATTCTGAACACTGACTGGCAGAGTTCAATCATGGAGTTATTGCAAGGTGAAGCAACTTTACCTGAAGGACCACATCTTTCAAGATTGCAGCTAAGAGTTCGGAATTATGATGTAATCAATGGTATTCTTTACAAGGCCGGAGTATGTTCCACCCTACTCCGATGTATTTCTCAAGCCGAAGGTCAAGAGATACTTCTAGAAATTCATGAAGGCCTTTGTGGTAGCCATCTGCCCCCCGAGCTTTAGCAGGAAAAACACTTCGCCAGAGGCTTTATTGGCCTATGATAGTAGCTGATGCGGAGATCTTAGTCCGCACTTGCCGAGGTTGTCAATGGATGGGAAGATGAAGTCATCGTCCGCCAACAACTCTTCAAGTCATTGCTCCAGTTTGGCCTATGGCTAGATGGGGTATGGATCTCATTGGCCCCTTCCAAATAGCAAAAGGAAATCTGAAATTTGTACTGGTAGCAATTGAATATTTTTCCAAGTGGGTCGAAACAGAACCCCTCACAGCTTTCACTTCGAATAATGTACAAAAATTATTTTGGAAGAATGTTATATGCAGGTTCGGAGTGCCTCGACAGCTCACAGTCGACAACGGGACTCAATTTGATGCGGAGCCCTTCAGAAAGTTTTGCGAAGACCTTGACATACAAATATGTTTTGCAGCTCTATGTCATCCTCGGTCTAATGGAGCTTTCGAACGAGCTAATGGTAATATTTTATCCGGGCTAAATCGAAGAATTGTAGGATTAGCAAAAGGGTTGTGGACTAAGGAACTCCCGAAGATTTTATGGTCCATTCGGACCACTCAAACGAGGTCCACATGTTTTACTCCTTTCATATTACTATTCGGTGATGAAGCTATGACGCCGATGGAGCTCAAAGGGGGATCTCTTCGCACCACCAAACTTGAAAAAGAAGATGAAAGGAAAGCTTCACTAGATTTAATAGAAGAAACAAGGCTTCGTGCTGTTGCCAATTTGTCGAAATATCAACATCAGACGAAGGCTTGGTATGACCCGAAGGTTAAGCTTAATGAACTTAAACCAGGTCATCTAGTTTTGCGAAGAATCACAGCACCAGGGAAATTAGGAAATAAGTGGGAAGGTCCATACACCATTCTACGTTCAGGACGCCCTAGTTCTTTTAAACTAGCTAATTTAGAAGGCAAAGAGTTAAAGCATGCCTGGCATGCGGAGCACCTGAAGCGATATTTTGCATAGCGGCTCCTTGTAATCATCTATAAATACCTTATGAATAAATAAAGCTCATGGTTCAGATAATGCCTACCTCTCAAACACTCCATACTTCTAGTGGACGCACTAGCGGAACGAAGTTGGCTGTGAGGGAAGTGTCATTTATTTGAACCAATTTTACGGACTTCGAACTACTGGTTCGAAGCTTCCGACGAGGTGGGAAAGTCACAAAAAATGGGTTCCAAGCCACCGGCTTGAAAGCATCCATAAAAAGAGTCCAAGGAGACCAAATGATACGGATTCCAAGTTCCGGCTTGAAAGCATCCGTAAAAAGAGTCCAAGGAGACCACTATGCGGATTCCAAACCACTGGTTTGATAGCATTCGCAAAAAGAGCCGAAGGAGGCCAAAAAAAACAAACTTCGAGCTAATAGCTTGAAACATATGTAAAAAGAGTCCAAAGTGACCATTTTTATCGGATGCTAAGGTATCCGAAAAAGAGTCCGAAGTGACTACATTCAAACAAAAAGATACTAAGTTACTAGTTTTCAGACTCCGAATTTGGAGAGTCGAAGACATTTTTGAGATATTAGTCAATCTTTAATTTTATAAGGGGCTCCGAGCCTCCAAAATTGTGATCCTAACTAATGTTAGTTTTGTTGCGCGTAACCACCTTCAAACATTTTGAAGTTGCTTACACCCAAAGAGGGCTAGGAAGTAGGGAGACAATTTTGAAACTTTAATCTTTATCATTCAAACAGATTACATTACATCATGAAAAATCTGTATCTATACCGAGAAGGAAACGAAGACCTCTTCAATCCCTAGAACTACTGTTGAAACTAGAACGACTTTGAAGGTGACTCATTCCAGAGCCAGGAGTTTTAATAACATTACGTTTAACCCTCTTCCCTCCTTTGGATCTTGCTGAAGCTCGGCCTAGGTCTGAAGTCGCTCGGGGCTTCTTTCCCAGCTTCGAAGTTGTTCAGGGCTCTTTTCTACTTGCTCTTCGGTGGTATTTTCTTCTTCGGACCATTCAATGTCCTCAGAAGATGAAGGTTCTAAACTATCTTCTTTTTCCTCCATTTTAATATAAGATAATATATCGTTACATATTTCGGGCATAACTTCACCGGAGCTTCCCCGAGGAATTGAAAATCGATGGCATTTGTGAGGTCGTAGAGCTTCGAAGGTAGCCCATAACAGGCAAAGCTCTTCGTTAACTTCTAGCACTTTGAGATCATCCAAAAAAGGTTCAAAAGCCTAAAAACATTTCCAAATAAGTCTTTTCATTCATAAAGGATAAAATCATAAATTTTTACATAATCGGAGCCCTAAGGAGAACTAGACCTTCCAGTCCGAAGGGGGTTGGCTGCTCGAAGGTTGCGACCGCGCTTGCTTTTGGTGAAGTCCTTCGTCAATCCAGGTCTTGATTGCTGATCGGCCTTCAGCTCTCCAAGATGGTTGGAAGGCTTCCCAAGCTGCAGCCATGTCGGTGGAAGGAGTTAAGAGCTGGTCATCGCCGAAGTTGAAAGGAGTCGCCTCTGGTTCTGGTGCTACTAATATCCCTAAATCCTCGTAGTAGCGAAGCAATATAAGAGAAGCTACTTGGCCGGAGATTTCTCTATACTGAATACCCGCTGTCTTCATAGTCTTCGCTGCTGCTTGGATCATCCTCAGTCTTCGCAGCAGAGGGATGTCACCGGTTGAAGGTAAAGTCCAGGATGTGCCGAAGTACTCCAAGACACCCCGAAGGTTCTCCATGGTTTCTAAGGCT
>JAAALK010000285.1:62836158-63269507 GCA_019279435.1 Zizania palustris | reverse complement strand
CGTGACTTCGGAGCAGATTGTACGAGCTTCGGAGAAGATTCTGGGCGTCCCAACTCCGACCGAGAAGGAATGGAGAATTAAGCTGGTTGGTACATGGGAATGGTCCAATCGAGTATGGGGGCTACTCGAAGTTGTTCCGCCCCCTCTTGTGGATTGGGTGCCTTCGGAGAAAGTGCCCAAAAAGAGAAAAGCCGAAGTTGGAGCTTCGAGCTCTGCCAAGACTCCGTTAAAGAAGGTGGCTCGAAAGCCAAGAGTTCCTGCACCTTCGAGCCCAAGAGCTTCAATCTCCGATTCCTTAGAGGATGAAGGCAGGATGCTTGTCGACCTGATCGACGAAGATGCAGCCCAAAGAGATGCACATATTGATGAAGCTGCGAGCGTGCCGGAGTCCCAAGAGAACCTTGAGCAAATGAGGACTCTGGCTGCTCAAGAAAATTTACCGCAAGACAGAGCCCCTATGGACGAAAGCGGAGTCGAAGTTGCTGCAGCTTCGATTCCGGGTGAAGTAACAACGGCTGTTCTCGAAGATGCTCCAATAGTCGAAGATTTGACTGCTGACTCCGACGAAGACTTTGGAGTAGCCTTCGACCCACCAAGCAGCCCAATGCTCACCCGTCGCCAAAATGTCGAAGGTAAACTTCGCATAATTCTTTTGTTCTTTTTTTCTGCGAAATTATACAATGTATAATACCTTTGTTTTAACAGGATCCACTCCCGTGGAAGAGGTCCGTCTCGAGGATATAATTCCTGGACCTTCGACAGCTTCGGAGCCAATTCCAGGAGCCACTCAAATGTGACCTGGAAAAGGCAAAGGCAAGATGGACCACCTCCCTGCTCCGAGCTCAGGATCAACTTCGTCTGAATCAACAGATGAAAGCCAATCTACGAAGGGGGGCCAATCTACGGGAGCTCCAAAAAATGCGGCTCAGCACTCTGGGCCTTCATCAAACGAAGATGACCGGCAAGCTTTGAGCATGCTCCCTCTTCTAGCTCCTTTCTTGGAGCGAAGAACTGGACTTCGGACTTTGCTCGAGCCTTTGGATCGAGCTAGCCGCGAAGTGGGGGAGACGGACTTGGAGGCCATCTTAAGCGAGGCAGAGAGTTCGGAGCTTAACGCTGCCATGGAACGTGCAGCATACCAGGTACGAAGTATCTGCAAAACAGAGTCAAACTTATATACAAATAATTTCTCACCTTGGTTTTTTCTCTTCGCAGCAAATAGTCTTGGGCCCGAGCTGCACACATCTCAAATGAACGTGGAAGCCTTCGCCTTCGAGAGGAAAATACAACTCTTCAACGAAATCTTACTATCTCCGAAGGTCGGGTGGCCCACTTGGACAACATGGTTTCAACAGAGCGCAGGGCCAGACAAAGCTTGGAGGCTGCGAACAAAGAGCTCGAAGTAGAACAAATTGTGCTTCGAGCAGAAATTGAAAAGATGCGAGTGGAGCACGCTACGGCGGGAGCTGAGCTTGTTAGGCTTCAAGAAGAAAAAGCCAAAGCTGCTGAATAAGCTAGCTAGCTACTCAATCAGAAGAATTCTTTAGCTACGGAGGCATCTAGGCTCTCTGGAGTAGTAAGAGAATTAACTTCGATGAAGGATGCCTTAATTGAAGATAAGTTGAAGTCGGAGAAGGTAGCTGCGGAGGTCATGGACCAACTGCTAGGCGTTCTGGAGTACTTCGGTACTACTGGGACGCTTCCTTCAGATGACAACATCTCCCTGCTGTGACGGTTGAAGAAGATCCAAGGAGCAGTGAAGCAAATAAAGACAGCAGGCATTCGATACGGAGAAATCTCCGGACAAGTGGCTGCTATCGGCATACTTCGTTACTACGAAGATCTGGGCCAATCGATAACTCCGAGCGCAGGGGCGGCTCCCATTACCTTTGACAACAACCAGCTCCTTACTCCTTCCGAAGATGTGGCTGCTGCTTGGCAAGCCTTTCAAACTTCATGGAGAGCCGAAGGTCGCTCTGCGATCAAGGCTTGGATTGACGAAGGGCAACGCCAGAAGCAAGCTCGGTACCAAGCTTCGAGCAGTCAGCCCCCGCCAAACCCGTAGGTTTAGAATTATCTTAGGATCTTCGACTATGTAAAGCATTATGCTTTTGTACATTTATGAATGAAAATTTGCTTATCATATTTTTAGGCTTTGCCTCATATGGAAGATGTCGAAGTGTTAAACGTTAACAATGAACTCCGCTTACTATGGGCTACCTTCGATATCTTAAAACTTCACAAGTGCCCTCGATTTTTAGTTCCTTGGAATAGCTCCGGAGCGATTACGCCCGAAGTAAGCAAAGACATACTGTCTTGTATTAAAGTGGAAGGAAAAGAAGTTAACTTGGAAACTTCATCTTCCGAAGACATTGTAAGGTCCGAAGACGAAGATGAAGCTCAAGGTAAAAAACTTGAAGAACTTGGAAGCTAGGAAAGGAGCCCCGAATGACTCCAAACTTGGGCCCAGCTTCACAAGAACAGAAAGACTTTAGAGCTTCGAAGGGAGGTAGGAGAGTTAAACGCAAAGTTGTTAGAACTCCCGACTCTGGAACTTGTCGTTCCAACCATAGCTCTAGAGATCA
The DNA here is from genome assembly GCA_019279435.1 of Zizania palustris. Classification (NCBI taxonomy): domain Eukaryota; kingdom Viridiplantae; phylum Streptophyta; class Magnoliopsida; order Poales; family Poaceae; genus Zizania; species Zizania palustris. Next base: position 63,266,922 of record JAAALK010000285.1, on the reverse strand, counting down.
AAGGGGTGTTCGATTCCTTCTTGGTATAGATACCAATTTTTCATGATGTAATCATATTTGTTCGAATAATAAATATCGATTTAAAATTGTCTCCCTATTTACTAGCCCCTCTTTGGGCGTAAGCAACTTCGAACTATATTCAAAGTTGGTTAGGCGCAAAGAAAAAAATTAGGGGTACAATTTTGGGGGTTTGGAGCCCCTCAGCAATTTAAAGACCGATTAAAATCTTATAAAATGTCTTCGACTATTTGTAGTCTGAAGACTGGTAACTTAGTACCTTGTGTTTTTTGAAAGAAATCACTTTGGACAACTTTCCGTACACTTTAGTGTCCTAAATGACTTGCCACTTTGGACTTTTCTAACAGACATTCGAAGCTCATGGCTCAAACTCTATTTTGTTTTGGCCTCCTTCGGCTCTTTTTGCGAATTCTATCAAACCAATGGTTTGGAGTTCGCAGTGGTCTCTTTGGACTCTTTTTACGGATGCATACAAGCCGGTGGCTTGGATTCCGCATCATTTGGTCTCCTTGGACTCTTTTTATGGATGTCTTCCAGCCGTTGGCTTGGACTCCGCATTCTGTGGTCTCGGGCTCTTTTACGGATGCCTACAAGCCAGTGACTTGGACTCCAGATTATGTCAGTCCACCACCTCGAAAACTTTGGACCAATGGTCCGAAGTCCGAAAATATGATTCAAATTAATGACACTTCCCTCTCGGTCAACTCCGCTATTCCAGTGCGTCCACTCGGAAGTGGGAAGTTTATGAGGGGTAGGCATTATCTGAACCATATGCTTTATTAATTCGGAAAGTGCTTACAAATGATTACAAGGAGCCCTTATGCGAAGTATCGCTTTAGGTGCTCCGCATGCCATGTATGCGCTAACTCTTCACCTTCCAAATTAGCTAATTTAAAAGAACCAGGACGCCCTGAGCGAACAATTAAGTATGGACCTTCCCATTTATTTCCTAATTTTCCTGGTGCTATGATACTTCGCAAAACGAGATGACCCGGCCTAAGTTCATTAATCTTAACCTTCGGGTCGAACCAAGCCTTCATCTGCTGCTGATACTTTGACAAATTTGCCACAGCTCAAAGTCTTGTCTCTTCTGTTAAATCCAGCGAAGCTTGTCTTTCTCCTTCTATTTCCGGTTCGGTGCTGCGAAGTGATCCTCCTTTGAGCTCTGTTGGTGTCATAGCTTCATCTCCGAATAATAGTCTGAATGGCGTGAAACCCATGGACCTCGTTTGAGTGGTCTGAATGGACCACAAAATCTTCGGAAGTTCTTTGGTCCAAAGTCCTTTTGCCAATCCTACTATCCTGCGATTTAGCCCTGAAAAAATGTTACCATTGGCTCTTTCTACAGCACTGTTAGACTGAGGGTGTCACACTGCAGCAAAGCATAACTGGATGCCTAGATCTTCGCAAAATTTCTTGAAAGGTTCTGCGTCAAATTGTGTTCCATTGTCAATTGTGAGTTGTCTAGGCACTCCGAACCGGCAAATGATATTCTTCCTAGAAAAATTTCTGTACATTGTTCGAAGTGATAGCTGTTAGGGGCTCTGCTTCGACCCACTTTGAAAAGTATTCGATTGCTACCATTGTGAACTTCAAATTTCCTTTTGCTGTTGGGAAGGGACCAATAAGATCCATGCCCCATCTGGCCATGAGCCATACTGGGGCAATGACTTAAAGAGCTGTTGGTGGGCGATGACTCCTTCGTCCCATCCACTGACATCCTTGGCAAGTGCGGACCAAGCTCTCCGCATCAGCTACTATTGTAGGCCAATAAAGCCCCTGGCGAAGTGTTTTTCCTGCCAAAGCTCGAGGGGCCAGATGGCTACCGCAAAGCCCTTCATGAATTTCTCGAAGAATTTCTTGACCTTCGGCTTGAGATATACATCGGAGTAGAGGTGAACATACTCCGGCCTTGTATAAAATACCGTTGATTATTTGATATTTCCGAATTCTGAGCTTTAACCTCGAAAGTTGTGGCCCTTCGGGCATATTTGCCTCTCCTTGCAACACTTCCATGATTGAACTTCACCAATCTGTACTTGGAATGCAAAGGACTTCTGCAGCAGGAATTTGTGGCACCGAAGGTGTACTGAGTTCTTCATAAAAATCTTCTTCGGGTATGTCCATAGCTTCGGCTGCAGCTTTTGCTAAGATGTTAGCTTGCATATTTTCTGCTCTAGGTATACTCCGAATGGAAATCCCTTTAAATGCTGCTTCGATCTTTTGTATTTCTTCTAAGTACTTTGCAAGCTGTCGATGCCGGACTTGGAAACTCTTGTCAACGTGTCCTGCCACAATCTGTGAATCTGTTTTGATAACGACTCTTGTAGCCCCTAGAGCTCGTGCCTTTCGAAGTCCCAATAAAATTCCTTCATACTCCGCTGTATTATTGGTAGACTTAAAGTTGAGTCTTGCGGAGTACAATGCCTTTTGCCCTGAAGGAGAAATTATCACAGCTCCGACGCCTGCTCCAGATGCTTGGAAAGCTCCATCAGAGTAAATAGTCCAAATTTCTTCACTTGGCTTCTCCGGAGCCCATGCTACAGGGGGAGTCCACTCTGCCACGAAGTCGGCCAATACTTGCGACTTAATTGCTGTTCTTGCCAGAAAAGATATGCCGAAGGGTGCTAACTCAACAGCCCACTTCCCAATTCTTCCAGTGGAATCCTTACTTCGGAGCATATCTCCCAAAGGATACGAAGTTGGTACAATGACATTATGTGCCAAGAAATAATGCCTTAGCTTCCTCGAAGCCATTATCAGAGCATAAACCAATTTCTCAAGCTCGGAATATCTTGTTTTTGCTCCGGACAATGCTTCGGACACAAAATAAACTGGATTTTGTACCAACTTCCCGTTGAAATCAACCTCTCTGACAAGGACTGCAGTGACAGCAGAGCCAGATGCTGCAAGGTAGAGGAGTAGGGTTTCGTCCGCAACAGGCACCGTGAGTGTAGAAAGGTTACTTAGATAATTCTTAATATCTTCGAAGCTCTTCTGACAATCTGGTGTCCATGCAAAATCCTCGGACCCTTTCAATGCTTTGAAAATAGGCAAACTTCTCTCCGCAGACCTTGCCAGAAATCTGCTAAGTGTTGCAAGACGACCGGTCAGCTTTTGCACTTGCTTTAAATTCTCTGGGGGAGCCATCTTCTGCAACGCAATTATTTGAGTGGGGCTAGCTTTGATCCCTCTTCTTGAAACTAGGTACCCTAACAATTTTCCAGCCTGTGCCCCGAAGATACATTTTTCGGGGTTGAGACGGATCCCGCATGCCCGAAGGCTATTGAATGTTTCTGCTAAGTCTAGGCTATGTTGGTGCTTTAAAGCACTCTTTATTACAATATCATCCATATAGGCCTCTACATTACGACCTAATTGATGACCTAGAGCCTTAGCAATTAACCTCGAAAAAGTAGCCCCGGCATTTCTTAAGCCGAAGGGCATTCTTACATAACAAAAGACTCCTGAAGGAGTTACGAAGCTTGTCTTGATTTCATCTTCGCGCTTTAACCAGATTTGATGATAGCCAGAGTACGCGTCAAGGAAGCTTAATAACTCCGAACCGGCGGCGGAGTCGACCAATTGATCAATTCGGGGCATGGGGTAGGGGTCGCGTGGGCATGCTTTATTTAGGGATGTAAAATCAATACACATGCGCCACTTCCCGGAAGATTTCTTCTTAACGAAGACTGGGCTGGCTAACCATTCCGTATGAGCCACTTCTCTGATAATCCCAGCCTTCAGCAACTTTTCAACTTCGTCTTTAGCAAGGACAGCTCTCTCCGCAGACATCTTCTGGAGTCCTTGCCTAACAGGCCTAGCCTTCAGGTTCACAAGTAAACTGTGTTCAATAATGTCCCGACTGACTCCGATAATGTCTTCATCAGACCAAGCAAAGACATCTAAATTGTCCTCGACTACTTTTTCTAAAGATGTAGCAACTTCTGGAGGCAAGTCTTTACCAAATTGAAAAGGAAATTCCTTGCCATCTTTGACAATAACCTTCGTTGCAATCTCTCCTTCAGGACTTGGTCTTGGGAAGGATCTTTTCGAGGATTCACTAGGAGCAGAAAAATTCTCCGGATCATCTTGCACACTATTCACCTGTCTCGGGTCAAGAGGAGGGCCATGACCATACTCCGCTCTTCGCGCGATGGCCTGATCTCCGAAAATAGTGAGCACTCCTACTTGTGTGGGCATCTTCATACATAAGCAATTATGATGCACCACAGCTCTGAATTGATTTAACATGCCTCTTCCGAAGATGACATTATATGCATATGGAGCATCTACAACATCGAATATCACTTCCTCTGTCCTGGCCAGTAGCCCCTCTCCAAAAGTAACTTCTAGGCCAATTTGGCCGAGGGCATCAAGAGGGGGTCCTGCAAATCCTTGCAAAGGACGAGCTGCTGGGAGAAGATGCTTTCTGGAGATGCAGAGTTGATCAAAAGCTGGGACAAAAATAATATCTGCCGAACTCCCTCCGTCAACTAGCACCCTCCGAACCTCAGTTCCTGCTACGTCGGCAGTAATGACAAGTGGGTCTGCATGTGGAAATTTAACACCAGCTGCATCATTTGCAGAAAAGGATATTGGTACATGGGACCATTCGGGCATAGAAGCTGCAGATGAAGAGGTTCAAATATGGCCCACCTCTCTGACATATTCTCTTCTCTGCCTCTTTGACATACTTCCGAGAGTCCCTCCTCCGGAGATTGGGAGGACTACTCTTTTTCCTCGATCTTGCCCCTCTTCTTGCTTCGGAGGTGGCATAATATTGACCACCGGAGGGCGTCTTGCCGAATCGAAGTTCTCTATCCGCGCCACAGCCTGGACAGGCCCTGGACGCACTTCAGCTAGAACTCGGTCAGTAGTGCCTCGACCTGAAGTTCTTTCCAGATATTCTCCTCTCAGAGCAAGTATAGCCTTGCACGCATCAGTTGCGTGACTTCGGTTTTCACCATGAATACAGCAGAAAAAGGTCTGGCCTTTGCCAGCCGGTTTCCCTGGTGGCCTCCAGCCGCTGGTCTTGCTTCCTGAAGGTTGCGGAATTCTTTGGGCAAACTTCTATGGGGGTGCAATGTTCAAAACTTCTGAACGAGGATGCTTTTGCCCCCTACGCCTGTCATGCTGAACTTCGAAGCTAGGCCCTTGCGACTGTGCTGAAGTTTTCACTTCCAATTTAACTTCTTGCAGTATTGACGGGGTTGCAGCAGTTCTCCGAAGCCATCCCTCTTCTGACCTTGCATAGTCTTCGAAATATGACATCAACTGGGAAACAGAAGATATGCTTTTTCGGTGAAGTTTATCAAGGAGGCCTGGATGAATAACTCCCTCTCGAGCTGCGTCAACTACTGAAGACGTAGTTAACCCTCGAATTTGCGACTTTGTATGAGCGAACCGCTTGAAATATTGTCCTAAGGTCTCTCTAGGGAGCTGCTTCACCTGGAAAAGACTTCCTGTTGACATTGGAGGCACGAAGGTACCCTAGAAATTGCTTACGAACTTCTTCTTCAACTGCCCCCATGAACTGATTGATCCTGGCTTCAGAGACGAGAACCATCGCAATGCCACTCCTTGAAGAGCTAGGGGGAAGCATTTTGCCATAGTGTCCCGCACTCCCCCACTGGCTTCAATTGCTAGAGCATAAGAACGGACAAATTCTCTAGGATCTTCATCTCCGGCATACTTGCAAAGCTTCGAAGTTTTGAACTTAGGGTCGAAGCGTACTTTCTGCAACTCAGGATGCAGCGGAGACTCGGTGTCGAAGGAAGCATTCTCCGGGGCTTCGGGATAAATAAGCTCGTTGTCTTCAGGCACTTCAAGAATGGTTGGGGTGGCTTGAGAGTGAAGCCTATTCGCGTCTTCCTGCCGCCACCTTGCAACTTCAGCTTGGAGACTGGCCATTTGAGCGGCCATATCACCAAGACCATCTTCATCTCCTCCGGAAGGATCTTCCGGGTCTTGAGAACTATAGGGATCGGTTCGAAGTGGAACTTGAGGCGGAAGAGGGACTCCGGCTGGCCGAAGTATAGATGGAGTTGGCGGAGGAACTCCGTATGCTCGAGGAAGGAGAATCCCTTCTGGAGTTTGAGGTGGAGGAAACGTCGAAGGTCCTCCGACCTCAACTGTGTCTGAAGATCTTGCTCCGGAGGTCCGAGGGGACCTCCGAACAGGATTACTACCTGCACTCCGCTTAGGAGGCATGGTTTAAGAACTTGGTAGAGAACTAAGTTTTTTAGGACTAAGGTCCCCACGGACGGCGCCAACTGTTGGCGTAAAAGATTACACTAACAGGTTTCTGAAGATTAGAAACTAACAAACGAAGTGTTTGCGAAGGAAACTATTCCAAGCCTCCGAAAGGATAATAACTTAGAATAGTTCGAAAGTGTGTATTGAATAACTTGTATTCGGTCCTCATTAGAGGGTAAAACGGGGGGTATTTATAGGCCCAAACATTAAGGAAAAGACCCTTTTACCCCTCTATTACAACCGACATAGTGGAAACTATTCGGTACCTTTAATAGGGCTAAAATGGTAAAAGACTAATCTAATGAGAAAGAAGATAAGTCTTCCATCTTAGCTGGAAGAGAAGCTCTCGGAAGAGTCTAAATTCGAAGATATACTCTGAACTAGTGTCCTTCACCATACTTCGAACTTGATTCAAAGTATCTCCAGAGTTATATGCTGGAAATCTTGGACTTAATCACCAACCTTTGTCCTGTTACTGCAATAACCCTGAAGATGGAATATTTTCCCCCAACAGTATCTTTTTCATGATGTATATCATTCATCTAAATAAAGAATGCCCGATACTTTGACATATTATTAAGATCATCGTGATTACCTACTGTCTTGATTAGGTCTAATCTAGTTATTGTGATGATTTTCATGATATAGACATGTTATCTAGCAAATTTTATTTATTTCTATCAGAGTACAAGCCGACGGGTTATCCTCGATTCCGCTCCACATCTTATAAGTTATCAGAAAAGCACTCATCAGCCTACACGGTTAACTGTTCATCTTATCAATCGATGGCATGCTCGCCTAATTGCTTCATCCTAGGTCATCGGCCTTATGGCCGATCGACATGATATTCCAAGAATATCTCATCCTTCGTCGTGATCATTGGCTCGATAGGGGATAGACCATGCTACTAATGCCATATTTTATATTATCTTATCAGTTGCAGGATCAAACTAATTGGCATGCCTTGAACCCTTTTTCTAAAAATGTAGGACCTGCACTGGAGTGAATTAGATCTCCCAGGCCACACGTGTGTCAAAGTGTGACAAAAAAACACACCAACATGCTTTTTGGCACGCCTGGTGGGACCACAAACTTCGCCTACTCATCATACAAGGCCCGAGGCGGTAACATATTGATGCCACAGATGGCAGAATTGGAACAACCCACGGTGGAGTGCCCGAACTCATCATGTGAAGACCGCATTGACGGGATGGAAGGCAAGCTTGGTTACGGTTTCTCCACAGCCGATGAACTTCAAGAAGTTGACATCGGGAGGACCGATCTAGTTATTCTGATGATTTTCATGATATAGACATGTTATCTGGCACATTTTATTTATTTTTGTCAGAGTACAAATCAATAGGTTATCTTCAATTCAATGTCATATCTTATTCGCCATCAGAAAGCCCTCATCGTCCCATACGTGTAAACTGCCTATCTCATGGGACGATGGCATGCTTTCCCAATCGCTTCGCCCGTGGTCATCAGCCTTATGGCCGATCGACATAATAGTCCATGATTATCCTATTCTTTGTGCTGTCATTGGCTCGACACCCAATCATCTATGCTATTAATGCTACTCTCTCTGTTTCCTTATCAGTTGCAGGGTCAAACTGATTGACACGCCTTGACCCTTTTTTCTATGAATGTTGGACCTGCACTAGAATTAAGCATATCTCCCAGGCCACGTGTGTGTCAAAGTGTGACCAAAAAATGCACCAAAATGCTTTTTGGCATGCCCGATGGGACCACACTTCAGCAATTCATTCATGGTGAGTGAACTCAACGATGACAACATCATTTCGATCACCCTGGAGACCTTGACTAAGGAACAAAGGGCGGAGGTATGGAAACACGTTGATGCTTTCCAGGTGTTGTGCCTGTAGGCCTACAAAATGACTCGAGTAGGTCCCATCGTAAGGGATCCATTGCCGAGACCAACAACGGCCATAGAGATCCATCAGCTCACAGAAATCCCCCATGTGAGTTTCTAGGAGATAGTCGACAACGTGCTTCACCACGCGCTCATCAATCAGTATGAAACATTGGTCAATACCCTCCATAGGCTGATCAAGAAGACTATTGATGGCATTGTAGCCCATGAGCCACTACAAGGTCTAACGTAGCTCCTTGATACTCAAACCAGACTGCTAAAAAATCTCAAGCACACTTGGCCAACTCCACAGTCGTAAGGGCTGATGAGACTGGAACATCCAGCCTTCTCGATTGGCTATGAAGGAAATAGGATGACCCAACCATCGGCCCCTGCTTGGGACTTGTCGTCGAGTTCTCCGTATAACCTAAAAATAGGTGTGTTGGCACCGTTCTCAATGGTCAGCCCTAGGCAGATAAGACAGGAGGTCCCACAAGTCACATATGATGTCACAAGGAACGTGCTGCCAGACGTCGTGCCGCCTAGGGGGCACCCGACTGCATTCCTCAAGGGTACCATAGGACCGTGAACTTTGGAGCACAGCCCTACACTAATGAGTGGCAACATATATACAACACTGCTCAGCCAGAGCAATATCTGTAGGCCCTAATGCCTGACCGGTACCCAACGCCGAGGCAGCAAGAAAATGGCTGGGAGAATCAGATAATAGAAGTTAACAGAGATCAATTTGGTATGAAGCCTAAAGAGCAGACGTACATGTATCAATGGTCGTACCTAAAATGGTTCGACCGAGTACCACTACCTGGCCAATACAAGGTACCCGACTTCACCAAGTTCTTGGGACAAGACTCGGTCTCCACGATCGAGCACATCATCTGTTTTCTCACCTAGTGTGGGGAGGCATAAGACGACGAACCGCTGAGGGTCCGATTTTTTTCGCTCTCCCTATTAGGATTGGCCTTCGCGTGGTTTGCATCACTGCCGGCGGATTCCATTAGAGGATGGGACGATTTGGAGAAGAAGTTTCACCAATATTTATTCGCTGTCATTCAAGAGATGAAGCTCACCTACTTCACAAACTTAAGGTAGAGGATGGCTGAGTCGGTACAAGATTATATCCAGAGGTTCAGAGACATACGGAGCAGATGCTACAGTTTGAGCCTCAGTGATAACCAGTTGGCGGAGTTGGCGTTTCAGGGATTCCTAAACCCAATTAAGGAGAGATTTTCATCACATGAGTTCTAGAGCCTCTCCCAACTGGTGCAAAGGGTATCAGCACATGAGAACCGATTCCAAGAAGCAAAAAGAGACAGATATCAGAAGAAGGTGTCATACACTCACATATACAATTCGGACTCCAACGAGAGCAGCAATTCAGATGCAGAAGTCGGTATGGCCAAATGGTCTATAAACAAGAAACAAGTCGCATGCCCCTAGGTGAAACCGGCCAATAAAGAGGAAAATTATGACTTCAACATCAACAAGGCTGATAAAATATTTGATCTATTTCTCAATGAGAACCATATCTACTTGTCACTAGGTCACGTGATATCGCCTGCCGATGAATCACTACAACAATCCAGGCAACTTCCGTCGGCCAAAGCCGACAGAAGTTAGCCCTTTCCCGACGGAAGAAGCTAACTTCCGTCGGCAAAAGGCTAACTTCCGTCGGCATTTGGCCGACGAAAGCAAGGAGACGGAAGTTATTTAACTTCCGTCGGGTTTTCCAAAAGCCGACGAAAATGTTCTGTTTTCTTGTAGTGAATTGAAGAAGAAAAAGTATTGTAAATGGAATGATTCCTCATCGCATCATACTAATGAGTGCAAGGTGTTCAGGCAGTAGATCCAATCAGCCGTAGAGCAAGGCCGAGTCAAGTTTGACGATGGAAAGAAGCCGATGAACATCGATGGACATCCGTTCCTAGTCAACATGGTGCACGCGCATCACGCTAACGATCGATATACAAAAAGGAGCAAGTGGACTAGCAGTAGTATCACTTCTTCGGACCTCATCGGGAAATACCAAAGGAGGTTGAAGAATAGGATGGACAGTGAAGACAGCCACAACTACTCACATTTCAACCCCCATTGGAACTATGACTTCTTTAGGATTTGGTGGAACAAGGGGCTACATCTACCATCAATGGACGACTTCCCAGGGTGTGGCACCAAAGGCAGGGCACAATACGATCACTGGCCACATAACATCAGGTCAAGGCCACGTGATCAAAAATTAATCCACCGAAGGTTGTCCCCACAAATGATATCAGTGCTTGAGAGGCTCGGCCCCGTCAATGCCAAGGAAATCGGCCAGTTGGCCCACAACTACAAAATCACGCCAGAGAAGCCACAATGGTGCCCTAGCGGGATTTTCATGAGGAACCAAAAGATAAGGGTGCAACGTCTGTGGCAAAGAGAACTGAAGGCACAAATGGACAACGAGGGAGCTAATCGGTTCCACAGAATCAAAAGTTAATGGTGACCAAAAGATAAGGCCGATCACGACGATAAGAAGGACGTTGGGATAAACATTATTTTCTTCCTCCCTGCAGAGTATCGGGCACCCTGCGAGGACAACGTAGGTCATGCCGATACAATGGCTCAATTAGTGTTGGCTCCACAGCCAGCAGTTTTTGACAAACCAGAAGATCTTGAGCATTGGCATCTAAGACCTCTCTATATCAAAGTATTGGTTAATGGGAAGACAATGTCCAAGATGATGATAGATGGAAGGGCGGCTGTCAACTTGATGCCTTATGCCACCTTCTGTAAGCTTGGAAAAATGCTTAAGGACCTCATCAGAACTAATATGGTACTAAGGGACTTTGACAGCAACTCATTAGACACGATGGGAGTGTTGAATGTTGTGGGATCGAAATAGAAGACTAGAGGGGGTGAATATGTGACTCGACAAATTCTCGTGAATAAGATGGCCTATTCAGAACACACAACACACCTCTAATAGATTGTAGAAGCAAAATTGAGAATCACAGTACAAATCTAGAACAAAAATCAAATCAATTTGAAATTTCCTTCTAGATCGGAGTTTGGAGTGCCGAACAACTATGTCGGTAATTGGTTTGCCAAAATTTAGACTCTAGTTCGACAACTAAAGTACCGACAGGAGGCTATCGACTATTGATAGTCTGACAGACACAAGGAGTAGTTTTGCTGTAGATGAAACAACAGAGAAAATAGTAGACAAATCAACCAAAAATTGTTTCAAAACCACAAGAAACTGATGCTAACATGCAATATCTTTTGCAGTAGCAACTTGACAAAACACTGCCTCTGCTGTAGCAGATCAGAAAGAGTTCTGTACTCTAGTAGAAAAGAGACTCGGGTGTTGTGAATTTCAGACAAACAAGCAGCATAACTCTTGTTGCTGATGAAGATCAGTACATAGTAAGGCACATGATGATGAACGACAAGAACTCAAAGGTTCATAAGAAATCAGATCAAGAATAGGAACACATACATGGCGCTAGAAATAATTCTTGACTGAAAGTTGTATAGCACAACTGATAAGAAGACTTGAACACAAGAAGGTTCCAAACAATCATGTGCAAGAGAATCAAAGAACCAGAAACCCAAATTTGTGTGCAAAGATAAGCAACTCACCTGCATAGAGAAATAGCTTTGGCGGCACTGGAAGTTTCTGGTTGTGAGTGAAACTTGCTACTGCATGCAGCCTCCTGCGCTACACTATATTCAATCCGACACAACAAAAGGTGCAGAATGCCATGAACAGTGCATACACAAATTAATGCATAGAAACAATATGAAATAGATAGCAAAACAATGAACAATTTGTGGTTGGTAGCCCCCAAAATTACAGCCTCCAAAAGTATCCTAACCCTTGGGCATGGGGTCCTTTATATTGGCAAGCCCATCAAGGTATTCCCCAAAATGTCATTATGGTTAAAAGTCTACGTATTTACCTAATTGCCATTATGTATTTTCAAAATTATCAATTCTGAAAATACACAAATGTATACTCCTAATTTATTAAATCATTGACCCTATTCTTTTAATATTTTTTCAGAATTTGAAAATTCCAAAAAAATACTAAAAGATTACACTTATTATAGACTACTATTGACACGAAAATGCGTCCCCGCACTTGGGCCGGTTTGACGATCCAAAAGCGTGAGGATACTTAGGGATAAGCCTAAGCGTGACAAAACACTGACGTCACATTCCGACTACCCTTAACAGTGGCAAAGGGGATGGAGTCGCCAGGTAATCATATCACAAAGAAATAATCCAATTAATTGAAATATATAGATAAAATAAACCAATCGGCCGAACGGAGCCTAATTGGTTCGGAGTGTACCATGCGAAGGGTCGCCGAAGGGGTCCTTCAGCGTTCGGTGCGAAGGGTGCACCGAAGGTAACCTTCGGCGTTCATATTGATCTGGCCGAAGACAGGCTTCGAACAGATTGCAACGCTAAATCACCTCCGAACGATAGGGTTCAGTGTGAATCCTCTGACATGAAAAAATCCAACATGGGGCGTCGGTGCGACGAAGTCTAGTGCAGAGCGCTGGCGCGATGAAGTCCAAGGTGGAGCGCTGGCGCGATGAAGTCCATGGCGGAGCGTTCCGGTCCGATGAAGTCCAGTGCGGAGCGTTCCGGTGCAACGAAGTCCGATGCGGTGCGTTCTGGCATGACTCCGGCACAAAGCAACTCCGATGCGAAGTAGCTCCGGTGCGCAGGACTTGACCAGACTAACAAAAGTGTGATGGATCAGGCATGGTCGGACGAAGCAATGACTCGCCGAAGGGTGCTCTGATAGCCTCCGAAACCATCTTTGTAGCTTTGGAAACCTTCGGTGAAGGGGGGCTCCGAATGTGAAACCTACAGTGAACAAAGATCAAGTGCCAATTCAGCCTGAAGACCGAATTACCAAGTGTAGCAGTATATAATACGAAGGATAGCAATCTGTTACGTAGATTAACGGATGGTTCACAAGCGAGCCAACAAGGTGATAGCAATCTGTTACATAGATTAATGGATGATTCACAAGCAAACTAACAAGGCTTACCACAATTACGGCGTGGCCGACGGAGGGCTTCTAGCGCAAACCCATGAAGGTATACTGATACTAATGCAGAAAGTAGATGAAAAATAAAGTTACTGTTCAAAGCTAGGGCTTTGTGATTGATTTGTGTTGGGGGTCCCTATGAATCGGCCTCACCCCTGTATTTATAGGGGATAGTCTTCTTATCCCTAATTCTAATCTAATAAGATTCGGTCTAATCAAGATTAGAGATAAAAACAACCTGAATCTGTATCAGACTCCTATCCGAAGCTTACCCGAAGAGGGCCTTCGTCAGACCCACTGAAGTGTGCTCCTCGGGCCTAAGCTTCGGCGAAGCAGGCTGCGGAAGGGCCTTCGGGCTGAAGCCAGCTTGCGAAGTAGGCCGCTAAAAGGCCCCCGAGGCCCCATGTAGGTGGGCCTCCGGCACTTTAGGGCTTCGTCTTGTACCAGGAGTTGCATATTTTCGACCCAAATTACCAAAATTGATATTTTGACAATCCTAGCCATTAATGCCATTTTTTGCTATCAACACATGCCCCTGCCTTTTAGCAAACTAAGTGAGCTAAAAGCAGATCGAGCTAAGGACGATATACTCCATATCAGCATTTTGACATTTCAAGCACTTTGCCACACACTTGGGAAGTACTTCTTCAAATACCTGCCATTTAAAGTTCTTCGAAACCGCTCTCCTTGTAGAGACTCTAACAAGTATGCAATACCTAGAGTGATTTCAGATACCTTAAAAGGACCTTCCCAAGTAGGCAGCCATTTACCAAATTTGGGGCTTTTAGTGCCTACGGGGAAAAACGTCTTCCAAACCAAGTCACCAACTTGAAACGATTTTTCTTTAACTCTTTTGTTGTAGGCTCTAGCAACTCTCCTCTTATCTTTTTCTATAGCTTCTAGAGCCCTTAACCTCTTATCGGTCACTTCTTCCAAATTATCCTTCTATTGACATGAAAATGTGCCCCCGCACTTGGGTCAGTTCGACGATTCAAAAGTGTGCGAATACTTAGGGACAAGCCTAAGCGTAACACAACACTGACGTCGCGTTCTGACTACCCTTAATAGTAGCAAGGGGGTGGAGTCACCAGGTAATCAGATCACACAGAAATAATCCAATTAACCAAACAGAAATATATTAAATAGAATAAATCAGTAAGCTAAATGGAGCTTGACTGTTTCAAAGGGTACTATGTGAAGGGTATCACCGAAGGGTACCTTTGGTGTCTGATGCGAAGGGTCTCACCGAAGGTAGTCTTCGGCGTTCGGACTGATCTGGCTGAATGCAGGCTCCGAATAGATCTCGACGCGACAATCACCTCCGAATAGCAAGTTTCGGCGTGAAGTCTCTGACACGATAAAATAACTCGAACGCAACGCACTGGCATGACTTCATCTGACGTGGGCTACGAACGTGGCAAAGCCTGTCATGACAAAGCCTACTGGGGAGCATGCGGGTGTGCGGGACTCGATCAAACCGACAATAGTGTGACGGTCCAGTACGTGTAGTCGAAGCCGTAGATTAACGGGTACTTCACAGGCGAAGTAACTAGGCAAAAGAAATTTGTTACGTAGATTAATGGGTACTTCACAGGCGAAGTAACAAGGATTACCACTATTCCGAAGTGGCCGATGGAGGGCTTCTAGGCAAACCCTCGAAGGTTGCAGAAAAGTAAAGATAAAAGTAAAGTTATGGTTCAAAGCTAGGTCTTTGTGTTTGATTTGTGTTGGGGGGTTACTGAACTGGCCTCACCCCTATATTTATAGGGGCTAGTCTTCTAATCTCTAAGATTAATCTGTTAAGATTTGGCCTAATCATGCGTAGGGATAAAATTAGCCAGAATCATACTCAAACTCTATCTCTAGAATTCAGCCCAAAGTGGCCCTTCGGCTAGGCCCGCTGAAGCCTACTCCTTGGGCCGAAGCTTCGGCGAGGCAGGCCTCTAAAGGCCTTAGAGCCGAAGCTAGCAGGCCTACTTGAAGCTTTCGAAGCCCATAGCTTCAATGGGCCTTCGGCCCTGTAGTGCTTCGGCCCGATCCAGGACATGTGCATTTTTGGCCCAAATTACCAAAATTGATATTTTGACAATCGTAACCATTTAATGGCATTTTTTGCTATCAAAACCTTCAAAAGAGTTTCATATTCATCGATCGATAAGCCATCTTTCTCAAGAAATCTTAAAGAGCCAAAATCTACCTCCACTGGTAGAACGACTTCTTGTCCATACACTAACTCATATGGACTAACTTTGGTAGCACCATGCTTTGCAACTCTACAAGCCCATAATGCCTCAGAAAGCACTTCATGCCACCTTTTAGGGAACTCTTCAATTTTGTTCTTAATGAACTTAATTATAGTTTTATTACTAGACTCGGCTTGACCGTTGGCCTGAGCATAGTATGGTGAAGAGCTTATCAACTTAATGTCATAAAATTTGGCAAAGTATTGAAGTACCTTGATCTGTAGTGAGAGTTTGGGGAATACCGAATCTATGTATAATGTGCTTCAAGATTAAATTAGTTACCTCATTATGAGTCATGTTCTTGAGAGGCACGACCTTGGTCCACTTGGTGAAATAGTCCATTGCCATCAACATGAACCAATGTCCTTTTGAAGAGGGAGGATGAATCTGGCCGATGAAGTCCAAACCCCAACCTTGGAATGGGCATGGTTTGAAAATAGGGTTAAGTAGCGACGCAGGAGCTAAGTGAATATTATAAAACTTTTGAGATGCTTCACACCCTCTATAATACTTAAAACAATCCTTAGTCATAGTCGGCCAATAAAACCCTGCTCTTTTGAGCATCCAACTCATTTTCTAGGACAACTGATGAGTGCCCCAAAGTCCCTCATGAACCTCCCCTGTAGCCACTTTAGATTGATCGGCATCCAAGCACTTTAGAAGTACTCTATCAATAGTTCGGCGATACAACACATCATCAAGCAACACAAATTTAAATGCATGTCGCCGAATTTTCTGATCAACCCTTTGACTGGGATCTTTAGGTACTGGGCGATTGGAATTATCCAATCATCCTTATGGATTCCTAGAGGGTTAGCCTATTCCTTTTCAAAAGTGGCATCTAATTTGTAAATTCCAAAGTGTCGCCCGAGCCACTCCTGTCCTGGTCGTGGGCCACTCAGATCGGCTGTGTGGAGCCGATCGAACCGAATCCCTTCGGTGGAGTGGTTCGGTGCACGAAGGCCTCCAACACTCGGAAGGCTTCGGCGTGAGGAGCCCGGTGTGCAGGGTCCTTCGGCGGATGAAGGGCCCCTGTATGAGGGCTCTAGCGTGAAAGTGCATCAAGGTGCATCTAGGCCCCTATTTTATTTTGGTGTATTAATGACAATATAGATCAAATGCTACTAATCAATTTGCTAAGATGATTGCAGAGATTTCACATGAAAAGAAAGTTCCGTTGAAACAAATTTGGAGAAAGAGCTCCATTTGGTCCAAATAGGCTCAAAAGGTTAAAATAATTGATTTATTCTTTACATTGAGTCTAGGATCGTCGTACTATTAAGAGGGATGCATTTGGATTTTGTTCCAAAACTTTGTGCTCAAGTTAAAACTGAGTTCCAGAATATTTATACTAATTGAAACTTCCAGTTGGGATCAGAACTTCCGATTTGAGCTCTCGATTTAAAAATAAAATTCTTCAGAACTTCCGGTTCGGATCAGAACTTCCAATTTGATCTCTCGGCCTTGAATTTATTTTTGCATCGGAACTTCCGGTTTGGATCGAAACTTCCGATTTGAGCTCTCTATCTATAATTATATTTTCCATCTTACTTTCGATTTGAAATTGAAACTTCCGATTTGAACTCTCGGTTTGGAATTAGTTTTTAATCGGAACTTCCGAGGTGGAAGGCCAAAAAGTGCCCTAACAGTTACAATTTTTGGGTGGTATAAAAGCCCCCCACTCATTTGTACAGCACTCTTGGCCCCCAAAACTCACTGACTTGCAAACCCTAACTATCATCCTCAAGCTCTCTTATGATTGAAGGCTAGATCTAGTGCGAGTCTTTGCGATTTGCCTTGAGAGCGCATTGGAAGTCTTCTCGAGTCTTGTTGTTGCATATTTTGAGAAGATTCTCGTGGGTTGTTGATTTTGTTGGATTTTGTTGAAAATATTTGAGCACAAAAGTTTGAGTGGGCAAAATCTTCAAACGCATTTGTTACTCTTGGAGGATTCATTCTCCTAGATGGCTAGGAGTCACTCCGCGAGCAACCAAGGAGGTTGTGGTTGCCCGGATAAGTTTGTAAAAGCCTCCCTTGGCTTCGACAAGGATATGAAGAGAAAAAACCCAAGTTTAGCATAGGCTAAGACTTGGTGAGGAAAGGGTTGAAAGAGACCCGGCCTTTCGAGGTCCCTCAATAGAGACGTAGGATCGGTGGATCTGAACTCCGGAAAACATATCTTTGTCTTGTGTGCTATTGTGTTCTTATTTTGTTAGGGTTCTGTTTATAGCAAAAAATGGCATTAATGGTCAAACTAGGCAAATACTGAAAAATGGTATTTTTGACCGAAAATGTGTCAAACCTGGGAAAGGCAGGTCCAACCAGCCAGGTCCAGTTAGACCGAACCCATGGGCTCGATCAGACCGGCCAGGGTTCAGAATATGAATCCGAGGAGGATTCAAGCTATTTTTACCCAAATCTTATCCTAACAGAGTTTTGGCTGAATCTTACTCTATCTCTAGCTTGGGATAACCAGCCCACCTCCTATAGATATTAGGGGCAAGGCCGATTCAACCCCCCTCTCTCCAATCTCAAAAATCCAAAGCCCTTGCTTTGAATCGCATCTACTTTTCTTTATTTTCCTCATCTTCGTGGGTTTGCTTGGAAGCCCACCGTCTGTCATGTCCGTAATAATGGTAACCCTTACTAGTTCGCTTGTGAACCTCCCGTTAATCCATGTAATAGATTGCTATCCCTTTTTATCAGTTTTTATCGCCATACTCGTTAATTCGGCCCTCTGGCCGAATTGGGTTTTATCTCTTATTATCTTTGTAGAATAGTTGTCTCCCTGAACACCTCCGCAAAATTTGTAGGCGATTGGATTTTGTTTGCTAGGCCATCCGACCTCTAACAGATCGGATCTATCGTCGCCGGTTCGACCGGTGGCGTAGGGCCGATCTGACCGGAGCCCCCTTCGTCAGGCAGTTTTCGGCAACGACCGGTCATACCGAGGGCGTCCCGCCGGTCCGACCGAGACCCTCCACACCACGCCGAAGCTTTCCACCGAAGCCCCATTTTCTGAAGTTCTGCGTGCCGGAGCCCGCACGCACCGAAACCTGCTTCGCCGGTCTGACCGGGAGTACCTCGCCGGTCCGACCGGGACCCTCCGCACCACGCCGAAGCCTTCCGCCGAAGCCCCGTTCACCGGAGTTCTGTTAACCGGAGCCCACCTCACAGCTACCCTGGGACACTCTCCCGAGGCCCCTCCGCACGTCTGGTCCGACCGAGGTCGTGCCTCCGGTCTGACCGGACTTGAGGCCGAAGGTTCCCTAGGGACCCTTCGGACTATCTTTGTTGTAAACTACGAATCGGCCTCCGAATTGGCCGATTCTAGGTATTTTGATCACTTTGTTATTGTTTGCATTGTTACTAATACTTTTTGGCTAATTGGATTAAAATATAAATTATTTATCTGATTGCCTAGCGACTCCAAATCCCTTGTCACTATCCAGGGTAGTCGGAACACGGCGTCGGTATCATTGCGATACTTTTAGACGTCGAACCGGCCCAAGTGCATGGGCGCATTTCTGCATCAACACACTTTTTGGCGACTCCGCTGGGGACAACGCCAACCATGACTACTACCACTACATCGGCAGCGAGTACCTCTACTATGTCTACATCTACTACATCGCCGATAAACACTATGGGGGTGCAGACATCGACGACCGCAACATTATGACGCCCACCATGGCAGACATATCTGAGGAAGACCGAGCAAAGATCGAAGCAAAGAAGGAACTCGAAGAGCTGATGCTCAGAGATTGCATAAATACACGCTCGGGCTTTGTCATGCGCGACAACCTCAACCTAACCCAGGTACGCCCATCATCACCCCCTTTATCTGCCTCACAAGTTGACTGTAGAATAGCTGTGTCTGTTGATCAGGCGGTTAGTGCCTCGCTAGCCAACAAACTAGAACCCACAGTTGTCTCGCAGGTGGCAGTAATATTTAGGAGAATCGGTTTTACTGAGGCCGATTCACCAGCACCAATCACTAGTATGCCGCAATCACAACATATTTATAGTAGAACCGACGGCAATACTGGAAAAACCATCACATTTTCGGCTACATCATCCACAGCTGAAACACATAGCTACACTTATGGCCAAGCAAACCCAGCTTATCAAGTGCCGCCGCCACCTATGCCCATACCAGCTCTGCCGCCGCTGCTCGCACTGCACACTCCCACACCGCAACATAGGCCAAAGCATGTCGATATGCCGCCACGCGTCCCGCCACCACATGAAAGACGCGCGCAAGCATTAGACCACGACGATATCGAGGAACGTATTCGCGCACTATTTAGGGAATGCACCGGCTTTACACCTTGGGATAGATCTAGGGTTTATCGGAAACCATATCCCGACCACTTTGACACAATTCTGTACCCTCGCGGTTATAGAGTCTCGGATTTCACGAAATTTGACGGCGAGGGTAGTAAATCCACATTAGAACACATTAGCCAATTTTTAGCACAATGTGGCGAAGCTAGCGGGTCAAACACATTGAAACTCAAGTTATTTTCCTTATCATTGTCCGACACCGCATTCACCTTGTTTTTGGCGCTCCCACTGAACTCCGTCCAGACATGGGCTCAATTGTAGCAGAGATTTCATGATTATTTCTACACAGGCGAGACCGAACTTAGGCTATCGCACCTCATGGCGGTTAGACAAAAATCTAGCGAGGGTGTTTCTGAGTATGTCAGGCGCTTTAGAGACACCAGGAATAAATGTTTTAGCCTAAATGTATCGGAGAGAGACCCAGCAGATCTAGCATTCAATGGCCTATGGGCAGAAATTAAAGAACGTATGGATAATCAAAATCTCTTGTATGTTAGCCAAGTCTTGCAACAGGCTCTGGTCCAGGAAGGCCGGGCCAAAGATAGAAAATTTGTTAAAACTTTTAATAAGCCAACGGCTGAAATCCACACTATGAAGCACTCTGACGCGGAAGGGTCCGAAGAAGAAGAAGATCCGGTCGATACGTACACAGCCGAATCGACTTGGAGTGCGAAATCTAAACCCGTCACCTGCTCCGAATTGCGGCCATCTCCCTCTAAGAGTCGGCCTAACGAAGTTAGATATTCATTTGACGTGACTAAGAGCGATAAAATATTCGATTTTCTACTTAAAAATCAGCTTATGTGACTGTCGAAAGGGCAAGTCATGCCATCCGCCGACGAATTAAAAAAAACGTACCTACTGCAAGTGACATGATTCACATTCCCACTACACTAATGATTGCAATGTTTTTCGTCAGCAGGTACAATCGGCCATAGAGGAAGGACGATTGAAAATAGAAGCAACTCCAAAGATGAAATTAGATAGAGACCCCTTTCCCATAAACAACGTTGAGCTCGAGGGAAAGAAGGTGTTGATTCGGCCGGAGTAGGCCGAGACGGCTAAAGGGAAGCCGTCGTCATAGTAGACACTCGCACGCACACATTCATACCAAAGAATCTGGAGGTAGGAGTGTGGAAAGAGAATATTAAGCCATCATCTTCGGCCAGGCACCGCAGTAGGCCGAAGGTGACTTACAAGATGCTTTTGGACAAGCACTAGCGAAGGTCCGAGAGGAGAGGTGTTCGCCCACGGGCTCCAGGACGGTCGAAACCTCCTAGAAGACCGAGCCTTGTGAGTGTTGAGTTCGAACCTCAAGGCCAAAACCCCTCTTCGGAGTGGGTACAGCCTCCGGCAGGGTTCGGACCTCAGTGGCTGAACCCCCCTCTAGGTTGGTCCTAGCCTCCGACAGGGTTCGGACCTCAGTGGCGAACCCTCCTTCATCTTGGCCCCAGTTTACAGGAGGCTTCGGACCTCAGTGGCCGAACCAACCTCCTTCGAATGGGTTCCAACCTCCAGGACGATTCGGACCTCAGTGGCCGGACCCACCTCCTCCAAGTGGGCTGCAGCCACCAGATGGATTCAGTCTCTAGTGGCCTGACCCATCTCTGCCATGGGCTAGTTTACCTCTAGCCTGGCGGGACCCTTCACTGGTCTGGTCTGATGTACCGTCGACGTGGCCAAGTTTCCAACAGGCCAACGGGTTCGGCACTCAGTGGGTGAGGCCACTAGAGCCTCCGATGCCACCACCCTACTGCTGGGCGATGGCTCCGACTTGGCCTCCACCGCCGGAGAACTTCGGGTAGTGTCCAGCTACTAACACTCACATTCCTTCTAGTGTTTCCAAGTGGTAGGTTCGGGGGCCTGCGCAAGATGATAATATTATTCACCGCCTATCCGTAGTACCTCAGAACTGGGCTCCGTGAGATAGCACCGGAAGGGATGGATGTGAAGATGCCCTGGAGATTATAGTCATCAGGGTGGGATCCCAGGAGGTCCCAATCCTGAAGGGTTCCCCAATGGGACGACGCAAAGATGCATCTCCTAACTCGACCGGAGCCCCAGCCGAGGCCTGGTCTGACCGGCATACTGTGGTCAGTCCAACCGGCCTTACGACGGTTTTTGGCATAGGTCGGTCCTACCGGCCCGCTACGGCCGGTCCGATCGACCAGGAGCAGGGAAGCTCTCATGGCAAGCGCAAGATATTCGAGGCTGATACGGACAAGTCCCCTTTAGCTAAAACCACTAGAAGCAAGACCGTGGCACCCG
Source organism: Zizania palustris (assembly GCA_019279435.1). Lineage (NCBI taxonomy): Eukaryota > Viridiplantae > Streptophyta > Magnoliopsida > Poales > Poaceae > Zizania > Zizania palustris. Next base: position 63,244,847 of record JAAALK010000285.1, on the reverse strand, counting down.
ACACCCGTCCTTAGCCGTCATGGGTGCCCTCGGGGATGTCCAAGTCACAAAAGAGGAGGTTGCAGCGCTTGCGGGCACAAGAGATATGAGAAGAGAAGGCCGAGGAGGCACGTGACGCACTATTTAAGGAAATTCATCCTTGGCCCACCGTGAAGATAGTCTAGAGACCTAGGCCGGTCATGGTCGGTGACTCGGCCCCAATTGTTAGCTCCGACGATGACGACTTGCTCGACGATGACTACACTCCCGTCTCCGAGGGGCCCGCTCCTTAGGCGATGGACATCAGTGTCGTCATGTTACCTTTCGAGTTTGCTCCACTGCAGGAGGAGGCCGGGGTCGCACAGCTAGACCTTGCCCCGCGGGACGCCATATTCGAGAAGCCCGGAGACACGAGCCATCACTTGAGACCTCTCTACATAAGGGGGCACATCGACGGGAAGCCTATCTCGAGGATGCTCGTCGATGGCAACGCCACTGTGAACCTAATGTCGTACTCCCTTCTAAGGAAGCTCGGAAAGGATGATGATGAGCTGAAGAAGACCAACGTCACCCTCAACAGCTTCAACGGCGACATGATGGAATCTAAAGGAGTATTGTCCCTGGAACTGAAAGTGGGGAACAAGATGCTACCCACCGCTTTCTTTGTCGTCGATGTGCAAGGTAATTATAATGTATTGCTTGGGCGTGATTGGATCTATGCAAACAAATGTGTGCCATCTACCTTGCACCAGCACCTGATACAACGGGATGGCGACGAGGTTGAGATAGTGCACATAGACTCATCGGCCCACGTTAGCTTGGCCGATGCATCTAGTAACACCACCCATGATGAGATAGAATGTTTGTCGGGGCGAGACCTCTCGGATTACAATTTTGTCAGCGTATCAGAGGGTAGGTTCGTTCCTATTTCTGTGAAGCCGGCCGGTGTGGCTCGGTTGTGTCTAAGATAGTAGAATGTCTAGTGATAATCTTGATTGGCTAAAGTCTTTTGTAGCGCAATATCGGTCTGCTCAAGACGGTATGCCGAAGCCATTGAAGATTTTAGCAAAATATAGAAACTAGGTCAAGGCTTCTTGTTGGTCGATTCTTTGGAACAAGTAGACATAGGAGATGGTGGTGTTCTGAGGCCGACATTTGTAAATCAGAATTTGAGTAATGATTTAAAGGCTGAAGTACTAAAATTGTTTCGATCGTATGTTGATTGCTTCGCATGGGACTACAGAGAGATGCCCGGGTTAAGCCGAGAGCTTGTTGAGCATCGGCTCCCCATCAAACCCAGGTTTAGGCCTTATAAGCAGCCGCCACACCGCTTCAATTTGGCCATCTATGACCGAGTTAAAGAGGAGGTTGAACGTATATTAGCGGCAAGTTTTATTAGGCCATGCAGGTACGTGGAATGGGTCGCTAATATTGTGCCTGTCGAGAAGAAGGAGAGTGGCAAGATCCACATCTGCGTCGACTTCAGGGATTTGAACAAAGCCAATCCGAAAGATGAGTATCCCATGCCAATAGCCAATATGTTGATCAACAATGCCTCGGGACACAAGGTACTAAGTTATCTTGATGGCAATGCTGGTTATAATCAAATCTTTATGGCCGAAGAGGACGTTTTTAGAACGGCCTTTCGCTGCCCCAGTTTTGTCGGCTTGTTTGAGTGGGTAGTAATGAAGTTTCGTTTAAAGAATGCTGGTGCCACATACCAGTGTGCCATGAACTTAATCTTTCATGACTTGCTAGGAGTTATGTTAGAGGTTTATATTGATGATGTTGTCGTCAAATTGGATGCTATAGAGAACCACCTCGTTGATTTAAGAGTTGCTTTCGAAAGAATGCGCTAGTATGGCTTAAAAATGAACCCGCTCAAGTGTGCTTTTGGCGTGTCGGCGGGTAAGTTCTTGGGATTCATGATCCATGAAAGAGGCATTGAAATCGATCCTAAGAGGCTTGAGAAAATTAGAGGATGTGTAGCACCAACATGTAAGAAAGATGTGCAGAAACTGCTAGGCAAGTTTAATTATTTGCGACGCTTTATATCTAACTTGTCTGGCAAAATTGATGCTTTTTTCCCAATACTCCGGCTAAAAAATGAAGCCGAGTTCACTTGGGGGGCAAGTCAGCAACGCGCCTTTGAGAAAATCAAAGAGTGCTTATCGACGCCACTAGTAGTAAGGGCGCCGAAGGCCGGGATTATGTTTCGGCTTTATATTGTCGCGGAGGAGAGTGTGATTGGAGCCGTATTGACTCAAGACATTGAAGGAAGAGAGTACATCATCACCTTCTTGAGTCATCGACTTCTAGATGCCAAGACAAGGTACATGTTTGTGGAGCGTTTGTGTTTATCCCTTTATTATGCATGTACCAAATTGTGTCACTATCTTCTCCGTAGCACATGTGTCATCACTTGCCAAACGGATGTCATAAAGTACATGTTTCAAAAGCCGATTCTAAGTGGTAGAATCAGCAAGTGCGCGTATGCGTTAATTGAATACGATTTGGCTTATGAACCGTTGAGAGCTATGAAAGGCCAAATCATTGCTAACTTTATAGTGGATCACCATGTAGATGTCGATTGGAGCAATGAGGTCACTTTAATTGAGGTATTACCATGGAAATTTTATTTTGATGGTTCGGCTTGCAAAAACGGCAAAGTTGTTGGAGTGGTGCTCGTATCACCAAGTGGTATGCACTTTGAGACCTCGGCCCATTTAGAATTTCATTCAACTAATAATCAAGTCGAATATGAGGCCCTGTTGCTAGGTCTTGAGTTGTTAAACTCCATGGGTGGGAAATATGTCCGTGCATATGGTGATTCTTTATTAGTTGTGCAACAGGTAGCCAAGCTTGCTCAATGTTTTAATGGTCTACTAAATAGCTACTTGGATAAGTGTTTAGACCTAATTGCTACCTTTAATGATTTTGAGATTACTCATGTATCTAGAGAGGTCAACTCACTTGCAAATGACTTGGCTCAACAAGCATCAGGTTATCAAATTAAGAAAGGTAAATTTTGCACACAAGAAAAGCCAATGCTTGAAGACGATGTAGCACCTGAGGGTACTGATGTCGGTCTGACCGGCTTTGTAAGCACGGTCAGACCGCCCTTGCATTCCCGGTCCAACCGTCCAAGTCATGCCAGTCAGACCGAACCGTGCTAGATGACCGGCAATAGCCAGTTGAACCGGGCCAACATGGTCGGTCCGACCGACTGTTGTCAGGAAGGTTTAGCACTCGGGGGCAGGTCCAAATGAGAAATCTCGAGGCCAATTCTAGTGGGAATTTGGCCATTGCTCCTTTTATCAATGAGGACGATTGGAGGATCCCAATCGTTCAATATTTGAGAAATCCAAGCAAAAAGGTTGATCAGAAGGTTCGACGACATGCTTTCAAATTTGTTTTGCTTGACGATGTGTTGTATCACCGGACTATTGATGGAGTACTTTTGAAGTGTTTGGACTCCAATCAAGCTAGAGTTGCTGCAGGTGAAGTCCATGAAGGGCTTTGCGGTACTCTTCAGTCGGCCCCAAAAATGAGTTGGATGCTCAAAAGGGCAGGTTTTTATTGGCCGACTTTATTGAGGATTGTTTTAAATACTATAGAGGATGTGAGACTTGTCAAAGGTTTGGTAATATTCAGCTAGCACCTGCATCGATGCTCAATCCTATTATCAAACCATGGTTGTTTCGAGGCTGGAGCTTAGACTTCATCGGCCAAAGTCATCCTCCATCTTCAAAAGGGCATCGGTTCGTATTGATGGCAACAGATTACTTCACCAAATGGACCGAGGTCGTGCCGCTTAAGAACATGACTCATAACGAGGTAATTGATTTCATCTTGAAACACATTATACACAGATTCTACATTCCCAAAACTCTCACTACAGACCAAGGTACTTCGTTTGTTGCTAAAGAGGTGAGGGACTTTGCCGAATACTATGCGATGAAATTGGTAAACTCTTCCCCATATTATGCTCAGGCCAATGGTCAGGCCGAGTCTAGTAACAAAACTATGATTAAACTAATCAAGAAGAAGATTGAGGAGTTTCCAAAGAGGTGGCATGAGGTACTTTCCGAAGCTCTATGGGCTAGTAGAGTTGCAAGGCACGGTTCCACTAAAGTCATTCCTTATGAGTTAGTATATGGACAAGAAGTCGTTCTACCAGTAGAGGTGGATCTTGGCTCACTTAGATATCTTAAGCAAGATGGCTTATGGGTCGACAAATATGAGACACTTCTAAAGGATAATTTAGAAGAAGTGACCGGTAAGAGGTTGAAGGCTCTAGAGGCAATAGAGAAATATAAAAGAAGAGTAGCTAGGGCCTACAACAAGAAGGTCAAGGCAAAGTCGTTTCAAATCAACGACTTGGTGTGGAAGACAATTTTACCATTAGGCACTAAGAGCTCAAAATTTGGTAAATGGTCACCTAGTTGGGAAGTACCTTTTAAGGTAGTCGAAATCGCTCTAGGCACTGCATATGTCCTAGAGTCTTTACAAGGAGAGCAATTTTGAAGGGTTTTGAATGGTAGATATTTGAAAAAGTACTTCCCAAGTGTGTGGCAGAACGCTTGAAGTGATAAAAGGCCAATATTGAAAATATCGCCCAAGGCCCGTCGTGCTTTTATCTCACTAAGTTTGCTAAAAGGAAGGGGGCATGTGTTCATAGCAAAAAATGGCATTAATGCTCAAACTAGGCAAATAGTGAAAAATGGTATTTTTGACCGAAAATGTGTCAAACCTGGCCAAGGCCGGTCTGACCGGGTATGGTAGGCCGGTCCAACCGGCTAGGTCTGGTCAGACCAGCCCCATGGGCTCGGTCAGACCGGCGAGGGTTCAGAATATGAATCCGAGGAGGATTCAAGCTATTTTACCCAAATCTTTTCCTAACAGAGTTTTGGCTGAATCTTACTCTATCTCTAGCTTGGGATAACTAGCCCACCCCCTATACATATTAGGGGCAAGGCCGATTCAACCCCCTCTCTCCAATCTCGAAAATCCAAAGCCCTAGCTTTGAATCACATATACTTTTCTTTATTTTCCGCATCTTCGTGGGTTTGCTTGGAAGCCATCCGTCTGCCGCGTCCGTAATCACGGTAACCCTTTCTGGTTCGCTTTTGAACCTCCCGTTAATCCACGTAACGGATTGCTATCCCTTTTTATCGGTTTTTATCGCCATACTCGTTAATTCTGCCCTCTGGCCAAATTTGGTTTGATCTCTTATTATCTTTGCAGAATAGTTGTCTCCCTGAACACCTCCGCAAAATTTGGAGGCGATTGGATTTTGTTTGCTAGGCCATCCGACCTCTAATAGATCGGATCTATCATCGCCGGTCTGACCGGAGCCCCCTTCGTCAGGTAGTTTTCAGCAACGGCCGGTCAGACTATGGGCGCCCCGTCGGTCTAACCGGGACCCTCCACACCACGCCGAAGCTTTCTGCCGAAGCCCCGTTTGCAGAAGTTCTACGTGCCGGAGCCCGCACGCGCCGAAGCCTGCTTCGCTAATCCGACAGGGAGTACCAAGCCGGTCCGACCAGGACCCTTTGCACCACGTCGAAGCCTTCTGCCGAAGCCCCGTTCGCCGGAGTTCTGCATGCCAGATCCCACCTCGAAGCTACCCCCGAGACACTCTCCCGAGGCCCCTCCGCACCTCCGGTCCGACCGGACTTGAGGCCGAAGGTGCCCTACGGACCCTTCGGACTATCTTCATTGTAAACTCCGAATCGGCCTCCAAATTGGCTTATTCCAGGTATTTTGATCACTTTGTTACTGTTTGCATTGTTACTAATAATTTTCGGCCAATTGTATTAAAATATCAATTATTTATCTGATTGTCTGGAGACTCCAAATCCCTTGTTACTATCCATGGTAGTCAGAACACAGCGTCGGTATCGTTGCGATACTTTTGGACGTCGAACCGGCCCAAGTGCGGGGGCGCATTTCTGCGTCAACAGGTTAAAACTCAGTCCAACTCTATTATCACCCGATCTGTCATTTGACATAAATCCAAGGAAACACTCTGTGTTAAAGTTTCTCCTTGTATACTTGTGCACACTTCTATTCAAACACTTTTTTCCAAAAAACAAGTTTTTGATTTCGTTGATCTCAATCTGCTGATCGGAACTTCCGATACATATTGGAACTTCTGATCCATCGGAAGCTTTAGGAATTTCGACAGATCAGAACTTCCGACAACACTTTGGAACTTTCAATCAGGCATTTTCTCAGAACACTATTTTTCCGCAAGAAATTTTTATATTGCCTATTCACCCCCCTCTAGGCAACTTTCACGGCGCGCAACACCCTTCGATGGGCGAAGGGGTCTGGTCTGGAGGGTCTGATGGGCCTCAAGTCCGCCGAAGTCTCTAGCTTCGGCAAGGAGTTCAAGCATCGGCCTTACCTGTACATAAAATTTTCCTTTCCTAACATGATAGCCAGATGCTTGTTGAGCCAAATCATTTGCAATTGAATTGGCTTCTCTAGACACGTGAGAAATTTTGAAGTCATCAAAAGTAGCAATTATGTCTAAACATTTATCCAAGTAGATATTTAGCAAACCATTAAACCATTGAGCAATTTTAGCTACTTGTTGTACAACTAAAAGAGAATCACCATACGCATGAACATGTTTAACACCCATAGAACCTAGCAATTCAAGTCGTAGCATTAAAGCTTCATACTCGGCTTGATTGTTAGTAGAAGGGAATTCTAAATGGGCCGAGGTCTCAAAGTTCATACCATTAGGGGATATGATAACCACTCCAATACCTTGACCACTCTTGCAAGCCGAACCATCAAAATATAGTTTCCATGGCACTACTTCAACTAGAGCAACGTTGCTGCCCCAATTGACATCTACGTGGTGATCAACTATGAAGTTAGCGACGATTTGGCCTTTCATAGCTCTTAGAGGTTCATAAGCCAAACCATATTCAATCAAAGCATACGCGCACTTTCCGATTCTACCACTTAGAATCGGCTTTTGTAACATGTATTTTATGACATCGGTTTGAAAAGAAACAATACATATGCTAGGGAGAAGATAGTGGCGTAATTTAGTACATGCATAATAAAGTGATAAACACAAGCGCTCCACAAACACGTACCTTGTCTCGACGTCCAAAAGCGGTGGCTCAAAAATATGATGATGTACTCTTTTCCCTCCACCTCTTGACTTAGCAAAGCTCTTATCACGCTATCTTCTGTAGCGATGTATAGCCGAAATAGAATCCCGGCCTTTGGTGCTCTCACTAGGGGCGGTGGTGACAAGAACTCTTTAATTTTCTCAAAGGCCCTTTGCTGACTTGCCCTCCAAATAAACTCGGCCTCGTTCTTTAGCCGAAGTATGGGGACAAAAGCATCGATCTTGCCAGACAAGTTAGATATAAAGCGACGCAAATAATTCATCTTGCCTAGGAACTTTTGCACATCCCTCTTGCATGTCAGTGCTTCAAAGTTCCTAATCTTTTCAAGCCTCTTAGGATCAATCCCAATACCTCTTTCCTAAATCATGAATCCTAAGAACTTTCCCGCCGACACACCGAATGCATACTTGAGTGGGTTCATTTTTAATCCATACTAACGCATTCTATCAAAAGCAACTCTCAAATCGGCTAAATGGTTGCCCATAGCATCCGATTTGACTACAACATCGTCTATATAGACCTCTAGCATAACTCCTAGCAAGTCATGAAAGATTAGGTTCATAGCACGTTGATACATAGCGCCAACATTCTTTAAACCAAAAGTCATAACGACCCACTAAAACAAGCCGACAAAACCAGGGCATCGAAAGGTTGTCTTGTAGACGTCCTCTTTGGCCATAAAAATTTGATTATAACCAGCATTGCCATCAAGAAAACTTAGTACCTTGTGTCCTAAAGCATCGTTGATCAACATGTAGGCTATCAACATGGGATACTCTTCCTTCAGAGTGGCCTTGTTCAGATCCCTGGAATCAATACAAACTCATATTTTGCCGCTCCCCTTCTCTACAAGCACGATGTTAGCACCCCATTCAGCATACCTGCATGGCCTAATAAATTCAACTTTGAGCAATTGTTCTATCTCCTCTTTAACTCGGTCATACACGGCCGAATTAAAGCGACGAGGGGGCTGTTTATAAGGCCTAAACTCAGGCTTAATAGATAGCTGATGCTCTACGAGCTCATGGCTTAGTCCGGTCATCTCACTATATTCCCATGTGAAACAATCGACATACAACCGAAGCAACTTTATTACTTCGACCTTTTCATTGGCTTATAGATTTTTGTTTACAAAAGTCATTCTTGGAATGCTACCACTGCCTATATCGACCTCTTCTAAAGGATCGACCGACGCGAATCCTTGACCTAGCTTTTCTACTTCACTAAAATCTTCAATGGCTTCGGCAATACCATCTTTAGAAGACCGATATTGCTCCACACGAGACTTCAGCCAATCAAGATTGCTCTAACTAGACATGACTACTAGTTTAGAAATAGTCGTGCTACACCACCTAGCTTCATAGACATGGGTACAAAACGTCCCCCGAACACGCTAACGAAGTTGTAATCTGAGAGGTCTCTACCTAATAGACACTCTACCTTATCATGGATGGTGTCGATAAACACATCAGCCAATGCTACTTGGGCCGAAGTATCCGCTGGCACAACCTCCACATCATCGTCATCCCACTGCATTAGGCACTGGTGCAAAGTAGATGGAATATAGCAATTTGCGTGAATCCAATCATGCCCAAGTAGCATACTATAGTTATCTTGCACATCGATGACAAAGAACGCCGTCGGCAATGTCTTGTTGCCCACTATAAACTCTAGGGAGAGTACACCCTTTGCTTTTGAGCTCTCGCCGTTGAAGCTGTTGAGCATTAGTTTGATTTTCTTTAGGTCCTCCTCACCCCTGCTGAGATTCTTAAAAAGAGAGTATGGCATTAAATTAATAGTGGCGCCGCCGTCAACAAGCATCCTGGAGATCGACTTCCTGTCAATGTGCCCCTTGTCGTAGAGAGGCTTTAGGTGCGCCGTATCTTTGGGCTTCTCGAAAACAGCGTTTCGTGGGCCGAGGTTCAACTAAGCGACCTCGGCCTCGTCTCGTGGTAGTGCGAAACTTGGTGGGAAGCATGACGACTTTTATGTCCATTGACTGACATGCGGGCCCCTCAGAGATGGGTGTGTAGTCGTCGTCGACCATGTCATCGCCGTCGCTCGGAACGGGAGCCGAGTTGTTCGTCTCAACCGGCTTGGGCTTCCATACTCGCTTAACGACCGGCCGAGGGTGGATCTCCTCAAATGTGGCGTCTCGCTCATCGTCGACCTTTTTCTCGCGCATCTCCTGTGACCGTAGACATTGTAGGCGCCTCTTCTGTGATTTGGACATACCTAGAGGTGCCCAAGATGGTTGTGGCTTGCTATCGGGCGCCACCAACTTGTTCCTGTGATTTTCGGCTGAGCTAGAATTAGATGGGTCAGCCTTGTGATCCTTTATCTTGGCAAGAACTTTTCCCTATACCCTGTCGGTCGGAACGGCCTCGTTAGGCCGATTGGACCCGGCTTCGGTGATGGCCTCGGCTAGACTAGGGGACTTACCTCCTTCATGCTACGGTAAGGGGCCTTCAGGATTGGGACCTACTGAGACCCTACCTTGACTATGATAGCTTCAGACTCCCTCTCCCTCTCCTCTTCGCGCCCATCTCCCCTGGCTTCATCCTGCGTGATTTCATTCAGAGATACCATGGACAGCCTGTGGAAAACGTTGCCCTTCGTCGTGTCCACTTGTTCCTGCCAATCATAGCACTCCGAAGGAAAATAGGGGGCAACATTATACTTCGAAGCGTATTCCGGCGGCGAGGTGTACTTTGGAGCCCACGGGGATCATGCCCAGTATTATGGTAGAGGGATCGACAGTTCTAGCGACTTCGCCCACTGCGAGCCGAACCCAATGCCCAGAGGGGGGTTTGGCCACGTCGAATGTACTTCGGACTATATCAGTGAAGGGACCAGCTAGGGCGGAGGTATGTTCAGCCATTGCGGGCCGAACTCTCCCACTGGGGTGTTTGCCTAGAGCGGAGGTGGGTTCAACCACTAGGGTCCAAACTCACCCAGCAGAGGGTTTAGCCATTGGGGTCCAAACTCACTATGCAGAGGGTTTGGCCATTGTGGTCCGAACTCACTATGTGGAGGGTTCGACCATTGGGATCCGAACTCACCCTTCGGGGGGTTCGACCGTTGGGGTCCGAAATTACCCTTTGGTGGGTTCGACCGTTGGGGTCCGAACTCATTCTCCGAAGGGTTTGGCTATCTTGGCCCCTTCGGCTTTCTTGACATTTTTGGCCGGGTGACTGTTTTCTCGTCGTTCTTCTGGTGTTTATTCAACAACATCTGGTATGTTACCTTCGGATTCTTGTGAACCTTAGCCGACGAAGACGCATTGATATTCTTTTTCCACACACTCCCACTTCAGGGTTCTTTGGTACGAGTGTGCGTGTGCGTGATTCTCCAATAATGACCGCTTTTCCCTTGGATGACTCAACTTGTTCTTGCTGAATCAACATCTCCTTCTCATCGAGGTCGACGGTGTTCATGGGAAAGGGGTCTTTGTCCAGCTTCATCTTCGGACTAGAATCTATTTTCAATCATCCTTCTTCTATGGCCGATTGAACCTGCCGACAGAAAAAATTGCAGTCGTTAGTATAATGAGAATGCAAATCGTGCCACTTACAGTAGGGGCGCTTCTTTAGTTCATCGGTGGTCGGGATGACCTGACCCTTGGGTAACCTGAGAAGTTGGCTCTTCAAGAGGAAATCAAATATTTTATCGCATTTAGTCACGTCAAAGGAGTATTTAACTTCGCTAGGCCGACTCTTAGTAGGAGACGGCCATAGCTCAGAACAAGTGACAGGCTTGCTCTTAGTGCTCCAAGACCATTCGACCGCATACATATCGACCGAATCGTCCTCTTCCTCCGACTCTTCCTCATCGGAGTGTTCCATGATGTGAACTTTATCCCTAGGTTTGTTAAACATTTTAGTGAATTTTTTATCCTTGGCTCGGCCTTCCTGGACTAGAGCCTGCTGTAGGACTTAACTGACCTCTAAAACGTTTTGGTTATCTAGCCTTTCTTTAATCTCAGAAGGCAACCCGTTAAAAGCTAGATCAGACAAATCCCTTTCTGAAATATTGAGACTAAAACATCGGTTTCTGGTATCTCTAAAGTGCTTGACGTACTCAGAGACACTCTTGCTAGATTTTTGTATGACCAATGTCAAGTGTGGAAGCTTAAGTTTTGTCTCGCCTGTATAAAAATAGTGATGGAACTTCTGTTATAATTGGGCCCATGTTTGGACGGAGTTCACCGAAAGTGCCGAAAACCAAATGAAAGCAGTGCCGGATAGTGAAAGAGAAAACAATCTAAGTTTTAATGTATTTGACCCACTAGCTTCCCCACACTGTGCTAAGAATTGGTTGACATGCTCTAGTGTGGTCTTGTTACCCTCGCCATCGAATTTGGTAAATTCGGAGACTCTATAGCCACGAGGGTAGGGTATGGCAACAAAGTGATTGGGGTACGGCTTTCGGTAAACCCTAGCCCGATCCCGAGGCACAAAGCCGATAAACTCCCTGAACAGCACACGAATCCGCTCCTCAATATTGTCCCGTCCTCCTGCCTGTGCGGATCTCTCATGCGGGGGCGCGACAAGTGGTGGTATGTCGTTGTGTCGGCCGCGGGGCTCCTCCTCCCATGCTGGCTCAGGGCATATGATGTGGTCGGATCTATGTGGGTGCGTAGGAGCGTGCGGTGCAGGCAGCACAGGAAAGGCTAGCGCAGGTATAGGTGGAGGCGGCGCATAATAAGCAGGGTTAACATGGTCAAAAGTGTAGTGACTTGTCTCGGCCATAGAAGTTGAGGCCGAAGACATGATAGCTTTGCCAGTACTATCATCAGTTCTACTATAAATGCGATTTACCGGGGCTACGCTAGCGATTGGGGTTGGAGGAACGGCCTCAGTAAAGCCGAAACTTCTAAATGTTGCCTCTACCTAAGATCTAACTGCCAAATCTAGACGGTTGGCTAGCGAAGCACTGATAGCTTGATCCACGGATGCGGCTATCTTTTGCTCAATCTCTAAGGAAGATAAAGGAGGTGACACTAGTGTTACCTGAGTTCGAACGAGGTCGGGGATGTTGACGTCGTGCTTGATGAAGGTCACGCGTGTCTTTACGTAGCTCCCAAGCTTGAGATCTTGGAGTTATTTAATCTTTGCCTCGATCTCCGCCCGACCTTCCTCGGGTATATCTGCCAGGGTGGGCGTCATGATGTTGCGGTTGTCGATCTCTGCGCCCCCCCATGGAACCCATTGGTGTTGTAGACATAGTAGTCATTGTAGAGGTACATGTAGCCGATGAAGACATACTTGTCATGTTGGAGTAGTCTTCCCCAGCGGAGTCGCCAAAAAGTGTGTTGACACAAAAATGCGTCCATGCACTTGGGCTGGTTCGATGATCGAAAAGTTTATGTATACTTAGGGATAAGCCTAAGCATGACACAACACTGACATCACATTCTGAATGCCCTTAATAGTGGCAAGGGACTTGGAGTTGCTAGGTAATCAGATCACAAAGAAATAATCAAATTAGCTGAAATATATATATATAATAAACCAATCGGCCGAACAGAGCCTAATTGGTTTGGAGTTTACCACGTGAAGGGTCACCGAAGGGGTCCTTCAGCGTTCAGTGCGAAGAGTGCGCTGAAGGTAACCTTCAGCGTTCGGATTGATCTAGCCGAAGACAGGCTCCGAACAGATCACAATGCTAAATTGCCTCTGAAAGACAGGGTTCGGTGTGAATCCTCTAACACGACAAAATCCAACATGGGGTGTCGCTGCGACGAAGTCTAGTGCGAGCGCTGCTGCAACAAAGTCTAGTGTAGAGCGTTCTGGTGCGACGAAGTTCAGTGCGGAGCGTTCCGGTGCGATGATGTCCAATGCGGTGCGTTCTAGCATGACTCCAGCGCGAAGCAACTCCGATGCGAAGTAGCTCCGCTATGCATGACTTGACTAGACTAACAAAAGTGTGACGGATCCGGCATGGTCGGACAAAGCGAAGACTCGCTCAAGGGTGCTCCGACAGCCTCCAAAACCATCTTTGTAGCTCTGGAAACGTTTGGCGAAGGGGTGCTCCGAACGTGAAACCTGCAGAAAACAATGATCAAGTGCTAATTCAGCCTGGAGACCGAAGTACCAAGTGTAGCAGTATATAAAATGAAGGGTAGCAATCTGTTATGTAGATTAACGGATGGTTCACAAGCGAGCCAACAAGGTGATAGCAATCTGCTACGTATATTAACGGATGATTCATAGGCGAACCAAAAAGTCTTAGCACAATTATGGCGTAGCCGACGAAGGGCTTCTAGCGCAAACCCACAAAGGTATACTGATACTAATGTGGAAAATAGATGAAAAATAAAGGTACGGTTCTAAGCTATGGCTTTGTGATTGATTTGTGTTGGGGGTCCCTATGAACCGGCCTCACCCCTGAATTTATAGGGGCTATTCTTCTTATCCCTAATTCTAATCTGATAAGATTCGACCTAATCAAGATTAGAAATAAAAACAAGCTGAATCTATACCAGACTCCTATCCGAAGCCTAGCCGAAGCGGGCCTTCGGTAGGCCTACCAAAGTGTGCTCCTCGGTCCGAAGCTTTGGCGAAGCAGGCCGCCAAAAGGCCTTCTAGCCGAAGCCAGCCTGCAAAGCAGGCCGCTAAAAGGGCCCCGAGGCCCCATGCAGGTGGGTGTCCGGCACTTTAGGGCTTCGGCCTGTACTAGGAGTTGCATATTTTTAGCCCAAATTACCAAAATTGATATTTTGACAATCCTAGCCATTAATGCAATTTTTTGCTATCAACAACTACTAAATAGAAAAATAAACTCCTATTTACTCGAATTAAAGACATTTTCTCATGTGACGGTTTTCAGCAAAAACCGACAAAGCCTCCCAGATCTTTGACATGTGTCGTCAGTCCGCGAACTTGACTGCCAGCAAGTCTCTCCCGCTCTAGATCCAGCCTAATCAAGATTAGAAATAAAAACAACATGAATCTGTATCAGACTCCTATCCAAAGCCTACCAGAAGTGGGCCTTCGGCAGGCCTACCGAAGTGTGATCCTCGGGCCGAAGCTTTGGCGAAGCAGGCCGCTAAAAGGCCTTCTAGACGAAGCCAGCCTGCGAAGGAGGCCACTAAAGAACCACGAGGCCCCATGTAGGTGGGACTCCAGCACTTTAGGGCTTTGGCCTGTACCAGGAGTTCCATATTTTCAGCCCAAATTACCAAAATTGATATTTTGACAATCCTGGCCATTAATGTCATTTTTTGCTATCAACAACTACTAAATAGAAAAATAAACTCCTATTTACTCGAATTAAAAACCTTTTTTGATGTGACGGTTTTCAGCAAAAACCGACAAAGCCTCCTAGATCTTCGACATGTGTCGTTAGTCCACGAACTTGACTGCTAGCAAGTCTCTCCTACTCTAGATCCCTCGAGCCGCCTTGTCACTTGCACTGGCTTCACTTTCGCTAACTTGACCACCATTTTGTCTCGATCATCACTTCGTCCATGTCTTGCCTTATCTCCATGCGTACGCCTGAGATCACCTTCAACTTCAACTAGCATCCTCGACCATTTGGCATTAGACTCCCTGTCTAACACTGATCACCCGCCATCGACGATTTACAAGCATCTCAACCCTGCACACACGAGACAAGCAAAACACACAACTCGATGCAACCCATACCATGACTCACACAAACAACTAAATTATCCAAACAACCTTGTCAATCACTCATCATAAAGATAGAACCACAATGAAAGCCTCACTTGGTTTCTCAATATCCTCCTTGATGAGTGCATTGACAACTCCAAAATAAAAAGAAGTAAATTGCAAGTTCAGCACACAAGTGACCATGAAAGCTCGGAAAAGAGCAAAAAGAAACATGTCACTTGATTAAAGTTGTTGGTAAGATGGCAAGCAAACTCAGGTCTATGAATTCTCCCCCTTTGGCAATACAGACATCAAGATAGCAACATGAGATGTGAGGATGAAGTGTAAATACAAGCTTCTAGAATATGGTTAAGTCCAATTGCAGTACAAACAAGCATTTTTCCTTGAATACTGTCCAAAAGTATTGTGTGATTAACTCATATGTATACAATCCAAGTAACAGCATGAGCAAGCATTTTCAATTTTTAGCAAATAAAAGCATCACTACTCATACTAGC
This sequence comes from Zizania palustris, assembly GCA_019279435.1. Lineage (NCBI taxonomy): Eukaryota > Viridiplantae > Streptophyta > Magnoliopsida > Poales > Poaceae > Zizania > Zizania palustris. The sequence continues at coordinate 63,229,577 of JAAALK010000285.1, read as the reverse complement.
ATACAAGACATGGCAAGGTAAGAGATGCAAAAGCTAATCAAATACTAACCAGATAAGAATATCCCACTACAAGGAGCTTCAACAAACTCGATATGCAATGAATTTGAACTTTTTATTTTTTTATTTTTGTGCTAGGGGTTATTTGTATGTCAACCTTATGCTAACCGACCAAGCTAAGCCTAGGTTGAAACCATGAGAAGCTTAAAGCATTGGTCTTGGTATACACTTTAATGTCCCAATTCATACCAAAGTGCTATGGTAAGCAGTCTAGAACAAACTAGTGCGACAATGCAAACCCACCTAGATCTTTTCAATTTTAGCACAAGATAGCATGAATATTAAATATTTTTCATTTTATTTTCATTTTTCATTTTTTTTAATTTTCAGCACAATATTTTTGATATGATCAAGTTGCATATTAGCATCCAAGTGAAAAAGGACCTAGCTACCAGGTATGTAAAACATAGCAAATGCACTCAACCTATTCATGCTAGTTTCTAGACTAAGCAGTGGTCATTTTTAAGTTTTCACAAATAAAAGTCATGCTTAAGACAAATATTAGATGCATTCAAGCCAAGTGTAATCAACAGTATTTAAAAGACAATATTACAAATGCATAATAAAGCATGTACTTGTAAAAAAATTAATCATATTACAGAAGCTTATGCAATATGTTACATAACTCCCCCTCACATGATGCCATAAGGATGACAAATACCAAGCTCTTCTCTCAAAAATGCAAAGCATGAAGCATTGAGAGGCTTGGTAAAAATATCTGCAAGCTAGTTCTAGGTATCAACAAAGTGCAAAAAGATTCTGTTGGAGATGTAACATGTTGTACTCATGGCTTCAGCCCAAAATTTCCTAGGAGTCCTATGCTCGTTGAGCATCATCCTAGCCGTCTCCACAAGTGTGCGGTTTTTCCTCTCAACAACTCTGTTTTGTTGAGGAACCCGCGGAGCAAAAAACTATTGCTCAATGCCATGCTCAAGACAAAAATCAGTAAAACAACTATTCTTGAACTCGGTGTCATTATCACGTCTAATAGCTTTCATTGCACCGGGTGTAGGACCGAAAGTAGCGACCAGAGGGGGGGGTGAATGGGCGCCTAAAAATTCTTTCGAATCAATGGCCTGTTCCCAACACCCAACGCACCTCAAAAGACTAAGCAGCGAAACATGAACATATTGCCTAAGTCTAAAAGTATCTAGCCTAGAAACGACCGGTGTCAAAAACAGAGAAACACCAATACAATGCTAATAGGCAGATAAACAAAATATTCAAAACATGGCAGATCAAACTTCTCAGTAGAATAGTCTAAGTGCACATAGAATGAGATGAGAAGTTACTGTTCAGAATTTTGTCTCCTGTTCGAAACTTGGCGAAGCCTGCTTCGTAGTGTCGAAGCCTGCTTCGTAGTCCCTTGTTGAAGTCTAGCGAAGGTTGTCGTTGAAGTGCCGAAGGTTTGTGGAATCTAGCCTAGCTCGAATGAAACAGAAAGAGAAGTATGCTTCGAAGCAAAGTATGAAAGTATCGAAGCCTGCTTTGAACAATATACTTCGAAGACTAACTGCAGAGTATCTTCGAAACCATAGCTTCAAAGCCTATACTCCGATCAGTGAGATTCGAACAAAGTTCACAACAAAGCAACCTTCGAAAGAGAAGCGAAGCCAAACACACGGCAGTAAGATCAAATCGAAGCCTACACTCTTCCTTCAAAACAAGCTTGATCGAGATAGGACTACCGAAGTGGGAACCTCCGAATCGAGGACTAACTTCGAATGACAAGCTTCGAACACACAAACTGTGACCCTCGAAAAAGGCAGCAGCAGAAAGATCTCAGAAAACACACTCCGAGCGAAGCCTACCAGAGAGACATGCTTCGAAACTAACTTTGAAGCATGTCGAAGTATGCTTCGCAAAAGAGTGTCGAAGTATGTCAGAACAAAACCTTAGAACAGAGCACACATTGAAGCTAGATTCACAGTTCAAGTTCGGAGTCCTAGCGAAGCCTTCGAAGAAGTCAGGTCGAAGCCTGCTCCACAGAACTGAAGGACTTCGCACAAATGAGGGGGCTTCGTCGGAAATAGCCAGAGAAAGACAAGGCTCGGTCTAGTCGATCAAAAAGCTACACAGGAAAAAGCAAGGCTAGAGTACTAGCACACTGTAGCTACAGGAAAGTAGTACTACTTGCTACAATACACATGAACTAGTACTCTCACGTGAAGAACAAACAAAGCTTCCAGAGGAACATTTGCTCAGGAATAAAATGACTGCATGCAACACGAAACTGCAGAGCTATTAATGAAACACTGCACACACAACAGCAGGAATAAAATCATCCAGATCAGAGAAAAATCAAGATGATCTCATGAAGAAACAGCAGCAAACTTCCTTGCGGCGCACGCATGAACAGGAGAGAAAGAGAGAGAACGTAGGGACTAAAAATGACCCAATCCTTGATTAAAAAAGTGATTTCTTGAAAGGGTGACCTAACCCTAGGGATTGGGGCCCTATTTATAGGCTGCCCAATACCTAGGAATATTCCACCAGCCCCTTAGGGTTTTTTACAGACGTTGAAATAAAGAAAAAGACTAAACTGCCCTTAGGATATTTTTACAGACTCGACTGACTGACTGTGGGCCTAGGGACAAAATAGTAAACTCCTATTACAGATGACTTATCTGGAAGCTAAGCTTTCGTAGCGACTACGGCTTCTCTTCTGGACAGTCCGATGCAAGATCAGCGGTCGTCAGTTTTGCGCCGAAACTGACAAAGCCTCCACCGACTTTGCACTAGGTACCCGGATTGGGCCGGCCCGATTCCACAGCTCTCTCAGCCCGGCAATCACTCACCGCCCGTGTACTTGAGTCAATCCTAGTCAATAGCCCAGTGGGTCTTCTGCTGCTCCTAGCCCATGTACCCGGATTGGGCCAGCCCGACTTCGCAGCTCTCTCAGCCCGATAGTCGCTTGCTGCCCGTGTAACTGAGTCACATGCGGCCCATGACGCAGCAGGTCTTCCCTCTTCTTCTGTCTTCTTTGACTATTGTTGACAATGACTCATCACATCTGGAGCCATGAGGCCCACGCTATTCAGCATGGCTCCTCAATCTCCCCCTTGATGAGTGCATTGTCAACACCTCACTTCTTCAGCTCTTCAGTACCTACGAACACATGTGGAAACACGAAAACAAAGCACAAGAAAACAAAGAAGAAGAAAATAACGTAAAATTTTAACCCTAATGACCAAAAGCCAAACAAAAGCAAGAAGTGGTCATTATGGTTAACCAAAATGTAAAAGCTCAAAATGAGTGCGATTTCAGAAAAATCAACAAGGATATCAAAAGAGTAAGGACAAACGGGACAAAGACTCCCCCTAAAACAAAACCCAGAGAAAGCCAAAACTCCCCTTGAACTCTTATCCCAAAATTTCTTCCCCTTGTTGACAAGTGAACTCATCAAGCACTCAAAAAGAGACACAGACTCCCCTTGAAACACAACTCCCCCTCGAAATATGCAATGAATGCAACTGGGGTGTAGGTGGAGTGAATAAAGCATGCTTCTCAGATATGATTGACTGCAATTACAACATCTAATAGATGCAGCAAAGGACATATTGTCTAAGATACATCGCATGATCAGTGCAACAGATGATATCTAAAGAAAGTCATTAGCATGCATTTTCAATTTTTGCAAACAAAAGCATCACCACATTTTTCCAGCTGACAAGCAAGGTAAAGCATGAGATGTAGAAGCTAACTGATATCTACCAAGATAAGCATTATCCAAAACATAGTGCTTCAGCAAACTTGTTATCATTTCAATTTGCAGGCTTTTTCTTTTTCCTTTTTCATTTTTGCCAGGGGTTATTTGCATATCAAACCTTATGCTGACCGACCAAGTCAAGCCTAGGCCAGAACTGGACCATCAGAAGCTTATGACATTGGTCTTGGCATACACTACACTGTCCTAGTTCATACCAAAGTTCTATGGTATGCAGTCCAGAACAATGCAATGCGACAAAGCAAAACCCACCTGGATCTTCTCAAGTTATTCATAAAAAGGCATGTAATTTTCATTTTTCTCAATTTTTCATCATTTTTATAGCACATTTCCATGTTTAAAGCATAAAGATGTCCAAGTTGCATATTTGCATCTAAGTCAGGAACTAGCTACAAGGCATGTAACAAATAGCAAGAACATTCAGCCTATGCGTGCTAGTTACTAGAAGCAATGGTGATCATTTTTCAATTTTAAAGCGTAAAAGCCATGCATATGACAGATATCAGACATATCAGGTGAACTGAAACAAAGCATGATCATTGACAGGTATTCAAAAGCATGTACTAGCTAGAATAAGTAAACCAATTCAATCATATAACAGAAGCAAGCTCAAAAGTGTGATATGTGAATAAGTATGATATGAACACACACAAAAAGACTCAAGAAAAGAGTAAAGAAGAAAGAAAACTGACGCAAAATATCCTATAAAGGATACACAACACCCAAATCCCCTCGTAAACGCTCAAAGGTAGACTGATCTAGGGGTTTGGTGAAGATGTCAGCCAACTGATGATGGGTATCAACAAGAACAAGGCCAATGACACCTTTCTCATATTTATCCCGCAGAAAATGAAAGCGCACATCAATGTGTTTGGTTTTTGAATGGAGACAAGGGTTTTTCCCTACACTAATAGCACTGGTGCTGTCGCAAAACAAAGGAACTCTGGTAGGAAAGAACAACCCAAAATCTCGCAGAGTGGAAATCATCCAAACCAAATGTGAGCAGCAGCTAGCAGCTACATACTCAGCCTCAGTGGTCGAAAGAGCAACTCCAGATTGCTTTCGACAAGACCAAGAGACAAGGGAAGAACCAAGAAACTGGCAAGTACCGGAAGTTGACTTGCGATCCAACCGGCACCCACCAAAGTCAGCGTCCGAAAAGCCAGATAAATCAAGAGATGATGATGTTGAATAGTAAAGACCGAGATCGGGCACATAAGTGAGATACCTAAAGATGCGCTTGACAGCTTGCCGATGAGACGCGCGTGGTGAAGACTGGAAGCGCGCGCGCAGTCCCACGGTGAACTGTATGTCCGGTCTTGTCGCCGTCAAGTATAGCAGCGAACCGATCATCCCTCGAAATTCTCTCTCAATGACCTTGACGCCGCTATCGTCCTTGTCCAGTCCTCCAGATGTGCCCATCGGGGTCATCTGCGGCTTCAATTCCCCACCAAAGTCAAATTTTTTCAACATGTCATGAGTGTACTTACCTTGGTGGATGAAGGTGTCATCCTTTGTCTGCTTGATCTGGAGCCCTAAGAAGTACTTGAGCTCACCCATGAGGCTCATCTCAAACTCGCTGTGCATCTACTCAGAAAACTTGGACACAAGAGAATCAGTAGTACCGCCAAAAATAATATCGTCCACGTAAATCTGAAGCAACTCTGAGCAAAAAGAGAGTCTTATCCACAGAACCCATCACAAAGCCCTTCCCCAACAAAAACTGCTTCAACCGGTCATACCAAGCCCTGGGAGCTTGCTTCAACCCGTATAAAGCTTTCTGCAGCTTAAAAACATGTCGAGGAAACTTGGGGTTCTCAAAACCGGGGGGCTGCCTAACATATACTTCCTCCTCTATGTACTCGTTTAGAAAAGCACTCTTGACGTCCATTTGAAAAAGCTTAAAACCCTTTGAAGCGGCAAAAGCTAAGAGAATGCGAATGGACTCAAGACGGGCAACAGGGGCGAAAGTTTCTTCAAAATCAATACCCACTTTCTGGCAAAAACCCTGGGCAACTAGCCGAGCTTTGTTGCGCACCACAACCCCATCTCCACCTTGTTTGTTCTTGAACACCCACTTGGTGCCTATGGGGTTGCATCCTGGTGGCGGCTCAACTAGTGTCCAAACCCGATTATGGACAAAATTCTCAAGTTCTTCTTGCATAGCGTTAATCCAATTAGAATCAGAAAGAGCATGAGAAACGTCTCTGGGCTAAAAAGATGCAACAAAAGCAGATTCAGCAAACACAGCAAGAGAGTTACCAGATGAACGCAAAGTTCTTTCAGTCAAATCACCGATGATGAGCTCTGAGGGGTGATCACGCTGAACTGCTTGGGATCCTTGGTGATCTGAAGTCACCTCACCGGAGTCAGCAGCTAGCACCTCTGGACTCGACTGAGGGGGCTCGATCGAAGTGGAAGAAGTGATCAGAGGTCCGCCCTCGTCCTCAGTTGAAGTCTCAAAAGGTGTGGGTTCTGGAGAAGGTGCAGAAGGCCCACCCTCATCAGCAGCTGGAGTATTCTCATCTTCCTCAAAGATGGAATCTCCGAGCTCACCATCACCAGAAGGCTCAAAAGAAGGGTTCAAAGAAGGCAAGGACTCATCAAATGAAACCTCACAAGTCTCGACAAGCTGCTGGGAGTCGAGGTTCCAAACACGAAAACCTCGAGAATGCAATGCATAACCAAGAAAGACTCCATCCCAGCAACGAGACTCAAACTTTTCCAAATGCCCTCCCTTCTTGAGCACAAAGCACTTGCAGCCAAACGCTCGCAAGTGGCTCACCTTGGGCTGTCTGCCAAACCGCAACTTGTATGAGGTCTTACCTAGGTAAGCTCTAAGAAAAATGCAGTTGGCTAGATAGCAAGCCGTGTTCATGGCTTCAGCCCAAAAACGCCTAGGAGTCCTGTGCTCATCGACCATTGTCCTGGCCATCTCGACTAGCGTGCGGTTCTTTCGTTCCACAACGCCATTCAGTGGGGGAGTGTAAGGAGTAGAAAACTGATGGTCAAGACCCTGATCACTACAGAAGCTGATGAACTGAGAGTTCTTGAACTCAGAGCCATTGTCGGAGCGAATTGCTCGCATCCGACCATTGTTCTCATTCTTCAGCTTCAAAATCAGGTCATGAACAAAATGAAAAGTCTCATCCTTAGACTCCAAGAAGAAAACCCACGAGAATCGAGAAAAGTTGTCAACAATCACAAGCGCATACCACTTCCGACCGACTGAGCGTACCCGAGCTAGATCGACAGTGTCCAAGTGTAACAACTCGCCCGGATACGAAGTCATCACCTGAGTCACAGGTGAGTGAGAAGCAGCAACCATTTTCCCATGACGACAGGGATGACAAACTAGATCTTTCTCCATTCTAAGCTTGGGCAATCCTCGGATGAGGTCCATAGAGCTTAACCTGACTAGCAGATCAAAGCTCAAATGACCTAACCTCCTATGCCACTTCCAGAGCTCAGAAGAAGATCCAGCAATCAAACAGCGAGAAGGGCCAAAAGTACTAGAGAAGTCAATTCAAAAAACATTACCAAATGGTAAGATCTGGCAAATCAAAGACCTTCTAGAATCAAAAACAGAAGAATTGCCCTTCTTAAAACGCACCTCCAAACCATCCTCAAGAAGTTGCGAAACATAAATCAGATTAAAGTTCAAATTTTTAACCAAGGCAACATTCTTCAAAGAGAAATGGTCTGAAATGTGAATTGAGCCGATGCCACTTACTTTCCCTTGACCACTGTTCCCGAAAGTGATGTACTCTTTGTAGCTCGGGGGAGTGAGACTGGAGAACCATCTACGATATCCCATCATGTGACGAGAGCATCCTGAGTCCATGATCCAAACGTCCTCCAGTCCCTGATCCTGCACAATCAGTGGTTGTAAGGGAGAGCAAATGGTCCGACACAAGGTTTAGCAAAAGAACTAAACCAGTGTCGAGCCATCTGCTCAAAAGACGGAAAGCAAAAACCATCAGAAGAGTTTGGACCAAAACGCGGCTCAAGGCGCGGTCCATGGTTCTGTCTAAAACCTCGGCCACGAGGTCCAGGACCGTAGCCAAAACGGTTTGGAACTCTACCGGAACGGACACCATCAACTGGAGCACGAGCATGAAAGCCGTCTCCTCTACCACCACCTACACGACGTGGCCTGGCCTCCAGCCTCTCCCCGCGTCGAGGAACACGCAGTCTACCACCCTGCTGGTAGAACTGCTCCTAACCACCACGAGCTCTCTCTGCTCTCTCAACCCGCTTCCTCCTAAAGCAAAACTCCGCAAGATGCCCATCTCTCTGACAATACTCACAATGGTAGGTGGGCTTCTTGGGATGTGGTTGAGGCTTGGGGTTCTTGGGCTTAGTGGTGTTTGGTGTCGTCTTCTTGGGTTGAGAGGGTCCAGGAAGAGAGTCAAGAGAAGTGTGGAGGTGTTTTGGCTTTGGAACCCAGATGGGCTTCTTGGGTGGAGCTTTGGGCTGTTCATGGATCACTTCATCCTTGGGCTGACTAGCTTGGGAAGACTCAGTGGAGTGAGTCTTGGGGTATCTCTGCTCTGGAGTCATTTTACTCCACTCCACTGCCCGGCTAATGGCACTCTCAAAGTCAGCCTTGGTGTAGGTGTAACCTACCCCAAACCCATCCTGCCTTTTGAACTGCTGGATCATCATGCCGAGCTGTGGCTCTCTGGCACTGATCCAACTCAGGATAGAATGGAGGTAAAAGTTCTCATTCTCGGAATCAGCTAGCTCCTCTCTCAAGGAAGCTAGAACCTCCACCTGAGACAAGCAGGTCTCACACTCACTATCTACCTGGACAGACTTCTTAGCTTTCAGCTTGATCAATTCCATTCTAAGAGACAAGCAGTTCTCACAGACAATGGGTGGAACTGACAGTGTCTCGAGCTCTAGCCTAGTCTGCGCCAGCTCAGCTCTCACTCTCTCCAAATCACCCAAATGCTCATCGCCCTTGGCTTTCAGCTCAGCTAAACTAGCAAGATGAGATGGGCAATCAGCACAGGGCACGACGACAGTGGCTTGAGCATCTTTCAGCTCCAGCTGAGCTCTTTCAAGCTCAGTGGCCAAAGCGTCCCTCTCATCAACCCTTTCAGTGTACTTGGACTTTAGAGTCGACAAGTCACACAGAAGCACCTCACACTTCGGGCACTCACTGCTATCACCCAAGCAGGGGGAAGAAGATAGACTCTCAATTCTGTCGTTGGCCACGGCAAGCTCACTCTCTAACTCATCTATCCTCTTCTTAGCTCCCCTAAGCAGTTTTTCCCGATATTTTAACTCCTGACGATTGCTTTCAAGTAAATCAACGATTTCACGTTCATAAGATGATACTTTTTCGTTGTCATCATCGTCGGAGTCATTGGAGGAGCTCTTCTCTTCCTTATCCCCAAGAGCCATTGAGCAGAAGCTCTTGCGGGATCTTCGGCGCTGATGTGGGCGGCTCTTCGGTCTATCCCCGAAAGCCATGAAGCAAAGACCCGCCGGATCATCCTTGTCCTTCCCCTTCCTGATGACGATCTCTCATCGCTTGAACTCGATGAAGAGGATGAAGACGTGGACTTCTTGGAGTAGCTTTTCTCCATCTCGACGAAGAAGGCCTTGTCGCGCTTCTTGTTCTCTCGCTAGTAGTCCTTCAGGGCCTTTCTGAAGAATCTGGTCTTTGGCTTGCCCTTGTTGAAAGAGGATCTCTCGTGCTTGCCGGAGTCGTGGAAGCCACCACCGGTGCCCTTCTTGTGGCCATTGCGCTTGGGGCAGTCGGCGATGAAGTGTCCTGGGTCACCACACTCAAAGCACCCAGATTTTGTGCCGTGTCTTTTGAACATCCTTCTATCATAAACACGATGCACCCGGTTGTTAAAAAGACACAGGTCATCATCTCCCAAGGACTCAAGCTGGTCCTCAGTGATAGACATCAAAGAGAACCCAGCACAGCTCACAGAAGAAGGATCAACAAAAGGTGTAGCAAGGGCCAGAGACTTTGATCCAGAGCCAGTGAGATTTGATCTCAACTGGATATCAACCTCGGTGGCCTTCAGCTTGCTAAACATCTCAGAAATGGTCAAGGTATCATAAGATGTGCTCTCAATGATAGAGGATACCTTGATCTCCCAGATCTTTGGGTCCAAAGTATGGAGAACCTTGAGCGCCTGCTCGTGATCTGAGCCTAACTGAGCACCCTCAGCCTTGTTGTCCCGAAGCTTGTTTATGCTCGATTGAAAACGACCAAACAATGCTTCAACAGATTCACCCGGCTTTTGTGTGAAGTTCTCATATTCACGTCGGTAGGTCTGATAGAGTCGAGCCTTGACCTGGTATGTTCCCTCATGGTGTGCCTTGAGGGTAGCCCAGATCTCTCTCGTAGTGGAGAGATGGCTCACACGCTCAAACTCAGTGGGACCTAGACCAGAAAATAGGATGTTCACAGCTTTACTATTGCTCAGATGCTGGGCAATGATACCTGGAGTACCATGCTCTGCAACTGGCAATATAACAAACGTGGTGTGAACGCAAATGTCCCAGATGTCCGAGCCTTGGCTCATAAGATAGGCTCGCATGCGAGTCTTCCAATAGTTATAGCCATAAGCTTCCAAGGACGGGACCTTGCCAGGAGACGTCATGATCACTACTGGTGTTTAGAACCGGTTAAGGTATGGAAAACCCTAACCAGGCTCTGATACCACTTGTAGGACCGAAAGTAGCGACCAGAGGGGGGTGAATGGGCGCCGAAAAATTCTTTCGAATCAATGGCCTGTTACCAACACCCAACGCACCTCAAAAGACTAAGCAGCGAAACATGAACAGATTGCCTAAGTCTAAAAGTATCTAGCCTAGAAACGACCGGTGTCAACAACAGAGAAACACCAATACAATGCTAATAGGCAGATAAACAAAATATTCAAAACATGACAGATCAAACTTCTCAGTAGAATAGTCTAAGTGCACATAGAATGAGTTGAGAAGTTATTGTTCAGAATTTTGTCTCCTGTTCAAAACTTGGCGAAGCCTGCTTCGCTGTGTCGAAGCCAGCTTCGTAGTGTCGAAGCCTGCTTCGTAGTCCCTTGTTGAAGTCTAGTGAAGGTTGTCATTGAAGTGCCGAAGGTTTGTGGAATCTAGCCTAGCTCGAATGAAACAGAAAGAGAAGTATGCTTCGAAGCGAAGTATGAAAGTATCGAAGCCTGCTTCGAACGATATACTTCGAAGACTAACTGCAGAGTATCTTCGAAACCATAGCTTCGAAGCCTATACTCCGATCAGTGAGATTCGAACAAAGTTCACAGCAAAGCAACCTTCGAAAGAGAAGCGAAGCCAAACACACGGCAGTAAGATCAAATCGAAGCCTACACTCTTCCTTCGAAACAAGCTTGATCGAGATAGGACTACCGAAGTGGGTACCTCCAAATCGAGGACTAACTTCGAATGACAAGCTTCGAACACACAAACTGTGACCCTCGAAAAAGGCAGCAGCAGAAAGATCTCAGAAAACACACTCCGAGCGAAGCCTACCAGAGAGACATGCTTCGAAACTAACTTTGAAGCCTGTCGAAGTATGCTTCGCAAAAGAGTGTCGAAGTTTGTCAGAACAAAACCTTAGAATAGAGCACACTTTGAAGCTAGATTCACAGTTCAAGTTTGGAGTCCTAGCGAAGCCTTCGAAGAAGTCAGGTCGAAGCCTGCTCCACAGAACTGAAGGACTTCGCACAAACGAGGGGGCTTCGTCGGAAACAGCTAGAGAAAGACAAGGCTCGGTCTAGTCGATCAAAAAGCTACACACGAAAAAGCAAGGCTAGAGTACTAGCACACTGTAGCTACAGGAAAGTAGTACTACTTGCTACAGTACACATGAACTAGTACTCTCACGTGAAGAACAAACGAAGCTTCCAGAGGAACATTTGCTCAGGAATAAAATGACTGCATGCAACACGAAACTGCAGAGCTATTAATGAAACGCTGCACACACAACAGCAGGAATAAAATCATCCAGATCAGAGAGAAATCAAGATGAACTCATGAAGAAACAGCAGCAAACTTCCTGGCGGCGCACGCATGAACAGGAGAGAAGAGAGAGAACGCAGGGACCAAAAATGACCCAATCCTTGATTAAAAAAGTGATTTCTTGAAAGGGTGACCTAACCCTAGGGATTGGGGGCCCTATTTATAGGCTGCCCAATAGCTAGGAATATTCCACCAGCCCCTTATGGTTTTTTATAGACGCTGAAAAAAAGGAAAAGACTAAACTGCCCTTAGGATATTTTTACAGACTCGATTGACTGACTGTGGGCCTAGGGACAAAATAGTAAACTCCTATTTACATATGACTTATTCGGAAGCTAAGCTTTCATAGCGACTATGGCTTCTCTTCTGGACAGTCCGATGCGAGATTAGCGGTCGGCAGTTTTGCGCCGAAACTGACAAAGCCTCCACCGACTTTGCACCACGTACCCGGATTGGGCCGGCCTGATTACGTAGCTCTCTCAGCCCGGCAATCACTCACCGCCCGTGTACCTGAGTCAATCCTGGTCAATAGCCCAGTGGGTCTTCTGCTGCTCCTAGCCCATGTACCCGGATTGGGCCAGCCTGACTTCGCAGCTCTCTCAGCCTGACAGTCGCTTGCTGCCCATGTACCTGAGTCACATGCGGCCCATGACGCAGCAGGTCTTCCCTCTCCTTCTGTCCTCTTTGACTATTGTTGATAATGACTCATCACTTCTGGAGCCATGAGTCCCACGCTATTCAGCATGGCTCCTCACCGGGGAGTACATTGAATAGCCTCAAGGCTAAGATCCGAAAGTGTGTAAACACTTAATCCTTGCTTACAAGAAAGAAGATCCAAGAGTAACGGGATTAGTCGTCAACTACAACAAGGACATACCATTTACCGCCTAAAGAACTAACCCGGGAAGGACCTACAGTGTCCATATGAAGAAGTTCTCTAGGTTGTTCAGTCATCACCATGTTAATGGGTGAATGAGAGGCGACAACCATCTTACCAAGTCTACAAGGATCACAAATAAGGTTCTTCTCAAATTTGAGCTTGGGAAATCCTCATCTTAGTCCTTGGGCACTCAATCGAGCAAGCAAATCAAAGCTTATGTGCCCTAGTCTCCTATGCCACATCCAGAGCTCAGAAGATGGTTCAACAACAAGGCAATGAGAAGAACCAAATGACTCAGAGAAATCCGCTCCAAAACTCTCCCAACTCTTGAAATCTTGCAAATAAAAGCGCTAGAAGAATCAAGTACATGAGAGGTATCACGTCCAAAGTGTACCTCAAAACCCTCATCAAGCAACTGAGATACAGAAAGCAAGTTCTATCCAAAATCCTCAACCAAAGCAACATTTGTGAGAGTGAAGTTTTCATTGATCTTAATCGTACATTGGCCTTTCACTCTACTTCTTCGATTGTTTCCAAAAGTGATGAACACACATTGCTTGGTCAAGGTGAAGCTGGAGAATCATGATGACTTTTCGATCATGTGGCATGAATAGCCGGAATCTATGATCCACTTGTTCTCCAGGCCTCCATCCTTTCCCTAAACAGAACAAGAAGATCTCGAGTACTCAGTGATGAGGTTAGTAATAAAACGTTTAGGAATCCAGCACTGAACAACTCAAGAGTAAGGCAAAACAGAAGACTGTGCAGAATATGAATCATGATGACAAAAGTGAGGTCTACTTTTAAAGTAAGAGCCTGCAAAGTGACGAGGTCTCCCAAAATGACGTGGACCAAAACCACTAACACGTGGTCTAACATCATATGAAGCATGATGTAAACCACGATGGATATAGTCACTCATGTAACCACGAGGAGCCTCAAAATCAGAATGAAAGTGGTAATAATACTCATGCATACCAAAAGATGGGTAATACATGTCCTGAAAGTTCATCGCATGAGTATGACATTCATCCTTGATACGCCGAAAACAAAACACAATCAAATGACCTAATCGCTGACAATAAGAGCAATAATAAACTTTCTTGTGAGTAGGTGCATAAGTTTCAGGTGGAAATCTCATAGTTTTTCTCGATTTCTGCTTGGAGTCTATATTTGGTGGTGGCATAGTTTTCTTTGCAGGTTGGGTAGGATTCTTGGATTTTTGAGTGGTGCCTAACTAGGCTCTCTCTTTCTCAAGGTAGTAGGTGGAGTGAACACAGTTTTGCTGGGAGTATTTGGTGTGGTTCACTCATAACCCAACCCTAGAGATAACCCTACCCTATGAGCACACATTTTTCTTTAAGCCAAAAGCAAATCCATTTTACCCTTCCCTTCGGTACACTTATCCACCATGGAAAGAAGATAAGCATTCTCACACTTAAGTTTTTCGACTTGCTCTCTAGCAAAGTTGAGTTGGTCCTTAAGGGTGATGCAGGTGGAACATGTTGGCTGCAAATCCTTAGAACACTCAGCACTCTCTAGTCTAGCCTTAAGTTCATCAACGTGCTTATCCCTCACATTAATGCTTTCAACAAGTAAAGAACAATTCATGCAATCATTGATGACACAAGGACTAGACTCCACCTCGAAAAGTTGTTTCTAAACAATTTCATGTTTTTGAAGATTTTGAGCATGAATCAGACGCAGTTGAGCAAGTTCATTCATAACAACAATACAAGACTTACATTCAGCATTTTCAGACTTAGAATTCAGCAAGACAAGTTCAGTGGAAAGAGGTTTGAGTTTGAATTTTAGTTCCTTTCATTCTTTAGCAGCAAGTTTAAGTAATCTATCCTGAGAGATGATAGCATCATGTAATTCATCATTTTGAACAAGAAGCTGGTCATGGGATAGACTTACCTCAGATAAGTCTAGCTCATCGCTGCTATGTATGTCATCGGCCATGAAGAAAAGGCCGGTGAAGTCTTTTTTCTTCTTCTCCTTCTTTTCTTCATTCTTGGATGGCTCCTCTTCATAGGAGCTTGGCTCCTCACTTGAAATATTATCAATGTCGCTGAGGGCAGCCAGAAATGCTCTGGCTACTCTTTTAGCCACTTTACCACGCTTTCCTTTAAAGAAGGGTTTTTGTCTCTTTTCTGGTGTTTCTGCTCATGTTCATTCTTTTCTTTTAGTTTTGGGAAATTAGCTTTGATATGATTAAGGTCCCCACACTCAAAACATCCTCGAGAGCCTCCTCTCCTTTGATCACATCTATCATTATAAAATCGGGTGAACTTTTTGACTATGAGAGCAAGCTTCTCATCATCCAATGTGTCCACCTGTTCTTTAGTGATACAGACCAAAGAAGACAAGGCAAAACCTCCAGATAAAACACAAACTCCAAAACCACCAGAAAGATTACCTCTAGATAAGGTGCCACTGCTAGAACCAGAAACTAGTGCCTTGGCAATCTCAGTGGACTTAAGCTTACTGAAGAGTTCATCGCAAGTCAAGGTGTCACAGCTTTTCGACTCTTCAATACTAGAGATCTTCACCTCCCATATGCTACGATCAAGATAATAGAGAAGTTTGATAGCTCTATCATGGTTCAAATAAGCTAAAGTGCTAGTGGAGCGCAAGTTGCTCACAAAACCATCAAATCGAGCAAACATGGAATCTAAAGATTCGCTGGGGCCTTGCACAAACATTTGATATTCTTGATTATATGTGCTTTGCCGCCTAGCCTTAATTTGAGTAGTGCCCTCATGAAAAGTTTTCAAAGTTGTCCAAATTTCTCGTGCAGTTCGTAGGTGCTAAACCCTGTCAAACTCATTGCGACTCAAACTGATGAACTGTATATTTCTTGCCTTGCTATCATAATCGTATTGTTCCTTCTTGACTTGAGTGGTGCCAGTTTCAGGGATCACATATCGGGAATCAACAATGTCCCATATAGTACTTCCTTGGCTTAGTAGATAAGCCTCCATGCACACCTTCCAATAGGCCAAATCTCGACCATCAAACATCGAAATCTTAGAATTCTTGTCCATGTCGACAAATGGATCACAAACTGGTTAAGGTCAACTTGTGATCTAACCGGCTCTGATACCAATTGTGGGATCGAAATAGGCGACTAGAGGGGGGTGAATAAGCGGCTCGACAAATTCTCATGAATAAGATGGTCTATTCAAAACACCCAACGCACCTCTAACAGATTGTAGAAGTAAAATTGAGAATCACAGTACAAAACCAGAACAAAAATCAACTCAATTTGAAATTTCCTTCTAGATCAGAGTTTGAAGTGCCAAACTACTCTTTCGGTTATTGGTTTTCCAAAATTCAGACTGTAGTTCGGCAACTGAAGTACCAACAGGAGGCTATCGACTATTGATAGTTCGACAATGTTCAGAACTTTGAGAAAACAGATTAAAAACCATATCTGCAGCAATCAATCACTTCAAACATAATTAATCAACACGTTTAAAACACACTGAAGGATTGCAGTGATAATCAAAGAACAGAACTGGGTAGAACCAAATCACATGAACTACTTCTTTAAATTCACAACAGCAGTTGAAGGCTGGAATTTCTCAGCACAAATACCACTTCTGAATTTACTTTAGTGATGTGAAATAACGTACTCATTCAAAAGAAATCAGAGCAGTAATTGGCTATTGTTGGGGGAAAATATCTTATCTTCGGGGTTATTGCTAAAGCAGCATGAAGACAGCCAACTAGTTCGAAGATTGTTCGAAGACCTTCTTCGAAGATGCTCGGAACCTGGTTCGAAGCTCGAAGACAGGCACTGGTTCGAAGTATGTCTTCGAACCAAAGCCCTTCAGGATCTTTTCTGCCAGCTAAGATGGAAGGCTTATCTTCTATCCTATTAGATTAGTCTTTTACCATTTTAGCCCTATTAAGGAAACCGAATAGTTTCCTTAATGTCGGTTGTAATAGAGGGGTAAATAGGTCTTTTCCTTAATGTTTAGGCCTATAAATACCCCCCATTTCACCCTGTAATAGGGACCGATTACAAGTGATTCAATACACACTTTCGAACTATTCTAAGCTATTATCCTTTCGGAGGCTTAGAACAGTTTGCTTCGCAAACACTTCGTTTGTTAGTTTCTTTTCTACAGAAACCTGTTAGCGTAATCTTTTACGCCAACAGTTGGCGCCGTCCGTGGGGAACCTAGTCCAAAAAACTTCGTTCTCTACCAACCTCTTGCATCATGCCTCCTAAGCGGAGCGCACCTCGCAATCCCACTCGAAGGTCCTCTCGGATCTCCGGAGAGATACCCTTTGACACAGTCGAAGTCGGAGGGTCTTCGACTATCCCCCCACCTCAAACTCCGCAAGGGGCTTCTATCCCTCGAGGATACGAAACCTCTCCGCCAACCCTTCCACACTTCGACCACCCGGAGCCACTCTGCCACCATCCATTCCGATTCGAACTGATCATACCAGCTCTCAAGACCCGGAAGGTCCTTCCGGAGGAGATGAAGATAGCCTTGGAGACATGGCCACTCAAATGGCCAATCTTCAAGCCGAGGTAGCGAGGTGGCGGCAAGAGGCTGCGAACAGGCTTCGCCCTCAAGCCACCCCAGCTATCCCCGAAGTGCACGAAGACGACGATCTTGATTATCCCGAAGCCCCGGAGAACGCTTCTTACGACAATGAATCTCCATTGCATCCTGAGCTTCAGAAGATTCGCTTCAATCAGAAATTCAAAACTTCGAAGCTCTGCAAGTATGCTGGAGACGAAGATCCCAGTGAGTTTGTGCGTTCTTATGCCCTAGCGATTGAGGCTAGCGGCGGAGACAGAGAGACTATGGCGAAGTGCTTCCCATTAGCTCTTCAAGGAGTGGCGTTGCGATGGTTCTGGTCTTTAAAGCCAGGATCAATCATTTCCTGGTCATAGTTGAAGAGGAAGTTCATAAGTAACTTTCAGGGCACCTTCGTGCCCCCCATGTCAACAGGGAGCCTTTTCCAAGTGAAGCAGCTCCCCGGAGAAACATTGAGACAGTACTTCAAGCGCTTCGCTCACACGAAGTCGCAAATCCGGGGGCTGTCTACATCTTCAGTGGTTGATGCGGCTCGGGAAGGCGTCAGTCATAAAGGACTTCTGGATAAACTGCATCGAAAGAGCATCACCACGGTATCACAGCTGATGTCGTACTTCGAGGAGTACTCGAAGCCAGAAGAAGGTTGGCTTCGGAGGACTACTGCTACTTCGACAGTGTTGACAGAAGTTAAAGCAGAGGTGAAGACTTCGGCTCAGCCGCAAGAACCAGTCTCCGAAGTGCAACATGATAGAAGAAGAGGGCAAAAGCACCCTCGCTCTGAAGTCTTAAACATTGCACCCCCGCAGAAGTTTGCACCAAGAGCTCCACAGTCTGCGGGGAACAAGTCCAGCGGCTGGAGGCCGCCAGGGAAAACGGCTGGCAAGGGCCAGACCCTTTTTTGCTGTATTCATGGAGAGAATCGAAGCCATGCAACTGACACCTGCAAGGCTATTCTTACCCTTCGGGGAGAATACTTGGAGAGGACTTCGGGTCGAGGTAGTACCGACCGAAGTCCAGCAGCAGCAGTGCGCTCGGAGCCGGTCCAGGCCATGGCGCGGATAGAAAATTTTGATGCTGCAAGGCATCCTCCGGTGGCCAATGTTATGCCACCTCCGAAGCAAGAAGAAGGGCAAGATAGAGGGAAGAGAGTAGTTCTCCCTATCTCCGGAGGAGGTACCCTCGGAAGCATGTCCAAGAGACAGCGAAGAGAGTACGTTCGAGAAGTAGGCCACATTGGGACTTCGTCATCTGCAGCTGCAATGCCGGAGTGGTCTCATGTTCCAATATCTTTCTCTACGGAGGATGCAGCTGGTATCAAGTTCCCGCATGCAGATCCATTGGTTATTACTGCTGATATTGCAGGGACAGAAGTCCGAAGGGTGCTAATTGACGGAGGTAGCTCGGTAGATATCATATTTGTACAAGCCTTCGATCAGTTATGCATTTCCCGGAAGCATCTCCTCCCAGCGGCTCGTCCTCTGCAAGGCTTCGCAGGACCTCCGCTAGATGCACTTGGCCAGATAGGCCTGGAAGTAACCTTCGGAGAAGGTTTACTAGCCCGAACTGAAGAAGTTATCTTTGATGTGGTAGATGCCCCGTATGCTTATAATGTCATCTTTGGACGAGGCATGTTGAATCAGTTCGGAGCTGTGGCGCATCACAATTACTTGTGCATGAAGATGCCCACACAATCAGGAGTTCTGACAATCTTCGGAGATCAAGCCATGGCTCGGAGGGCAGAATATGGTCATGGTCCTCCTCTTGATCCGAGGCAAGTAAACAGTGTCCAAGATAATGGAGAAATTTTTTCAGCCTCCTCCGAAGCTTCGAAAAAGTCATTTCCAAGACCAAGTCCCGAAGGAGAGATTGCAACGAAGGTCATTGTCAAAGATGGTAAAGAATACACCTTTCAATTTGGTAAAGATTTACCTCCCGAAGTTGCAACTTCCTTGGAAAAGGTCGTAGAAGAAAATTTGGATGTCTTCGCTTGGTCTGACGAAGATATCACCGGAGTCGATCGGGATATTATTGAGCACAGCTTGCTTGTAAACCCGAAGGCCCGGCCTGTTCGACAAGGGCTCCGGAAGATGTCCGCAGAGAGAGCTGCTCTAGCTAAGGACGAAGTTGAAAAACTGCTGAAGGCTGGGATTATCAGAGAAGTGGCCCATACAGAATGGTTAGCCAACCCAGTCTTCGTCAGGAAGAAGTCCTCCGGAAAGTGGCGCATGTGCATTGATTTCACATCCTTGAACAAAGCGTGCCCACGTGACCCCTACCCCATGCCCCGAATTGATCAACTAGTTGACTCCACTGCAGGTTTCGGAGTTACTAAGCTTCCTCGACGCGTATTCCGGTTATCATCAAATATGGTTGAAGCGCGAAGATGAAATCAAGACGAGCTTTGTAACTCCTTCGGGAGTCTTCTGCTATGTAAGAATGCCCTTCGGCCTAAGAAATGCCGGGGCTACTTTTTCAAGATTAGTTGCTAAGGCTCTAGGTCATCAACTAGGTCGCAATGTGGAGGCCTATATGGATGATATTGTAATAAAGAGTGCTTTAAAGCACCAACATAGCCTAGACTTAGCAGAAACATTCAATAGCCTTCGGGCATGTGGGATCCGCCTTAACCCCGAAAAATGTATATTCGGAGCTAAGGCTGGAAAGTTGTTAGGGTACTTAGTTTCAAGCAGGGGAATTGAAGCTAGCCCTACTCAAATAACTGCGCTGCAGAAGATGGCTCCTCCGGAGAATTTAAAGCAAGTACAAAAGCTGACTGGACGTCTGGCCGCACTTAGCAGGTTTTTATCAAGGTCTGCGGAGAGGAGTTTGCCAATCTTTAAAGCTTTGAAAGGGTCCGAAGATTTTGCATGGACACCGGAGTGTCAGAAAAGCTTCGAAGATATTAAAGATTATCTCAGCAATCTTGCTACACTTACGGTGCCTATTGCGGACGAAACCCTACTTCTGTATCTTGCAGCCACAGGCTCAGCTGTCAGCGCAGTCCTTGTCAGAGAAGCTGATATCAATGGGAAGTTGGTCCAAAATCCTGTCTATTTTTGTATCCGAAGCATTGTCAGGAGCAAAGACAAGATACTCCGAACTTGAAAAGTTCGTTTATGCTCTGATAATGGCTTCGAGGAAGCTAAGGCATTATTTTTTGGCTCATAATGTAATTGTACCAACTTCATATCCTTTAGGAGATATGCTCCGAAGCAAAGATTCCACTGGAAGGATTGGAAAGTGGGCAGTAGAACTAGCACCCTTCGGCATATCTTTCCTGGCAAGGACAGCTATCAAATCTCAAGTCCTAGCAGACTTCGTAGCAGAGTGGACTCCACCTGCGAAGTTGACTCCGGAAAAATCAGATGACGGAGTTTGGACTATTTACTCCGATGGGGCTTTCCAAGCATCCGGAGCAGGCATTGGGGCAGTATTAATTTCACCATCAGGACAAAGAGCAATGTACTCCGCAAGACTCAACTTTAAGTCTACCAATAATATAGCGGAGTACGAAGGAATATTATTGGGACTCCGGAAAGCACGTGCTCTAGGAGCTACAAGAATAATTATAAAAACAGATTCTCAGATAGTAGCAGGGACGTAGACAAAAGTTTTCAAGTCCGACATCCACAGCTTGCAAAATACTTGGAAGAAATTCGCAAGATCGAAGCACATTTCAAGGGTATTTCCATTCAGAGTATACCAAGAGCTGAAAACGTGCAAGCAGACATTTTAGCGAAGGCTGCTGCCGGAGCTGTGGATGTGCCTGACGAAGCTTTCTATGAGGAGCTCAATATACCTTCGGTGCCACAAGTTGCTTCTGCAGAGATTCTCTGCATTCCTAGTGCAGATTGGAAAGATTCAATCATAGAACTCTTGCAAGGAGGAACAAATTTGACCGAAGAGCCCCAATTGTCAAGATTAAAGCTCAGAGCAAGAAACTATCAGTTAATCAACGGTATATTATACAAGGCCGGAGTATGTTCCCCTCTACTCCGATGTATATCTCAAGCCGAAGGCCAAGAAATTCTTCGAGAAATTCACGAAGGCCTTTGTGGAAGTCATTTAGCCCCTAGAGCTCTGGCAGGAAAAACACTTCGCCAGGGGCTTTATTGGCCCACAATAACAGCTGATGCGGAGAGCTTGGTCCGCACTTGTCAAGGATGCCAGTGGATGGGTCGACGGAGTCATCGCCCACCAACAGCTCTTCAAGTCATTGCTCCAGTATGACCTATGGCCAGATGGGGTATGGATCTAATTGGTCCCTTTCCGTTAGCAAAGGGAAATCTGAAGTTCGCAGTGGTAGCTATTGAATATTTTTCTAAGTGGGTGGAAGCAGAGCCTTTAACAGCTATCACTTCGAATAATGTACAGAAATTCTTCTGGAAGAACATTATTTGCCGGTTCGGAGTACCTAGATATCTCACAGTTGACAATGGAACACAGTTCGACGCAGAACCCTTCAGGAAGTTTTGCGAAGACCTAGGCATTCAACTATGTTTTGCTGCAGTGAGACATCCTCAGTCGAATGGAGCCGTTGAGCGAGCCAATGGAAATATCTTATCAGCGCTAAATCGAAGAATAGTAGGGTTGTCAAAGGGACTGTGGACCGAAGAGCTTCCAAAGATTCTATGGTCCATTCGGACTACGCAAACAAGGTCCACAGGTTTTACTCCGTTCAGACTACTATTCGGAGATGAAGCTATGACTCCGACAGAGCTCAAAGGGGGGTCGTTTCGCAGCACCGAACCGGACATCGAAGAAGAAAGACAAGCTTCGTTAGATTTGTCAGAAGAAACAAGACTTCGGGCTGTAGCTAATTTATCAAAGTATCATCAGCAGACGAAGACTTGGTTTGACCCGAAGGTTAAGCTCAGCGAGTTAAGGCCGGGTCATCTTGTTCTACGAAGCATTATAGCACCAGGGAAGTTAGGCAATAAATGGGAAGGTCCATATTTAATTGTCCGCTCAGGGCGCCCTGGTTCATTCAAATTAGCTAATTTAGAAGGTGAAGAGTTAGCACATACTTGGCATGCGGAGCACCTAAAGCGATACTTCGCATAAGGGCTCCTTGTAATTCGCTTGTAATCACCTCTAAATTAATAAAGCATACACCCTTCTGTTTGCCTTCCCCTTGACACTCCTAGTTTCCTGAGCGGACGCGCTGGGACGGAAGTCGATTGAGAGGGAAGTGTCATCAAGCTGGGCTGTATTTCCGGACTTCGTACTTATAAAGTCGAAGCCTCCGGTGTGGTGGCTGAAATCCATCCGGAGCCCAAGCTAATACCTTGTAGGCATCCGTAAAAGAGCCAATACCACATTCTACGGAGTCCAAGCTTCGGCTGGTAGACTTCCGTAAAAAGAGCCGAAGGTGGCCAAAATCTGCGGAGTCCAAGCTGCAGCTTGCAGACATCCGTAAAAAAGAGCCGAACGTGGCCAAATTCTGCGAAGTCCAAGCTCCGGCTGGTAGACTTCTGCAAAAAAGAGCCCAAGTTGGCCAAATTCTGCGAAGTCCAAGCTCCGGCTGGTAGACTTCTGCAAAAAACAGCCCAAGTTGGCCAAATTCTGCGAAGTCCAAGCTCCGGCTGGTAGACTTCTGCAAAAATAGCCGAAGGTGGCTACAATTTCTGCGAAATCCAAGCTCCGGCTGGTAGATTTCTGCAAAAAACAGCCGAAGGTGGCTAAAGCAAAACAGCATTTAAGCCATGAGCTTCGAATGTCTGTTCATATGCGTCCAAAGTGACAAATTTTTTAAGACACTAAAGTGTCCTGGAAGTTATCTCAATTGATTTCTTTCATGAAATAAACAAAGGTACCAAGCTAACCATTCTTCTGACTATAAAGGTCGAAGACATTTTATAAGATTTCAAAAGATCTTTAAATGACAGAGGGGCTCCGAACCCCCAAAAAATTGTACTCCGAAGTTTTTTCTTTGCGCATAACCATCTTTGAATACAGTTCAAAGTTGCTTATACCCAAAGAGGGGCTAGTAATATGGAGACAATTTTAAATCGGCATTCATTATTGAAATAAATGTGTTTACAGATTACATTATGAAAAATTGGTATCTATACCAAGAAGGAATCGGAGACCTCTTCGGTCCCGAGAGCTAGGGGTGGAACGACTAGTTCCAACATCGGAAGTTCTAAGAACTTTGCGTTTAACTCTCTTCCTCCCCTTCGAAGCTCTAAAATCCTTCTGTTCTTGTTGAAGCTCGGCCCAAGTTCGAAGCCGCTCGGGGCTTCTCTCCCAGCTTCTAAGATCTTCAGATCTTTTATTTTGGGCTTCACCTTCGTCTTCGGACCAATTAGTGTCTTCAGAAGACGAGGTGTTTGCGTCGATCTCTTTATCTTCCTCTTTAATATAAGACAATACGTCTTTGATTACTTCGGGCGCAATAACGCCGGAGTCATCTCGAGGGATAAGGAATCGAGGACGTTTATAACTCTTTAGAAGTTCGAAGGTGTTCCACAGTGAGCGAAGTTCGCTGTTAAGCTCTAACACTTCGATATCTTCCATGAGAGGCAAAGCCTAAAAATATGACAAACAAGATTTTCATTGATAAATATTTACAAGCATCAGCTTTACATAATCAAAAATCCTAAATAATCCTAAACCTGCGGGTTCGGAGGAGGCTGACTGCTCGAAGCTTGACTCCGAACTTGCTTTTGGCGTTGGCCTTCATCAATCCAAGCCTTGATCGCAGATCGACCTTCGGCTCTCCACGAAGTCTGGAAGGCTCGCCAAGCAGTAGCTACGCCTTCGGAAGGAGTCAAAAGTCTCGCGTCGTCGAAGATGATGGAGCCCTCTGCGCTCGGAGTGATTGTTCGGCCCAAATCCTCGTAGTAGCGAAGTATTCCAAGGGCAGACACTTGTCCGGAGAGTTCTCCATAACGTATGCCTGCCGTCTTCATTTGCTTCGCTGCTCCTTGGATCCTCTTTAGCCGGCGCAGCAGAGTTACATTGTCATCCGAAGGTAGTGATCCAGTAGTACCGAAGTACTCCAAGACACCTAGCATCTGTTCGATGACCTCCGAAGCCACCTTCTCAGACTTGAGTTTTTCTGCATTAAGTGCATCCTTGACCGAAGTCGTTTCTGCTAAAACTCCGGAGATCCTAGCATTCTCCGTAGTCAAAGCATTCTTCTGAGTCCGGAGTTGGCCAGCTTCTTCTTGTAGCCTTACAAGTTCGGTCCCTTTGGCAGCATCCTCCGTCCGCAGTCTTTCAATCTCTGCCCGAAGCACAATTCTTTCTGCTTCGAGCTCCTTCTTCGCAGCCTCCAAGCTTTGCCTAGCCCTTCGCTCTGCTAGTATTACATTGTCCATTTGAGCTACTCGACCTTCGGAGAAGTTAAAATTTCTTTGAAGAGTTTCGTTCTCTTCCCGAAGTTGAGCAATTTCGTTTTCGCTCGATAAAGCTGCAGCGCGGGCTAAGACTGCTTGCTAAGAAAAAAGAAAAACTGGAATAAGAAATTATTCATATATAATTCATTATTTGGTTCGAAGATGCTTTATACCTGATAAGCTGCTCTTTCCACAGCAATATTAAGCTCCGAACCCTTCGCTCTGCTTAAAAGGGCTACCAGCTCTGTTTCCCCGACTTTGCGACTGGCTTCACCCAAAGGTTTAACCAAAGTCCCAAGTCCGGTTTTCTCCTCCAAAAATGGAGTTATGAGAGGAAGCAGTGCTAAAGCCTTCTGATCAGCTCTGCTTAGCGAGGGTCCGGAGGGTTCTTCCGAGGCCCTTGGAACTTCTGAAGATGGCCCCCCCTCAGTTGATTCGCTTTCATCTGTTGACTCAGATGAAGTCGATCCTTGAGCTGGGAGAGGCTCTATGTGTCTTTTCCTCTTCCAGGCCCCGGTAGAGTAACCCCCGGTTGTGGCTCCGAAGTTGTCGAAGGTCTTTGAATTGTATCTTCGAGGGATACTTCGACAACAGGAGGCTCTGAAAAAACAAAAATATTACACATTGTATAATTTTGCAAAAATTGATAAGAATTAAGTAAAATTTACCTTCGACATTCTCTGGAATATCGAGCACCGGACTGATCGGAGGATCAAAATTATAGTCCTCATCTGAATCAGCCGCTAAATCTTGGACTGCAGGAGCATCGTCCTGAAGAGTCCTCGTTACTTCTTCGAGAATCGAAGCCATAGTGACTTCGACTCCACCTTCATCCACAGGAACTCCAGCCTGAGTTGTATCTTCTTGAACTACCGAAGTCATTGGTTGATCAGCATTATCTCCAGACTCCGGTACGTTCGCAGGCACTTCGGCCTCATCTACACCCATAGGGGTTTCGATTTGTTCTTCCTGGGTATCCGGAGCTCTTACTTCTTCGACGTTGGCTTGAGGCTCCGGAATACCTGCAGTATCTTCAATGTGAATACTTCGCTGAGTTGCATCTTCATCAATTAATTTTACTAATAAAATACCTTCGTCCTCTTTAGAACCAGAAAGTGAGGTTCTTGAGCTTGAAGGAGCAGGATCCAAAGGTGCGAGATTCTTTGGCTTCCGAGCCACCTTCTTCACCGGAGTCTTTGCTGAACTTGAAGCTCCGGCTTCAGCTACTCTTTTCTTGGGGCCTTTCTCCTGAGGCACCCAGTCCATCAGAGGGGGTGGAGTTAACTCCAGCATTCCCCATACTCTGTTAAAACGCTCCCAACTTCCGACTAATTTGATTCGCCATTCTTTTTCTGACGGAGTTGGAGCACCTAAAATCTTCTCCGAAGCCCTTACAATTTGCTCTGAAGTAATAGGGGCTGAAGAAGCTAAAAAATAATTCGAGTTAGTTTTTCTTCGAAGTAAGTATGTACTATGCATGATGGTTTCGAAGTTACCTGCAGGGCTCGAAGTATAGTTTATCTTGCGAAGACCGCCTTCCGAGTCATCCTCGAAGGCGATAGGCCAGTTGGCCATCAACGGAGGAATTTGAAGTCCGAGGAACTCTTCGGCTAAGTCTCGCATGCTCAACCTTCTGCTGATTTTCTGAAGCAAGTTGAGGCGAGCCTCGAGTTGGCCTTCGTCGGGTTGCACTAAGGCTTCCTTCCGGAACTGGATTTCCTTGAGGGGACCGGCCAGAGGACTACTCACTCCAACTTCGGCATAAAACCACCTCAGAACCCAATCGGTGTACCATCTAGCATTGATGGCCTTAGCAGGGAATTGCAGGGCATATTCATCACGAAGCCTAAAATTGATGCTTCCGAATGAAACCACCACCTTCTCACCTCCGGAGCCTACGAAGGTCTTTGGCTGACAAGTTGCTCTATGTAGCGCAGCGAAGATTTCAGCCCTCCCCTCACAACCTTCGGCTCTTAGTGCCCACTCGAAGATGGCTAATCTGGCTACAGCATTCGGAGACAGCTGGGGGAGGGTTACATGAAACAAGTCAAGTACTTCGGCTAAGAAATCCACAGCCGGGAGGCCCAAGCCCGCTTCGAAAAAAGCTTCGAACACTACAACTTCTCCGGGTCTCGGTGATGGAATCGATTCTTTGCCCGGCTTCCGAATCATAACCCCATCACTAATTTTTCCCCCCGCTGTGATTGCCAAAGATTCTTTCTTGCAGGTAGACGGCCCCAACTCAAAAGATTGATCCAAGTACTTGGTTGAGGGTGGGCACAGACCTTGGTCGTCGGGGATTTGGGGATTTCTTCCCCCTGCCGCCATGGAAATCGTCGCCCGCGTTGAGGGTGCCGCCGCCAATGTCGCCGCCGCTGCTGCTGCAGCTGCCTGCTGCCGAGCCAAGGCCGAAGGAGGCGCAGATCCCTTGGTCTTCACCATCGCGATTGCCGGATTGATCTGAGGGAATGGAGACTAGGGCTCAAGAACTCAGAGGCTAGGGCTCAAGAACTCAAAGGGCTCAAAAAGCTTTTGACTGAGAGGAGGCGGTGAAAAGGTAATCGGGTAAGTTTTGGGGCTCTTTATTTATAGCCTAATCTTTCCGTTTGTTACCGTTTGGGTTCTGCCCTTTCGCATTCCCGCCAGTTATTTTCCTCCGAAAATAACGCCTCGTATAGCTTCCGTTAGAAACAGAAACTAACGGCTATTTTTTCTAAGTCTAAAAAGACTTTCGAACTTCCTAAGTCAGTTCTAAGATGGTTCGAAAGGTAATTACCTTATGACTGATTCGAAGTTCATATCTTCATGCATTTCGGAGATAAAACGAAAATCAATAACCCCTATGATTGGTTATCTTTTCTTTCCGTATACTGCTCTCCTAACGTTACAGGTCGAACGGAGAAGCGTATTCGAGGGGCTACTGTTGGGGGAAAATATCTTATCTTCGGGGTTATTGCTAAAGCAGCATGAAGACAGCCAACTAGTTCGAAGATTGTTCGAAGACCTTCTTCGAAGATGCTCGGAACCTGGTTCGAAGCCCGAAGACAGGCACTGGTTCGAAGTATGTCTTCGAACCAAAGCCCTTCAGGATCTTTTCTGCCAGCTAAGATGGAAGGCTTATCTTCTATCCTATTAGATTAGTCTTTTACCATTTTAGCCCTATTAAGGAAACCGAATAGTTTCCTTAATGTCGGTTGTAATAGAGGGGTAAATAGGTCTTTTCCTTAATGTTTAGGCCTATAAATACCCCCCATTTCACCCTGTAATAGGGACCGATTACAAGTGATTCAATACACACTTTCGAACTATTCTAAGCTATTATCCTTTCGGAGGCTTAGAACAGTTTGCTTCGCAAACACTTCGTTTGTTAGTTTCTTTTCTACAGAAACCTGTTAGCGTAATCTTTTACGCCAACAGCTATCATCCCCAACTGAATGATTCACTGGTAATCGTCCAGATTAAAAACCCATGATGTGAAACAGTGTATCTTGAGCCTGACTATGGATGACGGTCATGGCAGATAGCCCCTGGAGGCTCAGGCAAGGAGGAAACACAAAACAGTAGCAGATTACTCTTGGCTAAACAAAGGATGTATTACTAGGCAAGTAAATCTGAATTCAAATGATTAGCAAAGTAATTACACGCTAGGATCAAAACTTAGCAAAGAGTATTTTATCAACTGTATGAGTGCTTGGCAGCAATGGTTCAAGAACATTCATCCAAATTAAGGCAAATAGCCACAACACAAATTTAGTACTTGTAACACAGTTAAGCACTTCTTGAAGATCTCTGATCCTGGCAGTACTGTTCATCGTCTGGGACAGACACAAGGAGTACTTTTGCTGTAGATGAAACAACAGAGAAAACAGTAGACAGATCAACCATAAATTGTTTCAAAACAGCAAGAAACTGATGTTAACATGCAATAGCTTTTATAGTAGCAACTTGACAAAATTCTGCCTCTGCTATAGTAGATCAGAAAGAGTTATGTACTCTAGCAGAAAAGAGAGTCATGTGTTGTGAATTTCAGACAAACAAGCAGCACAGCTCTTGTTGCTGATGAAGATCAGTACATAGTAAGGACATGATGATGAACAGCAAGAACGTCGAAGGTTCATAAGCAATCAGATCAAGAATAGGCACACATACATGGCGCTAAAAATAATTCTTGACTGAAAGTTGTATAGCACAACTGATAAGAAGACTTGAACACAAGAAGGTTCCAAACAATCATGTGCAAGAGAATCAAAGAACCAGAAAGCCAAATTTGTGTGCAAAGAGAAGCAACTCTGTGGGATCAAAATGGCGACTAGAGGGGGGTGAATAGGCGCCTCAACAATTTCTTGTGAAACAGATGGCCTTTTCAATTCACCCAATGTCCCTCAAATATCATCAAAAATCAAGTGTGAACCGACCAGTACAAAAACAGTGCAAAACTATGTTCAGAATCTCAGTTCAGAGCAAATCGGAGTTTGGAGTGCCGAAATACTTCTATCGGTAATTGATTTTCCGAATTACACTTTCATGATTGGTAATTGAAAAACCGACAATATATTGTCGACTATTGGAACTCCGACTTAGAGATGAATTCACAATTTAGTTCCAGAAACTTCAGTGGATACCTTTGAGTTTGTTCTGATTAAGTTTGCACACTTTGAAGTGTGATCAGATCAGAGAACAGACTCAAGACAGGATTTTCATAATCTTACTCAAAACTCAATTCAAACAACCACTTCTGAAAACAGCATGAATATGAATAGTGACAATGTTTTCCAAAATACATATACACTTCAATCCAAATTTTCTTAAGCAACTTTCAGTAAACAGATGTTTTGAAACAAAGAACTAACTACGAGACAACCAATTCATTCACCAGATCTAATAAAGACACCTGTGCAGAAATTTAAAATTTATCTCTGAATGAGTACTTAGCTGCACAACTGAACAAGTATTTCTGAAAAAGAACAGTAGCCACAGTAGTGATAATGAACTGAAACTGATCTGAGACTATACAATGTTTTCAGAAGTAATTATAATTTTCAGCACCAAAAGTATTATCAAACCACAAACTAATCTGAATCAATTGCAATTAAATCTGTAGATAAGTTTCAGATAATCAATACAATTCAAAATAGAGAGCTGACTAGGCCAAACTGACTTTGATTAAACTAGATTACTAATACCTAATCAGATCATGTGACACAAGGAAGAACTAACTCAGACTAGAGAGAAAATAAAGTATTGACAATATGGATTTAGATTCTGCAGCGCTTAGCCAATCTTTAACGAGAATTTAAACTATCAGAAGTTAAGACTGAGATTGACTTGGAGTTTAAATCAAACTTGACACAATCTGGAACAGTTTCTGTTGGACCAGAAATGGCGACCAGAGGGGGGGGGGTGAATGGGAGCTTTTAAAATTTCAGACTAAAAATAGCCTTCTGTTTTAATTCTGTCTTCTGCGGAACAGGCTTCGAACACACCCTTCGAAGTTCTGGTTCGGAGGTATTTCACAGCTCCGAGCACAGGCTTCGCATAGGGGCAAAAGTTCGAAGCCAAGAAGACTTCGCTCCACACACAACCCCAAAAACTCAACTCTGCTAAGTCAGTGCAGGCTCCGCACACAGGGTGCCTTCGAGCAGACTTCGCACTTCACCCTTTGCAAGAGCGGACTTCCCTCTGTGGACTTCGACCAAATACTTAGCGACAGCAACTGGTGCTGGGCTTCGTACTACGAAGGTCTAAATGCACACTTAACAGACTTCGCTAAGGGCTATGACACGGAAAGAAAAATGGGCTTCGATCAGTGCTTCGCTAGTAAACAGCGAGGTCTATCCTCCAGTTACACAGAGCGAACGCACACTGAAAGGCACACTTCACACAAACACCCTTCGCCCCAACAGGCTTCGATGCACTACAAGCTGTCAATGCAGGCAGCGAGGTATGCAAACAAGCTCCAGCAAAATGAACACAAACACAGGGCTTCGCTGCTTGAACAAGGAACACTAAAAATGAACTTTGGATGAATACAAAGTGTGTGGTGGCTAGTACAGGAGCTCAACAGTAAATGCTCAAAGTGTTAAATGTGACCTACCCACCCCCCACTATTTATAGCCACTATTCACCTATGTGAATTGACTACTTTACCCCTAGGGTTTACAATGGTTTTGTCTCATCAGAACTGAGGGGTACAAAAGGTAGTCAACTTTATTTGGAGGCTTCTTCTGTCAGCTTTGCAGAGGGGACAGCGTCAGCTTTTTGCAGAGCAGAAATTGTCAGCCTTTACAATCTTTGACCTTTATGAAGCCCCCCTTCGCACGCGAGGGGTGCGGTAGCTTCGGTGAGAAGCCTTGAGCCTGACGGCCTTCGCTTCACCGAAGTCTGCCTCCGATACAGTGACGGTTTTTAGCCGAAGCCGTCAAAGCCCTTGGTCCTTCGCACCAACACCTTCGGAATGGACCACCACGGCCTCGCAGCTTCTCCCAGCTCGAACTCCGTCAGTCCGTGTACCGAAGCCATGCATGGCCGAAGTACCACAAGTCATCCTCACTCCGGAGCCAGCCTTGCTCCGACGCCGGCTTCACTCCGAAGCCCCCCATCGGAGTACCACCCTTCGAAGTCCCTCCTTCGTCCAAGGCCTTCGAATGAAGCATTCCATGAGCACTTCGTCGCAGTGCCTCTCCCCGAGCACACTCCTCGACAAGCCTCACCCGGACCAAGCCTTCGATGCACCTCGACTTCTGAGACCTTCGTCGGGTACCTTCGAGTGTCTCCATCCGGAGCACACTTCGAACACCTTGCCTCTGCTGAGGACTTGATCCACCATACTCCGAAGTCACTCCTTCCGGAGTACCCTTCGAAGTGCCTCGCCTCCGAGGACTTTGTCTCGGAGTACCTTCACCCGGAGCCACGCTCCGCACTTACTGCCTTCTCTTGGTGCACCTCGAGCCGAGGTCCGACCTAGACCCCTTCGCAGCCTTCGTGACGGAGCTCCCTACTCCCCTGGCATCAAGCTTCCCGCTTGACCCAGGTTCACCTGCTACGAACCGTCTGTTACCTCCGAAGTCCCCTGCGCACCACAGACAAACAGACAAGTGTTTCCAGTACTCCGGAGACCTCTCCGGGTTCGCAACCTTCGGCACACACTCCGGTGTACCGCCCAAAGTACTGAGACCTTCGGTGCAACCCAGTCATCGTGTACTGTCGGACCCCTCCGACAGGCACACTCCGCTGCAACAGCTGCAGCAACCAAACCAACCTCGAAACACCTTCGGAGATCCAGCCTCCGAACCCCTTCGAATCAGAGGTTAAACACAGTCAATCACTCATCACAGACTCTGAAACCAACTCTTGGTTTCTCAGTTTCAACCAACAAAGAGCAAACAGATTTGAACAACAGTTCAGAAAACTAAACAGATTAGTAAACAATTGATCTAAAGACTGAACAGAACAAATCTAATGCTTTTGACTCAAAAACAATGTACAGTGATTGATAAACATATTCAGTACTCAGATGATTGAGATTGACTCACTGTAAAAATAGAACACTAATCTAGAAAACACAATTTAAATTCAACTCATGAAATTACCCAAAGTACAGTTTCAGATCTAATACAAAAATTTTGGCAGAATCAGAGCAACTATAGTATTTCTCTGCAAATATACAAGAACATTACTGAAACTTGATGGAAAAATAAAACTCAGCGATGAATAACAATTCCAAGCAGTGAATCTACTTGATAGCCTTCTTTGAATAAGTAATCACTGGAAAATTAAAACTCAGCACTATTCATCAAAGACACTCAACCTTTTATATAAGCTGAACTAATATAAATTCTGTCACAGAGATCAGTTGAGTTTAGAATAATAATTCTTAATGCTTGCTAGACTCTAAAAGATATTCTGCACAGATTTGCAAGAGTATCAACCAGAATCAATTAGACACAGCTTAATGCTCTAGATTCAATCAAACAAAGCTCTAGAAAATGACTTCAGATAAACTTCTCTGTCAACTAATAAATTTCAGGAAAAAACTTCAAGTCTAGAGACAAGAAAATAGGAATATAACACAGCACTTTAGCAAGTTTAGCAACAAAATAGCACCAATCAAAAGACATATAATAGATCAATCAGTCAAATGATAACATAGACACACTGATTTCTCTTCACCAGAAAGGTTCATCACCTCAATCAGCAGTACAAGCAGTAAACCTCACAGCTTCAGACATCTCTTCCAGATCCATTCAGAATAACAGCAAACAACTGATTCATCAAGTAAACTATGTATGAATCCAACTAAACTCACCTGTTCTTGACTGTAGATCTTTGAAATTACTCTCAAATGATGGCTTGATTAATCGCACCAGGAACTCCCTGCACTCAGATGATCTGATCATAGCAAACAAATGATCTAAAAGCAGCAACCAGTGCTGAGATAGACTTTTGTCAATTACGGGCTACAGGAAGGAAATCCTTGTTTGAGAAAAGCAGTTCAAACAGAGTTTTCTTTGGTGTGTTTTGATAAAAAAATGTTGTCCAAAAGTTGTTGCCAGCCAACAGCCATGGAGCGGATAATATCCCATGAGAGAGTATCTTCTAGAAGCTACTTTTACACAAAACCCCTTGGGCAATTTCAGAAATACATATTCTGAAAATTATCCTATAAGTCCTAAAAGAAAAATTACAAATAGACTCCCTTTTAATATATCTTCAGAGTAGAAACACTCTAAAAATATACCAAAAGAATACACTATAAAACTGAAATATTTAAACTAACACTAAACTCCTATTTATTGAATTAACAAAAAACATTTAAAGTTTCGACGGTTTTCAGCAAAAACCGACAAAGCCTCCCTGATCATCGACGATCGTCGTCAGTCCGCGAACTCGACCACCAGCAAGTCTCTCCCACTCTCGATCCCTCGAGCCGCCTTGTCACTTGAACTAGCTTCCATTTCGCTGACTCGATCGACGCTTCATCTAGAACAACCTTCAGCTCACGTCCTGTTCGACCTCCATGCGTACATCTGAATCCACTCTCGACTTCGACTGACACCCTTGACCATCTGGCATTAGACTCCCCGTCTAATCCTGACCCCGTGCCATCAACTGTTGATGAGTAACTTAAGCCTGCACACACGAGACAAACACAGACACACACACCATATCCAACACACCTAGACACAAACTCATGACATCACCCTGTCAATCACTCATCATTAACTTGAACCATAGTGACAAACCTCACTATGTTCCTCAATCTTCCCCTTGATGAGTGCATTGACAACACAAGATCAAATGAAGTGTAAAACAAAGATTCAGCAAACAAGTGACCATTAAAGCTCTAAAGAGAGCAAAATTAAGAAACATGTCACTTGACAAGAATGGATGAAAGAAAGAGCACAAATTACTCAAAAGATCAACAAGTTATCTCAAAAGCTCAAACACTCTCCCTCTTTGGCAATGCAGACATCAAGATAGCCCCATGAGTTGAGAGAGTAAAGTGACCATGCAATGCTTCCAGAATACGATTAAGTCCAATTACAGTACAAACACTTCTTGTGCCTCACAAACTGTCCTAGCTAAACTGTATGACAGTCTTGAATGTACACAATCTAAATATCCGTATGAGCAAGCATTTTGAAGTTTAAGCAAATAAAAGCATCACTACCAAGACTAGTGTACTAGACATGGCAAGGTAAGAGATACAAAAGCTAGTCAAAAACAAACTCGAAAAGCCCCCAAAATACAGCCTCCAAAAGTCACCTAACCCTTGGGCATGGGGTCCTTTTTATAGGTAAGCCCATCAAGGTATTCCCCAAAATGCCATTAGGGTTAAAAGTCTAGATATTTACCTAATTGACATTATGAAAAATACACAAATGTATACTCCTAATTTATTACATCATTGACCCTATTCTTTTAATATTTTTTCAGAATTTTAAAATTCGAAAAAAATACTAAAAGATTACACTTAATCTAGACTACTAAATAGAAAAATAAACTCCTATTTATTGGAATTAAAGACATTTTCTGATGTGACGGTTTTTAGCAAAAACTGACAAAGCCTGCCAGATCTTCGACATGTGTCGTCAGTCCGCGAACTTGACTGCCAACAAGTCTCTCCCGCTCTCGATCCCTCGAGCCGCCTTCTCATTTGCACTGGGTTCCCTTTCGCTGACTTGACCAACACTTTGTCTCGATCATCAGTTCGTCCATGTCTTGTCTTATCTCCATACGTATGCCTGAGATCACCTTCAAATTCAACTTGCATCCTCGACCATCTAGCATTAGACTCCCTGTCTAATCCTGATCACCCGCCATCGATAGTTGACAAGCATCTCAACCCTGCACACACGAGACAAGAAAAACACGAACTCCATGCAACCCATACCATGACTCACACAAACAACCAAATTATCCAGACAACCTTGTCAATCACTCATCAGAAAGATAGAACCATAGTGAAAGCCTCACTTGGTTTCTCAAATGCAGAACTGACGGTTGGGAGCAAGATGATGCCGACTACCTTTTTCGTTATAGAAGTAAAACGATCTTGTAGCCTGTTGATGGGGCGTGATTGGATACATGGAAATTGATGCGTCCCCTCGACAATGCACCAAAGCCTAGTACAGTGGGTCGGCGATCAAGTGGAAATCGTCCCCACTGATAAATCGGTTAGTATAACTACAACCAATTTATCAGTATGGGAGATAGAAGGAGTCATCTATCTGTCAAGAAAGGCTTGGGATGGCAATTTTCTTGAAGTATCAGATGATGGTATCAACCGATTAATGAGGAGCTGCCTAAGCTCATCTTATAAATATGACACCAAAAATGAAGGGTGGACTCGATCAAGACATTGCCACAACCGATGAACTACGAGAATGCAAATGTCAGACCTGACAACAGACCGAGACCAACCTTCGTAAATACCCAGATCCCCGATGGGATAAACGGATTGAAGGCTACTACGTCGGAGGTAGGGGAAGAGGCCAAACAGGAAGTAGTTAAGGAAATATTGAGCGGTCATTCGGACGAAGCATAAAGATCTACACGCAAAGATAGCCGATACCGACGGTATCGCCTTTAGACTGTCGATGTAGGAGCATCGCCCTTCGACGCAAAACACAAACAACCTCAACATCAAATTAAAGGAATCGATGATAATATATTACAAAAAGGACAAATATTTCATTACAAGGATCACTAGTTCTACGAAAGTAAAAGGAGTGCTCGATGAATCGCTTCAATTGCCCGAAACTAGATAGCATCAACATCCCGAAGGATGGCCAGTCCTCTGCATCCAAACTGGTAAAGTCTTGAATAAGACGATGACGTTGCTGCACATGGAGAATGACATTGGCGAGCCGACGCTTCTGAGCTTCCACACGAGACGGAAAGGAGGACAAAGCACCTTCCTTTTCGGTGATTCCCAGCCAAACCTCGCCTAGTTTTGACATCAAATCAGCCTCCTCTGTCCACAGTCGATCAAGTTCCTGTGCCGTGGCCGACGAGTCACCCTCAATATGATCAAAAAGAGCACCCTCGGTCATCACCAATGCCTTATCAATCTTTATTATTGCCAACAGTGATAACCGGTTGTATCGATTGACCATTTGCTGCATAGTCTGTTGCACCCCTGGCCGGTGAAACTCTAGAAAAGCTGAAGGAGTAAGGGTGTCGATCAAATCCGGAGTAAGAGAGCTTGAAATGTCATAAAGGTGAATCCTAATTGGGCCCGAGTCATTGACCAACACTTTGATAGGGTCCGCCGGCTGGCACAGCAGATCCATCAAACCACCCTCACCTTTAGAATAAATGGAGCAGCAGCCGATGAGGGAGCATTGAAAACCTCATCAGCATCAAGTTATGGGCTGACATTGAAGGAGAATTGATGGGTGAAACACTAGAAAACAAAAGGAAAGTTAAATGAATAAGAAGAGAGGTATGCCAATACAAAAAAACAAGGGAGATTACATCAGGTGATCGGACTGGAATGGCCGGCTATGAGGAATCGGCAGTGAGAGAAGCTAAATCGACACCCTCCACCATAATGGCCTGAGGGCTAGGTGGGTGCTTCTCGATAGGTCTATCTTGATAAAAGCATCGGTTAAATCCAAAGGTCGGCATCAATCACATCAAAGATAGTGAAAAGAGAAACAAAGGATGTGTAAGTAAAGATACCTTAGGAGCTGCATCACCACTAATAGCCAATGCTTTGAAGGCAGTGACAGTGCCTGACTGCATATCGCTCCCGATGACATCGGCACCAACAGATGTAACCTTGATGGCCATGCCTTCAAAAACGTCGATGATGACCGAAACATCCAGATCGACGACTCCCAGCGTATTGACCTGAACATTCACCTCTGTGGCAACGTCGGTAGACTTCACTGATCCAGGATTTGCAGTTGCATCCGGCATATGGTCAAACGACGCATAGAGGGAGTCGACATCGATAGGAGATGATGAGGGCTAGAGATGAAAAAAGACGTCTGAATGTCACGAGCACAGGAAAAGAATTGCTAAAACACTAAAGATAAGAGCAAACCTAGACAGACGATAGGATTTTGACGGACGACGGAACATGAGCGGCAGGGGCCGGCCCAATCGAAAATACGGTAAGCGCCAAAAGAGGACGGTTCGTTTGGCCAATATGAATCCTTGTGGATCGGCGTACAGACTAGGACGATGTCTAGCACTAAGCCCTTGGACTTGTCTCCCACTCACCTAGGATGTGGGGGAAGGGGCACTACTTCCGAAGTCATAGTGGCCGATACCGGTCCATATGATATTGGTCGACCATTGAAACTCACCAAAGGCGCGTCGAGTTCATCCTCCTACAAGAAGCAAAGTTACAACACACGAAAAAGATAGGTAATGGGAACTAAGCAAAAGAAGAATCAAGATACCCACCTTAGGCCCCACGTCAGATTCACCAGGATGAAGTCGTCACCGATAGGTCAAAGAATAACAGTTGAAGACATACGACTCGTCCCACAATTGAAGGAAGGTAGTGGAGGGTTTCCTACAATCTATCCAAGAGGAAAAATCACTGGAAGAAATCTTGTTGATCATATGGAGAAGGCGGTCCCACTCCAAGGTATTCCTGACTTCACCACGAGTTTGGATCCGATCAACAAAGAACAAATGAGGTGGGAGTTGATCGAAGCCTAGTTGTCTCGCAAAGACCGACTAGTGATAAAACTCATAAGATCATTTTTGAAGGTGATCATCGGTGAAGTTGACAGGCAGAAGACAAGGGAAAATTGCGGCCGTAAAAATGCAAAGGGACTCTTCGTCCAAGAACACCTTGGGAAGGATTAGACGATGAGGGTACTCATACTTAGAGTAGTGCTCAAAAGGATACCAGATGGCCCGATTGGAAAACCAAGGTAAAAACCCCTAAAGCAAGTGGCCAAAGAGGTAGAAGATAAAGGAAAAGCAGAACGACATGCTGCCGCCTCGCCTAAGGAAGAACAACGGCGATAGATGGGAGTAGCCGATTCTAATAGATCGGTAGGAAAACACATGTGAGTAAGAGGAGATTCTTCGATGACATCGGTCGTGTATACATTAAGCCAGAGCTAGATAAACCACCACGGGTCGTTAAGGTGATTGATGGCATTACCAGCCAATAGTTTGGCCGATGTGAGATAAAGAAGGTGATAAGAGGATCCAAGGAGGTACCGGCCAAGAGAAACCCTCACACGGGTAACAAGGCGTTCAACCATAAATTGGAACTGGAAGGTTGGGCCCAAGGCCGATACACAAAAGGCGAACCTTTCCAACCATAGGGTAAGAAAGGGTATGTGTTCATGAACATCCACCAAGCCAGACTTCTTGTTGTACCTTGCGATGTATCAGCCCCAACTATCAAGGGACTTGGTGCAGAGACGGTGGGTTGGCTTAAAACGGAAAAAATAGGGGTTGACCGATGAGTCTATATTGAGGCAGATCAGAAAGAAGACATCAAGAAAGGAAGGACTCATCGGACCATGACCAAAGATGAAAGCATTTAAGGCACCAGACAAAAAATAACAAGTGGTGGCCAACATCGACTCATTTTGGTATGTCTCAGGAAGGGAAAGGCTGATACAATGGCCAATATCAATTTCCTCCTAATCAGCACGGTAGGAGGCCGATACCCTAATGTACTAGTCGTGCCAGCCGGGGAGAGAAGGAGGAAAGGGTTCAAAACTGGATTGCTAGACTGAAGAAATCATAGAATAGAACTTGAAAGGGAATTGGCAGGATTCAACATTGATAAAGTCCATAGGGTTGGGATTACCCATAGGGCCTAAGAAGAAACAAGATGGATGAGTGCCAATGGGAATCAGAACTTAGTTCTATATATTCTACAAAAGGAAAAAGAAGCAAATAAAAGAAAAGGGAATAGTGAGTAAAGGTTGCGGACGAACCAAGAAGAACCGAAGAAATAGGAGAATGCCAAAAGTTTATCTCGGGGATCATGTCGATGATGGCCATCTTTGGCGTTGCTGGCGTGTGGGTCGATAGAGAAGAAGAAGGCGATGAACGGTGGTGGTCGCAAAAACATGGCGGTGAGCTCAAGGGGCAAGAATGAATAGTGAGTAGAAAGCAAAAGAAGAAAGGTGGAGTAACCGGAGTACTTATAAAGCAAGAAGTAACTCCTCAACTGCTGGGTTAAGCCGATTCCACCCGATTTGGTGGGGCCACCTACAATGTTTGGCTGTTGGCGTGGTTTTTGGTCACACTTTGATACACGCATGGCCTAGGAGATCTGCTTCACTCTAGTGTATGTCCTACATTCTTAGAAAAACGGTTCAAGGCATGTCAATCAGTTTGACCCTACAACTAATAAGGGAATATAAAATATGGCATTAGTTGCACGGCCTATCGGCTATCGAGCCGATGACCGCGATGAGGATGGCATATTTTTAGAATACAATACAGATTGGCCATAAGGTTGATGACCTGTGATGAAGCAATCGGGCGAGCAGTGCCATCTGACAACTTATAAGATGTGGCGTGGAATCGAGGATAACCTGTCTACTTGTACTCCGACAAAAATAAATAAAAAGTGATAGATAACATGTCTATATCATGAAAATCATCACAATAACTAGGTCGGACCTAACCAAGATAGTAGCTAGTCACGATGATCTTAATAATATATCAAAGAGTCAAGCATGCTTTATTTAGATGAACGGTATACAACATGAAAGAGATATAATAGCAAGAGATGTCATACTTAACCGATGAAGCCCCAAACTATCACACATAGATCACATCAATCTAAGAGATCAAACTGAATTAATGTAGTCTTAGACCTAGCTAATACACCGAGAACAGCCAGCGACCGTACTGTTTCAATGTTCACCTCAAGAGATCAATCTGATGCAGCCGTGAGGATACCGATCTTGACCCGATATTATTCTCCCAAGGTAGCACGACCTCATGGCCGTACACTAGCTGATATGGCGTCACTTCAGTGGATCCATGTCGTGCCATCCGATAAGCCCAAAGTGCCTCTGATAGGAACGGATGCCAACGCTTTGGCTGCTCGCTGATCTTGCGCTTTATCAATTTGATCAAACTTTTATTGGATGCCTCTACTTGCCCATTAGCCTACGCATAATACGGTGATGAATTTAAAAGTTTGATCCCCATACCGGTTGCGAACTCTAGAAACTCCTCTGATACAAAAATTGTCCCATGATCCGTGGTGATGGTCTGTGGGATTCCGAACCGGTATATTATGTGTTCCTTGATAAACTCGATAGCATCGGCAAACGTAACTTTCTTGAGTGGAACGGCCTCTACCCACTTTGTGAAATAATCTATGGCTACTATTATGAATTTGTGTCCTCTGCTTGACGCTGGGTAGATTTGACTGATCATATCGATGCCCAGCCGGCTAAGGTTTGATTATTTAGTTCATCGTCGATGCAGGTGCCCTTTGGACGACCCCAAATTTTAATTTTGGTAGTCCTAACACCCCTTGTAATATGTTATACAGTCCTCCACCATAGTCGGTCAAAAGTAACCTACCCTTCGTAATAGCCATTTCATTTTCTAGGCCGACTGGTGTGTCCCTCATATGCCGTCATGAACCTCACAAATCACCACTTTGGCTTCTTCAATGCCTATGTATCTGAGGAGGACTCTGTTGGTCATCCGGTGGTATAAGTCCTTAATGAGCATGACATATCTTGTTACCTAATACCTAAGCTTTCTTGGTGCTGATATCGAAGGGTCCTTAAAATAATTAAGAATATCATACATCCAGTCACCGGCCTCTATCTCTGCAACCTCGACCTCGATTGGACTAGCCATCGGCTTGTATCCTGATGCTATCTAGGCCAAATCATTAGATTTTGAGTTCTGCTCACTTGGGATGTGGGTGAAAACCACATTACGGAAGCTTGTTATCATAGCTCGACACTGATCATAATATTCTCTTAGTACATCGTCCTTGCACTCATATTCTTTTGATAGCTTTCTCATGACTAGCAGAGAGTCACCGATAATTTCAATTGTATTAGCACTGACTTCTTTTAACAATTGCAATCCTTTTAGCACGGCTTTGTATTCGGCCTGATTGTTATTGGAGAAAGGTTTGATGGTGTACGCGAACTCAAACGGTGCCCCCTAAGGGGAGATAATTACCAGGACGATACTGCATCCATGCCGGCATACTGATCCGTCGAAGAACAATTTCCATGGTACCGGCTCCACATGGGTTACCATATTGTCCCTGTGTTGAACTATGAAATTGGTCACTGCTTGCCCTTTTATTTCTTTAGTCAATTCATAATTGAGGTCAAATTCAGTCAGAGCGATGACCCATTTTCCGATATGCCCCTTCAATACTAGGGCTGATAGCATATATTTAACAACATCGGCCTTGCACACCACGGTGCATTCTGTCGAAAGTAGATAATGTATTAACTTGGTGCATGCGAAGTACAAGCATAAACAGAGCTTCTCCACCAATGGATATCGAGTCTCGGCGTCTAGGAGCCTTCTGCTGAGATAGGAGATCACCCTTTTATTCATGTCGACCTCCTGAATTAGCACCACGCCGATAACCTCATCATCGGTCGATAGGTACAACTTGAATGGGGTCCACTTTTGTGGCGGCATTAACACTGGTGGCGAACTTAGGTATTCTTTGATTTTGTAAAAAGATTTCTGTTGCTTGTATCCCCATGCGAATTCCTGGTCGGGCTTTAACTTCAACAGTGGGGTGAACGACTCTATCTTTTTCGAGAGGTTGGCTATGAATATTCTAAGGAAATTTATCTTCCCAATCAATGACTATAATTCAGTTTTATCGGCAGGGGGCTGAGTGTTCTTGATGGCTTCAACACTGCGCTGGCCAACCTCGATCCCCCTTTCGTGTACAACAAAGCCCAGGAACATCCCCGCCGATACACCAAAGGCACATTTCTTAGTATTCATCTTCAGTCCATATTTCCGGGTCCTTTCTAGGACTTGACGCAGATCGGCCATGTGGTTTTGGACTTCGCTTGATTTGACCACAACATCGTTGATGTATATCTCGACTAACAGGTTGATCAAGTCATGAAAGATATAGTTCATGGCTCTTTGGTAAGTGGCTCCGACGTTCTTCAAGCCGAAGGTCATCACCACCCATTCATACAATCCGATAGCGCACAGACCTCAGAAAGTTGTCTTGTGGATGTCTTCATCGGCCATGAAAATATGATTATAGCCTGCATTTTCATCCATAAAGCTGATGATCTTATGTCCTGATGCTGCATCCACCAACAGATCTGCAATCGGCATCGACTATTCATCTTTTGAGGTTGCCTTGTTCAAGTCTCTAAAGTCAACACATATCCTAAGCTTTCCACTCTTCTTCTAGACTGGTACAATATTTGATACCCATTATGCATATCGGCATGGTCTTACGAATCCCGTGTCATACAGTCCTGTTACCTCGGCCTTGATATATGGATATATTTCCACCTTGAACCGCCAAGGTGACTGCTTAAATGGTCGATACCCTTGTTTTATCGATAGACAATGTTCCACAATCGATCGGCTTAAAGCTGGCATCTCATGATATTCCCATGCGAAACAGTCTTGATATTCTCGTAGTAATGTGACTAGCTCATTCTTGATTTCATCAGGGAGTTAAGCACTTATGAAGGTTGGCCTCAGTCTGTCACTCGTCCCGATGTCAACTTCTTGAAGTTCATCGACCGTGGCGAAACCCTAACCAAGCTTGCCCTCCATCTTGTCAATGTAGTCTTCACATGATGAGTTCGGGCTCTCCACCGTGGGTTGTTCCAATTCTGCCATCCGTCGCCTCAATATGTTACCGCCTCGGGCCTTGTATGATGAGTAGGCGAAGTTTGTGGTCCCACCGGGCGTGCCAAAAAGCATGTTGGTGTGTTTTTTTGTCACACTTTGACACACGTGTGGCCTAGGAGATCTGCTTCACTCTAGTGCAAGTCCTATGTTCTTAGAAAAAGGGTTCAAGGCGTACTAATTAGTTTGACCCTGAAACTGATAAGGGAATATAAAATATGGCATTAGTAGCATAACCTATAGCCTATTGACCCGATGATCGCAACGAGGATGAGATATTCTTGGAATATCATGCCGATCGGCCATAAGGACGATGACCTGGGATGAAGCAATTGGGTGAGCATGCAATCGGCTGGTAAGATGAATAGTTAACCGCGTAGGACAATGAGTGTTTTTCCGATAACTTATAAGATGTGGCGTGGAATCGAGGATAACCCGTCGGCTTGTACTCCGACAAAAATAAATAAAACATGCCAGACAACATGTATATATCATGAAAATCATCATAATAACTACATCATACCTAACCAAGACTAGTAGCTAGTCACGATGATCTTAATAATATATCAAAGAATCAGACATGCTTTATTTAGATGAATGTTATACAGCATGAAAGATATATAATAGCAAGAGATGTCAGACTTAACCGATGAAGC
This sequence comes from Zizania palustris, assembly GCA_019279435.1. Classification (NCBI taxonomy): domain Eukaryota; kingdom Viridiplantae; phylum Streptophyta; class Magnoliopsida; order Poales; family Poaceae; genus Zizania; species Zizania palustris. The sequence continues at coordinate 63,186,018 of JAAALK010000285.1, read as the reverse complement.
CTCAAACTATCACACCTAGATCACATCAATCGAAGAGATCAAACTAAACTGATGCAGCCTTAGACATAGCTAATACACTGAGAACACCTGACGACCATACCGTTTTATTGTTCACCTCAAGAGATCAATCTGATTAAGTCATGAGGATACTGATCTAATCAATGCGGACATCGGGGGTGGTGGGACTCAGATCTTCGCTGGAGATCGAAACAATGCGGCCCAGTTGCGAGTGCTGAACCTCACCGGAATAAACCTTGGAAACCAAGGGTGGCGATGCGCCAAGTAGGTTATTGACAAAGATGTGTTTTTCTAAGCTAACTAGGGGTACATATTTATAGTCTGAAGACTTGTTGTCCAAAAACTCTATATTAACTGATTTCGGATAATCTTCATCTTCTTTTCACGTCTTATCTCCATCCGCTTCTTTTGTTTCTGATCATCTTGTAACAGCATGGATAGGCTTCCTTGACTTCCTTTGACCGGACCTCTTTGACCTCTATTGACTGTGTGACGTCTTTAGTGGGCATAGGCTTTACTAAATCTTGGCGTCAACATCGACAAAAGGCAATCTATTGTACAATTTTCAAAGCGTCAAGATGTTTGCAGGCCCAAGATTAGAAGAACCGAATCTTCAGTTTAAAGAACACCAGTACAAAACTGTGTTGGATGAAGCTTGGTCCGCCGCCGCTGCAAAGAAATGTAAATGCGTCAGAACAGGCGACACCCAATGCAGTTGCGAAATGCCAAAGACGAGGGAACATAAAAATGAGCAGGAAAAATTATGAAGCCGAAACCCTGGGCAAAGTTATAAGTACTATAAGATGAAGGGTTTCGGCTGGTAGACAAAATGAAAGGATCATGCAAATAGATGTTTGAGAAGACGTGGTGGCAGGGGTAATGATGGTCGGTAATTTTGAAGCATCAGAGGCCATTTAATGCTCCAAAACTAGGGGGCATGTGTTGACGCCAAAATTTGGTAAAGCCTAGGGCCAACCAAGGATGTCGTGCGGTCAACGAAAGTCAAGGAGGGTCCAGTCAATGATGGTCAAAGAAGCTCGTCTGTTACAACATGGTTGGATATGAATGAACCGATGATGAGAAGATGATGTTTTATCCAGAATCGGTTAAAATAGATTGCTTGGACGGCAAGTCTCTAGACTATAAATATGTACCCCTTAGCTAGGTTAAATACACATCTCTGTCAAACAACTACTCAGCGCATTGCCACCCCGAGCTCCCCAAGGTTAATCCTGGTGGATTCGGGACTCAGAGCTGGGCTGCATCGTTCCGATCTCTAGTGAAGTGGTGAGTCCCCCCACCCCTAACGATCGTATCGACTAGGTCAGTGTCTTCACGGCTACATCAATTTGATCTCTTGAAGACATTAGCTGAAACAGTCAGATCGTCGGTTTATCACAGTGTATTGGCTAGGTCTAAGGCTGCATTAGATTGATCTCTTAGATTGATGTGATCTAGGTGTGGTAGTTTGAGGCTTCATCGGTTAAGTCCGACATCTCTTGCTATTGTATCTTTTTCATGTTGTATATCGTTCATCTAAATAAATCATGCCCAATACTTTGATATATTATTAAGATCATTGTGATTAGCTATTGTCTTGGTTAGGTCCGATCTAGTTATTATGATGATTTTCATGATATAGACATGTTATTTGGCACGTTTTATTTATTTTTAATGGAGTATAAGCTGATAGGTTATCTTTAATTCAATGCCACATCTTATTCATCATCGGAAAAGCGCTCATCGGCCTATGTGGTAAAACTGCCCATCATATCGGCCAATGGCACGCTCGCCTGATTGCTTCACCCCTAGTTATTGGCCCTATGGCCGATCGGCATGATATTCCACGAATATCCTATCCTCATCGCGGTCATCGGCTCAATAGCCGATAGGCTATGCTATTGATCATATTTTCCTATTTCCTTATCAGTTGCAAGGTCAAACTGATTAGCATGCCTTGAACCTTTTTTCTAAGAACAGTAGGACATGTATTAGAGTTAAGCAGATCTCTCAGGCCACGTGTGTGTCAAAGTGTGACCAAAAAACATACCAACAGGGAGAAATCTCCTCCCCATGAAGTGTGTGCAGGGATGCTGTCCTACCCTCCATCCCTATTTCTTGTTAGTACACCCATGAATGACATGTAGTCCCATGTTCTATAATTTATAAGATGAAAAATGCTAAATCCTAATCTCCATACTTTAATTCATTCAGTAGTCGTTGTCTTGTCCGGTCTCCTTCTTGTTGTGCCCATCAATAAATGGTTGTGACACATCACACCAGTTTGGTTGTGACACATCACACCAGTTTGGTTGTGACACATCACACCCTGCCACACCTTGTCCACATCTAGTTACGACTGACTACACCCCGCCCTATCACGTCTCCTCCTTGCCACTACTTAGCCGTGCCCCGCCACCGCTTGGTCACGCCTTGTTGTGCCTTGCTACTACCCGATCGTGCTCGGTCATATCTAGCCACCTCTTGGTTGTGACCATCTGCACCCCTCCACCACCTAGCCATTCCTCTCTCTGATGTTGCTCGTTGATCATCTACTGGAATGGACATTAATAGAGATTTACTCTCCGTCACGTATCAGTCAACCAGACGGGAGAAAATTACCCTGAGACTAGCTAGTGATAGGAATGGGAAAAATCTTCGTGGTTGGGACAAGGATGGGAAACCATTCCCCGCTAGGGAGTGTCCCCATTACCATCCATACCTTACTCACTTCTTTCTATTTTAATAACAAAAAAGAAAAAAGTAGGAATCTACAAGAAAATTGAGATAATATTAAATTGTTGACAATGAAATTTGATTGCCGAATTGAATGGGAGAGAGTCACCATTGATTGATGGTTGGGCTTATTGGGCCACCTTAATGAAGATTGATACAACGTCACATTGATTTTGTTGCGGTTTTAATCTCCCCTTGGAAAGGCACGCCTGTGGGCCCAAGCAGCAGCAGCGCATGCAGCAAAAAGTAGCAGCGGCGCATGTAGCAGAAAGTAGTACATGCAGCGGCAGCAACGGCAGTGCATGCAGCGCGTGCAGGCGGCAGGCGGCAATGCGAGCGGCAGTAGCAGGTGACACGACGCCTTCTAACCGACGCGACGGCGCCCAGACGACGTGACTTTTACGAAGTGACGTGATTTTTCATCTACTATAAATATATCTGTACATTGTACTTAAAACAACATCAATAAAGATAATCTTTTATAGTGTCCCGTTCTTTTTCTAATACGTTATCAGCACGAGACTCTGCCTGTCTTTTTCCAGGGAAAAGGTACGAAAAGCTGCAGTTTTTGTTTTTCCTTCACAGGGATGGCTTCTTCTTCTTCAACCGGTTGGGGTGCTCCTGCCAGCCATGCCGCTGCCCCGGCCAGGCGCACCCGCACTACTCTGGCCACCTCGGGCTAGTGCGCCCGCACCGCCCCGGCATGGAGCGCTCGCGCCGCCCTGGCCTGGTGCATCTCAATGGCTCCGGCCAGGCGCGACAGCGCCGCGCCGCCGCCCGTGTGCCTCCACACCGCGCAGACACCCCACCCCGTGCGCTGCGCAGACACCCACGCTGCGCAGCCGCCCACGCGCGCAGAGCCACAGCTCGTGCGGCCGCTGGACGCACCGCCCACGTGGCCCCAGGCCATGCCGCCCGCGCACTTCAGTGCCACATCGCCTAGACGCCTCAACGCCGCACTGGCCAGGCCCCTCCAAGCCACGCCGGTCTGGTTTTCTCCACCCGCAACAATGGTTGCTCGCCATGGTTGCTGTAACACCCAAAATTTTCAAAGAAATAAAATATCATTTAATCTATTTTCTTGGAATTATTTATTTTGGAAATACCTTTAATGCCCTCCTTAATCTTTTTGAACTAGAACCTAGATGAAATGACCAAACCAGAGGCTAGAAAATTTTGTATGAGTTCCCAAGACCAAAAGATATTTTTGAGAATTTTTACAAATTTTTATCACCATTGGAAGTAGCCCAAATATTTTAAATCAATTTCTGTAATTATTTTTATTCGGAAAAGCATTTAAACAATAACGGGCCATCCCCCTCCCTTTCCCTCACTCCCGGCCGGCCCAGCCCACTCCTCCCCACGCGCCCCGACTGACCAGTGGACCCCGCTTGTCAGCGAGCCCCTCTCTCCTTGCGCGCGCCCGACCGCTCGACCCCACCCGTTAGTCGTCACCCGTTCGCTCGCGCCCACTGGCCTGTGGCCCCGCCTGTCAGGACCGTCATCCACCTCGTGCCATCGCCCCCAAACCTCGCCGGCTGAATCAATGCCTCCGCGATTCTCTCGTCGCCAGCCCCCTCCCCTCCATTTATCGCCGACATTGAATCCCCCGCATCACGCTGACTGTTTCCCCTCTTAATTTCACGTGTAATCGTCCTACTGTCACTCGCATGCAATGAAACCGCCTCGCTGGCGTTTGCTCTCGGTCTCCCCCGATTGCGCCCTCCCTGCCCCCACCGGTACCCCTATTTAAACCCCCGACCACCGCCGCGCTCAACCCCCACAACAATTTGCGTATAGACCGAGAAGAACACCCGGAAACCGAACATTAGCGCCACACCGCCGCCCGCAGTCCAATCACCGCTCACCGTTGCTGGAGTCCCCCTCCGTCCTCGCCGACCGCACCTCCGTGACCACCAGGACCTCACCGACCTCAGCCACCCCTCCGCCGACGACGAACCCCGCTATAACGTCGTCACCGACAAGGAACCTAAACCACTCCGCCGCCTCCGCTCATCGTCGGCCACGCTCCGACGACCATCCACCACCGCAACGGTACCGCCGTGTTCCCCTTAACGCCCTCTTTCTGTTTCTAGGCTTAGCTAGGGCCACCATCGCTCGCCGTGGCCTCTGGCCCGCTCGCTATCGCCAGAGAAGACGACCGGCACGGGTCGAGTACCCGTGCCGTGTTGGATTCAATCGTGACCGTGCGATCTGGATCCGACGGTGGCGATTAAATCCCTCGTGCGGTTTAATTGGATCCGTTAGATCTCGGCGAAGCGTTACGTTTTAATCTAAGCCGTTCGCTAGAATTTTAATCCCGCGTCGCATCTAGACCGCACGATGCATACCGGTTCGGCGTTTTAATCTCAGCCGTCCACGTTAACTTAAGGCGTCCGCCTCGCCCTCACGCGTTGGATCTGGATCCAACGGTCCAGGATGGGCTGGACCACGCGCACAGTGCGCGGGTTCACGGTGGATCTGGTTCACCGTGGACCGACGGCTGTTTTGGATTTAATTTAAATTCTAGAAATGGTTTTAAACTTCTAAAATTCATATCTTGTGCATTTTAACACCAAAAATAACCATTTCAATTCTAGAAAATTTGTAATTTTTTCTCTACATGTTAATACAATAAAAACAGTATGTTCACTTTGAATATTTCATGCTTATTTAATAAGGTATTCAAATGCTCTTTAGGGTAAATTACAAATTTAAGTATTTCAAGTTCAGTAAAATTTATCTTTATTCATTTCCTGTTAATAGGATGAAACCACCAAGTTTTCTCTGAACCTCTTATTTTTAATTAGTTAGAAAACTTAAAATAAGATTGCTCACACTTAAAATCTCTTTTATAAAGGACCATATTTCATTATAGTTCAATTTAAATATTCATAAAATGAATGTCAGAAACTTAACAACTTTATTTTCCTTAAGTTAACCCAATCAAAACCTATATGCTTGTTGTGTGATTTTTGTATTGTTTATTGAATGTTACGTTTACTATTCATGTTAAAAAGACTACGATGCCGCCGAGGAGCCGGAGTACTTCCCGGAAGTACCTCCCTCGCCTTTCATCGAACAAGGCAAGTCACCAAACCAATCTTTTGAGCATATTGATCCCATGTTTTACTAAACTATCGCTAAAACACATAGGATATACATGCATTAGTCGAATGAAACCCTTACGATATATTTATTAGGATCCCCCAACCTTGATATGCAACCCAGGCCATGCTATCAACTCCTTGTCACCACATGATTAGTATTATTATCTTGTGTCCAATGTATTGACACGATTGCTATAGGATTAAAAATGAGTCGTAGCAACTTGGTTCTACTATATGATCCCCGTTATTCTTATCCTTGGAATTCTGTCGGTGATGGAGTTGTGGTTGAGAGTGAATGCATGGTGGGTTCCGGGTGCAAGCTAGGGCATTGGTCGGTAGCACCCGGGGCACTATAAGGACCGGCCTAAGGGATCCATTGCAATACACATCCGTACTAACCACAAGTCTAATGGGTAAGTCCTAACTAAGGTATGGAGTGTTCCATACTAAGGCCACCACTTGGAGATGGGTCAAGCAGCACCTGCGGGTGGCTTGTACCGACGTGGCACAAAAGGGGGTGCGACGTTAGCCGGGATGCGGCCCGGCGCACCGGCGAAACCTAGAGCGGGTGGTTATCACTTGGAGCATTTCATGCTGAGGTTTTGGCACGAGTTCCCGTGGTATGGGTCATCTCGTTACACTTTTGTGTTTGGGATGAGTGCGTGCCTTGTGGGTACAGTAGTACATCTCTGATCAGAGTCATAAATATTTTCGAAAATCCGAGCCCACGGTCAAGGGCGGGTTGCGTGACATCCCACAGTTAGTTTACTTGTGATATGTATGTGCATGATGGTTTGACATGTAAGGATTGTTGTACGAGGAGGGAAAATGTACTCCTCGAGTTAGATGGTATAATTGATGTTCATGTTTATTATTCCGCATGATTAAAATTTGATTACACTAAATGCAATACTAAAAAATGTACTTTTCCACACTTTTAGCCATTATCCTTCCTTTGTTATTATCTTGCATTATTACTTGCATTTGTAGTGGCTTGTTGAGTACTCTTTGTACTCATACCTGTTGGACACACAATTCAGAGGATTCCTACTACAAGGATGGTCTGGAGTAGCGACCCAGTCAAGAAGAAAGATCCTGAAGAAGGCGTTCATCATGCTTTTATTTACTTATTTTTAATTCCACTCTTATGTAATAATATGGTCTGCGTACCATGAATGTTTGTCGTATGTACGTTGTCGCATGATGAACCTCTTGTATTATTGTTTTTCCTTGGAAATTCAATAATGTTCCGATTTGATAAATTGGGGCGTCACAAGATGGTATCAGAGCCGACTTGACTGTAGGAAGTCAAACGGACCAGCCTAGCCAATAGCTGCAGAAAATTATTTCTCGTAAACCTACATTATAAACTTTGTTCCTCCCCTCACTTTTCTTCAACTTGTTGTTTTTGTAGATGCTAGTCTACCAAGTGCACAGCTTCTGCCGCCACCTCGAGGGCTTCGTCTTGGAGCTCCGCATGATGGCCACCTTCCTTGGGTTCCTCTTTGAGCCCGAGTTCCATGGGGTGTACATGGAAGAGTTCGCGGGGCCATGCGATATCTCCCTCACCATCCATGGTTCTGGCGAGCACCTGTCGTTCTTCACGACAGCACTTGGGGGCCCGACCTTCGACGTCGCGTGCCAACGCGTCGCCCTCCAAGCCCTTATGGAGTTGAGGATGATCTATGACGACCATCTTCAGAACTCGTCTTTCCGGCTTGTGTCGAAGCGCACTCTCGGTGCCCACCGTAGTATCTACATTGGAGCCCACTCTGATCGTGATCTGGTCATGGCCCGGCAGACACGTCTTCTTCAAGCCATGGACGATCTCCATACTGAGGTCGTGCTTGACACCGATGAGCACCATGAGGCGGTTGAGTTCCTTCGTCAGGAGACGAAGAGCTTGATCTAATAGAATGGCGAGCTACAGCGCAAGATTATGCAGCTGCAGAAGGATATTGCGGAGATGGTTCCCCTCATCCCGAGGAAGAGGAAGCCCATCCGCGAGCCTGTCCCTCGCTCCAAGAGGATCCCGCCACACCCCTCCACCACCAGCGCCCGCCTACCATCCTCGGCCCACCTACAGGCCACCTCACGCCGCCGGTGGATCCAACGTCAAGCATCCCCGCCTCGCTCCACCAGCTCCGGTCGCTCAGCCGACGCCCGCCGCCAAGGCCCCGATCTTGAGGGATCTCCAAGGGAAGCTGGTCATTTGCTTCAACTGCCGGAAGGAAGGACACTACTCGCACAAGTGTCCTCACCCCAAGCAACCCCAAGGCGCGGCAACCAACCAGGCGGTTCATGACCGTGTCAACCACATCAGTGTGGAGGAAGCTCAGGAGGCACCCAAAGTCGTGCTCGGTACATTTACCGCAAATTCCATACCAGCTATGATATTATTTAACTCTAGGGCGACACACTCTTTCATCTCGGAAGATTTTGTGAAAACCAACAACTTGGAAGTGCTCCCTCTATCAGTCCCCATGATGATTGCCACTCCAGACAATAAAACCTTAGCCCACTTATATAGTCCTAAGGTTAAGATAGAGATCCAAGGAGTATTATTCCGGGCTAAGCCAGTCCTCATTAAGTGTACCGGACTTGACCTCATCCTAGGGATGGATTGGTTGATGAGGCACAAGGGAGTGATCGATTATGCCAACAAGTCCGTGACTGTGACCAACCTCGAAGGCGAAGCCATCACCTTTCAGATGACCAGCCGCAAACCTCTTGAGGCATCTCTTCACTCACTAGCCCTTGAAGAAGTGCCCATAGTCAAGGAGTTCATGGACGTCTTCCCAGAAGACCTGCCAGGAATGCCTCCCAAGCGGGACATCGAATTCAGAATCGAGCTTGTCCCCGGGACCACTCCCATCTCCAAGTGCCCATACCGGATGGCCGACAATGAACTAGCCGAAGTCAAGAGCAACATTGAAGACCTGGAGTAGAAAGGGTACATCAGACCGAGTACCTCACCCTGGGGTGCACCGGTCATCTTTGCCATGAAGAAGGATAAGACTAAAAGGATGTGCGTGGACTATAGAGCCCTGAACGACGTGACCATCAAGAACAAGTACACATTGCCTCAGATCGATGACCTGTTCGATCAACTGAAAGGATCCTCGGTGTTTTCCAAGATTGACCTTAGGTCAGGTTATCACCAATTGAGGATTAGATAAGAGGACATACCCACGACTGCCTTCACCTCTCACTATGGACTCTACGAGTATACTGTGACGTCGTTCAGACTCACGAATGCCCCGGCCTTTTTCATGAACATGATGAACAATGTATTCATGGAGTTCTTGGATAAGTTCATCGTGGTATTCATCGATGATATCCTCGTCTACTCCAAGACCAAGGAAGAACACGAAACCCACCTTCGTCTGACCCTCGGAAAGCTAAGGGAACAGCAATTGTACGCCAAATACAACAAGTGCGAGTTTTGGTCGTCTGACGTGAAGTTCCTCGGCCATGTCATATCTGTTGAAGGAATAGTCGTGGACCCAACCACCGTGGAAGCAGTAACCAACTGGTTGCAGCCCACGAACATGACCGAGATCCGAAGTTTTCTCGGATTGGCCGGATACTACCGTTGGTTCATCGAGAACTTCTCGAAGATAGCCAAGCCCATGACTAGGCTATTGCAGAAGTGGGTAAAATTTGAATGGACCCCAGATTGTGAAGAATGCTTCCAAATCCTCAAGAAGAAGCTCGTGTTAGCCCCTATTCTGACCCTGCTAGACATCCGGAAGGACTTCCACGTCTACTATGATGCCTCTCGTCAAGGATTGGGATGTGTCTTAATGCAAGATGGGAAGGTGATATCTTACGCCTCCCGACAGCTGAGACCACATGAGCTGAACTACTCGACCCACGACCTAGAGTTAGCAGTCGTGGTTCATGCCTTGAAGATATGGAGACATTACCTTGTGGGAAATCGGTGTGAGGTCTTCATCGACCACAAGAGCCTCAAGTATATATTCACCCAACTAGACCTTAATACTGATCAAAGATTATGACTTGGGCATCCATTATCATCCAGGCAAGGCCAATGTGGTGGCATACGCAGTTAGTCGGATAGGGTACTGCAAAGCCATCATGATACAGGATCAGGCCCCTTTGCTATACAAGGAGATGGAAAGGCTGAATTTAGGGATCACCACCCGAGCGTACTGCTTTGGAGTCTAGACCCATCTTGATAGACCAGATCCGAGAAAAGCACAAGGAAGACCCGGACATCTTGGAGATCTAGCAGTACATGCGGAAGGGTAAAGCCCCCGGATTCTCCGAGGACGAGCATGGTACCATCTGGTTCAGAAACCAGATATATGTGCCCGACAAGCCTGAGCTGAAGACCCTCATCCTTCAAGAAGCTCACGATACTCTATACTCAATACATCCTGGGAGTACAAATATGTATCAAGACCTAAAGGAGAAATATTGGTGGGTTAGCATGAAGAGGGAAATAGCTGAGTATGTGGCCAAGTGCGACACATGCCGGCGAGTCAAGGCAGAGCACCAAAGACCTTCTAGACTGTTGCAACTCCTCAAAGTCCCCGAATGGAAGTGGGAAGAGATAGGAATGGATTTCATCATGGGACTACCCAGGACCCAAGCCGGTCATGATTCTATTTGGGTGATCGTCGACCGACTCACCAAGGTGGCTCGCTTCATCCCCGTCAAGACAACTTACACCGTCGCCAAGTTGGCCGAGTTGTATATGACCCAGATTGTGTGCCTGCACGAAGTTCTAAAGAAGATTGTATCTGACCGTGGGAGTCAGTTTACCTCTACGTTTTGGAAGAACCTTCAAGAGGAACTCGGCACCCGGCTGAACTTTAGCACCACCTATCACCCACAGACCGATGGTCAAACCGAGAGGGTCAACTAGATATTGGAGGATATGCTTAGAGCTTGCGCTCTAGACTTTGGCAGAATGTGGGACAAGAACTTGCCCTATGCGGAGTTCTCCTACAACAACAGCTATCAAGTTAGCCTGCAAATGTCCCCGTTTGAGGCACTGTATGGGCGTAAGTGCAGAACTCCGCTACTCTGGGATCAGACCGGAGAGTCACAGCTGTTTGGGACAGATATACTAAGGGAAGCCGAAGAAAAGGTCAAGATCATTAGGGACAGATTAAAGATAGCTCAGTCCCGGCAAAAGAGCTACGCCGATAACCGACGAAGAGACCTAACCTTTGAGGAGGGTGATTATGTTTATCTCCGAGTCACTCCCCTCCGTGGCACTCAAAGGTTCAACATGAAAGGCAAGCTAGCACCCCGCTATGTCGAACCTTTTCAGATCCTCCGACGGCAAGGAGAAGTGGCATATCAATTAGAACTTCCTCCATCCTTGGCAGGAGTCCACGATGTGTTCCACGTCTCTCAGCTGAAGAAGTGTCTTCGTGTGCCCGCCGAGCAAGCCGACGTCCAACAACTCAACGTCCAAGAGGATTTGACCTACATCGAGAAGCCCGTCAAAATCCTGGAGACTAAGGAAAGGGTAACTAGGAGCCGTGTGGTTCGCTTCTGCAAGGTTCAGTGGGACAACTACCTCGTTGAAGAAGCCACACGGGAAAAAAAGACGAGTTGAAAGCCCAATACCCTGAGTTATTCGAGTAGCATTTCAGTCTCGAGGACGAGATTCTTTGTAAGGGGTATAGGTTTGTAAGACCCCAAATTTTCAAAGAAATAAAAATATCATTTAATCTATTTTCCTGGAATTGTTTATTTTGGAAATACCTTTAATGCCCTCCTTAACCTTTTTGAACTAGAACCTATATGAAATGACCAAACCAGAGGCTAGAAAATTTTGTATGAGTTCCCAAGACCAAAAGATATTTTTGAGAATTTTTACAAATTTTTATCACCCTTGGAAGTAGCCCAAATATTTTAAATCAATTTCTATAATTATTTTATTCGGAAAAGCATTTAAACAGTAACGGGCCCTCCCCCTCCCTTTCCCTCTCTCCCGACCGGCCCAGCCAACTCCTCCCCGCATGCCCCGACAGACTAGTGGACCCCGCTTGTCAGCGAGCCCCTCTCTCCTCGCGCGTGCCTGATCGCTCGACCCCACCCGTCAATCGCCACCCGTTCGCTCGCGCCCGCTGGCATGTGGCCCCGCCTGTCAGGAGCATCGTCCAACTCGTGCCATCACCCCCAAACCTCGTCGGGCGAATCAATGCCTCCGCGATTTGCTCGTCGCCAGCCCCCTCCCCTCCATTTATCGCTGGCATTGAATCCCCCGCATCGCGCCGACCATTATTTCCCCTCTTAATTTCACGCGTAATCGTCCTACTATCACTCACATGCAATGAAACCACCTCACCGGCATTTGCTCTCGGCCTCTCCCGATTGCGCCCTCCCTGCACCCGCCGGTACCCCTATTTAAACCCCCGACCACCGCTACACTCAACCCCCATGACAATTCACGTATAGACCGAGAAAAACACCCGGAAACCGAACTTTAGCGCCACACCGCCGCCCGCAATCCAGTCACCGCTCGCCATCGCCGGAGTCCCCCTCCGTCCTCGCCGACCACACCTCCATGACCGCCAGGACCTCACCGACCTCGACCACCCCTTCGCCGACGACGAACCCCGCCGGAACACCGTCGTCGACAAGGAACCCGAACCACTCCGCCGCCTCCGCTCGTCGCCGGCCACGCTCCGACGACCATCCGCCACCTCAACTGTACCCCCGTGTTCCCCTTAAAGCCCTCTTTCCGTTTCTAGGCTTAGATAGGGCCGCCGTCGCTCGTCGTGGCCTCTGGCCCGCTCGCCATCGCTGGAGAAGACGACTGGCATGGGTCGAGTACCCGTGTCGTGTAGGATTCAATCGCGACCGTGCGATCTGGATCCGACGGTGGCGATTAAATCCCTCGTGCGGTTTAATCGGATCCGTTAGATCTCGGCGAAGCGTTACGTTTTAATCTGAGCCGTTCGCTAGAATTTTAATGCCGCGTCGCATCTGGACCGCACGATGCGTACCGGTTCGGTGTTTTAATCTCAGTCGTCCACATTAACATAACGCCTCCGCCTCGCCCTCGCGCGTTGGATCTGGATCCAACGGTCCAGGATGGGCCAGACCACGTGCACAGTGTGTGGGTTCACGGTGGATCTGGTTCACCGTGCAACGGCGGCTGTTTTGGATTTAATTTAAATTCCAGAAATGGTTTTAAACTTCTAAAATTCATATCATGCGCATTTTAACTCCAAAAATTACCATTTCAATTCTAGAAAATTTGTAATTTATTCTCTACATGTTAATACAATAAAAACAGTATGTTCACTTTGAATATGTCATGCTTATTTAATAAAGTATTCAAATGCTCTTTAGGGTAAATTACAAATTTAAGTATTTCAAGTTCAGTAAAATTTATCTTTATTCATTTCCTGTTAATAGGATGAAACCACCAAGTTTTCTCTGAACCTCTTATTTTAATTAGTTAGAAAACTTAAAATAAGATTGCTCACACATACAATCTCTTTTATAAAGGACCATATTTCATTATAGTTCAATTTAAATATTCATAAAATGAATGTCAGAAACTTAACAACTTTATTTTCCTTATTTTCCTTAAGTTAACCCAATCAAAACCTATATGCTTGTTGTGTGATTTTTGTATTGTTTATTGAATGTTACGTTTACTATTCATGTTAAAAAGACTATGACGCCACCGAGGAGCCGGAGTACTTCCCGGAAGTCCCTCCCTCACCTTTCATCGAACAAGGCAAGTCACCAAACCAATCTTTTGAGCATATTGATCCCATGTTTTACTAAACTATCGCTAAAACACATAGGATATACATGCATTAGTCAAATGAAACCCTTGCGATATATTTATTAGGATCCCCCGACCTTGATGTGCAACCCAAGCCATGCTATCGAGCCTAAACTCCTTGTCACCACATGATTAGTATTATTATCTAGTGTCCAATGTATTGACACGATTGCTATAGGATTAAAAATTAGTCGTAGCAACTTGGTTCTACTATATGATCCCCGTTATTCTTATCCTTGGAATTCTGTCGATGATGGAGTTGTGGTTGAGAGTGAATGCATGGTGGGTTCCAGGTGCAAGCTAGGGCATTGGTCGGTAGCACCCGGGGCACTATAGGGACCGGCCTGAGGGATCCGTTGTAATACACATCCGTACTAACCACAAGTCTAATGGGTAAGTCCTAACTAAGGTATGGAGTGTTCCAAACCGAGGCCACCACTTAGAGATGGATCAAGTAGCACCTGCGGGTGGCTTGTACCGACGTGGTGCAAAAGGGGGTGTGACGTTAGCCGGGATGCGGCCCGACGCGCCGGCGAAACATAGAGCGGGTGGTTATCGCTTGGAGCATTTCATGCTGAGGTTTTGGCACGAGTTCCCGTGGTATGGGTCATCTCGTTACACTTTGGTGTTTGGGATGAGTGCGTGCCTTATGGGTACAGTAGTACATCTCTGATCAGAGTCATAAATCTTTTTGAAAAGCCGAGCCCACGGTCAAGGGTGAGTTGCGTGACATCCCATAGTTAGTTTACTTGTGATATGTATGTGCATGATGGTTTGACATGTAAGGACTGTTGCGCGAGGAGGGAAAACATACTCCTCGAGTTAGATGGTATAATTGATGTTCATGTTTATTATTCCGCATGATTAAAATTTGATTACACTAAATGCAATACTAAAAAATGTACTTTTCCGCACTTTTAGCCATTATCCTTCCTTTGTTATTATCTTGCATTATTACTTGCATTTGCGATTGCTTGTTGAGTACTCTTTGTACTCATACCCGTTGGACACACAATTCAGAGGATGCCTACTATGAGGATAGTCTAGAGTAGCAACCCAGTCAAGAAGAAAGATCCTGAAGAAGGCGTTCGTCATGCTTTTATTTACTTATTTTTAATTCCACTCTTATGTAATAATATGGTCTGTGTACCATGAATGCTTGTTGTATGTACGTTGTCGCATGATGAACCTCTTGTATTATTGTTTTTCTCTAGAAATTCAATAATGTTCCGATTTGATAAATCGGGGCGTCATAGTTGCTCTCCTTATGATTGGACAGAGCCCTGCTGCCAGATATTCAAGTGCCACTGCCAACTCTAACGGAGTCCCCCCTGCCAAGGCTCTCACTAAATACACCGGTTGTGGAGAACCAGAATAGAGTGTACTCCTACGCTCCTATGGAGGAATACATGGCGTTCCTCACAAGTGGTCCATCAGCACCAAATATCTATGAATAGATCTTCAAATGTTTAAATTTTTGCCAATGTTTGTGTTTATACTATAAGTGTGTAACCTTCATTGTAATAAGGCAGAAATATTATATCATTATGATACTACTTGTCTCATGCATATATCCATGTTTTATATACATGTTATTTAAGCATCAGCTTCCAACAAAAAGTAAAAATGATATATATTGATGACTATTACTCAAACAAAAGTTGGATTAAAAACATGATATTAGAGTCCTGGATACAACTATAACTATAAATATCATCCACCTTGATTAGACGGTTCTCATATCACAAGCAGCAAAATGATTTGCCTATTACTGATAGGTTTACACCATTTGGTGATTACCTTCAACATTAAAATACCAACTTGTTTTTATAAAATAAAAAATAAACTATATGTTGTTCATACATAATCCATTAGGAATATTGCACAACATATCAATGGTACATCATTACCTATATTTTAAAGTCATATTTATTATGTGTCATGCATAATAAGTTTTATGATTAGCATTTTTATTCTTACAAAAATTTATATATACATTTAAACTCTTAGTAAATTAAAATATGTCCATACATGTAGAACATGGCTGAAATTTCAAAGAAAGAATTCCCCGATCTTGCTTTAGATGGTAGCAACTATTTGACTTGGTCACGAGATGTTAAAATAAATTTAACAGCCCATCGATGTATTAATACCATTATGGATCCAGTACCAAATGCACCATAGATCCTGGACTACAAAAAATATGCCACACTTCATTTTCTGCGACATCACCTCCACTCAGATTTAAGATCTGAATATGTGATGGAGGAAGATCCTCTTGCTCTATAGAAATCACTAAAAGATCGATACGAGCAGAAAAAAAATGTCATACTACCCGAGGCTCAACGTGAGTGGTCACTTATTCGCTTTCAAGATTTCAAAATAGTAGCAGATTATAATTCTGTTGTACATAAAATCTGCTCTAAATTGAAATTTTGCGATCAACCTGTTTCCGAGGAAGCAATGATCGAGAAAACTTTGTATACTTTCCATCCAACATTCTGGGTATTGCAACAGCAATATCGCCAACAAAAATATACAAAGTACTCTAAGTTAATATACACATTACTTCAGGCAGAGAAGCATGATGAACTTCTGATAAAAAATCATCGGAATTGCACAACGGGCGCTGCACCTCTTCTTGAAGTACATTTTAATTCTCAGCGTACTAAGTTTCATGGCAACAAATGGAATAAAAACTTCAAAGGAAAGTCAAAGTTTCAGAATAAAAGGCACGGGTATAGGACAAACAAAGGGAAAAATCCTTTTAAGGATAGTCCTATAGACAAATTTGAAATTTGTTAAAGGTGTGGATGTACGTACCATCGTACAAATAAATGTAGGATTTCAAAGCATTTGGCAGAACTTTACCTAAAGTTTGGCAAGGATAAGCAAGTTCGTAGGAATAAATTTGAGACGCACTTTAATGAACAACAAGTCAATGACTTACCTGCGGGACCTTCTCAAAGCGCCCATCAAAATGAAGTTCAAAAGAAGGAGCAAGACCCATCCAATATCGACAATGCGATAGTCAAATATCACACTGAAGATATATATGGGGATCTCAAATAAAATTTATATATTTTTCATATGTAATAGATAATTAGAACTATAAATGTTATATAAATACATTGTAATATGTATTTGACATGATATCATGAACATCATATGTATATATATATTATATCCCTTTATCTCTCACTTATATATAATTTTTATTATTATTATTTAAGGGATTTTACACAGATGGAAGATGAGAAAATTTGTTTAGTATATAGTGGCTCTACTAACACAATTCTATGTGAGCTTAAATATTTCTAAAATCATCATAAGAAATATTGAAATATCATGACTATCGCTGGACGCGACGCATTAATTGTGGGCTCAGGCCGAGCCACAATTACGCTCCCGATGGGTATGAACTTAATAATTGAGGATGCACTCCTATATCCTCATTCAACTCGTACATTGCTCAGTTATAAAGACACCCGTCTTAATAGCTACCATATTGAAACTCAAACTAAAAATAATGTAGAATACTTATTTCTCACTAAATCCAACGGATTAAATAAAGAGATACTTGAGAAATTTCCTTCATTTTCATCTGGATTATACTACACATACATAAAACCCGTATCACATGTTGCGTTTAAAATAATTTTTCAAAACCTTGATAAATTCAAGACTTGGCATAATCGCCTTCGTCACCCTGGAATAGGGATGCTGAGAAAAATTATTAGCAATTCTATAGGTCACAAAATTAATCTTGCAAGATTCCGTGGGTCATCAGACTTTACATGCACTGCATGTGCCACGGGAAAATTAATCTTAAGACTATCATATCTTAAAATTAAAAATGAACAAATAAGTTTCCTTGAACACATTCAAGGAGACATTTGTGGTCATGTACAACCATTATCCGGACTATTTAGGTACTTTATGGTGCTTATAGATGCATCTACATGATGGTCCCATGTATGTCTCTTATCTACAAGGAATCATGCATTTGCAAAATTAATGGCTCAAATTATCAAATTAAGAGTTAGCCATCCTGAACATAGGATAAAATCCATCGGGATGGACAATTTCGCTGAATTTAGCTCACGTGCATTTACTGATTATTGTATGGCTCTAGGTATCAATCTAGAACACTCAGTACCTTATGTTCATACCCAAAATGGGCTTGTTGAATCTCTAATCAAGAGAATAAAATTAATTGCTAGACCACTTTTAAATAATTGCAAATTACCAACCTCTTGTTGGGGTCATGCGGTCTTACACGCCGTAGATTTAATACAA
Source organism: Zizania palustris (assembly GCA_019279435.1). Lineage (NCBI taxonomy): Eukaryota > Viridiplantae > Streptophyta > Magnoliopsida > Poales > Poaceae > Zizania > Zizania palustris. The sequence continues at coordinate 63,168,069 of JAAALK010000285.1, read as the reverse complement.
ATTAGACCAACTGCATATCATGTAACATCCCCATTACAATTAGTACGTGGAAATCAACCAAGTATTTCCCATCTACGAATATTCGGTTGCACTGTATACGTACCGATATCACCACCGCAGCGTACCTCTATGGGCCCTCATCGAAAATTAGGCATATATATCGGGTATCATTCACCGTCAATCATCAAATAACTCGAACACCTAACAGGGGATTTATTTACTACCCGGTATGCTGACTATATCTTTGATGAAGATAATTTCCCGGCATTAGGGGGAGATTTGTACCATAATAAATGTCAGGAAATTGTTTGGAACGCCACTGGTTTTCAATCATTAGACTAACATACTATAGAATCCGAGCAAGAAGTTCAGAGAATAATAAATTTGCAACAACTTGCAAATAATCTGTCAGACGCATTTACTGACTATAAAGGTGTCACTAAATCTCATATTCCTACAGTTAATGCACCAGAAAGATTTGAAATACCTCATCAAGCAACTCACCTCCCAAATCCTAAAATCAGGGGGAGAGATCTGGTTGCAGAAAATGCTTCTCAAAAGCAATCTAAAAAACAAAGGAACATATCTTCTAAAACAGTAAATGATATTCAACCTTCTATTGAAAGACACCAGACGGATGATTCTCATCCTAAATCTAGCATAAATGGGTGCACCAATACAAATGCTAGAACATCGGAAATACCTAACTCTATAAATATGGGAAATACTCAAGAGTTAGATGAAATATCCACAAATTACATTAATTTAGGAGAATCTTATAATAGAAAGACTACAATTGTCGACATATATTTCTCCTCAAATATAGCTAAAGACTTCGAGGAAGATCCAGAACCTAAGACCATGGCAGAGTGCCTTAAGCGCTTAGACTGGATCAAATGAAATGAAGCTATTGAGGTAGAATTAAGCTCGCTAAAGAAAAGTGAGGTATTTACATCAGTAATACCTACTCCTCAAAATGTTTTCCCCGTTGGATCGAAATGAGTTTTTGTTCATAAAAGAAATGAAAACAATGAGGTGGTGAGATACAAAACGAGACTTGTATCACAAGGGTTCACATAGAGACCCGGCATCGATTATGATGAAACATATTCTCCAGTTATGAGTGGAATAACATTCCGATATTTAATATCATTGACAGTACAAATGAATTTATCCATTCAGTTAATAGATGTTGTGACCGCATACTTATATGGGTCATTGGATTCAGATATTTACATGAAGGTCCCTGAAGGACTTGATATTTCGAATTCAAATATAAATCGCAACAAATTTTGTGTAAAATTACAAAAGTCACTCTATGGCTTAAAACAGTCGGGTAGAATGTGGTACAACTGACTAAGTGAATTCCTACTTCAGAAAGGTTATTCTAACAATGATGATTGTCCTTGTGTATTTATTAAAATATCTATCACTGGATTTTGTATTATTTCAGTGTATGTTGATGATCTCAACATCATTGGAACTACACAAGATATTATATAAGATAGCAATCATCTTAAGACAGAATTTGAAATGAAGTATTTAGGTAAAACTAAATTCTGTTTGGGTTTACAACTTGAACATCTTCCATCAGGAATATTGATTCACCAATCTGAATATATTGAAAAAATATTGCAAAAGTTTAATATGGATAAATCATATCCATCAAATACCCCCATGGTCATTCGATCTCTAGAAATGGACAACGACCCATTCCGACCTAAGAAAGAAGGTGAAGAACTATTGGGACCTGATGTTCCATATTTAAGCATTATAAGAGCACATATGTATCTAGCAAATTGTACCAGACTGGACATTGCATTTGCATTAAATCTGCTAGCTAGACATAGTGCGGCACCAACTAAAAGACATTTTGTTGTAGCAAAACAAATCTTAAGATATCTAAATGGTACAAGAGATCTTGGTTTATTCTATCAGAAAAATCAAGACTTATCCATGATAGGATATATTGATGCTGGATATATGTCTGATCCACATAATGCTAGATCACAAACATGATTTATTTTTGATGGGGGATTGGTCCCGATCTTCCGCTAGGTAAAGGATAACTTGGGTTGGTGGAGAATCTCGACGTTGGCGATCCAAGGCTCCGGTCCGGTGGATCAAAACCTTGCAATCGTTACACCACTGTCTCCGTTGGTTATCAACCACGCAGAACGCGATTGACCTCGCCACGAAGGCTAATTCCTGCAAGCGAACCCAAGAACACAAGCAAGAACAGGAAGGATACAAGTCGAATGCCAAATCACAGACAAACGATGATAAGGTGAGGTTTCACAAACGCCAATGCAGCAGCCAATCGGTCCGGTGCAAGAGGCGGGATCTAAACACACAAGTGTAGATGCAAACAAAGCAAAACCTAACCCTAAAGGCGGCTGGATTGAATATATAGGGCGTGGGCAGCCTGTGGAAGGTGAACAGACTTGGGCTGTGGGCTAGAAGACGTACAGACTCGGCCCAGTTCTGTCACGCAGGACTGTTTTAAACACACAGGTCGACTCGAGACTCCAAATGAGACGAAACCAACGGCAAACGATCCGTCTTCTCCTTAGCTTTCCAAAAAGTCCAAGAACGCGCCAATCGGACTTCGTATGAGGAAGTTATGCCCATTTTGGTGCATGGTGGTCGATGTAGTCCGAACCAGCGAAATCTTGACTTCAAAACATCCGTGCGACTCCGTCTTCAACTCCAACTCTTCTATTCCATCTCCCATGTTCCTAAGCAACAAAATATCACTAGTATTCAGTAGCATCCCGTCCAAACAAATATTAATATAGTTGCTAAGGTAAGAATTAACCTCATGGTTCAAGCGACGGGCACGGGCGCGTGTGATTGGTCCTAGTAATTAAATTGTAGGTGAAGGCTCCATGTGTGTATCATGTGAAGTGATGTCCTCATCATCCTCCCCCTCTTGAATTGGAGTCGTCCTCGACTCAAGCTCATCGTCAGCCCCCAAATATGGTTTTAAATCATCAGCACGGGGCATCAATTTAAACTTTCTCAAATCAGGAAAACGATCCTTGCGCAAGTACAACCAAACAAGAACTCCTGGTTTGAAAAACATCTTTTTTCTTCCTTTATTTGTCTTTTGAGCAAAATAGCGTGCCTTCTTTTCTATAACTTCCTTGGTCTTCAGATGCATAACCTTCACAAACTCTGCACGCATAGTTGCCTCCATGTTTGCTCTCTCTTGAAAAGGAAGTGGCAGCAAATCAAGTGGTGTGATTGGCTTAAAACCATACACCACTTCAGACGGGCACAATTGTGTTGTTGAGTGAACAACTCTATTGTATGCAAATTCAACATGTGGAAGGCAGTCCTCCCATTCCTTCAAGTTCTTCTTAATCATCGTTCGCAACAACATGGAGAGTGTACGGTTTACCACCTCTGTTTGACCTTCAGTTTGCGGGTGACAAGTTGTTGAAAATAGCAATTTTGTGCCAAGCTTGGCCCACATTGTCTTCCAAAAGTAACTCATAAACTTCACATCATGATCTGAAACAATGGCTCTAGGCATCCTGTGCAATCTCACAATTTCCCTAAAAAATAAATCAGCAATATGTGAAGCATCGTCGGTCTTGTGACAGGGAAAAAAGTGTGCCATTTTAGAAAACCTATCCACTCTTACAAATATGGATTCTCTCCCCCTCTTTGACCTAGGCAATCCCACAATAAAGTCCATGCTAATATCTTCCCAAGGTGCACTAGAAACAGGAAGTGGAGTATACAAACCATATGGGTTAAGTTTGGACTTAGCTTTATGGTATGTGGCACAACGCTGCACAAATCGTTCAACATCTCTCCGCATCTTTAGCCAATAAAAATTATTGGACAGCAGGGCCAAAGTCTTTTCTCTCCCAAAATGTTCCATTAATCCACCGCCATGTGATTCCTGCAACAACAGCAAACGTACGGACGAATCTGGAACACATAGCTTGTTAGCATGGGACAAGAAACCGTCATAAACATGAAATCTTTTCTAGCCTTTCCCATCATTACATTTAGTGTATGGTTCAGCAAATTCTTTATCTACAACATACAAATCTTTCAAACTTTCCAAATCTGGAACATTAATATCAAGTTGAGATAAAAGAACAACCCTGCGAGACAATGCATCAGCAACCACATTTTCTTTGCCATTCTTGTATTTCACAATGTATGGGAAAGGTTCAATAAATTCAACCCATTTAACATGTCTACGGTTCAGTTTTGCTTGCCCTCTCAAATATTTTAGTGCTTCATGATCAGAATGTATAATAAACTCCTTAGGCAAAAGGTAATGTTGCCAAGTTTCAAGCACACGCACTAAGGCATATAATTCCTTATCATAGGTAGAATAATTCAATTATGGACCATGCAATTTCTCACTAGAATATGTCACGGGTTTACCTCCTTGTAGCAGCACACCTCCTATTCCAACACCACTAGCATCACATTCTAACTCAACAGGCTTACTGAAGTCGGGTAGCTGAAGTAGAGGTGCACGTGTAAGGCGATCCTTGAGTGTGGCAAGAGCTTGTTCTTGTGCTGGCTCCCAAGTAGAAGTAACTCCCTTCTTGGTCAACTCAGGTAAAGGACCGGCTATGGTGCTGAAATCTTTCACAAAACGCCGGTAGAAACCTGCAAGACCAAGAAAACTACGTACTGCAAGGTTAGTTTTAGTTGCATGCATGACACGTCCTTTTAGATTAATAACTTGTGATGAGGAAGGAGAAACAACTTTATCTTTTTGTTGCCTCGAAAGCGTTTTAGCTACTTGCTGATTTTCAGAAAGTTGTTTGCTCTTTTGTGCGTCCCTAGCACGTTTTTCTTGTTCAAATTTCACAATTTCAGCAGGAGTCATAGGAAGCAATTTAACTTTCTTTCCTTTATACATAAATGTGTACTTATTGCTCCTACCATGGTGTGTAGCATCAGTATCATATACCCAAGGTCTACCAAGTAATAGAGAACATGCTTGCATTGGTACTACATCAAATTTAGCAACTCCGAAGTATGTACCAATGGAAAATTTGATGTGAGCAGTTTGTGTTACCATGACCTTACCGCTATCGTTGAACCATTGCACATGGTAAGGGTGCGGATGTGCACGTGTGGGAAGTTGAAGCTTCGTTACCATGTCCTGGCTCACCAAATTGTTGCAACTACCGCTGTCGATGATGACACGTACACGGCGGTCATTGACGACGAAGAAGGTCTGAAATATATTGTTTCGTTGTGACTGGTCGTCCTGGTCCATGTGAGTGATCAAGTCACGTTGTACAATAAGTGCTGCCATGTTAGAGAAAAGACAAAGCAACAAAGAATCATCCTTATGGAAAACAGCTAGGTGGGGTGGTGGGTGTGTGGTGGAAGCAATCCGTCAAGCGCCTTACCCACGCTTGCAAGTGTTCTTACCACGCCGCAGTGAGGTCACCGGCCTACAGGTGATGAACCAAGTGGAGGGTGGTGGCAATTGCAAGGAATGAACCTGTCCTGACCAAGAGAAAGGTGTAGCTTGGAAGGCAAGTGAGTAGCAAGGATTAGCGATAATAATAACAGTTAAACCAAGTTCAATAAGTATTCCCTAGTACTCGTCAAAGTTGCTGGCCTTAGTGCTCCCAAGGTGAAAATTCAAGCAATAGAGGGAAACTATGTGCCCAAAACTCAAATGGAAGCAACACAGGCCAAATTCAGCTCTCTGCAGATCGGACAAGAGATCGGACAAGGGATCGGACAAAGCAGAATCTGTTACTGCCGCTGAGAAGCTGTTACTGCCGAATCTGTTACTTCCGCCGATAACTCTGTTACTACCGCTTCTTCTCTTTTTTTGAATTTTTGTTCTCTCTTCTTTTTTTTCACTCTATTTTTTTTGAACAAGGATGACAAGAGATGCAACCACAAAAATTGGCACCTACAACTGAGGTGGGATGTGGCTCACAAAAATTCAAACAAGTTCGCTGACCGGCGAGCAAAAACATTGACCAATTTTTTTCTTTATCTTCCTGATTTTTTTTGGCGATTTTGGTGAGGGCTAACAGGGGAAACGTGTTAGGGTACCCACCCAAATTGGGTCAGGAACACGCTCAAAAAATTTCAGATTTTTCTGCCAAACGAGCGAAAAGTTATGCGTGTTTTACTGAAGGGGGGTCACAAAGAGTCGATGTGGAAAAACGAAATAGGGTTGCGGAAGGGGGGTTTTTCGGTGGGGAATTTTTGAGACACAAGAACAACTACTACTCAAACGACACAAAGGGATTACTAAACTAGCAACAAGACTCGACCAAGAACACAAACTCAACAAGGTTAAAACTGAAATTAAAATCGCAAGGCACAAAGGGGTTCTCGGTGGGATTTTTTTTGGTGCGGTTTTCTGGACTCTAGGTAAAAACAAAAGCAGATCGAGATTACCTAACGGGAAATCTGATCTCTGATACCAACTGATGGGGGATTGGTCCCGATCTTCCGCTAGGTAAAGGATAACTTGGGTTGGTGGAAAATCTCGACGTTGGCGATCCAAGGCTCCGGTCCGGCGGATCAAAACCTTGCAATCGTTACACCACTGTCTCCGTTGGTTATCAACCATGCAGAACGCGATTGACCTCGCCACGAAGGCTAATTCCTGCAAGCGAACCCAAGAACACAAGCAAGATTAGGAAGGATACAAGTCGAATGCTAAATCACAGACAAACGATGATAAGGTGAGGTTTCACAAACGCCAATGCAGCAGCCAATCGGTCCGGTGCAAGAGGCGGGATCTAAACACACAAGTGTAGATGCAAACAAAGCAAAACCTAACCCTAAAGGCGGCTGGATTGAATATATAGGGCGTGGGCAGCCTGTGGAAGGTGAACAGACTTGGGCTGTGGGCTAGAAGACGTACAGACTCGGCCCAGTTCTGTCACGCAGGACTGTTTTAAACACACAGGTCGACTCGAGACTCCAAATGAGACGAAACCAACGGCAAACGATCCGTCTTCTCCTTAGCTTTCCAAAAAGTCCAAGAACGCGCCAATCGGACTTCGTATGAGGAAATTATGCCCATTTTGGTGCATGGTGGTCGATGTAGTCCGAACCAGCGAAATCTTGACTTCAAAACATCCGTGCGACTCCGTCTTCAACTCCAACTCTTCTATTCCATCTCCCATGTTCCTAAGCAACAAAATATCACTAGTATTCAGTAGCATCCCGTCCAAACAAATATTAATATAGTTGCTAAGGTAAGAATTAACCTCATGGTTCAAGCGACGGGCACGGGCGCGTGTGATTGGTCTTAGTAATTGAATTGTAGGTGGAGGCTCCATGTGTGTATCATGTGAAGTGATGTCCTCATCAATTTTCCTATATGGAGGTACTTCCATTTCATGGAAATCCTCGAAACAAACTCTTGTTGCTACATCCACTAATCATTCTGAAATTATAGCTTTATATGAAGCTTCTCGTGAATGTGTATGGCTTCGAAGAATGATTAATCATATCCAATGAACATGCGATGTTGATTCATTAGAATCACCTACAATTATCTTTGAAGATAATGAAGCATGTATCGCCCAAATTCAAACTGGTTACATTAAGAGTAATATAACTAAGCATATTGCCCCTAAATTGTTTTTCCCACATGAATTACAAAAGAATGGGGAAATAACAGTTTTACAAACAAAATCATGTGAAAATCAAGCAGATCTATTCACAAAATCGCTACCAACCTCAACATTCCAAAAATATATTAAAGGAATAGGTATGCGAAGACTCTGTGATTTGCAAAATTCAGGGGGAGTCATCCTGTAAGATATGCTCCATTTATGATCATCAGATCATATAAAGTTATATTATTCTCTTTTATAAAATTACTCTCAAAATTTTCTAATAAAAGTTTTAGAGGTAATCAAATCATATGATATCAATCATATAGTTTAAAGGTTCGATTAAGGGGGAGTGTTGCGGTTGTAATCTCCGCTTGGAAAGGCGCGCCTGTGGGCCCAAGTAGCAGCAGTGCATGCACTAGGAAGCGGTACATGCAGCGGCAGCAACGGCAGCGCGTGCAGGCGGCAGCGCGAGCGGCGGCAGCAGGCGACGCAATGCCTGCCAACCGACGCGGCGGCACCCAGACGACGTGACTTTTACGAAGTGACGCGATTTTTCATCTACTATAAATATATTTGCAAATTTAATTAAAACAATATCAATAAAGATAATCTTTTACAGTGTCCCGTTCTTTTTCTAATAGATTTGACATGCACCAGGTCTGTTTTGGTATATGGCACTCAAAGTAGTGGGCCTATATTTCTATGTATTTATAGTTTATAATATGTACCAGATAAATCGTATCTATAATTTTTATATTTTCTCGGTTCCATAATATGTATAGTTCAGCTGCTATTTATAGTTTATAATCTCATGGGTATAAATAGGTGTGCCGAGTGGTTGAAATCAATATCATCTTCTCATCTCAAACCTTCGGTGCATCGATATAGGATCAGGTTGTATTAATTAAGTTTAACCTCTAATCAGGGGATAGTCTATTTGGTAAACTTTATTAGTTTAATAGAAGCTTTCTCAGTTAAGTCTAATACTTTAATTATATTTATGAGTTTTCTAGTTATCAATATAATGTTCTGATTACAATTGCCATATTCTTCACGATTAGATTAGATTGATTGTGTCAATTATGTTAATCTAGTACTTTTCTGTTAAATGAGACCATGTAATCTTTATTGATCTAGTATATTTATTTAGATTATGACGAGTTATATTTAGCTGATGAGTAGTCTGACTACCATTTTATTGGAGTTTTAGCCAATACATTATCTTTAATCTTATTGTATCACATAGCTCTGAAGGTATAAATTCCATCATGTTTAGTAACCTTTGACTCTGTTTTGGTTAGTTTCGATCTATTAAGATTATTGTCGATATAGGTAGATTTGCTCTTTGTAAGCTGATATGCATGTAGAATGTCATATAAATGGATTAATCGTTTATCATTCCTTCGATCGTAATGCTTATCATGTTATATTTGTCTGATATATGATATATTGAATATAGCTTAGCCGATACGTTATAGTTTCACCGATAGGTTGTATGTGACTTCACGTTCAATACGTAGTAGCCAACGAGGTGTAACCGAACTTAGGATGGATTCGGATTGGATACGTATGAAAACGAATATGAATATATTTATCACATTTTATTTCGAATACGAATATATGTTCGGATATTTTTGGATACGAATACAAAACAAATAATTCAAATATGAATACGTATTTGGATGTTTACTTAACTTGAAATGAATCCGAATTCAAAAGTTCACCGTCTCACAAATTTTACAAAATTATAAAGTGCTGAGTATATCAAATTAGTAGTTAGTACAATAATTCTTGACTATAAATGTTTGTTATTTCAGGTACTTATAGTTCAAATTTTACCTATTTCAATTTAAATTCTATAAACACATTTAATGAATTAAAAATAGTAAAATTACCTATAAAAATAAAAAATATCATAGAATATATGTGTTGGGGGAAATTACTCTATTTCCCAGACTTAAAGAGTAACCCTTCGCGGGCTCAGCAAGGATCCCGAAGGTGGCGAACTGCTGTTCGGAGCATACGTCGCCACGACCGGAGGGTGCCACGGTGTGAAGTCCTAGGGAACCCTCCGAAAGGAAGATGGAGGCCTCGAAGCAGAAGGACATGATTGATTGGATATTCAGCTTATCCATCTACCCTGCAGCACTTTACCGTGTATAACCTTATTTATAATACCGAATAGATTCTACTATGTCGGTTGTAATTTAAGGGTAAATAGGTCTTTTCCTTATGTTTTTTCTCTATAAATACCCCCCATTGTACCTTGTAAAAGGGATCCAGAGCTAATTATTCAAACACACACATTCGGACCACTTGAGCTATTATCCTTTACGGAAGCTCGAGTTAGTCCTGAAGCGCAAACTTCTTGTTTGTTCATTCTTGATTACCGAGAACCTGTTGGTGTAACTTTTGCACCAACAGTTGGCGCCGTCCGTGGGGAACTAAGTTCTAAAATCTTGTTCTCTATTGCTGACTGCACTCCGAAGAGCACTTACGGAGGGAGCCTCGGAGTCCCGAGACTCCGCGCACCCTTCAGTTGAGGGCTTCTTAGTGCAGCCCGAAGGCCTTCTCTCGACCCCTCGAGTCGTTCGAAGTCCTTCATCTCCAAGACATCTCAACGGCTAGCCATGCCTCCGAAGCGTGGTCAAGCTTCGGGTCCTCTTCGAAGGTCCCCTCGGACCAACGGAGCCGGGCCCTCAGCTAATCCGGCGATTCCTGCAGAGACCACTGGGCGTCGAGCGCCCCGAGGCCCTCTACCTCCTCCTACAATGCTTCAGACCGACTACGCAGCAAGCCGGGATCCAGAAGTGCCCTCCGACGAAGACGAAGGCCCTCCCGAAACCGAGGCTACGCAGCTAGCCAGGCTTCAGGAAGAGGTATCCAGATGGAGGCAAGAGGCCGCCGATCGCCTCCGCACTCAAGCTTCCACCGAAACTCCAAGGGGGCCTCAAGACGATGGAGCCCGCAATCCCCCAGAAGTTATACAAGTCCCGGAGGAGGCTGAAAATGCCTCCTTCGATAATGAGTCTCCGTTGCACCCTGATCTACAGAGAGTGCCTTTCGACCCCAAGTTCAAGGCCTCGAAGCTGCACAAATACTCCGGGGGGTCAGACCCCGGAGAATTTGCCCGCTCTTACGCCCTAGCAATAGAAGCAAGCGGAGGGGTGCGAAGCACCATGGCAAAATGCTTCCCCCTCGCTCTCGAAGGTGTGGCGCTCCGCTGGTTCTGGTCCCTAAAGCCAGGATCGATCAGTTCATGGGAGCAGCTCAAAAAGAAATTCGTGAGCAACTTCCAAGGTACCTTCGTGGCCCCAATGTCCACAGGAAGTTTGTTTCAGGTGAAGCAGCGGGTGGGAGAAACCCTCCGGGAGTACTTCACACGCTTCGCCCACACCAAGTCACAGATCAAGGGCCTCTCTACCTCCTCGGTAGTTGATGCTGCCCGCGAAGGGGTGCTGAACCCCGACCTCCTCAGCAAACTCCATCGGAAGCCGGTAACGTCTGTGGCACAGCTCATGGTATACTTCGAACAATATGCCAAGGCAGAGGAAGGATGTCTTCGGCGAGTTGAAGCAACATTGCCCACCCTCCGGGAAGTCAAAAGGGAGCCCGAAGCCACCGTTACACTGCAACCTCCACAGGACAACCGCTCCAACGAGTACAAGCGAGGGAAGAAGCATTTCCGCTCGGAGGTGCTAAACATTGCACCTTCAGCCTCGAAGGCACCTGCCAATTTCCAGCAGGTAACAAGTTTCAAGGCTGGGCCACCAAGGCCTCAAGAAAGGATGCCTGGTAGGCGCCAGAGTTATTTCTGTTGCGTGCATGGCGACAATAGAAGCCATGACACGAAGGATTGCAAGTCGGTGTTAACCCTTCGGGGTGAATACCTTGAGCGAAATACCGGGCGGGGTACTTCAGATCGAGCTCCACTGACGGCACGCTCGGAGCCTGTTCAAACTGTGGCCCGAGCTGGTGCCCTCGAAGCCCCCATACGGCTACCAGTGGCCAGTATTATGCCGCCACCAAAGCAAGAAGACCCGCAAGACCGTGGCAAGAGAGTGGTCCTGCCTATCTCCGGAGGGGGGACCCTCGGAAGTATGTCCAAGAGACAGCGCCGCGAGTACGTCCGCGAGGTCGGGCACATTGGGACCTCAAGTTCCGCCGAAGGGATGCCAGAGTGGTCCCGTGTGCCCATCTCGTTCACAGCCAGCGACGCGGTAGGGGTGAAGTTCCCCCATGCTGACCCATTAGTCATCTCTGCCGATATAGCAGGAGCAGATGTTCGGAGGATCCTGGTAGACGGCGGAAGCTCCGCAGACATACTCTTCGTCCAGGCCTTCGACCAGATGTGCATACCTCGGAAGCATCTACTTCCAGTAGCCCGGCCGCTTCAAGGGTTCTCAGGACCGCCTCTCGATGCCCTCGGCCAAATAGGCCTCGAGGTAGCCTTCGGAGAGGGGCCTCTGGCCCGAGTGGAAGAGGTGATCTTCGATGTGGTGGATGCCCCTTACGCTTACAATGCCATCTTCGGTCGAGGGATGTTGAACCAATTCGGGGCTATAGCACATCACAACTACCTTTGTCTCAAAATGCCCACGCAAGGTGGGGTGCTTACTATTTCAGGAGACCAAGCTGTAGCCAGAAGGACAGAGTATGGCCATGGGCAGCCATTGGACCCCCGACAAGTGCATAATGTGGCGGAAAGCGCTGAGGGAGTACCGGAAGCCTTAAACCCTCCGAAGGGATCTACGCTTAAGCCAAGCCCGGAGGGTGATGTCGAGACAAGAATAATCTCAGAAGACGGCAAAGAGTACCCAGTGAAATTCGGCAAGGGGCTGTCTCCAGAAATAACCGCCTCGTTAGAAGAAGTCGTCAAGAAAAATCTAGACATATTTGCTTGGACCGACGAAGACATCACTGGGGTCGACCGAAGCATCATCGAGCATAGTCTGCTCGTCAATCCGAAGGCCAAGCCGGTGCGCTAGGGGCTCCGAAAGCTATCAGCAGAAAGAGCAAGCTTAGCCAAGGCCGAAGTAGAAAAATTGCTAAAAGCTGGCATTATCAGGGGGTAGCCCATACTGAGTGGTTGGCTAACCCTGTTTTTGTAAGAAAAAAGGACTCGAGCAAGTGGCGCATGTGTATCGACTTCACTTCGTTAAATAAAGCATGCCCGCGAGACCCCTACCCAATGCCCCGAATAGATCAATTGATAGATTCCACAGCCGGCTTCGAATTATTAAGCTTCCTCGACGCCTATTCCGGCTACCATCAAGTATGGCTGAAGCGAGAAGATGAAGCCAAGACAAGCTTTATAACTCCTTCTGGAGTATTCTGCTATGTACGAATGCCTTTTGGTTTGCGGAATGCCGGAGCCACTTTTTCTCGCTTAATAGCTAAGGCTCTAGGTCATCAGATAGGCCGCAATGTCGAGGCCTACATGGACGATATTGTAATAAAAAGTGCTCAAAAGCACCAGCATAGCATAGATCTAGCTGAAACTTTCGAGAGCCTCCGAGCATGTGGAGTGCGCCTCAACCCCGAAAAATGTATATTCGGGGCACAAGCAGGAAAGCTGCTAGGGTACTTAGTTTCGAGCAGAGGGATCGAAGCCAGCCCAACACAAATAAGTGCGCTGCAAAGAATGGCTCCACCCGAGAATTTGAAACAAGTACAGAAGCTAGCAGGAAGGCTGGCAGCGCTCAGTAGGTTCCTGTCCAGGTCGGCAGAGCGAAGCCTCCCAATTTTCAAGGCACTAAAGGGCTCCGAAAGCTTCAGCTGGACGCCGGAGTGCCAGAAGAGCTTCGAAGATATAAAAGCATACCTCGGAACATTATCAACCTTAACTGTTCCCCTTCCAGGAGAAGCATTGCTTTTATACCTTGCAGCAACAGGTTCAGCAGTAAGCGCAGAGCTGGTCCGAGAGGTCGAGCTTAAAGGGAAGCTGGTGCAAAACCCAATTTATTTTGTGTCGGAGGCATTATCCGGAGCCAAGATCAGATACTCCGAGCTCGAAAAATTTGCTTATGCCCTAGTAATGGCCTCGCGAAAGCTAAGGCATTATTTCTTGGCGCATAACCTCATCGTCCCTACATCGTATCCTCTTGGAGATATGCTTCGAAACAAAGATTCCACAGGCAGGGTTGGAAAATGGGCAGTCGAGCTGGCACCCTTCGAAATCTCCTTCACGGCAAGGACGGCTGTTAAATCTCAAATTATAGCAGATTTCGTAGCAGAGTGGACTCCATCTGCGGTATGGACCCCGGAAGAACCCTCCGACGGTTTCTGGACAAAATTCTCTGACGGAGCCTATCAAGCATCAGGTGCCGGGGCAGGGGCAGTCATCCTATCACCATCAGGGCAAAAGGCAATGTATTCCGCAAGACTCAACTTCCGAACCACTAATAACATTGCCGAGTATGAAGGAATCTTGCTAGGTCTCCGAAAGGCTAAAGCACTCGGAGCTACAAGAATAGTGATCAAGACAGATTCCCAAGTCGTCGCGGGGCATATTGACAAAAGCTTCCAAGCAAAAAACCCACATCTCGCATAATACCTTCAAGAAATCCGCAAGGCCGAAGCAGCATTCAAAGGGTTTACAGTTCGAAGCATTCCTCGGGCAGATAATCAACTTGCCAATATTCTTGCAAAAGCTGCAGCAGGAGCGGTGGACCTCCCGGAGGGCGCTTTCTATGAAGAATTAGAGCAGCCGGCAGCTAACCAAATACCCTCATCAGAAGTAATGTGCATCCCAACTACAGATTGGCGAGCTCCGATAATAACCATGTTGCAAAGTAGCAAAGACCCTCCGGAAGGCCCAGAAGCTCGAAGATTGAAAGCAAGAGCTCGAAATTACAAACTTATTGGGGAAGTGCTGTACAAAGCCGGAGTATGCTCACCACTGCTTCGATGCATCTCCCACCCTGAAGGTCAAGACATACTTCGAGGCATCCACGAAGGACTGTGCGGAGGTCATCTAGCCCCTCGAGCACTAGCAGGCAAGACGCTCCGGCAAGGGTTTTATTGGCCAACAATCGTCAGAGACGCTGAAGACCTGGTTCGAACATGCCAAGGCTGCCAATGGATGGGCAGACGGAGCCATCGCCCGCCAGCTCAGCTTCAAGTTATTGCCCCGGTATGGCCAATGGCTAGATGGGGCATGGACCTCATAGGCCCTTTCCCACCAGCGAAAGGCGGGTTCAAATTTGCGGTGGTAGCAATCGAATACTTCTCAAAATGGGTGGAAGCAGAGCCACTAACAGCTATCACCTCGAGGAACGTGCAAAGATTCTTCTGGCAAAATATTATATGCAGGTTCGGAGTCCCCAGAGAATTAATGGTGGATAATGGAACCCAGTTCGAAGCTGATACCTTTCAAACATTTTGTGAAGAACTGGGCATTAAGCTATGTTTCGCAGCAGTGCGACATCCGCAATCCAACGGAGCCGTCGAATGAGCCAACGGGAACATCCTCTCCGGGTTAAATCGCCGAATTGTAGGATTAGCCAAGGGGCTATGGGTCGAAGAACTACCTAAAATCTTATGGTCCATCCGAACCACTCAAACTAGATCAACCGGTTTCACACCATTCAGATTGCTCTTTGGAGATGAAGCCATGACCCCTACGGAGCTCAAAGGGGAGTCGCTTCGCGTAATTCAACACGGAGACGAAGGTGATCGGAGTACTTCAATAGATTTGTCAGAAGAGACAAGGCTTCGAGCTGTCGCCAACCTGACTAAGTACCAAGAGCACACAAAAACGTGGTATGACCCGAAAGTCAGATTAAGTGAGTTAAAACCAGGTCATCTAGTATTGCGAAGTGTAATAGCTCCTGGGAAGCTAGGAAACAAATGGGAAGGACCATATGTTATCTTATGCTCAGGACGCCCCGGATCGTTTAAATTAGCTAATTTAGAAGGGGAAGAGTTGAAACATGCATGGCATGCGGAGCACCTTAAGAGATATTACGCTTAAGGCTTCCTTGTAATCACTTGTAGCACCTTTTTTTTTATAAATAAAGATAAGGGTTGAAACTTGTTTTGCCCTTCGAACATCCCCTCCTCCTGATGGACGCATTAGGAGGTCGGTGATGCTAG
Organism: Zizania palustris; assembly: GCA_019279435.1. Lineage (NCBI taxonomy): Eukaryota > Viridiplantae > Streptophyta > Magnoliopsida > Poales > Poaceae > Zizania > Zizania palustris. Next base: position 63,152,386 of record JAAALK010000285.1, on the reverse strand, counting down.
TAGAGCCAAGCATTTTTCGCGAAGACCCAAGGGGCTGACTGCGAACCATTGGTTCAGTGGCTCCGCCAACCTACGGATTCCAGGCTCCGGCTTGTTAGGATCCGTAGAAGAGTCTAAGGACTTTAAATAAAACAGAATTTCAAGCCTCCGGGTGCGAAGTGTCTGTAAAAGAGCCGAAGGTGGCCAACCTACGGATTCCAGGCTCCGGCTTGTTAGGATCCATAGAAGAGTCTAAGGACTTTAAATAAAACAGAATTTCAAGCCTCCGGGTGCGAAGTGTCTGTAAAAGAGCCGAAGGTTGCCAACCTACGGATTCCAGGCTCCGGCTTGTTAGGATCCATAGAAGAGTCTAAGGACTTTAAATAAAACAGAATTTCAAGCCTCCGGGTGCGAAGTGTCTGTAAAAGAGCCGAAGGTGGCCAACCTACGGATTCCAGGCTCCGACTTGTTAGGATCCGTAGAAGAGTCTAAGGACTTTAAATAAAACAGAATTTCAAGCCTCCGGGTGCGAAGTATCTGTAAAAGAGCCGAAGGTGGCCACCCTACAGATTCCAGGCTACGGCTTGTTAGGATACGTGAAAAAATCTAAAAACTTTGATGATGAGATATGCAAATTCGAAGCATGCAGGTGTTCGGACAATCATTGTGCCTAGCGAACCCTTTTGTATGATAAAGGCTCCGCCACCCACAAGGGGGGTAGGAGGGTAGGAGTCACACGGCATACTGTCGAAGCATTCCACATTAAAATATTATACTCATACATCAAGAAAAATTGTTATCTAAACCCAAATAAAAACGGAGACCCTTTCGACCCCTAGAGCTACCCCTGCGGCTACTTTGCACTTCGGAGCTTGAAGTCGTCCTTTTAGGCCGGGTACTTTTCTTTTTTCTCGAGGCTCGCAGTTTCTTCTGCTCCTCCTGAAGTTCAGCCCATGTCAAGAGCCTTTCGGAGTCTGCCTCTGCAGGGTTTTCGGCTTGGTACTCCGAGTCGGACCAGTCAATAGGTTCGGAAGATGAAGACCCCTCCGCCTTCTCTTCCTCTTTAATATAAGATAAAACTTCCCTTCGTACTTCAAGGGTAACCTCCCCCCGTCTCCGCGAGGAACAGAGAAGCGGGAACGGTGGTAAGGTCTCAAACTCTCAAGGACTGCCCACTCCTTTCGAAGCTCGACGGTAGTTTCCAGAAGTTCGAAGTCAGGGCTCGAAGGGCATGACAAAACCTAAAAAAAAGAGCAGAACACCCAAGACGAGTACTGTTTATAACTTTTTCATTAATAAAACAAGGTTTACAAGGCCACAGGTACACAGCGATCCTAAGCGGCTAGACCTGCGGGTCGGCTGGCGGAGCAGGAACCGGAGGGGCTGGCGAAGCAGGGAGTGGTGGCTTCGTCTGAGCTTGCTTCTGCCGGCGAGCCTCGTCGATCCAGGCCTTAGCAGCGACCTTATGGTCCATCTTCCAGGCTGACTGGAAGGCTTCCCAAGCCAAAGCCACCTCCGAAGATGACCGCAGCAAGTCATCATCGGCGAAGCCTCCGGGGGACGAGCTTCCAACCGAGCCAAGAGGGATCCGAAGAGATTCAAGGTGACGAAGAACCGCTATGCCAGCACACTGTCCGGAGATCTCCCCGTACCGAATACCGGAGTTCTTCATCAGCAGTACTGGAATTTTTCCTCTCTGCCGCTTCCAGGTTCGCAACAGTCGCGTCCACCGCGGCCACCCGGAGCATCAAAGAACTTTTGTGGGCCATTGCCTGGCTAAGAGCCCCTTGAAGCTCCACCAACTGTGCGCTCGAGGTAGCTGCATCCTGACGGAGCTTTTCGACCTCCGCGCGGAGGACAACGTGTTCGGCCTCAGCTTCCTGGGCTGATGAACGGAGGGCTTCGAGGGCTTCATCAGATGCTGCCCTAGCCTTCCGTTCCTCCAAAACTTCTTCCTCCAGCCTGAGGGACCTCCCGGTGGAGTCATTAAGGGCCGTCTGGAGGGTAGTGACCTTCCGGTTGAGTCGATTAATTTCAACCTCGTTGGAAGTCGCTGCCGCTCTAGCAAGGGAAAATTGCTGCAAGAAGAACTAGGTAAGCACTAAAGAAGTTATGACCATTAATATATAGCAACTGTGGTATCTTTTTCATACCTGAAGGGCAGCCCTTTGGAGGGCCGTGTTGAGGGTCGAAGCCCTAGTCTCGCTCAAGACGGAGATCAACTCCGAGTTAGCAATGTCTTGGCTTCTCTCAGCCAGGGGCTCCATGAGTCTTCGAAGGCCGCTCCGGTGCTCCACAAAAGGAGCCAGTAGAGGAAGCCAAGACAAAGCTCAGGCGTCGTCCGCTATGGCCTCGTCCTCCGAATTGCCGATGGAGGGTGCGGTTTGGCCAGGACGAAGGCCAAGGCTAGAAATGCTCTTACCCCTGCCGGCATGAAGGGGGGAGAAGCAAGAGCACTCCGACCCCCGGCCACCACCTCTCTGGCCGGAACAACATTGTCGGAGGCGACTTCGGTGGTCGAGGTGGCCGCGGCCGGAGCCAACTCCGTCCCGGGAAGCACGTCGTCTGCCCCGAAGGACGCGTTCTCTGCCACCAGGCTCGGAGCCCCCAGAGGAGCAGAAGGGTCCGCTCGGATAACCGTCTCCGAAGAAGCGGGGACTTCGGGCTGCCACCAAAGCTTCGGTACCCGAAGAGGTACCTACTTCAATAGCAAGATTAATAAGCGTGTTTTCCAGATAGCAGGCGAGTATTGACAAAAGGGAGGAGCTTCGGAAAAATACCTCTGAGAGTTTCTTGAGGAAGGATCGCTGGATCCTCCAAGACTTCGTACATCTGGAGGATGTTGGCGAAGTCATCCCCCGAGGTCCTGCCCTCGGTATCCTCCGTCGGAGTCACGGTCTCCGCAGGGACCGCTTCGAGTGTGGGCAAGTCGGGAGTAGAGTCCGACTCCACCGGCACGGCGACGGGTGCGGGAGGAGTCGTTGGAGTTACGCTAACCCCCTCCCTGACGGAGGTGTTTGGGGGGACCTCCCCCATATCTTCGTCAACCAGGAGGTAGGCCTCGAAGGCCGCCGCCGTCGCGCCTTCGGAGTCTTCTACCTCTTCGGGAGTTGGGCTCCGCTCGTCCGGCGACGAAGAAGATGAAGCAGGCGTCAAGTGAGGAGGTTGCTTCGCTGCCTTCTTCTGAAGCGGCTGCTTACCGGCTTTCTTGGAGGGCTCGGCCGCTGCTTTCCTCTTGCGGCCAGCCGCTCCGGTTGGGGCGAAGTCGGGAAGCTGCGGGGGCTCCATGCCGAGGGCTCTCCACACCCTGTTGGATCGCTCCCAACTCCCCACCAACTCCAGCCTTCTCTGCCTCTCGGCCACCGAAGGGGCTCCGAGAATTCATTCGGTGGCCCGAACTATGTCATCCGGAGCTAATGCCAGAGGCGCTGCTGAAAGAAAGAGGTATAAAGTATGAGTATAATTAATTTGTTCATATAATATGATGCAACAGGAAGAAAGTGTACCTAAGTTTCGGAGGTCCCCCTCCGAGGCTTGTGGGATTACGATCGGCCAGTTGGCTCTGAGGGGAGGGATTCGAAGCCCGACGAACTCCTCGGCCAGGTCGCGCATGCTCATGCGGCGGGCCACTGAAGCAAGCAACCCTAGCCTCGTCGTGAGGAAGCTAGGGTTCGGGGAGATGTCTGCCTCCTTCCGGAACCAGATCTCTTGGAGAGGACCCGAGAGAGGGGAGTCCTCTCCTACTTCGGCGTAGACCACCGAAGTATCCAGTTCGTGTACCACCGGTCGTTTATGGCTTTGGCAGGGAAATGGAGAGCATGCTCCCTCTGCAGCTGGAAGTTGACGCTGCCGAAGGCTATCGTCACCTTGGAGTCCCCTGGCCCATCTTGAGGCTTCGGTTGGCAGATGGCCTCGTGGGTCTCCGCGAAGATTTCGGAGCGACCTTCGCATCCCTCCGCCCGAAGCGCCCATTCGAAGACAGCCAGACGGACGATCGCATTGGGAGACAGCTGAGGCAGGGTTATGTGGAACAAGTCCAACACCTCTGCCAGGAAATCCACAGCTGGCAGTCCCAGACCTGCCTCGAAAAATGCTTCGAAGACCACCACCTCTCCGCTTCGTGGTCGTGGAGTTGATTCTGTCCCAGGAACTCGGGTCCTCATTGCAGCTCCTAGCTTCCCCTCCACTGCTTCCTCTATGGATTCAGCGGTGCTCAAGGATTGGCCGATGATGAAGCTTTGCGCAATCTTCTTCTTGGAAGGCGGGCGGAGCGCCCGAGGATTCCTGGGCCAAGCACCGCTCGGACCTCCCGCCATTACCGCTGCTGCTGAAGCAGCCCACGCCTGTCTCTGCGCCAAGGTATTGGCCGCTGCGGGAGTGGTGTGGCTAGTTCTCGCCATCGCTCTCAAACGTTCGAGGAGTTTGGAAGATTGGGGGAAAAGTGAATTGCAGGTGGTGAATGCAGTAAAAACTCTCGGTTAATCTTCGTTTTCCCCTTTTTATAACCATGCGACCAGTACTACTCTTCGGTTGGTTTCACATTGCAGGTCCTGCCTCCGTCACCGACAAGTGGGTCCGGTCACTGAAACGGCGTATAAACCGCTGAAGGAATCGACCGTTACCTTTTTTACAGAGGGTAACGGCTATTTGCGCCGTAACGGTCACATTGACGGAACCCCACGACGTTTGCCCTCTAGAACCATCTCCACGACGAGGGTACTCTGTAACCGTCTCCACGACGAGGATACTCCGTAACCGTCGTCACGACGCTCACACTCTGAAACCGTTCCGTTCCCAGGGAGTTCTCTTACTGTATCGAAAACTTGAAGACAAAGGTTCGAAAGTATTGGGTCCAGAATCCTGGGCTAAGTCACAGCATCTTCGAATCCTCTTTAAGCCTCAGAAATTAGAAATGTTCTTTTCGTATACTGCCTTCTTTATAAAACAGGTTAACTACAGAAAGGCGTATTCGAGGGGCTACTGTTGGGGGAAATTACTCTATTTCCCAGACTTAAAGAGTAACCCTTCGCGGGCTCAGCAAGGATCCCGAAGGTGGCGAACTGCTGTTCGAAGCATACGTCGCCACGACCGGAGGGTGCCACGGTGCGAAGTCCTAGGGAACCCTCCGAAAGGAAGATGGAGGCCTCGAAGCAGAAGGACATGATTGATTGGATATTCAGCTTATCCATCTACCCTGCAGCACTTTACCGTGTATAACCTTGTTTATAATACCGAATAGATTCTACTATGTCGGTTGTAATTTAAGGGTAAATAGGTCTTTTCCTTATGTTTTTTCCCTATAGATACCCCCCATTGTACCTTGTAAAAGGGATCCAGAGCTAATTATTCAAACACACACATTCGGACCACTTGAGCTATTATCCTTTACGGAGGCTCGAGTTAGTCCTGAAGCGCAAACTTCTTGTTTGTTCGTTCTTGATTACCGAGAACCTGTTGGTGTAACTTTTGCACCAACAATATGTATTATATTATAACACCATGAAAAATATCATATTTTTTAGACTTTATTTGGTTTTTTAAGAATGAAAAAATTATTCAGCTCCATATTGTTCATCAAGTGTCGTAACCTAGATTTTTTCAAAAATTTATTTAAATTTAGTAAATAGGAACTAAATGGATTAAAAAATATGAATATGATTTTTCTATAAATTTTGGTGTTTTTCAATTTAAATCCTAGAAACACAATTAATGAATTAAAAATAGCAAAGTAGCTAGAAAAATACTAAATTTTAAATAAAATAAGAAATGTTTGTATTATTATTTAAAAAAAATAAAATTCAAACAAAGATTTAACAAAATATTAGCTTTCAACACTAACACATTCCTTCTCTATAACATCAATTCTTTTTAAGAGAATCACGAGATTCTTAATATTATGTGTGATAACTTTATTGAAACATTTTCAATTTTTTATCATATTATCTAAGTGTAATATTATAACACCATGAAAACTCTCATATTTTTTAGATTTTGTTTGATTTTTTTAGAATTAAAAAAACCATTAGCTCCACATTACCGATGGAGTGTCATAACATAGATTTTCTAAAATTTTCTTTAAATTTAGTGCATAAGAACTAAAAATGGATACAAAATATTGAATTGTTTTTTTCTATAAATTTTAGTACATTATTTTAGGTACTTGCAGTTCAAATTTGACATATTTCAATTTAAATCCTAGAAACACGATTAATGAGTTAAAATAGAAAATATATATAGAAAAATACAAAGTTTTTACATAATATAAGTTATATTATATATGGAGTGTAGAATCATTTTCAAGCTCAAACAAAATTGCAAATATGATACTGCCTTATATTGTTAGAAAACCCTCACTAACTTAAGTATTTTATAATTATATAAAAAATAAATAAACCATAAATATTATATTTACTAACTTAAGTATTCTATAATTATATAAATAATAAATAAACTATTAATATGGATATACCATAACATATTAAATCTAAATTCAATCTATGTGAAATCCTAAAACGTATACGGATGTATCCATTTTCATATCTGTTGGCGTAAAAGATTACGCTAACAGGTTTCTGTAAATTAGAAACTAACAAACGAAGTGTTTGCGAAGTGAACTGTTCTAAGCCTCCGAAAGGATAACAACTTAGAATAGTTCGAAAGTGTGTATTGAATAACTTGTATTCGGTCCTTATTACAGGGTTAAACGGGGGGTATTTATAGGCCCAAATATTAAGGAAAAGACCTATTTACCCCTCTATTACAACCGACATAGTGGAAACTATTCGGTACCCTTAATAGGGCTAAAATGGTAAAAGACTAATCTAATAAGAAAGAAGATAAGTCTTCCATCTTAGCTGGCAAAAAAGATCTCAAAGAGCCTTAGTTCGAAGATGTACTCCGAACCAAGGTCCACCTTCATACTTCGAACTTGACTCAGGGCATCTTCGAAGATGGACGTCTGGAAACCTTCGAATCCATTATCTGCCTTTGTGCTGTTACCGCAATAACCCTGAGGATGGAATATTTTCCCCCAACAGTAGCCCCTCGAATACGCTTCTCCGTTAAAACTGTAATGTTAGGAGAGCAGTATACGGAAGAAAAAATAACCAGGCGTAGGGGTTATTAGATTTTAATTTATCTCCGAAATGTACGAAGATATAAAACTCCGAATCAATTTTAAGACAATTACTTTCGAACTATCTTAGAACTGACTCAGGAAGCTCAAAAGCCTTTTAGACTTAGAAGAAATAGCCGTTAACTTCCTTCAAAGCAACCTAGTAGCTTCAATGGCGAAAACCAAGAGTACTGGAGCCCCTTCGGCTTTGGCTCGACAGTAGGCGGCTGCAGCAGCAGCGGCTGCGACATTGGCGATGGCACCTCCAACACCTGCAACGACATCCATGGCGGCAGGAGGGGGAAATCCCCAAAATGTTGGTGATCAAGGTCTCTGCTCGCCATCAACGAAATACTTGGATCAATCCTTCCAACTAGGACCTTCTACCTGCAAAAGAGAATCACTGGCGATCGCAGTAGAAGGGAAGATTAGTACGGGAGTCATGATCCGTAAACCTGGAAAGGAACTAATCCCGTCACCAAGACCCGGAGAAGTGGTCGTCTTCGAAGCCTTCTTCGAAGCTGGCTTAGGCCTTTCGGCAGTGGACTTCTTGGCCGAGGTACTTGATTTGTTTCACGTCACTCTCCCTCAACTTTCTCCGAATGCAGTAGCTCATTTAGCTATCTTCGAATGGGCATTGAGAGCCAAAGGTTGTGAGGGAAGGGCAGAGATCTTCGCGGCGCTGCATAGAGCTTCGTGTCAGCCAAAAACCTTCGTAGGCCCCGGAGGTGAAAAAGTAGTAGTAGCCTTCGGAAGTATTAACTTCAGGCTTCGGGATGAATACGCCCTTCAGTTTCCTTCTAAGGCTATCAATGCTAGATGGTATACCGACTGGGTCATGAGATGGTTTTATGCCGAAGTTTGGGCGAGCAACCCTCTAGCCGGACCTCTGAAAGACATCCAATTCCGGAAGGAAGCCCTAGTGCATCCAGACCAAGGTCAGCTCGAAGCTCGCCTCAGCCTACTCCAGAAGATCAGTCGAAGGTTAAGTATGCGAGACTTAGCCGAAGAATTCCTCGGGCTCCAAATTCCTCCATTGATGGCCAACTGGCCTATCATCTTCGAAGAGGATTCGGAAGGCGGTCTCCGAAAGATTACTTCGACTTCGAGCCCTGCAGGTAACTTCGAAAACAATATATATTATACATATTTATTCGAAGAAGTAACTAACTTAATTCATTTTTTAGCTTCTTCAGCCCCTATTACTTCGGAGCAAATCATACGGGCTTCGGAGAAGATTTTGGGCGCTCCAACTCCGACCGAAAAAGAATGGAGAATCAAGTTGGTCGGGAGTTGGGAAAGATTTAACAGAGTGTGGGGAATGCTGGAAATCACTCCGCCCCCTTTGATGGATTGGGTACCTTCGGAGAAAGGACCCAAAAAGAGGAAAGCCGAAGCTAGGACTTCGAGCTCCGCCAAGACTCCGGTCAAGAAGGTGGCTTGGAAACCAAAGAATCCAGCACCTTCGAGCCCAAGGGCTTCAGTCTCTGACTCCCAAGAGGACGAAGGGAGGTTACTTGTGCGTCTGATAGACGAAGATGCATCTCAAAGGACTGCACAAGCCGAAATATCTGCGAACATGCCGGAGTCTCGAGATAACCTTGAGCAACCAAGGACTTCGGCAATTCAAGAGGATTTACCTTTGGACGAAGTTCCTGTGGATGAAAGTGGAGTCGAAGTCACTATGGCTTCGATCCCTGAAGAAGCAACAAGGACTGTCCAGGAAAATGTTCCTGCAGTCGAAGATTTGACGGCTGATTCAGACGAAGATCTCACCTTCGATCCGCCAAATAGTCCAATGATTACTCCTCGCCAGAATGTCGAAGGTAAACTTCAAATAATTCTTTTATGTTTATTTTGCGTATTTATACGATGTATAATACTTTTGTTTTTACAGAGTCCACTTCTGTGGAAGAGGTCCGCCGGGAAAATATAATTGCTGGACCTTCGACGACTTCGGAGCCAATCCCAAAAGCCACTCAAGCGGGGCCCGGAAGAGGCAAAAGAAACATAGAGTCCCTCCCTACTGCGAGTTCCGGATCAACTCCGTCTAATTCAACAGACGAGAGTCAATCTACCGAGGGGGGTCAGTCTCCGAGGGCTCCGAAGACTACAGGCCAACGCTCCGGCTCTTCGTTAAACAAAGATGACCAACAAGCAATAAGTATGCTCCCCCTTCTAGCTCCTTTCTTAGAGCAAAGAACTGGTCTTCGGACTTTGCTCGAGCCTTTGGATCGAGCTAGTCGTGACATTGGGGAGACGAACTTGGTGGCCATTCTGAGTGAGGCGAAGAGTTCAGAGCTTAACGCTGCTATGGAGTGCGCAGCCTACCAGGTACGAAGCATCTATGAAATAACATTAAGTTTACATACAAATAATTTCTTACCTTGATATTTTCTTTTCGCAGCAAACAGTCTTGGCCCGAGCTGCGAATATATCGAATGAACGAGAAATCACTCGCCTTCTAGAGGAAAACGAAACTCTTCAACGGAATCTCACTATCTCCGAAGGCCGAGTGGTTCAGATGGATAGTATAGTGTCAACGGAGCGCAGGGCCAGACAAGGTTTGGAGGCTGTGAATAAGGAGCTCGAAGCAGAAAGAATTGTGCTTCGAGCAGAAATTGAAAGAATGCGGGCGGAGCACGCTACTGCGGGGACCAAGCTTGTCAGACTCCAAGAGGAAGCTAGCCAGCCTTTGAACCAAAAGAATTCCTTGACTACCGACACTGCTAGACTTTCTGGAGTTCTGGGAGAGGTAACTTCGATGAAGGACGCACTGATCGAAGATAAACTGAAGTCCGAGAAGGTAGCTGCGGAGGTTATGGATCAACTGCTAGGCATTTTGGAGTACTTCGGTACTAGTGGGACGCTTCCTTCTGATGACAATATTTCTCTTCTGCGCCGGTTGAAAAGGATTCAAGGAGTGGCGAAGCAGATGAAGACAGCAGGCATTCGATACGGAGAACTCTCCGGACAAGTGGCTGTTGTTGGCCTACTTCGTTACTACGAGGATCTGGACCGATCGATAACTCCGGGCGCAGGAGAGGGCCCAATTACCTTCGACGACGAGCGGCTTCTTACTCCTTCCAAAGGTGTGGCTGCTGCCTGGCGAGCCTTCCAAACTTCATGGAGAGCCGAAGGTCGCTCTGCTATCAAGGCCTGGATCGACGAAGGACAACGCCAGAAGCAAGCTCAGATCCAAGCTTCAAGCAGTCAGCCTCCTCCGAACCCGCAGGTTTAGATATATCTTAGGATTTTTGACTATGTAAAGCTTTGTGCTTATGTACATTTATCAATGAAAATTTGTTTATCATATTTTTAGGCTTTGCCTCATACGGAAGATATCGAAGTGTTAGACATTAACGACGAACTTCGCTCATTATGGGCTACCTTCGATCTTCTAAAAGCTTATAAACGCCCTCGATTTTTAGTTTCTCGAGATAGCTCCGGTGTAATTACGCCCGAAGTAAGCAAAGATATACTATCTTATATTAAAGAGGAAGAAAAAGAGGTTAACTTGGACACTTCGTCTTCTGAAGATGTTATATGGTCCGAAGACGAAGATGAAGCTCGAAGTAAAAAACCTGAAGAACTTGGAAGCTGGGAAAGGAGCCCCGAACGGCTTCGAACTTGGGCCAAGCTTCAACAAGAACAGAAGGACTTTAGAGCTTCGAAGGGAGGCAAAAGAGTTAAACGTAAAGTTATTAGAACTCCCGGCACTGGAACTAGTCGTTCCAACCCTAGCTCTAGAGATCGAAGAGGTCTTCGATTCCTTCTTGGTATAGATACCAATTTTTCATGATGTAATCTGTAAACATATTCGTTCGAATAATGAATACCGATTTAAAATTGTCTCCCTATTTACTAGCCCCTCTTTGGGTATAAGCAACTTCGAACTGTCTTCAAAGATGGTTATGCGCAAAGAAAAACTTCGGAGTACAATTTTTTGGGGTTCAGAGCCCCTATGTAATTTAAAGATCTTTTAAAATCTTATAAAATGTCTTCGATTATTTGTAGTCTGAAGTATGGAAACTTTGTACCCTTAGTGTCTTAGAAAATTTGTCACTTTGGACTATGTTAACATACATTCGAAGCTCATCGCTCAAACTCTGTTTTGCTTTGGCCACCTTCGGCTCTTTTTTGCGAACTCTGTCAAACCAATGGTTCGGAGTTGGCAATGGTCTCTTTGGACTCTTTTTATGGATGTCTACCAGCCAATGTCTTGGACCCCGCATATTTTGGCCACCTTCAGCTCTTTTTACGGAAGTCTACCAGCCAATGGCTTGGACTCCGCATATTTTGGCCACCTTCGGCTCTTTTTACGGAAGTCTACCAGCCAATGGCTTGGACTCCGCATGATGTGGTTTTGGGCTCTTTTACGGATGCCTACAAGCCGGTGGCTTGGACTCTGGATTATGTCAGCCCCATGTCGGAAACTTCGAGTCCAAAAATATGATTCAGCTTCATGACACTTCCCTCTCGGTCAACCCCGCGGTTCCAGTGCGTCCACTCGGAAGCTGGAAGTTTATGAGGGGAAGGCACTATCTGGACCATATGCTTTATTAATTCAGAAGATGATTACAACTGATTTACAAGGAGCCCTTATGCGAAGTATCGCTTTAGGTGCTCTACATGCCAAGTATGTGCTAACTCTTCACCTTCTAAATTAGCTAATTTAAAAGAGCTAGGGCGTCCTGAACGAACAATTAAAAATGGACCTTCCCATTTATTTCCTAATTTCCCTGGCGCTATAATGCTTCGCAGAACAAGATGACCCGGCCTAAGCTCATTGATCTTAACCTTCGGGTCATACCAAGTCTTCGTCTGCTGGTGATATTTTGATAAATTAGCCACAGCTCGAAGTCTTGTTTCTTCTGATAAATCTAGCGAAGCTTGTCTTTCTTCTTCAGTCTCCGGTTCGGTGCTGCGAAGTGATCCTCCTTTGAGCTCCGTTGGAGTCATAGCTTCATCTCCGAATAGTAATCTGAATGGAGTAAAACCTGTGGACCTTGTTTGCGTAGTCCGAATGGACCACAAAATCTTAGGAAGCTCTTCGGTCCACAGTCCTTTTGCTAATCCTACTATCCTTCGATTTAGCCCTAACAAAATATTTCCATTGGCTCTTTCTACAGCTCCATTAGACCGAGGATGCCTCACTGCAGCAAAACATAACTGGATACCTAGATCTTCGCAAAACTTCCTGAAAGGTTCTGCATCGAACTGTGTTCCATTATCAACTGTAAGTTGCCTAGGTACTCCGAACCGGCAAATGATGTTTTTCCAAAAGAATTTCTGTACATTGTTCGAAGTGATAGCTGTTAGGGGCTCTGCTTATACCCACTTAGAAAAATATTCGATAGCTACCACTGCAAACTTTAGATTTCCCTTGGCTACTGGAAAGGGACCAATTAAATCCATACCCCATCTGGCCATAGGCCATACCAGAGCAATAACTTGAAGAGCTGTTGGTGGGCGATGACTCCGTCGACCCATCCACTGACATCCTTGACAAGTGTGGACCAAGCTCTCCGCATCAGCTGTTATTGTAGGCCAATAAAGCCCCTCGCGAAGTGTTTTTCCTGCCAAAGCTCAAGGGGCTAAATGGCTACCGCAAAGGCCTTCATGAATTTCCCGAAGAATTTCTTGACCTTCGGCTTGAGATATACATCGGAGTAGAGGGGAACATACTCCAGCCTTGTATAAAATACAGTTGATTATTTGATAATTTCTAGCTCTAAGCTTCAATCTTGAAATCTGTGGCTCTTCGGGCAAATTTGTTCCTCCTTGCAAAAGTTCCATGATTGAATTTTTCCAATATGCACTTGGAATGCAAAGAATCTCTGCAGAGGGAAATTGTGGCACCGAAGGTGTACTGAGCTCCTCATAGAAGGCTTCTTTTGGAACATCCACAGCTCCGGCTGCAGCTTTTGCTAAGATGTTCGCTTGCATATTTTCTGCTCTTGGTATACTTCGAATGGAAATACCCTTGAAATGTGCTTCGATCTTACGGATTTCTTCCAAATATTTTGCAAGCTGTGGATGCCGAACCTGAAAACTTTTATCTACGTGCCCTGCTACTATTTGAGAATCTGTTTTATAACAACTCTTGTAGCCCCTAGAGCACGTGCTTTTCGGAGTCCCAGTAAAATCCCTTCATATTCCGCTATATTATTGGTAGACTTAAAGTTGAGTCTTGTGGAGTACATTGCTCTTTGTCCTGAAGGCGAAATTAGCACTGCTCCAATGCCCGCTCCGGACGCTTGGGAAGCCCCATCAGAATAAACAGTCCAAACTCCATCACTTGACTTCTCCGGAGCCAAAGTTGCAGGTGGAGTCCATTCTGCTACAAAATCTGCTAAGACTTGCGATTTGATTGATGTCCTTGCCAGAAAAGATATGCCGAAGGGTGCTAGCTCAACTGCCCACTTCCCAATTCTTCCACTGGAATCCTTACTTCAGAGCATATCTCCCAAAGGATACGAAGTTGGTACAATTACATTGTGAGCCAAAAAGTAATGTCTTAATTTCCTCGAAGCCATTATCAAAGCATAAACGAACTTTTCGAGTTTGGAGTATCTTGTCTTCGCTCCTGATAATGCTTCAGACACAAAATAAACAGGATTTTGTACCAACTTCCCATTGAAATCCACTTATCTGACAAGGACTGCACTAACAGCAGAACCTGTAGCTGCAAGGTAAAGGAGTAGGGTTTCGTCCGCAGTAGGCACCGTGAGTGTAGCGAGATTACTGAGATACTCTTTAATATCTTCGAAGCTTTTTTGACACTCCGGTGTCCATGCAAAATCTTCGGACCCTTTCAATGCTTTAAATATAGGCAAGCTTCTCTCCGCAGACCTTAATAAAAACCTGCTAAGTGCTGCCAGACGCCCAGTCAGCTTTTGCACTTGCTTTAAATTTTCTGGAGGAGCCATCTTTTGTAGCGCAGTTATTTGAGTAGGGCTAGCTTCAATCCCCCTGCTTGAAACTAAATATCCTAACAACTTTCCAGCCTTAGCTCCGAAGATACATTTTTCGGGGTTAAGGCGAATCCCACATGCCCGAAGGCTACTAAATGTTTCTGCTAAGTCTAGGCTATGTTGGTGCTTTAAAGCACTCTTTATTACAATATCATCCATATAGGCCTCCACATTGCGACCTAATTGATGACCTAGAGCCTTAGCAACTAACCTCGAAAAAGTAGCCCCGACATTTCTTAAGCCAAAGGGCATTCTTACATAACAAAAGACTCCCGAGGGAGTTACGAAGCTTGTCTTGATCTCATCCTCGCGCTTCAACCATATTTGATGATAACCGGAATACGCGTCAAGGAAGCTTAATAACTCCGAACCTGCTGTGGAGTCGACCAATTGATCAATTCGGGGCATGGGGTAGGGGTCACGTGGGCATGCTTTATTCAAGGATGTGAAATCAATGCACATGCGCCACTTCCCAGAAGATTTCTTTTTGACGAAGACTGGGTTGGCTAACCATTCTGTGTGAGCTACTTATCTAATAATCGCCGCCTTCAACAATTTTTCAACTTCGTCCTTCGCCAGAACAACTCTTTCTGCAGACATTTTTCGGAGTCCTTGCCGAACAAGTCGGGCCTTCGGGTTTACAAGCAAACTATGTTCAATGATATCCCAATCGACTCCGGTGATGTCTTCGTCAAACCAAGCGAAGACATCTAAATTCTCCTCCACCACCTTTTCCAAAGAGGTTGCAACTTCTGGAGGTAAATCTTTACCAAATTGAAATGTATATTCTTTACCATCTTTAACAATAACCTTCGCTGCAATCTCTCCTTCAGGACTTGGTCTTGGGAAGGATTTCTTCGAAGCTTCGGAAGGAGCTGAAAAATTTTCTTGATTATCTTGCACATTGTTTACTTGTCTTGGATCAAGAGAGGGGCCATGACCGTATTCCGCTCTTCGGGCAACAGCTTGATCTCCGACGACGGTAAGAACTCCTACTTGCGTGGGCATCTTCATACACAAATAATTGTGATGCGCCACAGCTCCGAACCGGTTTAGCATGCCTCTTCCGAAGATGACGTTGTAGGCATATGGGGCATTTACAACATCGAAGATTACTTCCTCAGTTCGGGTCAACAAACCTTCTCCGAAGGTGACTTCCAGGCCTATTTGGCCGAGTGCATCAAGCGGAGGTCCTGCGAAGCCTTGCAAAGGATGAGCCGCTGGAAGGAGGTGCTTTCTGGAGATGCACAGTTGATCGAAGGCTTGAACAAACATAATGTCTGCCGAACTGCCTCCGTCAATCAACACTCTTCGAACTTCGGTGCCCGCAATATCAGCAGTAATAACAAGTGGGTCTGCATGTGGAAATTTAATGCCAGCTGCATCCTCCGCAGAAAAATATATTGGTACATGAGACCATTCCGACATAGCAGCTGCAGATGACGAAGTCCCAATGTGGCCCACTTCCCTAACATAATCTCTTCTCTGCCTTTTTGACATGCTTCCGAGGGTACCTCCTCCGGAGATGGGGAGGACTACTCTTTTCCCTCGGTCTTTCCCTTCCTCTTGCTTCGGAGGTGGCATAATATTGGCCACTGGAGGGCGTCTTGCGGCCTCGAAGTTTTCTATCCAGCGCCACAGCCTGGACCGGCTCCGGGCGCGCTTGAGTTGGAACTCGGTCGGTAGTACCTCGACCCGAAGTTCTTTCTAGATATTCTCCTCTTAGAGTGAGTATAGCCTTGCAAGTATCAGTTGCATGGCTTCGATTTTCACCATGAATGCAGCAGAAAAGGGTCTGGCCTTTGCCAACCGTTTTCCCTGGCGGCCTCCAGCCGCTGACCTTGTTCCCCGAAGGTTGTGGAGCTCTCTGTGTGAACTTTTGCGGGGGTGAAATATTCAAGACTTCAGAACGAGGATGCTTTTGTCTCCTTCTCCGATCATGTTGAACTTCGAAGACTGGTTCTTGCGGCTGCGCCGAAGTTTTTACTTCTACTTTTACTTCCTGCAATATGGATGGAGTAGCTGCAGTTCTTCGAAGCCAACCTTCTTCCGACCTTGCATACTCTTCAAAGTATGACATCAACTGGGAAACAGAGGATATGCTTTTCCGATGAAGCTTATCCAAGAGGCCTTGATGAGTGACACCTTCCCGAGCCGCATCAACTACCGAAGATGTAGACAACCCTCGGATCTACGACTTCGTATGAGCGAAGCGCTTAAAATATTGCCTCAAGGTCTCTCCAGGGAGCTGCTTCACCTGAAAGAGACTTCCCGTTGACATTGGAGGCACGAAGGTACCTTGAAAATTGCTTACGAACTTCTTCTTCAGCTGCCTCCATGAATTGATTGATCCTGGCTTCAAAGACCAGAACCACCTTAATGCTACTCCTTGAAGAGCTAAGGGGAAGCACTTTGCCATGGTATCTCGAACTCCTCCACTAGCTTCAATTGCTAGGGCATAAGAACGGACAAATTCTCCAGGATCTTCATCTCCGGCATACTTACAGAGCTTTGAAGTCTTAAACTTTGGGTCGAATCGAACTTTTTGCAGCTCAGGGTGCAGTGGAGATTCAGTATCGAAAGAGGCGTTCTCCGAGGCTTCGGGATAGATGGGTTCGTCGTCTTCAGGCACTTCTGGAATAACCGGGATGGCTTGAGAACGAAGCCTATTCGCAGCTTCTTGCCGCCACCTCGCTACTTCAGCTTGGAGACTGGCCATTTGAGCGGCCGTATCACCAAGATTGTCTTCATCTCCTCCGAAAGGATCTTCCGGGTCTTGAGAATTGAGAGGATCAGTTCGAAGTGGGATTGAAGGTGGAAGAGGTACTCTGGGTGGTCGGAGTATGGAAACTCCTTCCGGAGTTTGAGGTGGAGGAAACGTCGAAGGTCCTCCGACCTCAACCGTGTCGGACGGTGCCTCTCTGGAGATCCGAGAAGACCTCCGAACAGGATTACGAGTTGTGCTTCTCTTAGGAGGCATGATGTAAGAAGCTGGTAGAGAACGAAGTTTCTTGGACTAAGTTCCCCACGGACAGCGCCAACTGTTGGCGTAAAAGATTACGCTAACAGGTTTCTGTAAATTAGAAACTAACAAACGAAGTGTTTGCGAAGTGAACTGTTCTAAGCCTCCAAAAGGATAACAACTTAGAATAGTTCGAAAGTGTGTATTGAATAACTTGTATCGGTCCTTATTACAGGGTTAAACGGGGGGTATTTATAGGCCCAAATATTAAGGAAAAGACCTATTTACCCCTCTATTACAACCGACATAGTGGAAACTATTCGGTACCCTTAATAGGGCTAAAATGGTAAAAGACTAATCTAATAAGAAAGAAGATAAGTCTTCCATCTTAGCTGACAAAAAAGATCTCAAAGAGCCTTAGTTCGAAGATATACTCCGAACCAAGGTCCACCTTCATACTTCGAACTTGACTCAGGGCATCTTCGAAGATGGACGTCAGGAAACCTTCGAATCCATTATCTGCCTTTGTGCTGTTACCGCAATAACCCTGAGGATATAATATTTTTCCCCAACAATATCCACGTTCAGCAGAATTCGAATATCATTTCCATATCCACATTTATAAAACGAATTAGGATGTTTTCGAATGTCATCCATTTTTAATTCGGATATGAATACAAATATCCATATTTACAGTTATTCGAATACAAATATACATAATTCAGATATTTTGACATCCATATCCCCGGAACCCATGCTAATAGGCTGTCGACCGATAGTCTTAGAAGAATTAATGTTCTATCTCTTATTAATTGCATGATTAAATTGACTGGTACTCTTCACGATCTTCGAGCTTAAGGATTTGTAATGGAGGCGAAGTAAAATTTCTAGACCTTGAGTGTGATGGAGCAAAAGTCTCCTTGTGATTTTTGGCGTCAACACAAGTACCACGTCACGTATTGCTCAATTTTACACCAATATTTGATGAATTGCTGGGCACATAGCAGGACATGGTCTTGCACTCTTGCCCTCCCTCTTGAACGTGGGGCTTTCCACGGATCGCGCCCCGGCCTGCCGATCCCTAGTTACGTGTCGTGCGCCCCTCGGCTGCCATGGTACGAATATATCCCGGATTCATGCACCAATGTACCAATGAGCACGTACAAAAGAGACCCGATCCCAGCTTTGGATTGATTCCCACACGAACCATCTGGAATTTGGAATGTGGAATGTGTCGGCACAAAAGTTATTACTCTACTAGTATTTCGTAGCTAGTGAGATTCCAGTCATTGGGCTGGCCGTGTTATCCTAAGTCCAGGAAGATTCTGCCCCTTGTGCAGTCTCCGGGAGAGAAAGGAGTGAAAAATATATTAATCTAACTATTTCAATTGATTATTTTAAAATTTTAAAAGTTTTAAAAATTTCATAGCAATAGGAGCTAGAGGTGGGGCTAAAATTCTAGCTGTTCCCAACCCTATCTTTAGTCTCGTAATGCAGCTATTATTAACTAGTTATTAAAAATTTTCAAAAAAAATCACATAATTTTATAATAATAAGAAGATAGAGACCTGAATTAAGCCCCAACCATATTATCCGTCCCTCCTCTAGTACTCAGGGCG
This sequence comes from Zizania palustris, assembly GCA_019279435.1. Lineage (NCBI taxonomy): Eukaryota > Viridiplantae > Streptophyta > Magnoliopsida > Poales > Poaceae > Zizania > Zizania palustris. Next base: position 63,133,735 of record JAAALK010000285.1, on the reverse strand, counting down.
GACCCAAGCGCCAAATTTCAACAATCTCTAACCTATTCTCCGATTTTTTTAAAAGAAAATGTATATGTCATCTTTCATTCTCACAATCGGCGAGAGAAAGAACTTAGCGTAGATGGCGGCGGGAGGAAGAAAGAACAAGCTTCTGCCTGCGTAACGCAGTATTGGATCGTTTCTATGCGGTTGGGCCTGATGTTTCAATCTTTTAGCTGGCCCATTTGGCCCATTTTAGTATTTCAGCTAGGGCTTTCGCAATCAACACGACCACCAACCAGCACAGGCGCACACTCCGTAGTCTGCGCAGTAGACTAGCAAGGCGCCTATGGGCAACAGCCAAAGCGCCAGTCGCGCTACGCGTAGTGTTGCGGCGGCCGGCTAGCACAAGTGGTGGGCACAGACACGCAGCACGACGGTGCGCAGTACATCTGTACAGACGTGAGTAATTTTTTCTTAAAATTTATACGTGAGTTAGTGAGTATGTTTAGCTTAATTTGTTCATATATTAGCAATGGAGAAGAAAATAATATTTCTTAATTAGTTTACAAGCCATTCAAGTGATACCCCTCTAACTGATGAGAGCACAAATAGACTAAAGAGGCAACGAGCAAAATTTGATTATGGTACTATATTATGTTAAAAATTGACCTATGAAATGACTCAATTATTTAATTCCAAAGCATATGTACACGATTAATACCATATTACCTATTTAATGGGATGGTGTTGTTGCGTGGGAACGACAAGCCTACAGGGTTACCCGTAGTGTGATTTGTGTATGTAGAAGGTAGGAGTCGTGGCTATGGATTCGATGGTTACCCCAGTTGAGAGGGGAAGAAAAGAGGTCAAAACAATAAGGAAACAAACACGAGAGAGTTTTAGACAGGTTTGGGCCTTCCAGAGGATAATAACACTACTCCTGTGTGTGTATAGATGGGTGGGGGTGTTGCGCTCTGGTGTCAAGTCTGCTAGAGTGCAAGTATCGAGTATGCACGTGTCTAGGTGTGTGCTAGGATGTGATCCCGCCCTTTCTTAGAGCCTCCCCTAATCCTTTTATATGAGAAGGACCAGGGAGTTACAAGAATTAATCGTAAGATTGATAGCATGCGGAAACAGTCGCATAACTACCAGCATAAGTGCCTTTAATTGGCGCTCTTTGCAGTGTCCAACATTGATAGCATGCGGAAATAGCCTTGCAAGCCCGACCAGGAAACTGGGCCAAAGCTCTTCACGACTTCACAGTGTCTAGACTTTTCCCCTGTCATGGAGGAAAACAAAGGTACTCCTCTGCCTTGGTCATTTTTCATGCCTTTGTTTTAACTTGTCTTGAATTCTTTTTCTCCTTTAGGCGCTGCCGAAGCTAAGGAGATGGACCCCAACACCGTAGGAGCGGATGGGCCCACTAACAACAGTAAAGGCAGTGACATTAGTAGCAGTGAAGAGTCACGCGAAGACTCTTCGGATGAAAGGTGAAGATAGAGGGGCTGTTGGTGATGAAGGGTCTCAGTCCGACTCATTCAGATAATGTGGTGGAGGTCGTGGAGCAAAGCCCTGCTTTAGAGGTGTCCACGAGCCAAATGCCTTTGTTGAGGCCTTTCATCTCGCCGGGGTTGCCCTCCGGTGAAATGGTGTTTCGGTACCTCTAGAGCGGCGAAGGCCTCACAAGAAGTGACTTGGTAGTGGACCTGAGCCACCACCGCCATAGGGACCTTAGCGTGGTTGCCTGAGGAGGCATGTAGCGCCCCGATTTAACAAATCGAGACATTATTGTATTTCATAAGAAAAACAATAATTCAAGAGGTTCATCATGCGACAATCGTACATACGACAGTGTTCATGGTACGCAGACCATATTTATTACATCACAGTTTTAATAAAAACAATAAGTAAAAATAATTAGATAGCGGCATGACGAACATCTTCTCCAGGATTTTTCTTCTCGACTGGGTCGCTACTCCAGACCGTCTTCGTAGTAAGCATCCTCTGTGGGGTCCAACGGGTATGAGTACAAAAAGTACTCAACAAGCCACCGCAAAATGCAAGTAATAATGCAGGATAATAAACAAGGAAAGGTAATGGCTAGCATTGCGGAAAAGTACAGCTTTAGTTATTGCAGTTAGTGTAGTCACATTTTTAATCATGCGGAAAAGTAAACATGAACATCAACAACATCAACTAACTCGAGGAGTACGTTTTACCTCCTCGCACAACAGTCCTTACATGTCAATCCATCATGCACATACATATTTAAAGTAAACTAACTGGGGGATGTCACGCAACCCGTCCTTGACCGTGGGCTCGGCTTTTCGAAAAGATTTAAGACTCTGATCAGAGATGTACTACTGTACCCACAAGGCACGCACTCATCCCAAACGAGATGACCCATACCACGGGAACTCGTGCCAAAACCTCAATATGAGAGGTTCCAAGCGATAACCACCCGCTCTAGGTTTCGCCGGCGCGCCGGGCCGCATCCCGGCTAACGTCGCACCCCCTTTTGCGCCACATTGGTACAAGTCACCCGCAGGTGCAACTTGACCCATCTCCAAATGGTGGCCTCGGTTTGGAACAACCCATACCTTAGTTAGGACTTACCCACTAGACTTGTGGTTAGTACGTAAGTGTATTGCAACGGATCCCTCAGACCGGTCCTTATAGTGCCCTGGGTGCTACCGACCAATGCCCTAGCTTGCACCCGGAACCCACCATGCATACACTCACAACCATAACTCATCACCAACATAATTTCCAAGGATAAGAAGTAACGGGGATCATATAATAGAACCATTTTGCTACGACTCATTTTTATCCTATAGCGATCGTGTCAATACATTGGACACTAGCTAATATCATTGATCATATGGTGACAAGGAGGTTAGGCGAGATAGCATGGCTTGGGTTGCACATCAAGGTCGGGGGATCCTAAATAAATATAATGTAAGAGTTCATTTGACTAATGCACATATAACCTATGTGTTTTAGCGATAGTTTAATCAAACATGGGTTCAATATGCTCAAAAGATTGGTTTGGTGACTTGCCTTGTTCAGCAAAGGGAGAGGGAGGGACTTCGGGGAAGTACTCCGGCTCCTCGGCGACGTCGTAGTCTTTTTAATATAATAAGGTAAAATAAAAAGAACACATTCAATCAAACAATATAACATCACATTATAAGCACATAAGTTACAGTTGGTTTGATTAAAAATAAAATGATTTCAATTGTTAAGGTCCTCTGGTTTATCTCATAATTAAATTTTAAAGGAATCTAAAAAGTAGTCCTCTTTTAAAAAGGGGTTTTAAAAGGGGTTATTATCATTTTTAAGTTCTCTAATAGATTTAAAATGAAAGCTTCATAGAAAACTTAGTGATCTGTTCATATCATCATGAAATAAATAAATACAAACTGTAATGAAATTTAAATAATTAAATTTACATTTTTAACCTAAGGGTATTTAAACATCTATTTAAATAAACATGAAATGTCCAATGTAAACCTACTGTTTTTATTGTATAAACATGTAGAGAATAATATTATGAATTTTCTGAAATTGGAATGGCAATTTTTAGAGTTCAAATGCGCCAGATATGAATTTTACAAGTTTTAAACCTTTTCTGGAATTTATTTTCAAATTTTAAATCCCTCGGGTCCACGGTGAGCCAGGCTCACGGTGAATCCGCGCACTGTGCGCGTGCGCCGTGTCGATCTAGACCGTCGGATCCAGATCCGACGCGCGAGGGCGAGGCGGGGCGCGTAAGTTGGCGTGGACGACCAGGATTAAAACGTTCGAAGGGGTACCACGTGGACGCACGAGATCGCACGCCGGTTTTAAATGAAAATGAACGCGTGAGATCGCACCGTACCACTTTACTCAGATCCGACGGCCCGGATTAAACCGAACAGATGATTTAATACCAAGCGTTGGATCTGGATCGCACGGCCAGGATTGAATCCGGCACAGTGCGTGTCGGGGGGTAAATACCCCTTCTTCCCCGACTCCGGCGATGCGACGGCGAGCGATTCCGGCGAGGTCGAGGGTTATCTAGTCTAGCTAGGACTAAAAACGGAAAGGGGGTACCGAGGGTAACAAAAGGGTACCCTTGCGGTGGTCCGGGGTCGACGGGGTGAGGCCGGCGACGAGCGGTGGCGGCGAAGGTTCTCGGTTCCTCGGCGGGGACGGCGATCCGGCGAGGTTCGTCGTCGACGAAGTGGTGGCCGAGGTCGGTGAGGTCCGTACGGTCGCAGTGGTGCGGTCGGCGAGGAGGGAGGGGGACTCCGGCGACGGCGAGCGACGGCTGGGGCGAGGGCGTCGGTGGTGCGCAAAAATGGGAAATGCAAGGGCTCTGTTGGTTCTCGCAGCGATTGGGCGTAGGGGCATAACGCGGACGGCCAGGGGGTTTATATAGGGTCGTCGGTGGGGGCAGAGGGGGCGTAATCGAGGGAGGCCGGGAGTAAAAGCTCTCTTCAACGCTGGCGAGCTCCTGCCGTGCATGCGAGCGCCAATCCGGGGGCGATGACGCGGTGAAATAAAGGGGGAAACGGTCGGGGGAGCGCGGGGAAATCAATGCCGTCGAGTAATTAGGGTGAGGGGGCCGGAGAGAGCGAATCCGAGGAGGGCTAGGGTTTCGGCCGGCGGGGGGGGGGGGAGGGGGATTTGGGGGCGGATCCCGCGGGGAAGACGGGTCCGACAGGTGGGCCAAGGTGGTCAGCGGGTGCGAGCGCGCGAGAGAGGGGACTGATAGGCGGGGTCGAGGCGTCGGGCGCGCGCGCGAAGAGAGGAGTGGTCGCCGATAGGTGGGGTCCGGTTGTCAGTCCGGGCGCGCGGGTGGAGTGGGCTGGGCCGGCCGGGAGAGGGAGAATGGAGGGAGGGGAGCCCATTACTGTTTTCCAAGGTTTTCTGATTAAAATAATTGCAGAAAATGGTTTAAATCTTTTGGGGCATTTCCAAAGTGGGTAAAAATTTGTAAAAATTCTCAAAAACATTTCTTGGCCTTGGGAGTCTATACAAAAATTTTCAGCTCCTGGTTTGGCCATCTACTCTATGTTGTAGTTCAAAAGGGTATAAAAGAGTATTAAAAGTATTTTCAGAAATATAAATTCCAAGAAATTGAATTTAATAATGTTTTTATTGTTTTGAAAATTTGGGGTGTCACAAACCTATCCCCCTTACAAGAATCTCGTCCTCGAGATTGGAACGTTACTCGAATAATTCGGGATATTGGGCTTTCAGTTCGTCTTCCTTTTCCCAAGTGGCTTCTTCGGCGGGATAGTTGTTCCATTGAACTTTGCAGAAGCGAACAACGCGACTCCTGGTTACTCTCTCCTTGGTTTCCAAGATCTTGACTGGTTTCTCTATGTAGGTCAAGTCTTCTTGGACATTAAGCTGCTGAAGGTCGGCTTGCTCGGTGGGTACACGGAGGCACTTCTTCAGTTGAGAGACATGGAACACATCGTGAATGCCTGCCAAGGATGGGGGCAGTTCGAGTTGATATGCCACTTCTCCCTGTCGTCGGAGGATCTGGAAAGGTCCGACGTAGCGGGGTGCTAGTTTGCCTTTCATGTTGAACCTTTGAGTGCCACGGAGGGGAGTGACTCGGAGGTAGACATAATCGCCCTCCTCAAAGGCTAGGTCTCTTCGACGGTTGTCGGCATAGATCTTTTGCCTGGATTGGGCTGCCTTCAATCGGTCTCTTATGATCTTAACCTTCTCTTCAGCTTCTCGTAATAAATCAGTCCCAAACAGTTGTGACTCTCCGGTTTGATCCCAGAGTAACGGCGTTCGGCACTTACGTCCATAGAGTGCTTCGAACGGGGACATTTGCAGGCTGGCTTGGTAGCTGTTGTTGTAGGAGAACTCTGCATACGGTAAGTTCTTGTCCCACATTCCGCCAAAGTCTAGAGCACAAGCTCTAAGCATATCCTCCAATATCTGGTTGACCCTTTCGGTTTGACCGTCGGTCTGTGGATGATAGGCGGTGCTAAAGTTCAGCCGGGTGCCGAGTTCCTCTTGAAGGTTCTTCCAAAACTTGGAGGTAAACTGACTCCCGCGGTCAGATACAATCTTCTTAGGAACTCCGTGAAGGCACACGATCCGGGTCATATACAACTCAGCCAACTTGGCGACGGTGTAAGTTGTCTTGACCGGAACGAAGTGAGCTACCTTGGTGAGTCGGTCGACGATCACCCAGATAGAATCATGACCAGCTTGGGTCCTAGGTAGTCCCGTGATGAAGTCCATTCCTATCTCTTCCCACTTCCATTCAGGGACCTTGAGAGGTTGAAGAAGTCCGGCAGGCCTCTGATGCTCTGCCTTGACTCGCCGGCATGTGTCGCACTTGGCCACATACTCAGATATTTCTCTCTTCATGCTGACCCACCAATATTTTTCCTTTAGGTCTTGATACATCTTCGTACTCCCGGGATGGATGGAGTATAACGTATCATGGGCTTCTTGAAGGATGAGGGTCTTCAACTCAGGTAGGTTGGGTACGCATACTCGGTTTCCGAACCAGATGGTACCATGCTCGTCTTCGGAAAATCCGGGGGCTTTACCCTTCCTCATGTTCTGCTGGATCTCCAGGATGTCCGGATCTTCCTTCTGCTTCTCTCGGATCTGGTCTATTAAGACAGGCCGAGACTCCAAGGCAGCGAGATACGCTCGAGTGGTGATCCCTACGTTTAACCTTTCCATCTCCTTATACAGTAAAGGAGCTTGGTCCTGAATCATGATGGCATTGCAGTACCCTTTTCGACTAAGGGCGTCTGCCACCATATTCGCTTTGCCCGGATGATAATGGATGCCCAAGTCGTAATCCTTGATCAGTTCCAACCATCTCCTTTGCCTGAGATTCAGATCTGGTTGGGTGAATATGTACTTGAGGCTCTTGTGGTCGGTTAAGACCTTACACCGATTCCCCACAAGGTAATGTCTCCATATCTTCAAGGCATGAACCACGGCTGCTAATTCCAGGTCGTGGGTTGGGTAGTTCAGCTCATGCGGTCTCAGCTGTCGCGAGGCGTAGGATATCACTTTCCCTTCTTGCATTAAGACACATCCCAATCCTTGACGAGAGGCATCACAGTAGACGTGGAAGTCTTTCCGGATGTCTGGCAGAGTCAGAATGGGAGCTGACACTAGCTTCTTCTTGAGGGTCTGGAAGCTTTCTTCGCAATCGGGGGTCCATTCGAATTTTACTTCCTTCTGCAGAAGTCTAGTCATAGGCTTGGCGATCTTGGAAAAATTCTCGATGAACCGGCGGTAGTATCCGGCCAATCCGAGAAAACTCCGGATCTCGGTCACGGTTGTTGGCTGCAGCCAGTTGGTTAGTGCTTCCACGGTGGTTGGGTCCACTGCTATTCCTCCGGCAGATATAACATGGCCGAGGAACTTTACCTCAGACGACCAAAATTCGCATTTGCTGTATTTGGCGTACAATTGCTGCTCCCTTAGCTTTCCGAGGGTCAGACGGAGGTGAGCCTCGTGTTCTTCCTTGGTCTTGGAGTAAACGAGGATATCGTCGATGAATACCACGATGAACTTGTCCAAGAACTCCATGAATACATTGTTCATCATGTTCATGAAAAAGGCCGGGGCATTCGTGAGTCCGAACGACATCACGGTGTACTCATAGAGTCCATAGCGGGAGGTGAAGGCAGTCTTGGGTATGTCTTCTTCTCTAATCCTCAACTGGTGATAGCCTGACCTGAGGTCGATCTTAGAAAACACCGAGGATCCTTTCAGCTGATCGAATAGGTCGTCGATCCGAGGCAATGGGTACTTGTTCTTGATGGTTACGTCGTTCAAGGCTCTATAGTCCACGCACATCCTCTTGGTCTTGTCCTTCTTCATGGCAAATATTACCGGTGCACCCCAGGGTGAGGTACTTGGTCGGATGTACCCTTTCTGCTCTAGGTCTTCGATGTTGCTCTTGACTTCGGCTAGTTCATTGGCAGCCATTCGGTATGGGCGCTTGGAGATTGGAGTGGTCCCGGGGACAAGTTCGATTCTGAATTCGATGTCCCGCTTGGGAGGCATTCTGGGTAGGTCTTCAGGGAAGACATCCGCAAACTCCTTGACTATAGGCACCTCTTCAAGAGCTATCGAGCGAAGGGATGCTCCGAGTGGCTTGCGACTGGTCATCCGAAAGGTGACGGCTGCGCCTTCCGGGTTGGTCACCGTGACGGACTTGTTGGCACAGTCGATCACTCCCTTGTGTTTCATCAACCAATCCATCCCTAGTATGAGGTCAAGTCCGGTGCATTGGATGAGAACTGGCTCGGCCCGAAACAGTACTCCTTGGATGACGATTTGAACCTTAGGGCTGTATAAGCGGGCTAAGGTCCTGTTGCCAGGAGTGGCAATCACCATGGGAATGGGTAGAGGGAGCACGTCCAGTTTGTTTGTTTTCACAAAATCTTCCGAGACGAAGGAGTGTGTTGCTCCAGAGTCAAATAATATTACGGCTGATACGGAATTCACAGTGAACGTACCGAGCACGACTTCAGGAGCCTCCTGAGCTTCCTCCGCGCTGATGTGGTTGATGCGGGCACGAACCGCCTGGCTGGGTGCTGCGCCTTGGGTCTGCTTGGGGTGAGGACACTGGTGCGAATAGTGCCCTTCCTTGCGGCAGTTGAAGCAAACTACCGGCCTCCCTTGGCGATCCTTCAAGACCGTGGCCTTGGCGGCTGGTGTCGGCTGAGCGGCCGGAGCTGGTGGAGTGGGGCGAGGATGCCCGGCGTTGGATCCACCGGCGGCGTGAGGTGGCCTAAAGGCGGGCCGAGGATGGTAGGCGGGCGCTGGTGGCGGAGGGACGAAGCGGGGCCTCTGCGAGTTCGCCTGCTGATGCCTGAAGGCGATCATCTTCCTCTTCTTGAGGTCCAGCTTGTTCTGCTCAGTCTCTTGAATGAGCGCTTTGTTGACTAGCCGTTGGAAGTCGGCGAAGTCGGCGGCGACGAGCTGGATGGATAGCTCATCGTTAAGTCCCCTGAGGAACTTGGCTTGGCGGAGGGCATCGGTGCGCACTTCCTCCGGTGCGTAGCGGGCGAGGCGGTTGAACTCATGGAGGTACTCCATGACGGTCCGGTTGCCTTGCTGCAGGTCGCGGAACTCCTGCTGTTTTACCGCGATAACACCGGCAGGGACGTGGGCAGCACGAAAGGCGATGGTGAACTCCGCCCAAGTCACCACGTGGTCCTCTGGCTGGGACTCACGATAGTTGTCCCACCATTCAGCGGCGGGACCCTGGAGCTGATGAGTGGCGAAGGCCACTCGCTCCCGGTCGGTGCAGGGGAGGAGGTCGAGCTTCTTTCCGATGGTGCGAAGCCAATCTCCGGCCTCCATCGGGTTGGTGGTGCTCGAGAAGATGGGCGGGCGCACGCGCAGAAACTCGGAGAGTTGTGGAGCGGGCGCGGGCGCTGGTGCGCGAGGGGCGGGTTCCCCATTCTGCAGACGGTCCAACTGAGCCTGTTGGTTCTGCATTTGGGTGAGGAGGGCGGTGATCAGGTGGTTCTGATTCGCCATCATCTCCGCCAAGGTGGGGTGGTTGGCGGAAGGCGACCCAGACTGTCGTGGGCCCGTTGCACCCCAGTTGGGTACAACACCCTCGGGCGCATCACGGCTTCCTCCTGCTCCGTTGTTGGAGCCGGTGTTCTGGTGGTCGGCCATCTTCTGAATACACATAGTGATAAAACAAAGATGACGAAACAATAATACAACCAAAAATACCAAGCACATAAATATATAGGGTGGTATAAATTGTTCATTACATCCAAGATCTTATTCCATCTACAACACAACTCGTTGCAGACGGCACCACATACAAAATTATGATTTTTATTTAGATAGCGTCTCCTAACGTCTACTCGCCACCGGAGGCGGTCTCCGTGCTCTCGGAACCACGAGTGCGCGGCTCTAGAGAGATGGTGGGCTCGAGAAAATTCTCGATGATGGAGTCGGAGACGAGGCCGGGGCGTGGTGTAGGGGCGCTGGTGGAGGGTCTGGCGGGGGAGGGTCGTGGCGGGATCCTCTTGGGGCGAGGGAGGGGCTCACGGATGGGCTTCTTCTTCCTTGGAAGAAGAGGAACCATCTCCGCTATATCCTTCTGCAGCTGCATGATCTTGCGCTGCAACTCGCCATTCTGCTGGATCAAGTTCTTCGTTTCTTCACGAAGGAACTCAACCGCCTCATGGTGCTCGTCGGCGTCGAGCACCGCCTCAGTGTGGAGATCATCCATGGCCTGTAGAAGACGCGACTGCCGGGCCATGACCGGATCACGCACGGAGTGAACTCCGGGGTAGATGCTACGGTGGGCTCCGGGAGTACGCTTCGGCACGAGCCGGAAGGACGAGTTCTGAAGACGATCGTCGTAGATCATCCTCAGCTCCATGAGGGCCTGGAGGGCAACTCGTTGGCACGCGACATCGAAAGTCGGGCCTCCAAGTGCGGTGGTGTAGGGCGGCAGGTGTTGTCCGGAGCCTTGGACGGTGAGGGAGATGTCGCAAGGCCCGGCAAACTCGTCGGGGTACACTCCTTGGAATTCGGGTTCGAAGAGGAATCCGAGGAAGGTGAGCATCATGCGGAGCTCCCGGACGAAGCCCTCGTAGTGGCGGCAGTAGCTGTGGACTTGGTAGACAGGCATCTACAAAACGGCAAGTTGAATAAAAGTGAGGAGAGGAACAAGGTTTATGAAGTAGATTTTCGAGAAATAATTTCCTATGGCTAATGGCTAGGCGGGTCTGTTTGGCTTCCTACAGTCGAGTCGGCTCTGATACCATCTTGTAGCGCCCCGATTTAACAAATCGAGACATTATTGTATTTCATAAGAAAAACAATAATACAAGAGGTTCATCATGCGACAATCGTACATACGACAGTGTTCATGGAACGCAGACCATATTTATTACATCACAGTTTTAATAAAAACAATAAGTAAAAATAATTAGATAGCGGCATGACGAACATCTTCTCCAGGATTTTTCTTCTCGACTGGGTCGCTACTCCAGACCGTCTTCGTAGTAAGCATCCTCTGTGGGGTCCAACGGGTATGAGTACAAAAAGTACTCAACAAGCCACCGGAAAATGCAAGTAATAATGAAGGATAATAAACAAGGAAAGGTAATGGCTAGCATTGCGGAAAAGTACAGCTTTAGTTATTGCAGTTAGTGTAGTCACATTTTTAATCATGCGGAAAAGTAAACATGAACATCAACAACATCAACTAACTCGAGGAGTACGTTTTACCTCCTCGCACAACAGTCCTTACATGGCAATCCATCATGCACATACATATTTAAAGTAAACTAACTGGGGGATGTCACGCAACCCGCCCTTGACCGTGGGCTCGGCTTTTCGAAAAGATTTAAGACTCTGATCAGAGATGTACTACTATACCCACAAGGCACGCACTCATCCCAAACGAGATGACCCATACCACGGGAACTCGTGCCAAAACCTCAATATGAGAGGTTCCAAGCGATAACCACCCGCTCTAGGTTTCGCCGGCGCGCCGGGCCGCATCCCGGCTAACGTCGCACCCCCTTTTGCGCCACATTGGTACAAGTCACCCGCAGGTGCAACTTGACCCATCTCCAAATGGTGGCCTCGGTTTGGAACAACCCATACCTTAGTTAGGACTTACCCACTAGACTTGTGGTTAGTACGTAAGTGTATTGCAACGGATCCCTCAGACCGGTCCTTATAGTGCCCCGGGTGCTACCGACCAATGCCCTAGCTTGCACCCGGAACCCACCATGCATACACTCACAACCATAACTCATCACCAACAGAATTTCCAAGGATAAGAAGTAACGGGGATCATATAATAGAACCATTTTGCTACGACTCATTTTTATCCTATAGCGATCGTGTCAATACATTGGACACTAGCTAATATCATTGATCATATGGTGACAAGGAGGTTAGGCGAGATAGCATGGCTTGGGTTGCACATCAAGGTCGGGGGATCCTAAATAAATATAATGTAAGGGTTCATTTGACTAATGCACATATAACCTATGTGTTTTAGCGATAGTTTAATCAAACATGGGTTCAATATGCTCAAAAGATTGGTTTGGTGACTTGCCTTGTTCAGCAAAGGGAGAGGGAGGGACTTCGGGGAAGTACTCCGGCTCCTCGGCGACGTCGTAGTCTTTTTAATATAATAAGGTAAAATAAAAAGAACACATTCAATCAAACAATATAACATCACATTATAAGCACATAAGTTACAGTTGGTTTGATTATAAATAAAATGATTTCAATTGTTAAGGTCCTGTGGTTTATCTCATAATTAAATTTTATAGGAATCTAAAAAGTAGTCCACTTTTAAAAAGGGGTTTTAAAAGGGGTTATTATCATTTTTAAGTTCTCTAATAGATTTAAAATGAAAGCTTCATAGAAAACTTAGTGATCTGTTCATATCATCATGAAATAAATAAATACAAACTCTAATGAAATTTAAATAATTAAATTTACATTTTTAACCTAAGGGTATTTAAACATCTATTTAAATAAACATGAAATGTCCAATGTAAACCTACTGTTTTTATTGTATAAACATGTAGAGAATAATATTATGAATTTTCTGAAATTGGAATGGCAATTTTTAGAGTTCAAATGCGCCAGATATGAATTTTACAAGTTTTAAACCTTTTCTGGAATTTATTTTCAAATTTTAAATCCCTCGGGTCCACAGTGAGCCAGGCTCACGGTGAACCCGCGCACTGTGCGCGTGCGCCGGGTCGATCTGGACCGTCAGATCCAGATCCGACGCGCGAGGGCGAGGCGGGGCGCGTAAGTTGGCGTGGACGGCCAGGATTAAAACGTTCGAAGGGGTACCACGTGGACGCACGAGATCGCACGCCGGTTTTAAATGAAAACGAACGCGTGAGATCGCACCGTACCACTTTACTCAGATCCGACGGCCCGGATTAAACCGAACAGATGATTTAATCCCAAGCGTTGGATCTGGATCGCACGGCCAGGATTGAATCCGGCACAGTGCGTGTCGGGGGGGTAAAGTACCCCTTCTTCCCCGACTCCGGCGATGCGACGGCGAGCGATTCCGGCGAGGTCGAGGGTTATCTAGTCTAGCTAGGACTAAAAACGGAAAGGGGGTACCGAGGGGAACAAAAGGGTACCCTTGCGGTGGTCCGGGGTCGACGGGGTGAGGCCGGCGACGAGCGGTGGCAGCGAAGGTTCTCGGTTCCTCGGCGGGGACGGCGATCCGGCGAGGTTCGTCGTCGACGAAGTGGTGGCCGAGGTCGGTGAGGTCCGTACGGTCGCAGTGGTGCGGTCGGCGAGGAGGGAGGGGGACTCCGGCGACGGCGAGCGACGGCTGGGGCGAGGGCGACGGTCGTGCGCAAAAATGGGAAATGCAAGGGCTCTGTTGGTTCTTGCAGCGATTGGGCGTAGGGGCATAACGCGGACGGCCAGGGGGTTTATATAGGGTCGTCGGCGGGGGCAGAGGGGGCGTAATCGAGGGAGGCCGGGAGTAAAAGCTCTCTTCAACGCCGGCGAGCTCCTGCCGTGCATGCGAGCGCCAATCCGGGGGCGATGACGCGGTGAAATAAAGGGGGAAACGGTCGGGGGAGCGCGGGGAAATCAATGCCGTCGAGTAATTAGGGTGAGGGGGCCGGCGAGAGCGAATCCGAGGAGGGCTAGGGTTTCGGCCGGCGGGGGGGATTTGGGGGCGGATCCCGCGGGGAAGACGGGTCCGACAGGTGGGCCAAGGTGGTCAGCGGGTGCGAGCGCGTGAGAGAGGGGACTGACAGGCGGGGTCGAGGCGTCGGGCGCGCGCGCGAAGAGAGGAGTGGTCGCTGACAGGTGGGGTCCGGTTGTCAGTCCGGGCGCGCGGGTGGAGTGGGCTGGGCCGGCCGGGAGAGGGAGAATGGAGGGAGGGGAGCCCATTACTGTTTTCCAAGGTTTTCTGATTAAAATAATTGCAGAAAATGGTTTAAATCTTTTGGGGCATTTCCAAAGTGGGTAAAAATTTGTAAAAATTCTCAAAAACATTTCTTGGCCTTGGGAGTCTATACAAAAATTTTCAGCTCCTGGTTTGGCCATCTACTCTATGTTGTAGTTCAAAAGGGTATAAAAGAGTATTAAAAGTATTTTCAGAAATATAAATTCCAAGAAATTGAATTTAATAATGTTTTTATTGTTTTGAAAATTTGGGGTGTCACAAGGCACTCCTCCAAGTGAATGGGAACTTGTAAATGGTCCGCTAGTTCCTTGACTTGTTATTAATAGCTTCTTTGCTTTCGTTGGGCCTATTGGGGAATGGGGAAGCTACGCTAGCTAACAATTTCAAAAATTTCGCCCTAAGCCCAAGAGCCATGCGCGTGCGAGATCATAGATCAGTACCTTCTAGCACAAGACGCGCTAGGAGTAGCGGAAGAAGATGACGGGGAAGCACGTCCTCGTTGATCTTTGTCTCACTCCGGTCGTTCCCTAGTGATCGAATAGACGAAAACGACGTAGTTTTTCACGTGAATAAGTCCACAAGTTTCTCTATTAGAGCAACGCCTCCACGGTATCCACACGTCTAGGGATGAGATTCTTCCCATGTCGACGTGCTAGCACTGCTCGTGAGAAAAGGGAGATTCCTCAATATCAACTTTCGAGATCAAGAAAGGGAGGAGAGGAGTTCTTGGTGGCCAGGTCCAAACTATCAATTGCTTTACTTTTAGGACCTCCTCATCCTCTCTTTATATAGAGGTGAGAGCTCCTAGTCTTCAACAATTCAAAACCAACAAATCGGTTACAACTGATTCGAGACACAACAAATCTAATATGTTAAAATTGCATCGGAACTTCCAATCCAATATCGGAACTTCCAATCAGGACTCTTAGACTCCAATTTCAAGTAGCATCGGAACTTCTGATACCTCTTATCAGAACTTCCGATCAGTGCAAATTTTCCTAATACACATCGATACTTCCGGTTTTAACTCTCTATCTCTAATTAGAAATTATCGGAACTTCCGATACCAGATCAGAACTTCCGATTTGAGCTCTCAGTTTCACAAACCATAAATTATCGGAACTTCCGATACCGTATCGAAACTTCCTATTTTAGCTCTCCGTTTCCAATTCAGAAAATAATCGGAACTTCTAATCCAACCGAAATTTTCTTGGACATTGTTCCTTCAATCTCCCACTTGCACAAGAATCAATTCTTTGCAATTTTCTTAATCCATTCCCTTAAGTGTGTGACCCAATAGGTTCATATTCTAACGGTTGTTCAACGAAAACCTTTTCTGACTCACTGATCAATAGCAGTACCTAGCAGCACATATTGACCCCCAAAAGCGTACAAAAAATCAATTTTCATTGAACCTTGATATACGCACGCACCAGTCCCTTTACCACACAACATCAGTTAAGCTCAAGGCAAGATTTGTGCCACCCTTGTTGGATAGCTCGACATTTCACTCAAATAAGTAGTGGATTCAGATCATGACTAACTCTTTAGTCACAGTGGCATGGTCATGCACTTCTCTAATCCGACTACCTCGAGGGGCCTAGAGATGTCTCTCCCGTTATTAGGAGGGGTAAATAACATCTTGATCGTTCACATCCCAAGACATGTTTCACAACACACCTGAAAACAACCCTTATTACTACCCTGTTACGAAATAGCATTAGGAAGCATCTAAGTGTGTCACTACGCATTTTGGAATCAAATGATGATCTCCAGTCTGAGGACTCTGCAGGTACACCATTTGAGATGACAACTAATAGCACATTACAATAACAATCCTAGTAGTATCTCAAGTGGGTCTATACAACACCATGTTCACTAACATGTGTCCACATCACTTATTTGACATCTCCATGTCTATGATCTATGAAATGTGATCATTAATCAATAAGATGTGCTAATCTATGTATCATCACTGTCCCACATGATGATAAGATTAAGGATACATTTTGAACAATATCGTTATAAAACAAATAGTTTCACATAACAAGTCATCAACTCATTAATTAAATGTAAATGACATTTATTCAAGGAACAAGATAACAATTATCCTCTTACATTAGCATAGACACTACTAACATCTCCCACAAAACACATGACTCACTCACACAAGTATCTAATACCCATGGAGCTCAGGTGCGCCTCATGCTTGGGTTGTGGAAGAGGTTTTGTCAACGAATCTATTGTGTTCAAATCCGTGTGCACCTTACAAATCTTCACATAGCCTCTCTCAATGATCTCGTGGATCAGGTGATATCGCCAAAGTATATGTTTGGATTTCTCGTGTGACCTTGACTCCTTGGCTTTCTCAATGGCACCACTATTATCACAATAGAGGTCCACTGGACTGGATGCACTACGAACAACACCTAGCTCTGAAACAAACTTTCTGATCCAAATGGCCTCCTTCGCAGCTTCTGAAGCGGCGATATACTTAGCTTCTATTGTAGAATCGCTCACCGTCACTTGCTTGGAACTCTCCCAACTCATTGCGCCTCCATTGAGGCCAAACACAAAACCAGATTGCTATTGAGAATCATCTTTATCGGTCTGAAAGCTAGCATCAGTGTAACCACTTACAACGAGCTCCACTTCACCATCATACACTAGGAACATTTCCTTAGTACTTCTCAAGTACTTGAGGATACTCTTTACTACAGTCAAGTGACTTTCACCCGGATTCGATTGGTACCTGCTCGTAACACTTAGAGCATATGAAACATCTCGGCGTGTACATAAAACGGCATACATGACAGATCTGATTGTGGAGGCATACGGGATCGCACTCATCTTCTCTAGCTCATCAGGTGTCGCAGCAAACTGAGTCTTACTTAGAGAAATACCATGTGACATTGGCAGAAATCCCTTCTTGGAATTCTCCATTTTGAACTGTTTCAAAACTTTGTCATTGTACATACTCTGGTTTAATCCAATTAGCCGCTTTGATCTATATCTATAGATCTTTATACCCAAAATGTATGCTGCCTCTCCAAGATCTTTCATCGAAAAACTAATTTTCAGTGAAGTCTTGACAGCATTCAACAAAGGAATGTCATTTCCGATCAATAATATGTCATCCACATATAAGACAAGAAACACAAGTGAGCTCCCATTAGCCTTTTTGTAAACACAAGGCTCTTCTTCGTTCTTGATGAAGCCAAACCCTTTGACTACCTCATCAAAGTGAAGATTACAACTCCGACAAGCTTGCTTCAGCCCATAAATGGACTTGTGCAACTTACAATCTTTTCTAGCATTCTCTAGATCATCAAGACATTCGGGTTGTGTCATGTACACCTTCTCACTTAGGTTTCTATTCAGGAAAGCCGTCTTGACATCCATTTGCCATATCTGATAATCATAAAATGCGACAATTGCGAAAATGTTTCATCAAGACCTTGAATCTGTCTAAAACCTTTCGCCACCAATTGTGCCTTATAGATGTAAACATTTCCATCAACGTCTATCTTTTTCTTGAAGATCCATTTACACTCAATAGTTTTTACACCATCGGGTGGATCAACCAAGTTCCAAACTTGGTTTTCTCGTATGGACTCTAACTCAGATCCAATTGCTCCAAGCTATTTCTCAGAGTCTGGTCCCATCACTCCTTCCGCATAGGTCTTGGGCTCATCGTTGTCCAACAACTACACGTCACGTTGCCCAGTGGTCAAAAACATGTACCGCTCTAGCGCGTGACTCAACCTCCTAGACTTTCGTGGGGCTAGTGTCTCTACAATGAGCTGTGCAACATCTTGCAAATCCTACTGTGGTTCTATGGGAATTGCAACACCTTCTAGTGGCTCTCGAACCTCTTCAAGATGAACCGTCCTCCCATTAAATCCTTTTGAGAGAAACTCTTTCTCATGGAATACACCATTCTGAGCGACAAACACTTTGCCCTCTTCTCTATTATACAAATAGTATCATTTGGTTTCCCTAGGATATCCCACAAAGAAGCACTTGTCAGATTTAGGAGTGAGCTTGTTAGACGTCAAACATTTGACATATGCATCACAACCCCAAATCTTTAAAAAAGACAAACTAGGACGCCTCCCAGACTATATCTCATATGACGTCTTCTCTACTGACTTAGATGGAACTCTATTTATCGTGAAAACTGCAGTTTCTAGAGTGAGTCCCCAAAAGGATAGTGGAAGATCAGCATGACTCATCATCGACCGGACCATGCCAACAAGGTGCAGTTCCTCCGCTCGGACACTCCATTCCATTGGGGTGTTACGGGTGGAGTTAGCTATGGAACAATTCTACATTGTTTTAGATGGTCACTAAACTCATGGCTTAAATATTCACCTCCACGATCGGATCGTATAAATTTAATTGTCTTGCCCATATGATTTTGTACCTCATTTTGGAACTCATTGAACTTTTCGAAGGACCCCCAGTTATGCCTCATTAAGTAGACATAACCATATCTACTAAAGTCATCGATAAAAGTGATGAAGTACTAATAACCATCTCTTGCGACATGGATCATTGGTACACACACATCAGTATGTACTATGGGCAATAGCTCATTCGCCCTCTCACTCTGTCCAGTGAAAGACGTCTTTGTCATTTTTCCAAGTAAGCAAGACTCGCATGTGTCATATGATTTAAAATCAAATGACTCCAAAAGTCCATCACTATGGTGCTTTTGCACGCGCTTCTCATTTATATGACCCAAACAATAATGCCATATGTAGGTAGGTTTCAAATCATTGAGTCGTTGTTTCTTAGTACTAATGTTATAAACATGTACATCTTCAAGACTCAGAATATATAATCCATTCACTAATGGACAAACACCATAGAGCATGCCATTCGAAAAATATTGAACAACACTTGTTCTTTATTACGAATTCAAAACCATCTTCTTCAAAACATGAAGAAGAGATAATGTTTCTGCCTAAGGTGGGAATGAAATAACAATTATTCACCTCCAAAACTAGTCCTGAAGGAAGTGACAATGAATAAACGTTGACGGCCAATGCTGCAACTTTTGCACCATTCCTGATGCGGACATCTAACTTGTCACTAGCACACTTTCTTACTCTACTCATCCCCTACAACGATTTACAAGTATGAATCATCAAACTGGTACAAATACCCATGAATTATTTGGATGAGTAGCAAGATTAATTTTAGTAACATTTATACTTGAAGTAGAAGTAGAAGTCCTACTTCCCTTCTTCTTACAAGTACAATTTGCAATTCCTGAACCATTGACCAGTTTTACAAGCAAACAAGGACATCGAGGTACCATACCTCTTAGCTCGAGCTTGGCTTCCAAAAATGCCTTGGTGTCCCATAATCATATTATGGACATTCTTGTTCTCATCTTGCTTCAAAAGCTGAGAGGGCAAACAGGCAGGTATGAGACAACTTACATTAAGTGACTCATTTGAATGCTTCTCACAAGCCCTCCGATCAACTAGTTCATCATGATGGGACTCCTCTAGAACATTTTCCTTTTCCTTTCACTTTAGAACACTTCTCAAGTTTCTAAACCAATCAATAAAAATTGTTCCAAAAATAATCAATCACAAAAATAAAGCGTAATGTGTTCTCAACAGTTGGTGCCATATTCCACAAAGATTAAATGCAAGGTTCAACACTATGCAATGTTTATCTTCTATCGAATAAAAGATGTTCCACTATTTTAAAATAGTCATATTCCCTCTATAGACTAAAAGTGGTGCAAGATCCATATTCATTCTAACTCCTAATGAGCTTTGGCATCACTGCTAGAAACTAGGTGACATAGGTAAGCAATGTTTTGCTAATCACATCGTATGTGACTCTTGTCGTTGGAGAAGCATCCAATGCTCTATGCCAACTCTATGCCCCAAGGCCCAAAACTATTTTGATAGCCCCATTAAGCAAACCAATACTATGCGTGTGGAAGTCCAGCTTACACCCCAACTGGTCAAGATAAAAGATAACACCTTACTTTAGCAGACCCACTATCGATGATTGAGATCCTTGGTGGGTTTAGCTATTAGAAAGAACATCAATAATTAATTTTCTGAGTGAAAACTATTCTAGCAAGGTAACGTTCCTAGCGCACACGAAACATGCAAGAATAGTATAACATGAATATAAGAAAGCATCACAGGCAATCATATTAATTGTGACATAGCATGGTCCCCTTCACATGGCAATCTCCATCTCCATGGTTCTCGTCATTGAGTGTGTTCTTCCGGCCTCCAAGAATTGTACTAGTCTGTCACTATAGCACCTATACTAGTTACATGAGCCGAAGCATCAAATCTCAACTCGCAGGTCACAAATGTACACCAGCCTTGGTTGTAAATATTAATGATACGTAGGCCATATTTAAATTTACATTCATTGCATGCATCTCATAGATCCCAGCTCAATATAGGCTCAAAATTTCAAATTCGGGTGGGTTGGAACTTCCAATCTGGCATCAGAATTTCTGATCCGTCGGAACTTCCGATCAGTATTAGAATTCCCGACAGCAACATTTCTCTCTGTATTGAATCATATTCAATATCAAACCTTTTGATCTGGTATCAGAACTTCGAATCTGCCATCGGATCTTCCGATTAATAGCAAAACTTCCGATTTGCCATAGACAGAAACAAATCTATTATGTTTTTCCACCATGTATCTCCATACACGAGGGATCTAGATCGAACACAATGCATGTCGGCTCTGATACCACTATTGGGGAATGGGGAAGCTACGCTAGCCGGCAATTCCAAAAATTTCACCCCAAGCCCAAGAACCATGCGTGTGTGAGATCATAGATCGGTACCTTCTAGCACAAGATGCGCTAGGTGCAGTGGAAGATGATGACGGGGAAGCACATCCTCGCTGATCCTCGCCTCACTTTGACCATTCCCCGGCGATCCAATCGATGAAGATGACGTAGTTGTTCAAGTGAAGAAGTCCACGAGCGTCGTTATTGGAGCAACTCCTCCACGGTATCCACAGGTCCAAGGATGGGATCCTTCCCACGTCGGCGTTCTAGCACCACTATGAGAAAAGAGAGATTAATCAATCTCAACTTTTGAGATCAAGAAAGGGACGAGAGGTGTTCTTGGTGGCTAGGTCAAAACTATCAATTGCTTGTCACCTAAGACCTCCTCCTCCTCTCTTTATATAAAGGTGAGAGCCCCTGGTCTTCAACAATTTGAAACCAACAAATCGATTACAACCAATTCGAGACCCAACAAATCCAATCTATTAAGCCCGCATTGGAACTTCCAATCTAATATCAGAATTTCCGATCAGGACTCTCGAACTCCAATTCCATGTAGCATCCGAACTTCTGATACCTCCTATCGGAACTTCCAATCAGTGCAATTTTTCCCGATACGCATCGGTACTTTCGATTTTAACTCTATGTCTCTAACTAGAAATTATCGGAACTTCTAATACCATATCAGAACATCCAATTTGTGCTCTCGGTTTCGCAAACCATAAATTATTGGAACTTCCGATACCATATTGGAACTGTCGATTTTAGCTCTTTGTTTCCATTTCAGAAAATAATCAGAACTTCTGATTCCAAATCAGAACTTCAGATCCAACCATAATTTTCTTGGGCATTGTTCCTTCAAGGCCTTCGCCCTGATTTACGGAGCCGCCATCGTCATAGACTATCAATAGGGCTTCGCGGAGAGGGATATCAAACATCTTCAACGCCGTGCTTCCGAAGCCATTTAACGGCAACAACAAGCTGAAGCTGCTGCGGAGCCATCAAAGTTCGAAGCGACTAAGGCGAGCGAAGCTTTGGCGAAGATGTCTTCGGAGGCCGAAGACCTCCAGCGAGAGCTCCAAGCTTCGGAGATGGCAACACGAAGCTAACAACAGAGAACAGCAAGCTTCGTGCCACCAAACAAGCCTTGGAAGCAGAAAAGGCCGAAGTCGCTAGGGGGTTGATGAAGCCACCTCCATCCTGACTAGAGTTCTAGGATGCTTGGGGACCATCTGCCAGACTCTGAATTTTGGCGCCTAGGATTCGGTCAGGGATCGACTTGGATTTCTTTATACTGTTGGCCTCATAATGGAGTACACACTGGTGGGCTTTGCGCAAACCACATGGAGGGTAGTCGGCCAAGGCATGTTGCATCTGCTTCACAAAGCGAGGTGCCAACACCTCGAAGCGATGACCTCCATCTGGCCGGAGGCCTTCGGAGGGCCTCGCCTGACTTCGCCAACTCCTCAAGTAATCGGAGCTTGGCGCTGCCTTCATGAGCTTTGGAAGGCTCAAGCGCACGAATCAGCACTTGAACTCTAGATGGTCGGCCGATCATGCAAAGTGGGGCAGTGAACCCCCCTTCGAGATCGAACCCTCCGCCTTTGAAGGTGTAGATCTATTTAGGCTTCATTTTGTAATACTTAGTTGTAGTCCTGTAAAGAAAATCTCATCAACTTATTAATGAAATGCGGCAGTGTTTTGGACCTACCCAGGCTCAACCTTTGAATGTTGATGTTTATTTCGAAGTTCTTGAGGATTCGGAGGTGCTTCACCAACAATGGGTATTGCTCAAAGTAGCTAGGTCCGAAAGCTTCCCTCGATTCAAAATAACACGGGGTCCTAAGGATGAAGTCATGCCTGAGGTAGCCAAGGATATTTTTGCCTCCATAAAAGTCAAGCCCCTTCACAGCTCTTCATCTTCACCTGACTTACATGACTTCTATGGGGTTACCGAAAATGAAGGGGTCCAAGCTTCGAACGTGCCTATGCAGTATGACGAAGAAGTCTTAGATTTCTCTGCAAGAGGAGCGAAGGGCCTTTCGGGCCTTGAAGCACGGACGGTCTGGCCCCGGCGAGGGTTCGTCAAGCGGAGGGGGTCCTCGCCGCAAATAGAGCAAGCACAAGTGGGGTCGAATTTTTTGGGGTCGTGTGCCCGCTTCTACTTAGGTTTTGATTCATAGTGTTTACTTTTGAAGTTTGTCAATATATTTCACAACTGTAATGTACTTCACAATGGTATGAATTAAATTCATTTTTATTCGTACTTCGAATCAAATGAATAACGAAGCACACTTCGCACACATGGTTATCAGTCCTTCCTTGCACGTGGCGGCTAGGGACTTCGGCCTAGCTCGTTCGTGCAATTATGCGATTACTCAATGTAACTTAGTATGCGGAGGGGTGCGTTGCACTGGGTGGCTTCGAACGCTAGATTGCTTTAATTTTGCTTCGATTTTTTAACAGGCGAAGACTTTTTTAATTTTGGAATTTATCAATCGAATCATGGCTTTAGGTTTTACTCGAGGTGAAGTTGGGCTTTGAAGCACACTCGAGGTGAACCGAGGTTTTGAGATACGTGATTGATACCTAAAGGAAGGCTTTGGGATTTTGTTTTAGATGAGCGAAGCAAAGCTTCAAGGCTTTGTTTTATGGTAAGTGAAGAGAGTGTTGACACCAAGATTTGGTAAAGCCCAGGGCCCACCATAGGTTCCACGTGGTTAGCAGAAGTCAAAGAGGCCCGGTCAAAATGATCAAAGGAGCTCGTCCATGATGCATACGTGACCGGATAGGAAAAGTCGATAGAGATAAAGATGAGAAGAAGATAAAGATTATCCAGAATCAGTTAGTATAGAATAATTGGACGACAAGTCTCTAAACTATAAATATGTATACCTTAGCTAGGTTAAAAACACATCTCTATCAAAAAACTACTCGGTGCATCACCACCCTTGGCTTTCCAAGGTTAATCCCAGTGGGATTCAGCACTCGTAGATGGTCTGCATCATTTTGATCTCCGACGAAGAGGTGAGTCCCGCCACCCCCGACGACCGTACCGACTAGGTCAGTATCCTCACGGCTGCATCAATTTGATCTCTTGAGGTGAACGTCGAAATAATACGGTCGTCGGTTTATCTCGGTATATTAGCTAGTTCTAAGGTTCCATCAGATTGATCTCTTAGACTGATGTGATCTAGGTGTAGTAGTTTGAGGCTTCATCAGTTAGGTACGACTTCTCTTGCTATTGTATCTTGTTCATGCTATATACCGTTCATCTAAATAAAGCATGCCTAATACTTTGACATATTATTAAGATCATCGTGATTAGCTACTGTCTTGGTTAGGTACGATCTAGTTATTGTGATGATTTCCATGATATAGACATGTTATCCAGTACGTTTTATTTATTTCTGTCGGAGTACAAGTCGATAGGTTATCTTCAATTCAAGACCATATCTTATTTTCTATCAGAAAACGCTCATCGGACATATGTATAAAATGCCTTTCACATCGGCTGATGGCACGCTCGCTCGATTGGTTCACCCATGGTCATCGGCCCTATAGATGATCGACATAATAATCAACGATTATCCTATCCTCATTGCGGTCATCAGCTCGATAGCCGATAGGCTATGCTATTAATTATCCTTTCCTGTTTTCCTTATCAGTTGCAGGGTCAAACTAATTGGCATGCCTTGAACCTTTTTTCTGAAAACATAGGAACTGCACTGGAGTAAGTAGATCTCACAAGCCATGAGTGTTAGAGTGTGACCAAAAAATGCACCAACACGCTTTTTGGCATGTCCGGTGGGACCATCTTCAGCGAATCAGTCATGGCGAGTGAGATCGATGACAAAAGCATCATCTCGATCACTCTCGAGACACTAAGTGAGGAATAGAGGGCAGAAGTGTAAAGGCACGTAGAAGACTTCTAGAAGTTGTGCTTGCAGGCCTACGACATGACTCGGCTGGGTCTCGTTCAAAAGGATCTGTTGCCAAGACCAGCATTGGCCATAAAGGCTGGCCGACCGATAGAAAGCCCTTAGGCCAGTCTCCAAGAGATCATCGACTAAGCAATTCACCACACGCCGGTCAACCAATCTGGGACATTAGTCAACACCCTCCAAGGGCTGATCAAGAAGACTATTGATGGTACCATGTGATGGGGACTTGGGTGGCCCGATCTTTCGGTGAGTAGAGGATACGATGATAATTTCGATTAGTAGAAGATGACATTGATGACCCGACTACAACCGTATGAGACGTTCGTGTTGTGCCTTAGCCATCGATACACCAACTCCAAGGGTTGTTGATCTTATCGGTGATCAACCTTGTTCCTGCAAGCAATCGAAGAACGAGCAAGAACAAGATAAAGGAGCAACTAGAATTGCTGGATATAAAAGACACACGATGGATAGTTGGGGTTTTGAAACGTGAAACTAGCGATCTAACCGATCACGGGTTTACACGGACAAGTAGCATTGGCTAAACTTTTATCTAATCAAAACCCAAATTACAATTGAAGTCTCTAGGGTTATTTATAGCCCTAGGGACGTTCCCAAAGTTTGGAAAACTTATTACATATGGAAAGGACTAATTATTTCCAAAACAGATTGACTAAAAAATGGAAATTCCGTGCTTAATTGGTTCAGCCTAAAAAAGGAACACACATTGATTTAGTGATTGTCATCTCCTCCGATGGAATTTGGATATGTAGCTAGATCCGTTGGAAAGAGGACGTATCAAGCTTTCTAAAAAGTCCAAGATCATCCAAATCAGAGTTTCCATTTAAACTTTATGCACATTTGAATTTGGTGTTGTCCATGCGGTCCGAATCTGAGTCCAATATTCTCAATCGTGTAGAACTTTATTTCTATTTTCTCTTGGAACAAAAGTAATGTCCCAAACTTGTATATTATGTTTGGATGGCCTTGACTTGGTCCCCAATCAACTTCCACGATGTTCCATGTCCTTGATTTTCTCACAACGCGTCCCTTAATCCATGTAATAATGTCTGTAATTGAAAACAACAACTCATGGTGCAGCAACCTTTTCTCAAATATGTAAAATGTAAATAAAATATAGAAAGTATGCACCTTTGTTTTTATTATATTTATATCCCAGCCGGTGATGTCCTCATCACCATGGTCCATGAACCACCACAAGGTCCGATGTACCTCCCCGACAACCAAATAAGATTACTGCAGCATACTCGGCCGGCACCACAGCCTAAAGGGCCGATAAGTCAAGAGAAGTTGGACACCTCGCTTGGACATGAAGGGAACAAGACAACTTAGCCACTAGCTCCCACACAGAGTTCATTGTAGAGTGCACCATATGGCATCGAAAGAAGTGCGCTGATGCTACTTCCGGCATATGACCCAAGACTACCAAGACAAGAGATACCTCAAGTGACGTACAACATCGCAAGAAGAACACTGCTGGACAATGTGCCGCCAAGGGGGTACCTGATGGTATCCCTCTAGGGTATCATTGGATGGCATACTACGGAGCACAACCCTATAGTGACGAGGGGCAATACAGATGCAACGCTGCCTGACAAGAGCAATATCAGCAAACCCCAATGCATGATCGGTACCCAACACAAGGGAATCAAGAAGATGATTGGGTGAATTGGATCATAGAAGTTATCAGAGATCAATTTTGGTTGAAGCCCAAAGAGTAGACGTACATGTATCGGCGGCTGTATCTAGAGTAGTTCAACCGAGTATCGCTACCATGCTGATACAAAGTACCCAACTTCACCAAGTTTTCTGGATAGGACTCAGTTTCCACGATTGAGCATATCAGTTGTTTTCTCACCCAGTATGGGGAGGCATCGACCGATGAGGTGTTGAGGGTTTGATTTTTCCCTCTTTCTCTATCGCTATCGACCTTCGCATGGTTTTCTTCGCTGCCGGTAGATTCCATAAGAGGATGGGGGGACTTAGAAAAGAAGTTTCACAAGTATTTCTTCACTGGCATTCAAGAGATGAAACTTATCGACTTGACGACCGTAAAATAAAGAATGGACGAGTCGGTACAAGATTATGTCTAGAGGTTCTGAGACCTACAAATAAGATGCTACAGCTTGAGCCTCAGTGACACCCAGTTAGGTGGAATTGGCATTTAAAGGACTCCTGAACCCAATTAAGGAGAGATTTTCATCATATGAGTTCGAGAGCCTCTCCCAACTGGTACAAAGGCTATCAGCACATGAGAACCGATTCTAAGAAGCCAATAGAGATAGGTATCAGTAGAAAGTGGCATATGCATATATAGTTCGGACTCCAACGAGAGCAGCGACTCAGATGCAGAAGTCAGTATGGCCGAGTGGTCCAAGAACAAGAAACAAGTTGCATGCCCTTGGGTAAAACCGGCTGAAAAATAAGAGAAGTACGACTTTGACGTCAACAAGACCGATAAAATATTTGATCTGTTACTCAAGGAGAAGCAGATTCACCTGTCACCTGGACACGTGATTCCACTCGCCGAGGAGCTAAAGAAGAGGAAATACTGCAAATGGCACAATTCTCCATCGCATCACACTAATGAGTGCAAGGTGTTCAAGTAGTAGATCCAATCAGACATAGAACAAGGCCGAAATCAAGTTTGACGATGGAAAGAAGCCGATGAACATTGACAGCCATCTATTCCTAGTCAACATGGTGCATGCGCACTATGCTGACGATCGGCGTATGAGGATGAGCATACAGACCAACAATAAAATCACTTCATTGGATCTCATCGGGAAGTACCAGAGGAGGTCAAAGGAGAGGGAAAACAACAAAGACAGCCACATCCACTAACATTTCAACCCCCATTGGAATTGTGAATTCTTCAGACTTTATTGGAACTAGGGGCTACATCTACCATCAATGGATGACTGCCCGAGATGTAGTGCCAAAGGTAGGGCACAAGACGATCACCGGCCACATGACGTTAGGACGAGGCCACATAATCAAGAAGCCATCCACCGAAGGCTGTCCCCACCAAGGATATTAGTGCTTGAGAGGCTCGGCTCCATCAATGCTGAGGAAATCGGCTAGTCGACCGACGACGAAAAGATCACGCTAGAGAAGCCGCAATGGTGTCCCAACGGGATTTTCACGAGGAACCAAAAGAGAAGGGTGCAACATCTACAACAAAGATAATTGAAGGCACAAATGTACATCAAGGAAGTTGATCGGCCCTGTATAATCAAGAGAGAATGGTGACCGAAAGATAAGGCCGATCATGATGATAAGAAGGACGCAAGGATAAACATGGTTTTCTTCCTCCCCGTGGAGTATCCGGCACCCTACGAGGACAACGCGGATAATGCTGATACCATGGCTCAATTAGTGTTGGCTCCATAGCCAACAGTCTTTGACAAACTAGAATACCTTGATCATCGGCATCTAAGACCTCTCTATATCAAAGGATTGGTTAATGGGAAGCCAATATCCAAGATGATGATAGACGGAGGGGCGACTATCAACTTGATGCCTTATGCCACCTTCCGTAAGCTCAGAAAAGTGCCTGAGGACCTCATCAGAACTAATATGGTATTAAGGGACTTCGGCAACAACTCGTCGAACACGATGGGAGTATTGAATGCAGAGCTAATAGTTGGGAGCAAGATGATATCGACTACCTTTTTCGTTATAGATGGAAAAAGATCTAATAGCCTGTTACACGGGCATGATTGGATACATGCAAATTTTTGCATCTCCTCGACGATGCACCAGAGCCTAGTATAGTGGGTCGGCGACCAGGTGGAAATCGTCCCCGCCGATAAGTTGGTTAACATAGCTGTAACTGATTTATCAATATGGGAAACAGAAGGAGTCATCTGTCTATTAGGGAAAGCTTGGGATAGCAACTTTCTTGAAGTATCGGATGTTGGCATCAACCTGATCGATGAGGAGCTACCTAAGCTCATATTGTGAAGACAACGTTGATAAAATGAAGGGTGGGGTTGGTTGAAACTTCACCGCAACCGATGAACTACGAAAAATACAAACATCAGACCCGGCGACAGACCAAGGCCAACCTTCACAAAGACCCAGATCCCTTGACAAGATAAGAACGGATTAAAGGATACTACGTCAGAGGTATGGGAAGAGGCTAAATGGGAAATATTTAAGGAAATATTAAGCAACCGTTCGGACGAAGCATAAACAGCCGATGCCAATGGCATCGCCTTGATACGGCCGATGCAAAGGCATCACCCTTATACAAAAACACAAAGAAAATTAATAGAAAATCAAAAGAGTCAGAGGAATCAACGGCAATATATTACAAAAGAGCAAATGTTTTGTTACAAGATTGTCAATTTCGCATAAAGTTAGAGAGCTCGACGAATGGCTTCAATCGCCCGTAGCCGAATTGCATCGACATTATGAAGGATGACCTTGTCCTCGGCATCCGAACCGGGGATATCTTGGAGGAGGCAATGACGACGCTGCGCGAGACTAACGGCACTAGCAATTTGGTGTTTTTGGGTGTCGACTCGAGCTGGGAAAGAGGCCACATCACCCTCTTGTTCGACAATCTTCGCCCGAATCCCCTCCAGCTTCATTACCAGGTCGACCTCTCTCATTAGCAGTCGATCAAGCTCTTGTGATACACCCGAAGGCTCAGCTTCAATACGCTCCTAGAGGGTCCTCTCAGCCATGACCGCCTCATTGTGTGTCTTCATTGCCTCCAAGAGAAACACCCGGTTAGCTCGATCGGCTATCTGCTTGACAGTTAGCTGCACTTCTGGGTGATAGAACTCTAGGTATGTGGCCGACGTGAGAGAATCATCTAGCTCTAGTGAGAGGCAATCTAAGACATCATTGAAGCAACCTCGTGTTAGTCCTGAGTCATTAACTAGGACCTCTACTGGTTCACCCAGGTGATGTAGCAGGTCCGACAGCACCTCTTTCACTGCCGTGGGCAACTGAGTCATGGCTTACGAGGAAATTCTAGTAGCTTCCCCCTCCATGTATGGCTGGATGTCAAAGGAAAATTGTCGGGCAAAAGACTAAAAGAAAAAACAAATTAAGGACAAACCCACCATGTTATGGCTGAGTACAAAAACGCTTACGTCAACAGGCTTGGTAGATGCGACCGATCATAGAGTGTTATCGGCAGAAGAAATGATTGAATCATCATCAGCCACCAGAACGGTGTGTGAACCCTCCTTGAGGCTGCCTTGGGGGGTAGGTGACCCCGTGACATCCATCGTCAGCTACGTTCAAGACCGATATCAGTCATGCTAGGGGCAACAGGAAAAGAAAAGTACGTCAGGTACCTAATGAGAATTCAAGGTAGAAGTAGCCCCAACATCAACCACCACGGGTTCCAGCGTATCAGTCTCAGGTAGCAGCAGCCGAACTGGCAACATCGGGCGATGCATTGGGACCTACAAGCGAGGACTCCAGCACGTCAGCTCCAACAGCAGGTGCCGTCGTAGCGCCTTTATTGGACGGGGAAGATTAAGAACAGACAAGGGCATCATCCATCAGGTGGGAAGCCACCAGAGGAGGCGCTACGAGTGGAGAAGAGGGCTGGACAGGAAATGGTATTAAGCACCGATGGCGCAAAAATAGGTCACGCAATACAAAGATGCACACATACATGAACCGATGGAGGCGCGTCGGTAGCAGTCGTGGTTTGTTTGGCTAGAAGAATTGGCGGTGTTGACTGAAGAAAAGAAGATATGTCACAAAGAAGGAAGACATCACTCAACAGGAGGAGTCAAAAAAAGAGGTACCTGGCCGGATTGAGCCCTAGTGGATTGGCGTGTTCCCACATCTGACACCTTGGTTCACCTCCTAGTGAGCAAATTATTTTGGGTAGGGGCCCCAGTACCCAAGACGTTGATGGTCGATCGTGGCTGATAGATGATCAACCGACCGCTTCGGATCACCCGCAGAACATCCACGCCATCCCCTTTACGATACAAAGACCTGATAAGGTGCAAGAAAACAAGCAAGGGGAACATAAGAGTTAAGATATGTACTTATTGGTGAGGAGTCATCAACCTGGCCAGGATGCAGACGTTGGCAGTACGTCCTCGAGGGCCGATCAAACAAATGCAGTGCCCATTCACCCCACCAAGCATCAAAGTTAGCAGATCTTATGGTGCAAGCCGACCAAGGGGCAAGATCACCATAAGACACTTGGTTGGCCACCCGAGATAGTTGTTCGTACTCCCGAGCCTCTATAACTTCTCCACCATAAGACAAAGTGCGGGGGAAGATGGCCAAATCCTACCTGCCACGAGCAGACAGTCGGGTGATAAAACTCGTAAGAAACTCTGCGGGTAGTGAAGTTAACGAGAAGGAGGCAAGGGGTGACCAAGGTTTTAAGGATCCTAGTAGACCCCTCGTTCCGGCATGCATCGTCCAGGAGGAACTCACGGGGGAATTCGTACTCAAATAAGTACTCATATGCAAACCAGATGGTCTTCTCGAGCCGAAGACCACAGTAAAAGGTTGCGAACTAGAAGCTTAGGGAATCGGGCAACAAATGGGAGGAAGATCGACAGGTGTCTTCCTCGCCTAGAGACAAACACTAGAGACATATGGGGGCAGTCGATTTGGAATGATCCACAGGGAATTCCATCAAAGAAACAGGAGAATCGTCGACCACTTCGGCAGAGTGAACATTAAGCCGAAGTTGCAGAAACCACCGAGGCCCACCAAAGTGGCCGATAGGCTCACCAGCCGATAACCTGGTCGATACCTGATGGAGAAGATAATAGGTGGCACCAAGAAGGTATCGACCGAGAGGGATTTTCTTATTAGTAGCAAACTACTCGGCCAGAAATTGAAGGTGGGTGGTAGGACCTAGAGTGGATCCATAGAACACAAACCGCTTCAGCCAGAGGATGAGAAAGGCTATGTGTTCTTCAGTGTCAATAGGGTCAGTCTTCTTGTTGTTCTTCATGATGTGCTTGCCCCAACCACCGATGGATTTGACGCAAAGACGATGAGTCGACTTGGAACAGAAAGAAAGAGGGTCACAAGGGGAGGTGATATCTAGGGAAGTTAAGGCGAGGATATCAAGCAAAGAGGGAGTCATCGGACCACTTCGGAAAATAAAAGTGTTAAAAGTATCGGACCAAAAATAGCAAGTAGCAGCGAGGAGTGACTCGTTCTTGTAGGGTTCAGCGAGGAAAAGGCCCATATAGTGGCCGATGCCGATTTTGTCCCAAGACGGACACTTGACGGTCGATACCCTATGGTACCAATCACACCAACTAGGAAGTGGGGAAGGGAAAGCCCTAAAGCTAAGGTGCCAGTCAGAAGAAAGCATGGTAGAATGTTTGAAGGGGATCCGATTGGTTTCCGCTTTGATGATATCAACGGGATCGGGGTTACCCATCAGACCTAGAAATCGATGAGTCACGTGGTTAGCAAGGGGAATCGAAACCTAGTTCAATAAGTTCTACAAAGAAAACGTAAAGAAAACAGCGAAGATGGGGCGAAAAGAAATGAATGAACCAGGGGAAAACTAAAGGAACAGAGAAGGATGAGAATGCCAGAGACTTACCTCGGGGATCGCGTTAATGTTGGCCATCCTAGTATCACCGGAGTATGGGTCAGCAAAGAAGAAGAAGGCAGCGAGCAGCGGCGGTCGTAGGAAGCATTGGAAGCCGGTGGTGGTAAGCTCGAGGAGGAAAAAGCAAAAGAAGTAGGCACAAAGTGTGAGGAGAAAGCGAGTGGCTGGAGATACATATAAAGCAAAAGGATGACTCCTCGACAGCTGAGTCAAGACGATACCATCGAATTTTGTGGGACCACCTGCAACGTTCGACAAAAGGTAATCATGGTTAAGTTTTAAAAAGGCCGAAATCTTTGAAGGTCCAGGAATAGAGGAATCAAATCTTCAGTTTGATAAACACCAATGAAAAACTGTGAAGAATGAAGCGTGGTCCAACGCCACCACAAAATAAAAGTAAATGTGTCAGACCAAGCGACATCCATTGTAGTTGTGAATGGCCAAAGAAAGAAGAAGAGGCGGAGAAGAGCCAAAAGCATGTACAGAGCTGGAGTCCGGGGTGATATTTTAGAATACTAAAAATGAAGGGTTTCGGCTGACATTTAATTAATGTGAAAAGACCATGCGAACAGATGTTCAAAAAGACATGGTGGTAGGAGATGATGATGGCCGGTAATTTCAAAACATTAGAGGCCATTTAATGCTCCGAAACTAGGGGCATGTGTTGACGCCAAGATTTGGGAAAGCCTAGGGCCCACCATAGGTGTCGCACAGTCAATAGAAGTTAAAGAGTCCCGGTCAAAGATGATAAAAGAAGCCCGTCCATGATAAATAGGTGACTGGATAGGAAGAGCCGATAGAGATAAAGATGAGAAGAAGATAAAGATTATCTAGAATCGGTTAGGATAGAATACTTGGACGACAAGTCTCCGTACTATAAATATGTACCCGTTAGCTAGGTTAAAAACATGTCTCTGTCAAACAACTACTTGGTGCATCACCACCCTTAGCTTTTCATGGATAATCCCAACAGGATTCAACAGACAGAGCTGGGCTGTATCATTTCGATCTGCAGTGAAGAGGTGAGTCCCGCCACCCTCAATGACCGTACCAACTAGGTTAGTATCCTCACGACTGCATCAATTTGATCTCTTGAGGTGAACATCGAAACAGTACGGTCACCAATTTTTCTCAGTATATTAACTAGGTCTAAGGCTGCATCAGATTGATCTCTTAGATTGATGTGATCTAGGTGTAGTAGTTTGAGGCTTCATTGGTTAGGTCTGACATCTCTTACTATTGTATCTTTTTCATGATGTATATTGTTCATCTAAATAAAGAATGCCCAATACTTTGACATATTATTAAGATCATCGTATTTAGCTACTATCTTGGTTAGGTTCGATCTAGTTGTTGTGATGATTTTCATGATATAGACACGTTATCTGGCATATTTTATTTATTTTTGTCGGAGTACAAGCCGATAGGTTATCTTCAATTCAATGCCATATCTTATTCGCCATCGGAAAGTGCTCATCGACCCATATGTGTAAACTGCCTATCTCATCGTCCAATGGCACACTCGCCCTATTGCTTCAACCATGGTCATTGGCCCTATGGATGATCAATGTAATAGTCCATGATTATCCTATCGTCATTGCGGTCATCGGCTCGATAGCCGATAGGCTATGCTACTAATTATCCTTTCTTGTTTTCCTTATCAGTTGCAGGGTCAAACTGATTGGCACACATTGGAACTTTTTTCTAGGAATGTAGGACTTGCACTAGAGTTAAGCAGATCTCCTAGGCCACACGTGTGTCAGAGTGTGACCAAAAAACGCACCAACAGTGAGGCTTCGAGATAGATGATCGAAGCAACGCTTCTAAGCTTATTTTACACGAAGATGGGCTTCGGGATTTTATCTAAAATGAAGTAGGGCTTCAGAATCTTTATAAGAAGCAAGGCTTCGCTTTTGTTTTGTGGCCTTAGACTCTTTTTGACGCTTTCAAGTTGCAAGCTCAAAGTCCTAGGAGGCTTCGAGTTGAAAGCTCAGAGTCTTGTGTTTTTTATCGCTACAGGCCCGGAGACGCTATGCAGCGAAGAAGGTGGAGCGGATCACACCGATTTTTGGGGCCATTTGACACAGCTCGAAGTCAGCATATATCAAGCAAAGCATGATGCCCCGTATGTATGTGCAGACTTTATTTATCTCGCACCGATCCCTCCTTCGAACTCGGGTAGCGGAGTAGCTTATGCATACCTTTGAAAGCCCAGAAAGTCCAGAGATCAAGGGCTTCGAAGTGGGGTGTTAAAGCATGCCTCGGAGCCCCTAGGGCCTCTAAGACTGAATGGAAGACTAAGAAGCCTTTGGAGCGTATTTGAAGCTCCTAGCTAAAGGTGAGTGTGCGATGCTTGCGTAGGACTTCGTGGACGTCTTTAGAGGTATGCTTTGGGATGGGTTTCGTAGGTAGTGGTAGAGAGGCTAATTTAGTACTAGGTTCCCTACGGATGTCGCCAACTGTTGTATCAATTTCGTTAGCTACAAAAGGGTTTGTGTAAATATGATAATCTCGAATGGTTTGTAGTGTGTAAAGGAGTATGAACCTCAGGGGTTCGCGTGGAGTGTTTTTGGAAGGTATTAACGACATCTTTACTTCAAAGGGATTAGTAGTTTATTTCTTAACTGTCAAATGCGAGTAGTCGAATTTCCCAGGTGGCTATTAAAGATAGAATTGTGTTTGTTTTTATAACTTTATTTTTTTATAAAAGTACAAAGTAAAAAAATACATTTGATATAAAACTCTTTCTTTTATTTGTATATAACGACATGTCTTATATGACAACAACTTTGATAATTCAAAAAAAAATCATCGTCTCAGATAAAATTACAAGATCATGGTGAAGATAATCCATCACAGATAGTCGTCATCTATGATGGTTAAGATGTTATACTTCATCTCTGATTGGTCATAACTATAATCTGTCATATGCGACATGCCGCAATATTTAACTCGTAATAGATAACATATATTATTTGTGTCAACTCATTTTTATGACTGTATATGCATATGTGCAGTTTATAGTTATGAATTATCACATCATAAATAATACTTACGGTAGATAAGCTGTTTGTTATGGTGGGGTCCACTCCACTAGAGTTTCCAACTTGTGACAAACCCAACCTCAATATGGTCTGGGATCGAACAAAATGAGGGGCATAAATGATTACCAACCTCCAGATCATCTTCAACCGAATGAATCCCCGCTCTGAATTCACCAGACACCTGGCACCATGAATAACTCAGTTGCCCCATTTCATCGTCCAGGCAAGACGAGTAAACCAGACCATAGGGGCAATTGAGCAGCGCCGACAATGGGATTACGTGGCGAGGCCAATGTCACCTAGTTTAGGGTTGGTTTCTGAATTTGTTTGAACTTGCGGGCTTCGTTGATTTGATTATTCTGTGGCTAATTATTGGTTAAAACTATTCTCACAGGTTGTTACATACAAGATGAAGTGTTGATTGCACTGTGACTAGGTGAAGAACATACTGTGATAGCTGTGTTTATTAGTGGTAGCAACCTTTCCAAGGATTCACAATTATGCCAATTATCATGTTTGAAATAGGAACAAATACGATAGGGGTGCATCCTCCATCCCAAAATGCACAAGGAAACACGATTGTACAATGATATTGATGATCGAGCTCATGTCAACAACTATAATTAATTACCAAACAGTATACGGTGACTCAGGTTGTCATTGCACGAGCGAACTTTAGAGAAAATTGGGGAGTCCGATTTTTTTCGCGGTTCTCTTGACGTCATCCTGCACCTTGCTCTGGTACTCCCTCAAGGTGAAGGCCTTGTACGATGATGGCTCGCCGCATGTGCCAACAAGCGTGTCGTAGGACAGGCATAGGAAATAGTTGATGGACAGCCGGTCCGACTTGGCTTTGGCCACTACTTTATGCTCCACGCTCTTG
Organism: Zizania palustris; assembly: GCA_019279435.1. Classification (NCBI taxonomy): domain Eukaryota; kingdom Viridiplantae; phylum Streptophyta; class Magnoliopsida; order Poales; family Poaceae; genus Zizania; species Zizania palustris. The sequence goes on along the minus strand of JAAALK010000285.1, from coordinate 63,097,571 downwards.
TACGTGTCATTACTCTAGGCCTAGCAATACTAACACCATCATTGAGTCATGTGATGTGACCTTTGATGGTGCCTCGTGCATGTCAATGGCCGATGGAATTGTCATCCAATGAGACGATGTCACGTTCTCAGAGAATGGGGCCTATTTGCATTTTGCCACGTGAAGTCTGTACCAGATCGTTCGTAGCTGTGAACCACGTCATACGGTAGAGAGTGTCATGCAAAAGAGAGAGGGTTTGAATCATCGCCGCGACAGGCCTTCGGCCTCAATCGCGTGGTCGATCTAAAATGGATATGTTTCACAGCTTCAGCGCAATGACCAGGGTCATGCTCACGACCGAGCTTTGCCTGACAGGTGCATTGTGATCTACTCGGAGAAGAGATTAAATGTTTTTCAATATAGGTTTAACCTCCATAAGTTAGCATTGCCATGATTTTGGTTACACCTAATTCTCCTTTAAATAGCGAGGCAATCATACACTCATATATCGATGTCTTCAGTTTAGCTGGAGTTGTTTTTAAGGTGCTTGGATGGTACTAGAGTACCTCCATATAAGGAGTGTGTTTTAACTTTTAAGCGTGTCAAAAAAGTTGACATGTTTTTAAAAATTTTGGAAGGTATTAACGACATCTTTACTTCAAAGTGATTAGTAGTTTATTTCTTAAGTATTAAATGCTAGTAGTCGAATTTCCTAGGGGGCTATTAAAAATATAATTCGATACCTTTCCGAGGATTCACAATTCCGCCAATTATCATCTTTGAAAAAGGAATGAATACGATGGGGTGCATCCTCCATCCTGAAAATTGCAAGCACGCACGCTTGTACAGTGAGATTGATGATCGAGCTCACATCAACTGTAATTAATTAGTCATTGCACGAGCGAACGTTTGAGAAAATTGGGGAGGCCAATTTTTTTCCCAGTTCTCCTGACGTCCTCCTGCACCTTGCTCCGGTACTCCACGAAGGTGAAGGCCCTGTACGGCGATGGCTCGCCGCATGTGCCGATGAATGCGTCGTATGATGGGCACAGGAAATAGGCGATGGACAGCCTGTCCGACTTGGCGTTGGCCACCACTTTATGCTCCACGCTCTTGTACGTGTCGTTACTCCAGGCCTAGCAATAAAATTGAAACAAATAATTCATAGGAACAAGACAAGAAGAGAAGACATGAGTGATGTATCACAGACGACATGTCTAATGGTGTATGCGTTTCCCTAAACACCTGGCTGGTCAAAATGTGAGCATTCGGTAATTAACACACGGTAGCGATTGGTGGCGCACTGTTACCAGAAACAAATCGCCGATGTTGACGATGAGAGTGTTTGGGCGGGGTTTCACGGTGACCCAACATGAGTCTTTCATGAGGTGTAGGCCCCCGACCTGGTCCTGGCAAAGGACGGTGAGGAAGTCGTTGTCCGTGTGTGGCACAAGCCCGAATGTGTCCGCTGCGATTGGGGACGTCGGGTACCTGTTCAGCCGGAAGAAGCACGTCATCTCATCGCACCCTGGTGGGAACGCCGCCGCCCCAACGTCGTGCCCGGTCAGCTTCTCCGCGAGGGCCGCCACCACTGTGTTCGCCACCCGCGACATCGCCTCCATCACCTCCTGCATCACGCCACTGCATGTGCCAAGCACAACAAATTCCGCTAGCTCTTAGTTCAATTTGGTAGAATGCTGGGTCTCCAAAACAATAAATTCTCGCGTAACCACCATAGTAAAACAATAATGACACTGACTATTACTTGTCGCCGAACCTCACCGGTTAACTTAGATGGGACAATTTAATGGATGCAACACACAATATAATAATCAGATTTATCAAAACGCGGGAGACAATGTTGGTAGGCTGGTTCTATGGACACGAAGGCGTTAAATTCGGTTAGTGTACTAAAAAGCTTGCATGTTTCATGGGCACAAACCCCACCGCACACATAATATCATCACTCATTGACTCTCACCTGAGCGGAATATACAGGTCGACAAGCAAGTTTGCTTGGACCTTCTAGAAATAATTGTTTGTAAGGATACGGGCGAATATAACAATCGGGCGCGTATGTGTCAAACATAGTCTATGTGCGTATGTGTACAGGACAAATATCCAGCAGATAGATGGTTGAATTAACTGAGACCTCATTTTCTGAGTTGTGTTCTACTAGTGTACTATCAAGACGTAGACACTAATAATTAGAACTAGTGTACTAGTACTACCTTAGATAAATCGTGGCAAATTAATGTGGTTTAGAGAGCATGTACGTCCAAGCTAGTGTGAAACTACGACCAAGCTAGTGCACATATAACTGAAGAAAAACAGACATAATGCTAGCTAATAGCCAGTGATGAGCTTGCTTATGCACGCATAATTGCATATATGTAAATCTCATCGATCGTGTCCATGTTTCATCCAAAGAATAAATACTATGGATGAGAAAATTTAAGTAAAACCAATGGTATATAGGGGAGTAGTAATATAATATAAGTTAACTACGTACCCTAAGGAGGTGAGCTCTCCAAAGTCGCAGTGCTGCCCGGAGATGCTGGCGAGTGGGACGTGGAACGCCTCCGACCACGAGAGCTGCCGGAGCGACGTGGCGGTGGGGTTGCCCCACCGGTAAGAGCCGTTGAGCAGGCCAGCCTTCTCCTTGGTTTCGAACGGAAGCCGGAACAGCCTCGCCTGTTCCCTCCTCATCTTCTCCATGAGCTCCCGGCTCACGCCGTGGTTGGTCAGCTGGAAGAAGCCCCACTCCGAGGCCGCCCTCGCCATGGCGTCTGCGCACGCCTTCCTTTCCTTGGCGCCGCGGCTCGTCAGCCCCTTCAGGTCTATCGTGGGCAGGACGCGCCCAAGCACGGTCGAGCTCTCCGATGGAGGCGCCGGCGGCGCAATGCCGCCGTCGTTGGGAAGCAGCGTAAGGTAGCTGTTCGCCAGAGGAGGGTCGATGGCGCTCTCGGTGAAGGCCGTCATATGGTTGGGAAGACGGCTACGTACGTGAGGTTTTTGTGTGTGATGGAGCAGTCGTACGCGTCACACACACTGCACGCGCGCTAATTCAGCTAGCTAGCTTCTGCTGGCTATTGGAAAGCGGCCGGGCCGGGTGTACACGGAAGCTGTTGGATACTTTTGTTGATGCGAGCGAGGCCTTTATATAGATCGAGCAGCGTGCAGTGGTATGGTCGCGGTTAACTGTCCGGTACGTGGCGTCGTGGCCAATCGAGCCGACGAAGGGCTAGGGCGAGGGATTCCTGACAAAGGCCCGTCGCGGCGACCATTCAAACCCTCTCACTTTCGTGCGGCGATCTGCAACGTACGATGTTATTCGTACCTACGAACGATTCGGCATAGACTTCACGGGGCAAAATGCAAATAGGCCCCATTCTTTGAGAACGTGACGTCATCTCATTGGATGACAATTCCATCGGATGACAATTCCATCAAAGGCAACATCAGATGACTCAATAATGGTGTTAGTGTTGCTAGGCCTAGAGTAACGACACGTACAAGAGCTACAGCGAGGGATTGCTGACATCACGTCGTACGTGCTTGCGACACTTGGGCAATGCCGTGTGACCCGACAGGTACGTACCAACAAATTAAATTGCGGGGAGAGGGGACCGTGCTATTCAAAGGAGTTGCATGGTTGAAAATTTGCTCAGTTTGAGTTTATTTCATTTCTAAATCGGGAAAATATATGGGATATATCACAGTACACCGTTTAGCCTAAGGAGTAATATCTTAAATTAATTAAAACCATTGATTTTAGTTAGGATTAAAAATAAATTAAAATTAAAAATACACCACTGCACATAATTGAAAAGTAAATTTACATAGAAAATTGAAAAATCTGTGAAAAATTATGAGTTACCAATTACTAACAGATCAAAGTGTATGTGCGGATGACACAGATACCAGATAAGAAGTAATATAAAACAATAAATATCTTCATTAGTTTTGAGACGTGGTGCCATACGTTAGGTCAAAAACGTCATGATGATATGATATAGGCTGCACCAGAGAGAAACATTGTTACCTATGGAAGTGAAAAAAAAATTTGGTACACGACTCACCATCACCTTTAGCTAGGTTATAGGTTGAGAGTTCAGACAACGACTCCGGAATGAGATTAGCAAAAAAAATTGGCATTCTGATTGTAATGAGTTGTGGTTGCAGTGTTGTTGATTGAACCATTAGATTGGAGCTGTCGACTAGTAATGTCTGCGACGGAAGCAATTAAGTAGTGATTAAGATTAGGATATAAGAGCAATAGATCCTAACACTATAATACACCAGTGAAGATCATGGAGGAGGGTAAGGATGAAACAGGGAAGTGTGGTTGGCACAAGGTGGGAGAGAGGGGGGAGAAGATGGCGGCCGTGGTGCAAGGTTGGGTTATGTATAAAGAAGATGAGGGCATCTATACCAATATCATCATTAGGTCTCCAATTCAATGGTTGAAAATAAGATTGAGATGTAGGACACATGTGTTGGCATATATATATATATGACAATCACATAATACAATTCCTTCTTTTTTGGTAAAAATAGAATAAAAAATATTCCAGTAATCTAGATATAGAATAAACACTACTACAAAGCGACACTGTAGCGGCGGGCAAAAACGACCTGTAGTGACGGGCATCCAGTCCGCAACTGCTATCCCTTGTCAGCAGTGGCGGGCAGAGTGCCCGCCACCGCTGTGTCAATAGCGTGGCAGGCTCGCTGACATTATTTGCCCGTCACTGCTATCGCTAATAGCAGTGGCGGGCAGATGAGGTCAGCGCGCCCGCCACCACTGTGTATACCCCATTACACAGAATGTTGTGAACCTTATTTCACACAGTCCCACAAATCAAAACACAGAAATTATATGCTTCACACAGCCATCCACATACCCAGCAGCAAAACATCCACATATCCACATACACATCCACAACAGCAACACATCAACACAACAACAACCCATCTCATCAATTTACAAATTTACAAAGTTTACATTATATGCTTCACATAGCCATCCACATACACATCAACAAAACATCCACATATCCACATACACATCCACAACAGCAACACATCAACACAACAACAACCCATCTCATCAGTTTACAAATTTACAAAGTTTACATTTCATCACACATCAAGTTTAAAAAGTTTACATCTATCAAAATTTCAAAATTAACCATTGTTTCACAAATACATGCTCATGCGGTTTATGTTTTCTTGGAAGGCCAACTCATATCTTGCGCATCTTTTTTTTTTGCTTCTCAGCTTCAAAATTCTTATCGATTTGTTGCGCTTGCCTTTTTATTCTTCCGGCCCAATCATACAGAGTTGGATGCTTGACCACTTCACTCTCAGGATCGAACAATACTCCACGCTCATGAAGAACCTCATGCATCGTGAAGCGGCACATCCTTGATACAATTTCGTACATTTGTGATTCTGAGAGTTGGCTCTTCTGGGCAACGGTTGATGGACCTGACGCCTACATACGTAACATATAAGTACAGACGCTGCAAGTTATATTAGATTAACACACAAGAAACCAACTTACTTCTTTAGTATCCTCAGATACTGTCCGCGCAAACTTTCCTAAGTTATTGCTCATGAAGTCACAAGTATAATTGCCGCAATGCACCGAACCAAGAGATTGTTTGTGACACTTCAAAATAGACAAAGTTAGAACGATATATAGTTTGGCTTTATCAATTGAATTAAGAAATTTAAAAATATAATATTACCGGATAGTTGGTTCTGATAAGCATATCTTTCGGCCTCTGTGGATCATGTGGGTCACCTAACTTTTCCACGTAGTATTTGTATGCACTCTGAATAACATTTAATATATCTTGATATTCTTTTTTGGGTTTGTCGAGCGAGTCGAGCACACAAATCCTTGAGCTCTTCGGGTATATCAGAAGTGCAATCCAATGATCACTATCGAAAGAAGTAATATATGATTATGTTAGTTTCATAATCGATAAAATGTGATTAAGTGGATATAGTGGGTATACTTACTTAAAGTTATATGCCCCACTTATCATTTCTCTATCCTTCCATTGATCCATGCACCACGCAATATACAACGCGACACAATTCCTTTTCTTCTTCTTATGTGTGTCTTGGTCTTTATTGAACATCTCCATTTGAAATTTTTTCTCACCCACAGTCCAGTACTTGACATCATTCTAGTTTAGTGTCGGGTTCAGTGCACTCTGGCTTATGAATGATGGGTTCAAGTACCCATACATATTAGACGTGTCACAACATTAATTCAAACTGCATATGTTATGAAACAACAGTCAATATAAGAAATGATTGATTTTTGCTTTGTATTGACAAAGTATAAAGTACTTACATGCACCAGAGCATCATGCTTGTGATGTCGGTTCGCTGCAGATGAAACATCCGATGGAAATCATCGAAAAATAGTGCAAGCTTAAACTCTGGGCATTTGAATATTTCTTTTGGAACCTTCAGTTCTATTTGTGTAACTCCTAACGAAGACGCTTCGAGGTACCAGTCATGAAAGGTTTTCATCCGCCAACACCTACTCTTAAGTACTCGTTGGGGTAATAATGGTTTGCCTGGTTCGTATTCGATATAATCATCGTCTTTATAGGTCCATTTATCAACAGAAAGTGAGCCCGCCTGCTTTTGTACTAGAGCCTTTATGGGAGACGCTTCGGGCGTAGAACCTGTTTGCCCCATAGTAGTAAAAAATTCATGCATCTCAGATTTCGGCGCAGAACACTGCCCAGCTTGAACAATTATCTTGTGGATTGCTGGCTTTGGGCATGCATCTTGTTTTTCAGGCTCGACCACTAGCACTGGCACTTTTGTTATGGGCTCGGCTACTAGCACTTGAGGCCCGGCCAAAATAGGCACTGGCATTTGATCTGGCTCTGGCCCTTTTGTGTTGGGCTCATCAGTGGGCTCAAGCACTGGCACTGGCTCTGTCACTTGATCAGGCTTAGTCACTTTCGATTCTGTCACTTCTGCCACTTTATCGGGCACTGGCTCTTTCTCTGCCTCTGCCTCTATCTCACGCTCATGAATAGGTGATAAAGATCCTATATTTTCCACATCCTAAGATGAAAGATATGTGGGGGATTGTGATGAGACAATAGGCGATTTACTCTGAGAACTTGTCTGCAGTAATTTGATATCTCGGCTCGCCCATAGGACAAAGTTATTCAGCGTATCTCCGATTGTCTCAATCCTTTCATTAGGAATTGGAAGATCCAAGGGGTCATTAATAAATCTATCATTGGTGATCTCATTGACCTGAACCTTTGTATACTCAGCAGGAATAGGCCGATTGTGAAATAAATCCCCAGGCATAGCAATGCCTCGTGCAGCCTCTTGGGAATGCCCTTTGCGCCCTATCGATACATGCAGGCTGCATGGTGTGTCCTCTTTAATATAATTTATAAGAAAATTTTCATGTACTGAGCCAACACTGCTTGGTACGCTGAGTCGTACCTCTGGCATAATTATTTGTCCCGCTGCCGCCTGCATTATGTTTGGATTCTCATTAATAAATTCAAAAAAGTGTCGCTCCCACTCCGCACGGTGCTCTGCGGCGTCGTCTATGCATGCTTGACGCTTCTTGTATGTGGCACCCTCCTGTTTCTTGAAAGTATTTTTCTAGGGTGCTATAGAAGAGACACCTCGGGGTGCGCCCTCGATGTTCCTCGTTTCTGAGAGCAGATGTAAGCTGGTCATTACATCCCTCGGGCTTGAACTTTCCAGTCTTCTCCAACTCAGCAATTTCCTATGCTTTCTGGAATACTTCACTAGTCCGTGAGTCGGAGAGCATATATTGGCCCTCTGGTGTTTTTTTAGCTTGACCTAGAGCCATCTCTTAGTGCGCTGATCAGCACCTGAAAACTATTCAGGTAACCAGCCGCACGATCCTCCTCCTCCTTTCTACTCCACTCATCCTCCTTGGCCTTATATCCACCTGGCCCAAGTTTATGTGGGAACTTATTCTTCTTATTAAGTTCTTTGAACATGATGCTCTCTTGTTTGGCTTCTTCCGAGCAATGCTGCATTTTGAATTCGTTCCATTCATTTGGCGTTATAAAGTCGTAGTCGTTGAGCGCAGACTCATCTTTTAGAAGGTATTGTGTGTTCAGTTTAGTCCTAAATGTACGGAGAGCCTTCCCGATAGACTTCAATGTGGCAGCTTTAGCGTCTTCTAAGCGGTCTTCCGGGAATTTATAATGCGCTTTTATATGCTGCCACAATTCGTTCTTTGTAGCTTCAGGGACACTCTTCCAATTTTTCCAAACTATCTTACATCGCTCCCTGGCGAGACATCCACAGTCGTTACGCCACTTAGCTGTGATTTCTTTTGGCTTCTTTGGAGCCCCATCAACATGCACTTCTTCAACCTCATAGATAGTTGTATGCAGCTTGTTCTTCTCCCGTTTCCCTCTCCTCTTCGCATTTGCAGAGGATTTTGTGGTAGTGGGCTCAACATCTGTTGGCTCAGATGACTCAACAGTTGGGACAATAGTTGTTCTTTTCTCCACTTGGAATAATCGACGCTTGCTTCCTCGCTTTGGATGATCCTATGATGATAGACAATGTGAGATTCAGGAATGTAATCCTCAGTTAGAAGCTACTCTGACTTGTTAATAATGCAATAATTACCTCCGCTTGAGCTTCAGGAATGTAATCCTCATCGGCGTCTTCTCTCGTTCTCTTCTTCCTAGGCTCCATTGGATGTTCATTCTCCGGAGAGTGGTACAAAGATTCACTATCGGAGGATCCTTCAGATGAACCCTCTTTATTTGTTTTTGCGGGAGACTTGTAGATGAGCTCCTCGATGGAACGTCCTTCTTCCACCATAAATAAACTATTCATAGTTAAGAGGCTAATGTATTAGAATTTTGGTTATGCAAAAAAGGTCTGATGTCATATTTTCATACTTAAGAGGCTATTACTTCTGAAGCCACTATACTAATCCTCAAGTTAGGAGATTGTGTTGTTCTCTCTCTCTAGTGTTGTTGAGGCCTCAGCATATTTTGTGTTGTTTCTCAAAATGTTCATGGCTGCCATGGAACCATGAGCACATCCATTCCCTGTCAGCAACACGAGAAAGAAGAAGTTGTTGATGGGAATGGATGTGTCCCATGGCTTGATGACATACATGAGATAACTCAATAACAATTTGCATCATAGGCCTCTAAAAGGAATTGCAGAATCTAATGTTGGTCTTCAGCCGGATGAACTTGAGGATTAGTATAGTAGACTTAGAAGTAATAGCAGTAGTAAACTGATCACAATGTCAAAGGTGGGAAATGTATGAAAACTCTTCTTGGCTACAATAGTCAGCTATTACTTCTGAACACACTATACTAATCCTCAAGTTAGGAGATTGTGTTGTTCTCTCTCTAGTGTTGTTGAGACCTCAGCATATTTTGTGTTGTTTTTCAAATATGTTCATGGCTGCCATGGAACCGTGTGCACATCCATTCCCTGCCAGCAACACGAGAAAGAAGTTGTTGATGGGAATGGACATGTCACACGGCTTGATGACATACATGAGATAACTCAATTACAATTTGCATCATAGGCCTCTAAAAGTTGTTCTAAAAAAGTGGTAATGTGGTATGACATACATGAGATAACTCAATGCCAAAATCAGTGTTCATCACATAGAGTACCACTTCACAGTGGATGAATGGTGCAATCAGGAATCATTTTCAGCTTTTTGACCATATTCAGAATAAACTGCAAAATTTACCAACTAAAACAGTTTATATTAATATGATTGAAGATGGACTAACACACATATAAGTTTAGGAAGAACATAGTTAGGACAATCCTCTTTTCAAGGTCAAAAACTCACAACACAATCAAACAAACTTTCAACACACTTAAATCACACTTAAGTAAATCTAGAGACTAAAAGCAGTAGGTAAATCTAGAGACTGAAAGCAGTAAGTAAATCTATCAAACTAGTACAAAGTTTAGCAACCTGAACGGGTACGGCGACATGCGCTCGGGGATGGGGATGGCGACGACGGCTCCAAGACGGCGGCGCGGGGTCCCGGGACAGCGACGTGGGTGCCGGTGACAGGCGGAGTTCGGGGCGACAGTGGCGACGTGTTCCGAGGGTGGCGGCGCGGGCTCCGGGACGGGGATGGCGGCGTGCGTCCGGGACGGGTTCCGAGGGTGGCGGCGCGGGCTCTCGATGGGGATGGTGGTGTGCGACGGCTCCGAGGCGGCGGCGAGGGGTTCAGGTACACCGACCCGGGCTCCGGTGATGCGCTTCGAGGATGACTGCGACGGCTCCGAGGTGGCAGCGAGGGGTCCGGGGACACCAACGGCTCTGAGACGGTGGCGACGGGCTTCGGGGACGACAACGACGAGCTCCAAGGGTGGCGGCGTGGGCTCTGGGAGCGGCAGCAACTGGCGGGAGAAGATTAGGGTTTAGAAATGAAAAGTATTTTTCAGACGGCGGGAGTGAAAAATTTATATAGGCGGATTAGCAGTGTTGGGCATGCTGATGTCATCCTGCCTGCCACTGCTATTTTCTCTTAGTAGTAGCAGGCGATGACGTCACCAGCCCGCCACTACTAATCCGCCCGCCGCTGGTGCTCGACTTAGTAGCGGCGGGCCGCTGACGTCACTGACTGCCACTACTAAAAGGAATAGCAGTGGCGGGATGGTGACGTCAGCATGCCCGCCACTGATTACACCCGACCGCCACTAATATGAGAGGTGGGGGTTATCTAATATACGTTGTGTTTACATTTCGAGAAACACTTTGTAGCGCAGTGGTGCAGGGGGTTGCTTTGGTGCCATGCGGTTCGAGGTTCGAACCTTGCTACCGGCAGGCGGTTTGAGGTTTGAACCTTGCTGCTGGCATCCAAACATTTTTTTCATTTATGTTCTAATTTTCATGAATTTTTTATTGATGTTTAAATTCTAATTTGAACTTGATTTTTTTAACAATAAAAATACATCATAACTTATAAAATTTAAAAAATTGGTATTTTTCTGCCTCACTTTACTTTTTTATTTCATTAAGAAACCTGAGATTCTCCGGGGATGCATTAGGGTTTAGAGATGAAATGACTGAGGTTTGAAAGCAAAATCTATAGTTGATTCTTCCTTTGAACTTGAAACTTTTTGTACAATAAAAATACAACACCAATATTCTAATTGCAAAAATTGGTATTTTTCTTCCTCAGTTTGCTGTTTTTATTTCATTAAGTGTGTTTTTATGATCAAAGCCAAAATAAGTTCAATTTGAACTACAAGACATGAAATAATTAACCAAAATTTATAGAAAAACCATATTCATGTTTTTGACTCTATAATTAGTTATTATCCAATAAATTTAAAACCATCATAAAAAATGTAGGTTTCCACAACACTCGATCGACAACTTGTATTTTTATAGTGTTTTAATCCTCAAAAAATAAAATAAAGTCTAAAAAAGATGAGACTTGTCATGTTGTTATGATATGATCGATCCATAGATGTTGTCATAAAAATAAAATTGTTTCGAGAAAATAATCATGTAGGGCGTTAAGAAACCGAAGATTCTCCAGGGATGAATTAGGGTTTAGAGATGAAATGACTCAGGTTTGAAAGCAAAACCTATAGTTGATTCTTCCTTTGAACTTGAAACTTTTGTACAATAAAAATACAACACCATTATTCTAATTGCAAAAATTGGTATTTTTCATTAACAGAAATTGGTATTTAAATGCAAACAAGTCCAGGTAGAGGTAGGGATTATCTAGCATACACTGCACACATTGCCGAGAAACACTGATTACACGTGCCCGCCACTACTAATATGGGTAGTAGGGATTATATAGAATATAATACACTTCCTACAATGTCGAGAAACACTTGGTAGCATAGTGGTGCGGGGGTCTCATTTGTGGCCATTCGGTTCGAGGTTCGAACCTCGCTACCAGCAGGCGGTTTGAGGTTTGAACCTCGATGTTAGCCCCAAACAGTAAAAATTTTAAAAACTTTTCTATTGATGTTTAATTAAATCCTCGTTTGATCTTGAACATGTTTTAACAATAAAAATACATCATAAAAATACATGTATTAACTATAATTAAATAATAACCTATATTACCAATATGTTAAACAAAATGCCATAATTGATTTTACAAATACGCACGCTAAACATAAATGATCTAGCCTTGCACTAATTTTCCATCGCCATCGGTGCGTAGATAAGGAATCACACTGCCAAATGACAGTTTTGCTTCAACCACATTGATCCTTGATATGTCAATGAAAAACGGCTCCTCATCAAACTGATTGTATTCTTCTTCATCTTCGACTCCATCAACTCCAACAATTCTTTGTTTTCCTGGAGCAACGATGTATTTTTTCTCATCTTTAGGATCAAGTATGTAAAATACTTGTGCCACGGATTGAGCTAGTATCCAAGGGTCATATTTATAAGCCACCTTATTAAGGTCAACTATCATAAACCCGTAATCATCCACCTCCACACCTTCTGGATGTCTGACCCACTGGCACTTAAATACAGGGATTTCTATAGAGTTCCCATAGTTAAGTTCCCATATTTCTTCGATGTATCCATAGTAAGCATTCTTTTGTCCAGTGCTATCTTCTGCATCTACTCTGACACCACTATTTTGGCGCTGACTCTTTTGATCCTTTGCTTTGGTATAGAATGTGAAACCATTGATGTCATACGCTTGCCATGTTTTAACCATGCTCAATGGACCATAAGACAATTTATTTATCATCATCTCTTCGTCAATTTCTCCAATCGAAAGGGTTAGATCCCTTAGCCATGATGTGAAATGAATTTTGTGTTCTTTCATTATCCATTGTTCATTGTGATCTTCATTCTTTTCACGAAGCTCTTGCAGATGTTGTTCAACATATGGTCTCATAATCGCCAACTGATGCGTTACACTGTAATGTGATTCTCTTATTGTTTGGTAGCTATTGTCTCGTATGATTTTCCTGCCTGTAGTTCCTTTACCGGTGAGTCTTCCATGGTGCCGGGACACGGGAACTCCTATTGGTATTCCATCTCTTATGTAATCTGCGTAGCACTCAATGACTTCCTTAGTCGTGTGCCCTCTATCATGGAACCCTCTGGATAAGCACGATTTCGTACGTAACCCTTGAACAAAGATATTGTGCAGGTACGTTGGACCGGGAACAAAGATTTGGTATGCTATATGTATCATATAGTGCTCCATAATATCAAAATATGAAGGAGGAAAGCACATCTCAAGCTGACACATAGTCTCCCTTATTTGTTTATGTAATTCATTTAACTCTTTAGTGTCGATCACCTTCTTTGATATGACATTGAAGAAGTGACACATGCGTGTTATCACCATCTTCAGAAATGAATGTTTGATTCCTCTTACTGCGATGGCGAGGAATAGCCCAAGCATAACATGACAATCGTGAGTGTTGTAGCCGCTCATCCTCAAATCTGCTACGGAGACAATATTCTTTATATTCGTTGAGAATCCTGTTGGAACTCTAATTCCATGTAGACACCTACAGATTGATCTTTTATCGTCAATTGTGAGGTTATAGCTAGCAACCGGAAGGAAAAATTTTCCATTGGCCCTTTCCTATGGGTGAAGCTCGGGTCTAATTCCGATAGTTTGAAGGTCCCTTCGTACTTTGAGTCCATCTTTTGATTTCCCCGGTATGTCTAACAAAATACCGATGGTGCTTTCGAAGACATTCTTCTCAGCGTGCATTGTATCGATAGCATGACCAATCTCCAACTCCTTCCAATAGGGAAAATATCTAAAGAAGATTGACTGCTTTTTAAATGGAGCGTCCTTTGAAATTTCTTCAGATTTCTTCCTCTTCTTTCCGAAAACAACTTTGATATTCTTTACCATTTCGAATAGAAATTTGCCATCTCGATGTCGTGGAGGCTGTCCAAGCTCGATTGTACCATCGAAATGGTTCCTATTTCTTCAATATTTGTGGTTTTTTGGTAAAAATATGCAGTGTCGCATATATATTGTCTTAACGAATGATAGAAGATGCATATATTCTGTCTGGTCCACACACACTACACATGTTGTCTTTCCTTTAACCTGTCCTGTTAGGGACATGTGTCCTGGGTTGTTAGCTATGGTGCAAAAGATCAAGGCTCTTAGATTGAAGTGCTCTTTCTTGTGCTCATCCCACACATAGACACCATGTTCCCATAGACGTTTCATATCCTCCATCAAAGGTTCTAGAAAGATATCAATGTCATTGCCAGGTTGTTTTGGACCGGAAATTAGATTAGTGAGTATAAGGTATTTTCTTTTATGGAACAACAATGATGGAATGTTGAACAAGCATAGAAAGACCGGCCATGTACTATGTGGGTTCCTCATCTCACCAAAGGGATTCATTCCATCCATGCTAAGTCCCATCCTGATACTTCTAGGATCGTCCGAGAAATCTGGATGGGCCAGGTCAAATTATTTCCACTGCCTAGCATCCGTAGGGTGCCAAAGTTTTTCGTCCTTCTTTCGCCCAGCGAAATGCCAGATTAATAGTTCAGCATCTCTGGGATTAGATAACATACGTTTCAAGCGATCAATCACTGGTAGGTACCACATTACTAAGGCTGGAACTTTCCTCTCCGTCTTTTTTCCAGGATGGTCTGCAATAACATTTTTATTCCTCTTCTGCAACCTCTTATTCTTCTTCTTCTGGTGGTCATTGTAGTCCTCCACACAGTCATTTGGATGTTTGTATCGACCTGCGTTGCACTGTGGACATCTCTCTAACAATCCATACTCTTTTCGATATAGGATATAGTGGTTCGGTCATGCATGAATCTTCTGAATGCCCAAAGTCAACGGAAAAATCATCTTCTTTGCTTGGTACGTATCAGATGGTAGACCATTGGGTTTCGCCAAAACCTTTTTTAGGAGTTGTAAAAGATCTGAAAAACTAGTGTTAGACCATCCATTGCCGACCTTCAGTTTCATAAGCTCAAGAATTGTGTACAACACAGTATACTGCTTATCGCATCCGTGGTGTTCCTCGTAAAGAAGGTTTTTTGATGCTTTGTCAAGTGCTTCAAAGTTATCGTATCATTTGGTTGTAGTTCTCTGCAACAGCACCTCAGGCACAACATTTCGCATCAGTTCCTCCACATCAAAGGCGTCATCATCATCATGTGTTATGTCAGATGTATGATCACAACCTCTTCTATGTTGATGAGCATCTTGCGGCACATCAGAATCTTCAAGAGGATTTTGGCCCATCTCACCGTGTTTCGTCCATATATAATAGTTCTTCACGAAACCATTTTTCAACAAGTGAAATCATATGGTTTCACGATCTGAACACGGATACATCGCTTCGTTTTTACAACCTTTACAAGGACAATATATTGCCTCTTCACTCTGACGGGAAGCATATTGCGCAGCAGCTTCAGTAAATTCAGTTACTCTATTAAAATATGCCACCACATCTCCGTCGTTGGACGAGTACATCCAGGACCTGTGCTCCATCTAAAACATATATTATTTGAAAAAATATTTATAAATTCATTATTGTTAATTTTAGTAATTTACAAATTGAAAATATATTGATTTATTATCGCTCATAACAACATTAATTAAAAATGCTTTAATTCAAACTATGTATTAAGCAGAAAAAAATTATTAAATAAATTAACTATATTGGTTTCTCTCTCTCCAAACAACATAACTCTAGATCTATAATCATAAATCAAATTAAAAAAGATATTAAAATGACGTAAATCAATATACAAGCGATGAATTAATTTTAGTAATAATAAAATTGAAAATATATTTATTTATTATCGCTCAAAACAACATTAATTAAAAATGCTTTAATTCAAACTATGTATTAAGTAGAAAAAATTATTAAATAAATTAACTATATTGGTTTCTCTATCTCCAAACAACATAACTCTAGATCTATAATCATAAATCAAATTAAAAAAGAGATTAAAATGACGTAAATCAATATACAAGTGATGAATTAATTTTAGTAATAATAAAATTGAAAATATATTGATTTATTATCGCTCATAACAACATTAATGAAAAATGCTTTAATTCAAACTATGTATTAAGCAAAAAAAAATTATAAAATAAATTAACTATGTTGGTTTCTCTCTCTCCAAACAACATAACTCTAGATCTATAATCATAAATCAAATTAAAAAAGAGATTAAAATGACGTAAATCAATATACAAGTGATGAATAATTGTGAGTAGGGTCATATTTGTTCATTTGGGAGAAGCAAACTAGATTCATCTTGATAGGACCGGCGTTGTGTTAATCAGGGTTGACGGCTGCCTCATTTGTTGAGTCGACGTTGACGGTGTTGAGGCAGGTGCTAACCCTCACTGTACGCATGCAGTACTGCAGTGACCTGATCTTGCAGGCTTGTAGATAGGCTAGCTTCATGTTCTTAGAAAACTTCCTACTATTTCTTCGAAAGTTGAATAAAAATAATGAGATTTAGTGAGTTGGAGAAAAAAACAGAGTGAGTAATTTTTTATTGAGCTTTTGAGTTAGATTTAGGAAGTCCATAGCCCTCTCCGGTTGCACAGCCGATGCTTTGATCAGCAGCACATATAAGAAAGAGGAAAACTTTAAACAACTGAAAATTTTAGAGACGGTTCTCCCCACTGTAAGTTTTATTAACAAAAGAAAAAGGAAGAGAAAAATTTTAACCAACAGAAAAGGTTGGGAGGCTCTGGGTGCTTGAACGGCGATGTGGAAAGTGGAGTGGAAACATTGTTAGTCGTCACCGTCACGTAGGAGCAGCAGTACGCCACTGATGTGTCGAGTGTGTGGCCGCGTACCTCATGTGACTCGCTGACAGGGCAAGCTCGTTCCTTCCATGTCTCACCATACTTGGTACTTCTCCGTTTCTAGTTGAGAGATGAGACCAGTTTTGAATAGTCAATTAGCCATGCCTGCCAAATTCCAGTAGCTGCACTCCCCTGTTTGACTCAAAAATTTCTAAGCTATTTTACTCCATGATGACGGATTCACTCCTTTTTTTTACTGTATCTCATCAGCTGGGTACAAAGCTTGCTTGGGAGGGATGAGTCCAGCTGGAGCATGGTTTAGGTCTGAACGTAGTACTCTCTTTTGTACTTTGGAAATTTTTAAAAGCATGTCAACTTTTTTGACACGCTTAAAAGTTAACACACACTCCTTACATGGAGGTACTATAGTACCTACCAAGCACCTTAAAAACAACTCCAGCTAAACTGAAGAAATCTATATATGAGTGTACGATTGCCTCACTATTTAAAAGAGAATTAGATGTAACCAAAATCATGGCAAGGCTAACTTATGGAGGTTAAACCTATCTTGAAAAACATTTAATCTCTTCTTCAAGTCGATCGATCGCAATGCACTCGGTAGGAAAAGCCCGGTCGTGAGCATGACCCTGGTCATTGCGCTGAAGTTGTGAAACAGAACCGTTTTGGATCGACCACGTGATTGAGGCCAAAGGCCCGTCGCGGCGACCATTCAAACCCTCTCACTTTTGTGTGGTCCTATCCAACGTACGACGTTGTCCGTACCTACGAACGACTCGGTATAGATTTCACGGGGCAAAATGCAAATAGGCCCCATTCTTTGAGAATGTGACATCGTCTCATTGGATGACAATTCCATCGGATGTTGACATGCACGAGCCACCATCAAAGGCAACATCACATGACTCAATAATGGTGTTAGTGTTGCAAGGCCTAGAGTAACGACACGCACAAGAGCTAGGGCGAGGGATTCCTGAATCACGTCACACATGCTTGCGACACTTGGGCAACGCCGTGTGACCCGACAAGTACGTACCAACAAATTAAATTGTGGGGAGAGGGGACTTCGCTCTCTTTGACCGTGCTATTCAAAGGAGTTGCATGGTTGAAAATTTGCTCAGTTTGAGTTAATTTCATTTCTACATCGGGCAAATATATGGGATATATCACGGTACACCGTTTATCCTAAGGAGTAATATCTTAAATTAATTTAAACCATTGATTTTAGTTAGGATTAAAAATAAATTAAAATTAAAAATACACCACTTCAGATAATTGAAAAGTAAATTTACATAGAAAATTGAAAAATCTATGAAAAAATTATGAGTTACCTATTACTAACAGATCAGAGTGTATGTGCGGATTACACGGATACCAGATAAGAAGTAATATAAAATAGTAAATATCTTCATTAGTTTTGAGACGTGGTGCCATACGTTAGGTCAAAAACGTCCTGATGATATGATATAGGCTGCACCAGAGAGAAACATTGTTACCTATGGCAAGGCTAACTTATGGAGGTTAAACCTATCTTGAAAAACATTTAATCTCTTCTTCAAGTCGATCGATCGCAATGCACTCGTAGGCAAAGCCCAGTCGTGAGCATGACCCTGGTCATTGTGCTGAAGTTGTGAAACAGAACCATTTTGGATCGACCACGCGATTGAGGCCAAAGGCCCATCGTGGCGACCATTCAAACCCTCTCACTTTCGTGCGGCGCTCTCCAACGTACGATGTTGTCCGTACCTACGAACGATTCGGTATAGACTTCACGGGGCAAAATGCAAATACCAATAAACACAGCTATCACAGTATGTTCTTCACCTAGTCACAACAGAATCAACACTTCATCTTGTATGTAACAACCTGTGAGAATAGTTTTAACCAATAATTAGCCACAAAATAATCAAATCAACGAAGCCTGCAAGTTCAATCGCCAAATCTCATCATCGGCGCTGCTCAATCACCTGTGTGGTCCGGTTTACTCGCCGTGCCTGGTCGAGGAAATGGGGCATTCAAGTTTTTCATGGTGACATGCGTCTGGTGAATTCAAAGCGGGGATTCACGACATTGAAGATGATCGGGAGGTTTGTAATTATTTATGCCCCTGATTTTGTTCGATCCCAGATCATATCGATATTGGGTGTGTCACAAGTCGGAAACTCTGGTGGAGTGGACCCACCATAACAAACAGCTTATCTACCGTAAGTATTATTTATGATGTGACAATTCATAACTACAAATTGCTACATATATATATATATATGCATACGGTCATAAAAATGAGTTGACACAAATAATATATGTTATATATTACGAGTTAAATATTGTGGCATGTCACATGTGACAGATTTATGACCTATCATAGATGAAGTATAATATCTTAATCATCATAGTTGGCGACTATCTGTGATGGATTATCTTCGCCATGATCTTGTAATTTTATCTCAGATGATCATTTTTTTAATTATCAAAGTTGTTGTCATATAAGACATATCGTTATATACAAATAAAAGAAAGAATTGTATATCAAATGTAATTTTTTTACTTTGTACTTTTATAAAAAATATAAAATTATAAAAACAAACACAATTCTATTTTTAATAGCCCTCGGGTAATTCGATTACTAGCATTTGATACTTAAGAAATAAACATTTGAGTACTAGGTATGCTTTGGGATGGGTTTCATAGGTAGTGGTAGAGAGGCTAATTTAGTACTAGGTTCCCTACGGATGGCGCCAACTATTGTATCAATTTCGTTAGCTACAAAAGGGTTTGTGTAAATATGATAATCGCGAATGGTTTGTAGCGTGTAAAGGAGTATGAACCTCAGGGGTTCGTGTGGAGAATGTTTTTGGAAGGTATTAATGACACATCTTTACTTCAAAGGGATTAGTAGTTTATTTCTTAACTGTGAAATGCGAGTAGTCGAATTTCCCAGGTGGTTATTAAAGATAGAATTGTGTTTGTTTTTATAACTTTATTTTTATAAAAGTACAAAGTAAAAAAATACATTTGATATACAACTCTTTCTTTTATTTGTATATAACGACATGTCTTATATGACAACAACTTTGATAATTCAAAAAAAATGATCGTCTCAGATAAAATTACAAGATCATGGTGAAGATAATCCATCACAGATAGTCATCATCTATGATGGTTAATATGTTATACTTCATCTCTGATTGGTCATAACTATAATCTGTCATATGCGACATGCCGCAATATTTAACTCGTAATAGATAACATATATTATTTGTGTCAACTCATTTTTATGACTGTATATGCATATGTGCAGTTTATAGTTATGAATTATCACATCATAAATAATACTTACGGTAGATAAGCTGTTTGTTATGGTGGGGTCCACTCCACTAGAGTTTTCAACTTGTGACAAACCCAACCTCAATATGGTCTGGGATCGAACAAAATCAGGGGCATAAATGATTACCAGCCTCCAGATAATATTCAACCGAATAAATCCCCACTCTGAATTCACCAGACACCTGGCACCATGAATAACTCAGTTGCCCCATTTCATCGTCCAGGCACCACGTGTAAACCAGACCATAGGGGCAATTGAGCAACGCCGACAATGGGATTAAGTGGCGAGGCCAATGTCACCTAGTTTAGGGTTGGTTTCTGAATTTGTTTGAACTTGCGGGCTTCGTTGATTTGATTATTCCGTTTCTAATTATTGGTTAAAACTATTCTCACAGGTTGTTACATACAAGATGAAGTGTTGATTGCATTGTGACTAGGTGAAGAACATACTGTGATAGCTGTGTTTATTGGTGGTAGCAACCTTTCCAAGGATTCACAATTATGCCAATTATCATGTTTGAAATAGGAACAAATACGATAGGGGTGCATCCTCCATCCCGAAATGCACAAGCAAACACGATTGTACAATGAGATTGATGATCGAGCTCATGTCAACAACTATAATTAATTACCAAACAGTATACGGTGACTCAGGTTGTCATTTCACGAGCGAACGTTAGAGAAAATTGGGGAGTCCGATTTTTTTCGCGGTTCTCTTGACGTCATCCTGCACCTTGCTCTGGTACTCCCTAAAGGTGATGGCCTTGTACGACGATGGCTCGCCGCATGTGCCAACAAACGTGTTGTAGGATAGGCATAGGAAATAGGTGATGGACAGCCGGTCCGACTTGGTTTTGGCCACCACTTTATGCTCCACGCTCGTGTATGTGTCATTACTCTAGGCCTAGCAATACTAACACCATCATTGATTCATGTGATGTGACCTTTGATGGTGCCTCGTGCATGTCAATGTCCGATGGAAATGTCATCCAATAAGACGACGTCACGTTCTTAGAGAATGGGGCCTATTTGCATTTTGCCACGTGAAGTCTGTACCACATCGTTCGTAGCTGCGAACCACGTCATACGGTAGAGAGTGTCACGCAAAAGCGAGAGGGTTTGAATCATCGCCGCGACAGGCCTTCGGCCTCAATCGCGTGGTCGATCTAAAATGGATATGTTTCACAGCTTCAGCGCAATGACCAGGGTCATGCTCACGACCGGGCTTTGCCTGACAGGTGCATTGCGATCTACTCGGAGAAGAGATTAAATGTTTTTCAATATAGGTTTAACCTCCATAAGTTAGCATTGCCACGATTTTGTTTACACCGAATTCTCCTTTAAATAGCAAGGCAAGCATACACTCATATATATATGTCTTCAGTTTAGCTAGAGTTGTTTTTAAGGTGCTTGGATGGTACTAGAGTACCTCCATATAAGGAGTGTGTGTTAATTTTAAGCGTGTCAAAAAGGTTGACATGCTTTTAAAAATTTTGGAAGGTATTAACGGCATCTTTACTTCAAAGTGATTAGAAGTTTATTTCTTAAGTATTAAATGCTAGTAGTCGAATTTCCTGGGGGGCTATTAAAAATATAATTGTGTTTGTTTTTATAACTTTATATTTGTATAAAATTACAGAGTAAAAAAATTACATTTGATATACAACTTTGATAATTCAAAAAAAATGATCGTCTGAGATAAAATTACAAGATCGTGGTGAAGATAATCCATCACAGATAATCGTCATCTATGATGGTTAAGATGTTATACTTCATCTCTGATGGGTCATAACTATAATCTGTCATATGTGATATGCCGCAATATTTAACTCGTAATTGATAACATATATTATTTGTGTCAACTCATTTTATGACTGTATATGCATATGTGCAGTTTATAGTTATGAATTGTCAAATCATAAATAATACTTACAATAGATAAGCCATTTGTTATGCAGGGTCCACTCCACCAGAGTTTCTGACTTGTGACACACCCAACCTCAATATGGTTTGGGTTCGAACAAAATCAGGGGCATAAATAATTACCAACCTCCAGATCATCTTCAACCAAGTGAATCCCCGCTCTGAATTCACCAGATGTCTGGCACCAAGAAGAACTCGGTTGCCCCATTTCCTCGACGAGGAACGGCGAGTAAACCAGACCACACGTGCGATTGAGCAGCGTCGACGACGGGATTTTGCGAGGCCAATGTCACCTATTTTAAAGATGGTTTCTGAATTTTTATGTACTTCTAGGCTTTGTTGATTTGATTATTCTGTGTCTAATTATTGGTTAAAACTATTCTCTTTGGTTGTTACAAGATGAAGCGTTGATTCCATTGTGACAAGGTGAAGAACTGTGATAGCTGTGTTTATTGGTGCAGTGGTAGCAACCTAACATTCGATACCTTCCCGAGGATTCACAATTCTGCCAATTATCATCTTTGAAAAAGGAATGAATACGATGGGGTGCATCCTCCATTCTGAAAAGTGCAAGCACGCACGCTTGTACAGTGAGATTGATGATCGAGCTCACGTCAACAACTATAATTAATTAGTCATTGCATGAGCGAATGTTTGAGAAAATTGGGGAGGCCAATTTTTTTTCTCAGTTCTCCTGACATCCTCCTGCACCTTGCTCCGGTACTCCCCGAAGGTGAAGACCCTGTACGGCGATGGCTCACCGCATGTGCCGATGAATGTGTCGTATGATGGGCACACGAAATTGGCGATGGACAGCCTGTCCAACTTGGCGTTGGCCACCACTTTATGTGCCACGCTCTAGGCCTAGCAATACTAACACCAACATTGAGTCATGTGATGTGACTTTTGATGGTGCCTCGTGCATGTCAATGTCCGATGGAATTGTCATCCAATGAGACGACGTCACGTTATCAGAGAACGGGGCCTATTTGCATTTTGCCATGTGATGTCTGTACCAGATCGTTCGTAGCTGCGAACCACGTCGTACGGTGGAGAGTGTCGCACAAAAGCGGAGATGCTGGCGAGTGGGACGTGGAACGCCTCCGACCACGAGAGCTGCCGAAGCGACGTGGCGGTGGGGTTGCCCCACCGGTAAGAGCCGTTGAGCAGGCCAGCCTTCTCCTTGGTTTCGAACGGAAGCCGGAACAGCCTCGCCTGTTCCCTCCTCATCTTCTCCATGAGCTCCCGGCTCACGCCGTGGTTGGTCAGCTGGAAGAAGCCCCACTCCGAGGCCGCCCTCGCCATGGCGTCTGCGCACGCCTTCCTTTCCTTGGCGCCGCGGCTCGTCAGCCGCTTCAGGTCTATCGTGGGCAGGACGCGCTCAAGCACGGTCGAGCTCTCCGATGGAGGCGCCGGCGGCGCAATGCCGCCGTCGTTGGGAAGCAGCGTAAGGTAGCTGTTCGCCAGAGGAGGGTCGATGGCGCTCTCGGTGAAGGCCGTCATATGGTTGGGAAGACGGCTACGTACGTGAGGTTTTTGTGTGTGATCGAGCAGTCGTACGCGTCACACCCACTGCACGCGCGCTAATTCAGCTAGCTAGCTTCTGCTGGCTATCGCAAAGCGGCCGGGCCGGGTGTCCACGGAAGCTGTTGGATACTTTTGTTGAGGCGAGCGAGGCCTTTATATAGATCGAGCAGCGTGCAGTGGTATGGTCGCGGTTAACTGTCCGGTACGTGGCGTCGTGGCCAATCGAGCTGACGAAGGGCTAGGGCGAGGGATTCCTGACAAAGGCCCGTGGCGGCGACCATTCAAACCCTCTCACTTTCGTGCGGCGCTCTCCAACGTATGACGTTGTCCGTACCTACAAACGATTCGGTATAGACTTCACCGGGCAAAATGCAAATAGGCCCCATTCTTTGAGAACGTGACGTCATCTCATTGGATGACAATTCCATCGGATGTTGACATCCACGAGCCACCAGCATCAAAGGCAACATCACATGACTCAATAATGGTGTTAGTGTTGCTAGGCCTAGAGTAACGACACGTACAAGAGCTAGGGCGAGGGATTCCTGACATCACGTCGCACGTGCTTGCGACACTTGGGCAACGCCGTGTGACCGGATAGGCAGTGGCGGAGCTAGAGAAAAATTGAAGGGGGTGCACCACTTTAAGCGGTACACCATATTTAATTTAAGGCGGTGCACAAAGGGTAAAAATCGTCAACATACACTAATTTTTTTTGGAAGGGGGTTCGTAGGAACCCCCTTAGCTCTATTGAGCTCCGCCCCTGCCGACAGGTGCGTACCAACAAATTAAATTGTGGGGAGAGGGGACTTCTCTCGCTTTGACCGTGCTATTCAAAGGAGTTGCATGGTTGAAAATTTGCTCAGTTTGAGTTAATTTCATTTCTACATCGGGCAAATATATGGGTATATCACGGTACACCGTTTATCCTTAGGAGTAATATCTTAAATTAATTTAAACCATTGATTTTAGTTAGGATTAAAAATAAATTAAAATTAAAATACACCACTGCACATAATTGAAAAGTAAATTTACATAGAAAATTGAAAAATCTGTGAAAAAATTATGAGTTACCTATTACTAACAGATCAGAGTGTATGTGCGGATGACACATATACCAAATAAGAAGTAATATAAAATAGTAAATATGTTCATTAGTTTTGAGATGTGGTGCCATACATTAGGTCAAAAAAGTCCTGATGATATGATATAGGCTGCACCAGAGAGAAACATTGTTACCTATGGAAGTGAAAAAAAAATAAATTTGGTACACGACTCACCATCACCTTTAGCTAGGTTATAGGTTGAGAGTTTAGACAACGACTCCAGGATGAGATTAGCAAAAAAAATTGGCATTCTGATTGTAATGAGTTGTGGTTGCAGTGGTGTTGATTGAACCACTAGATTGGAGCTGTCGACTAGTAATGTCTTCGACAGAAGCAATTAAGTAGTGATTAAGATTAGGATATAAGAGCAATAGATCCTAACACTATAAAACACCAGTGAAGATCACAGAGGAGGGTAAGGATGAAACAGGGAAGTGTGGTTGGCACAAGGTGGGAGAGAGGGGGGAGAAGATGGCGGCCGTGGTGCAAGGTTGGGTTATGTATAAAGAAGATGAGGGCATCTGTACCAATATCATCATTAGGTCTCCAATTCAATGGTTGAAAATAAGATTGAGATGTAGGACACATGTGTTGGCATATATATATATATATATATATATATATATATATATGACAATCACATAATACAGTTCCTTCTTTTTGGTAAAAATAGAATAAAAAACATTTCAGTAATCTAGATATAGAATAAACACTACTACAAAGCGACACTGTAGCGGCGGGCAAAAATGATTTATAGTGGCGGGCATCTAGTCCGCCACTGCTCTAACGCCACTACTATCTCTGGTTAGCAGTGGCGGGCAGAGTACCCACCACCACTATGTCAACAGCAGTGGTGGGCTCGTTGACATCATCTGCCCGTCACTGCTATTGCTAACAGCAGCGGCAGGCAGATGAGGTCAGGGCGCCCGCCACCACTGTGTCAACAGCAGTAACGGGCGCGCTGACCTCATCTGCCCGCTACTACTGTTAGCAATAGCAGTGGTGGGCAGATGATGTCAGCGCGCCCGCCACCACTGTGTATACCCCATTACACAGAATGTTGTGAACCTTAATTCACATAGTCCCACAAACCAAAACACAGAAATTATATTCTTTACACAGTCATCCACATACACAACATCAAAACATCCACATATCTACATACACATCCACAACAGCAACACATGAACACAACAACAACCCATCTCATCAATTTACAAATTTACAAAGTTTACATTATATGCTTCACACAACCATCTACATACACATCAACAAAACATCCACAATAGCAACACATCAACACAACAACAACCCATCTCATCAATTTACAAATTTACAAAGTTTACATTTTATCACACATCAAGTTTAAAAAGTTTACATCTATCAAAATTTCAAAATTAACCATTATTTCACAAATACATGCTCATGCGGTTTATGTTTTCTTGGAAGGCCAACTCATATCTTGCGCATCTTTTTTTGCTTCTCAGCTTCAAAATTCTTATCGATTTGTTGTGCTTGCCTTTTCATTCTTCCGGCCCAATCATACAGAGTTGGATGCTTGGCCACATCACTCTCAGGATCGAACAATACTCCATGCTCATGAAGAACCTCATGCATCGTGAAGCGGCACATCCTTGATACAATTTCGTACATTTGTGATTCTGAGAGTTGGCTCTTCTGGGCAATGGTTGATGGACCTGACGCCTGCATACGTAACATGTAAGTACATACGCTGCAAGTTATATTAGATTAACACACAAGAAATTAACTTACTTCTTTAGTATCCTCAGATAATGTCCGCGCAAACTTTCCTATGTTATTTCTGATGAAATCACAAGTATAATAGCCGCAATGCACCGAACCAAGAGATTGTTTGTGACACTTCAAAATAGACAAAGTTAGAATGATATATAGTTTGGCTTTATCAATTGAATTAATAAATTTAAAAATATAATATTATCGGATAGTTGGTTCTGATAAGCATATCTTTCGGCCTCTGTGGATCATGTGGGCCACCTAACTTTTCCACGTAGTATTTGTATGCACCTTGAATAACATTTAATATATCTTGATATTCTTTTTTAGGTTTGTCGAGCGAGTCGAGCACATAAACCCTTGAGCTCTTCGGGTATATCAGAAGTGCAGTCCAATGATCACTATCGAAAGAAGTAATATATGATTATGTTAGTTTCATAATCGATAAAACGTGATTAAGTGGATATAGTAGTTATACTTACTTAAAGTTATATGCCCCACTTATCATTTCTCTGTCCTTCCATTGATCCATGCACCGCGCAATATACAACGCGACACAATTCCTTTTCTTCTTCTTAAGTGCATCTTGGTCTTTATTGAACATCTTCCTTTGAAATTTTTTCTGACCCGTAGTCCAGTACTTGACATCGTTCTGGTTTAGTGTCGGGTTCAGTGCACATTGGCTTATGAATGACGGGTTCAAGTACCCATACATATTAGACGCGTCACAACATGAATTCAAACTACATATGTTATGAAACACTTGTCAATATAAGCAATTATTGATTTTTGCTTTGTATTGACAAAGTATAAAGTACTTACATGCACCAGAGCATCATGCTTGTGATGTCGGTTCGCTGCAGACAAAACATCCGATGGAAATTGTCGAAAAATAGTGCAAGCTTAAACTCTGGGCAGTTGAATATTTCTTTTGGAACCTTCAGTTCTATTTGTGGAACCTTCATGAAATGTTTTCATCCGCCAACACATACTCTTAAGTACTCGTTGGGGGTAATAATGGTTTGCCTGGTTCGTATTCGATATAATCCTCGTCTCCGTAGGTCCATTTATCAACAGAAAGTGATCCCGCCTGCTTTTGTACTAGAGCCTTTATGGGAGCCGCTGCGGGCGTAGAACGTGTTTGTCCCATAGTAGTAAAAAATTTATGCATCTCAGATTTCAGCGCAGAACACTGCCCAGCTTGAACAATTATCTTGTGGATTGCTGGCTTTGGGCGTGCATCTTGTTTTTGAGGCTCAGCCACTAGCACTGGCACTTTTGTTATGGGCACGACCACTAGCACTTGAGGCTCGGCCGAAACTGGCACTAGCATTTGATCTAGCTCTGGCACTTTTGTGTTGGGCTCATCAGTGGGCTCAAGCACTGGCATTGGCTCTGTCACTTGATCAGGCTCAGTCACTTTCGATTCTATCACTTCTGCCACTTTATCGGGCACTGTCTCTTTCTCTGCCTCTTCCTCTATCTCACGCTCATGAACATGTGATAAAGATCCTATATTTTGCACATCCTGAGATGAAAGATATGTGGGGGATTGTGATGAGACAATAGGCGATTTACTCTTAGAACTTGTCTGTAGTAATTTGATATCTCGGCTCGCCCATAGGACAAAGTTATTCAGCGCATCTCCGATTGTCTCAATCCCCTCATCAAGCATTGGAAGATCCAAGGGGTTATTAATAAATCTGTCATTGGTGATCTCATTGACCTGAACCTTGGTATACTCAACAGGAATAGGCCGATTGTGAAATAAATCCCCAGGCATAGAAATGCCTTGTGCAGCCTCTTGGGAATGCCCTTTGCGCCCTATCGGTACATGCAGGCTGCATGGTGTGTCCTCTTTAATATAATTTACAGGAAGTTTTTCTTGTACTGAGACAACACTGCTTGGTACGTCGAGTCGTACCTCTGGCACAATTATTTGTCCCACTGTAGCCTGCATTATGTTTGGATTCTCATTAATAAATTCAAAAAAGTGTCGCTCCCACTCTGCACGGCGCTCTGCGACGTCGTCTGTGCGTGCTTGACGCTTCTTGTATGTGCCACCCTCCTGTTTCTTGAAAGTATTTTTCCAGGGTGCTATAGAAGAGACACCTCGGGTGCGCCCTCGATGTTCCTCGTTTCCGAGAGCAGATGTAAGTTGGTCATTACATCCCTCGGGCTTGAACTTTCCAGTCTTCTCCAACTCAGCGATTTCCTGTGCTTTCTGGAATACTTCACTAGTCCGCGAGTCGGAGAGCATATATTGGCCCTCGGGTGTTTTTTTTAGCTCGACCTAGTAGGGGCCATCTCTTAGTGCGCTGATCAGCACATGAAAGCTGTTCAGGTAACCCAGCCGCACGGTCCTCCTCCTCCTTTCTACTCCACTCATCCTCCTTGGCCTTATATCCACCTGGCCCAAGTTTATGTGGGAACTTATTCTTCTTATTAAGTTCTTTGAACATGATGCTCTCTTGTTTGGCTTCTTCCGAGCAATGCTGCATTTTGAATTCGTTCCATTCATTTGGCGTTATAAAGTCATAGTCGTTGAGCGGAGACTCATCTTTCTGAAGGTATTATGTGTTCATTTTAGTCCTAAATGTACGGAGAGCCTTCCCGATAGACTTCAATGTGCCAGCTTTAGCGTCTTCTAAGCGGTCTTCCAGGAATTTATAATGCGCTCTTATATGCTGCCACAATTCGTTCTTTGTAGCTTCAGGGACACTCTTCCAATTTTTCCAAACTATCTTACATCGCTCCCTGGCGAGACATCCACAGTCGTTACGCCACTTAGCTGTGATTTCTTTCGGCTTCTTTGGAGCCCCATCAACATGCACTTCTTCAACCTCATAGATAGTTGTATACAGCTTGTTCTTCTCCTGTTTCCCTCTCCTCTTCGCATTTGCAGAGGATGTTGTGGCAGCGGGCTCAACATCTGTTGGCTTAGATGACTCAACAGTTGGGACAATAGTTGTTCTTTTCTCGACTTTGAATAATCGACGCTTGCTTCCTACGATGATAGACAAAGTGAGCT
This sequence comes from Zizania palustris, assembly GCA_019279435.1. NCBI lineage: Eukaryota > Viridiplantae > Streptophyta > Magnoliopsida > Poales > Poaceae > Zizania > Zizania palustris. Next base: position 63,068,097 of record JAAALK010000285.1, on the reverse strand, counting down.
TTAGGAATGTAATCCTCGGTTAGAAGTTGCTCTGACTTGTTACTAACGCAATAATTACCTCCGCTTGAGCTTCAAGAATGTAATCCTCATCGGCGTCTTCTCTCGTTCTCTTCTTCCTAGGCTCCATTGGATGTTCATTCTCCAGAGAGTGGTACGAAGATTCGCTATCGGAGGATCCTTCAGATGAACCCTCTTTATTTGCTTTTGCGGGAGACTCGTAGATGAGCTCCTCGATGGAACGTCCTTTGAGAAACCAAGGGTGGTTTCGGTGTTTTGTGATGAGTGATTGACTGGATTTTACCCTCTGTTCGAAGGGTACCTCCGGAGGGGCTTCGGAGGTGGTACCTCCGAAGGGTGTTCGGAGGTGTGTCACCGGAGTGTGTTCGGTGTTTGCTTGCTGCAGCTGTGCAGCGGAGTGTACCTGTCGGAGGGGTCCGACAGTACGCGATGACTGGGTTCGTACCGATGGCTTCGGTACTTTGGGCGGTACACCGGAGTGTGTGCCGGAGGTTGCTAACCCGGAGAGGTCTCCGGAGTACTGGATACACTTGTCTGCTTGTCTGTGGTGCGCAGGGACTTCGGAGGCGACGGACAGGGTTCGAGCCAGGTGAACTTGGGTCAAGCGGGTGGTTTGATGCCAAGGGAGCGGGGAGCTCCGTCACGGTGGCTGCGAAGGTGGTCCGGGTCGGTCCTCGGGTCGAGGCGTGCCAGGTGAAGGCAGAGAGTGCGGAGCATGGCTCCGGCTGAAGGTACTCCGAGACAAGTCCTCGGAGGTGAGGCACTTCGAAGGTACTCCGAATGGAGTGACTTCGGAGTTGGTGGAACAAGTCCTCTGCGGAGGCAAGGTGTTCGAAGTGTGCTCCGGAGGGAGACACTCGAAGGTGGCCCGACGAAGGTCTCAGAAGTCGAGGCGCATCGAAGGCATGGTCCGGGTGAGGCTCGTCGTGGAGTGTGCTCAGGGAGAGGCACTGCGACGGAGTGCTCATGGAATGCTTCATGCGAAGGCCTTGGACGAAGGAGGGACTTCGAAGGGTGGTACTCCGAAGGTGGGCTTCGGAGTGAGGTTGACTTGAGGTGCTTCGGCCATGCATGGCTTCGGTACACGGACGGACGGTGTTCGAGCTCGGAGTAGCTGCGAAGCCGTGGTGATCCACTCCGGAGGTGGTGGTGCGAAGGCCCAAAGGCTTTGACGGCTTCGGCTCAAAACCGTCACTGTATCGAAGGTCTTCTTCGGCGGAGCGAAGGCCAACAGGCTGCAGGCTTCTCGCCGAAGCTTCCGCACCCTCCGGTGCGAAGGGAGGTTCCAGAAGTCAACTCTGTAAAGGCTGACACTGTCTGTTCTGAAAAAGACTGACACTGTCCCCTCTGCAGCTGACAGAGAAGCCTCCAAAATAAAGGTGGACTACCTTTTGTACCCCTTAGTTTTGTAGAGACAAAATGGATGTAAACCCTAGGGGTAAAGTAGTCACTTCCTTAGGATGAAGCCGTGGGCTATAAATATGGGGGCTCGGTAGGTAACATTTAACACTTTGAGCATTTACTGTTGAGCTCCTGTAGCCATACTTCGATTGAATACATCCTGAGTTCATTTTCAGTGTTCCTTGTTCAAGCGGCGAAGCCCTGTTTGTCTTGTGCTTTTTGCTTGAGCTCGATCTACATACTTCGCTAGTTTAGTGCACCGAAGCCTGTTGAGGCGAAGGTTGTTTTTAGTGCGAGGTGTGTTTTGTCAGTGTACTGTCGCTCTGTGTAACACGAGGCAAGACCTCGCTGATTACTAGCGAAGCCCTGATCTTTTCCCGTAGTGCTTCTTGTGTCGAAGCCCTTAGCGTGTTCCGTTTTGTGTGCGTGTAGACCTTCGCGTACGAAGCTCAGCACCAGTTGCTGTCGCCAAGTACTTGGTCGAAGTCCTCAGAGGGTTGTCCACTCTTGCGAAGGGTGAAGTGCGAAGCCTGCTCGATGCACCCTGTGTGCGGAGCCTGCACTGACTTAGCAGAGTAGATTTTCGAGGGTTGTAAGTGGAGCGAAGTCTTCTTGGCTTCGAACTTTTGCCTCTCCGAAGCCTGTGTTCGAAGGTGTCGAAGTACCTCCGAACCAGACCTTCGAAGGTTGTGTTCGAAGCCTGTTCCGCAGAAGACTGAATTGAACCGAAGGCTAAGTTTGTAGCCAGAAATTTTAAAAGCTCCCATTCACCCCCCTCTGGTCGCCGTTTCCGGTCCAACAATTGGTATCAGAGCAGGTTAAGATCACCAGTTGACCTTAACCGGTTTTGTGATCTGTTGGCGACATGGATAGAGGCAGTAAAATTCCTCTGTTCGATGGGACAGATTTTGCATACTGGAAGGTGCGCATGGAGGCTTACTTGTTAAGCCAAGGAAATGCAATTTGGGAGATTGTGGACTCACAATACTCCATCCCTGATACCCGCACCACTCAAACCGAAAAAGATCAATATATTGCCAACTCGAAGGCAAGGAACATACTGTTCATTGGTTTGAGTCGGAGTGAGTTTGACAGGGTGCAGCACCTTAGGACTGCTAGGGAAATTTGGACAACGCTCACTATTTATCATGAGGGCTCTACTCAGATTAAGGCCAGGCGCCAAAGCACCTACAACCAACAGTATCAGCTGTTTGTGCAGGCACCTGGTGAATCTATAGATGCCATGTTTTCGCGCTTTGATGCTATAGTGAGTAACTTGCGATCCAACGGGACGCTTGCTTACAGTGATCATGATAGGGCTATCAAGCTTCTCTATGCTCTTGACCGTAGCATATGGGAGGTGAAGATATCCAGCATTGAGGAATCCACAGGCTATGACTCTCTAACCTGTGATGAACTCTTTAGCAAGCTGAAGTCCACAGAGATTGCCAAGGCATCTCTTGCAGTGCACAGAAGCTCTTTGCCACAGCCATTGGCATTGGTTTCTAGCACTAGCCGTGGCACCACTGCAGAACCAAGCACATCAGGCACTTGTGTTCTTGCAGATGGTTTTGCTTTGTCCTCCCTGGTCTCCGTCACAAAGGAGCAGGTGGATACTCTAGCAGATGACGAGCTTGCTCTCATTGCCCGGAGGTTCACCCGCTTTCATCATGAGAGACGGGATCAGCGGAGAAGTGGTTTTAGTGGCTGCTATGAATGTGGCGACACCTCTCACATCAAGGCCAATTGCCCCAAGGTCAAGAAGAGAGAAGAGAGTGACCGCCCCAAATTCCACAAAAAAGAGAGGAAGCCCTTTGTGAAGGGCAAGCGCGGCAAGATGGCTAAGAAAGTAGCCAAGGCCGCTTCCAGAGCTTTTGTTGCTGCTCTCAGCGACATCGACACATCCTCAACTGAGGAGTCGAGCTCTGAGGAGGAGGAGTCCCCAAGAAAGGAGGACAAGAAGGACAAGAAGGGACGTGATTTCACCGGCCTTTGCTTCATGGCCGACAGCGATCACAGCGGCGATGAGCTTGACTCATCTGAGGTAAACCTATCATCTGACCAGCTTCTAATTAAATTAGATGAGCTGAATGAAGTTGTGCTAGGTCAGGATAGATTGCTTGTGCAAGCCGCTAGAGAAAGAAAAGACCTTAGACTTAGGCTAGAAAATGTATCTACTGAATATGCCATGCTTAAGTCTAAATTTGATGATGCTGAATGTGAATCATGTTCTGTTGTCATGGGTGAGCTTGCTCAGTTGCGTTCTGTTCATGCTCAAACTCTCTCTGAGCTTGAGACTGCACAGAAGCAGCTTTTGGAGGTGGATTCTAGACCTCATGATATTATTGATTGCATGAACTGCTCTTTATTACGCGATAGCATTTCTTTACGTGATAAGCATGTTCATGATTTAGAGGCTAGATTGGAGAGAGCCGGTAGTTCTAAGGATGTGCAACCTGTTTGTGACACTTGCATTACCCTTAAGGACCAGCTAGGCACTGTTAGAGAGCGGGCTGAAAACCTCATGTCCGAAAATGAATACCTTCTTTCTGTGGTGAATAAATGCACTGAAGGGAAGGGTAGGATGGATTTGCTCTTGGCCAAGACCAAGTTGTGTGCTGACAGAGCCGGGGTAGCTCTAGGTTTGGGTTTTGAGAGGATAGCTTCAGACAGTAAGACCAAAACTGTTTTCACCTCTCCCACCACCCTAGAGAAAGAGAGAGCTCTGTTGGACACCCCTCCAGCCAAAAAGCCTACCCATCCACAAAAGAAAACCACACCTCCTACCAAGAAAAATCCTCCCAAGAAAACCACTGTGAAGAAACCCAAGGAGCCTGTGAGAGTTGCTCCTGTGACCCATGAGAGTGCCCCCAGGAGAGTGTTTCACTGTTCTTATTGTCAGCGGGCGGGTCATTTGATTGGTTTCTGTTTCCGTCGCATCAAGGATGAGCGACGTGCACAGGCGATGAGCTATCAGGACATGTGTTACCCATCTTTAGGTGTGCATGAGTCTGAGTATTACTCTCGTCCTGTTTTTGAGGCTCCTCGTGCTTCTCGGAGAGGTTTTGCTCCTCGAGGTGTTCACCATGTTCCATATGGTGGTAGACCTCGGGTTAGCAGATTTGTACCTCGTCAGAGTAGGAGACCTCGACATGTTGTTCTTTCGCAGCATGTAGGTAGACCTCGCACTTTGCATCATTCTGATTATTATGTGCGTAGACCGTCTGCTTTTACTGTGCCTACTACTCGTGTCACTCAGTGCTGGATGCCTCGTCATTATTTTACTCACCCCAGCACTGAGCGATCGAGGCGTTCTTATCATGTGTAGGCGACAGGTCGAGGCTTGGAGGGCACGTGGATCATGGACTCCGGTTGTTCGCGCCACATGACCGGAGATGCAAATTGGTTCTCCAGCCTCACAACAACCAAGCAAAGGGAACATATCACCTTCGGAAACAATCGAAGGAGTAGAGTGAAAGGTAAAGGTGTGGTAAGAATTAATTCGAACTTCACTCTCAAAGATGTTGCTTTGGTTGAAAATCTGGGATACAATTTGCTATCTGTATCTCAGTTGCTTGATGAGGGCTTCGAAGTGCGATTTCATCGCGATACTTCGCAAGTGCTCAATTCTGATGGCGTTGTTGTGTGTAAGATCTTTAGGGTTGGGAGAGTTTTTGGAGCTGATTTTTCAGAGTCGTCTGGTTCTTCTCATTGTCTTGTTGCACATTCGACTTCTGAGCTTTGGAAGTGGCATAGGAGACTAGGGCATATGAGCTTTGAATTGCTCGCTCGTCTGAGCGCCCTAGGTTTGATCCGAGGATTGCCCAAGCTCAAGTTTGAGAAGAATTTAGTTTGCGCTCCATGTCGACATGGAAAAATGATTGCCGCTTCGCATTCGCCAGTCACCACAGTGATGACTGAACAGCCCGGAGAACTTCTCCATATGGACACTGTAGGTCCTTCTCGGGTTAGTTCTTTAGGCGGCAAGTGGTATGTACTTGTTATTGTCGACGATTTCTCTCGCTACTCTTGGGTCTTCTTTCTTGCCAGCAAGGATGAAGTGTTTTCACACTTTCGGAGCTTGGCTTTGAGACTTTTCACTGAACTCCCTGGTGCATTAAAATTCATTCGAAGCGATAATGGCACCGAGTTCAAAAATAGTCTCTTTGTTAACTTTTGCATGGAGCATGGCATAGAACATCAATTCTCTGCTCCGCGGGTTCCTCAACAGAACGGTGTTGTTGAGAGGAAAAACCGCACTTTGGTTGAGATGGCTAGGACGATGCTTGATGAGCATAGGACTCCTAGAAAATTCTGGGCTGAGGCCATGAACACTGCATGTTACATCTCAAACCGAATTTTCTTGCGCTCAATTTTAAATTTGACATCTTATGAGCTGCGTTTTGGGAGACAGCCCAAGGTTACTCACCTTCGAGTTTTTGGCTGTCGCTGCTTTATCCTAAAACGTGGTAACTTGGATAAATTTGAGTCGCGATCTTCTGACGGGATCTTTTTGGGTTATACTACTCATGGTCATTCTTATCGTGTTTATAACTTGGAAACTAACACTGTCATCGAGTCATGTGATGTGACTTTTGATGAATCAACCCCCTCTGTTAGTTCTGCTTTTGAACAGGCAAATGAACACGACATGGAACAGACCTTATTCGAAGACGAAGATCCCGGAGAATTCGAGGATGATCCCCTACTACCCTCGACACCGACCCCCGAAGCTGACCCCGCTTCAACTACTTCGGCACGAGGTCCCGAAGCGACTACCTCAACATCGGTCATCTTGGACCACTCCAACGCACAAGTTGAGGGGGAGACTGCATCCCGCCGCGAGGCTCCACATCATGTCCAAAGGATGCACCCTCCCGAGCAGATCATTGGTGAGCTTGATCAAAGGGTAACACGTTCTCACGCTCATTTCACTAATGCTGCTTTTGTTGCTTCTTTCGAGCCTTTAGATGTTAGTCATGCACTTTCTGATTCTAGTTGGATCAATGCCATGCATGAAGAGCTTGAGAATTTTGAAAGAAACCAAGTCTGGACTTTAGTTGATCCTCCACCAAATGTTCATTTCATAGGAACAAAATGGATTTTCAAAAATAAACAAGGGGAGGATGGTACAATTGTTAGAAATAAGGCTAGACTTGTAGCTCAGGGCTTTTCTCAACTAGAAGGGATTGATTTTACTGAAACTTTTGCACCTGTTGCTCGCCTTGAGGCCATTAGGATTTTGCTTGCCTTTGCGACATCCCGGGGATTCAAACTCTATCAAATGGATGTCAAAAGTGCTTTTCTTAATGGCTTCATAGGCGAAGATGTTTATGTAAAACAACCCCCTGGTTTTGAAAACCCCAAGTACCCACATAAAGTCCTTAAACTTCATAAGGCTCTTTATGGACTCAAGCAGGCCCCTCGGGCGTGGTATGATAGACTTAAGTCTTTTCTGCTTGAGCGAGGGTATTTGATGGGCTCTGTTGATAAAACTTTGTTTACTCTCAAGCATGGCAAAGATTTCCTCCTAGTTCAGATTTATGTGGATGATATCATCTTTGGTGGCTCTTCTCATGCTTTAGTTGCCGAGTTTGCAGATACCATGAGCAGGGAGTTTGAAATGTCGATGATGGGTGAACTCACCTTTTTCCTTGGTTTGCAAATCAAGCAAAGCAAACAAGGTACTTTTGTCCACCAGACAAAGTACACCAAGGACCTGCTCAAGAAGTTCGACATGTCCGATGCGAAGCCTCTCGCCACTCCAATGGCTACATCTGTAGCATTGGACCCTGACGAAGATGGAGAAGCCGTAGATCAGAAGGAGTTCCGGAGCATGATCGGCTCCCTCCTCTACTTGACTGCCACGAGGCCGGACATACACTTCGCAGTATGTCTGTGCGCTCGTTTTCAGGCTTCACCACGAGCTTCGCACCGCCAAGCGGTTAAGCGCATTCTAAGGTATCTCAAGCACACCCTTGAATTTGGCATATGGTATTCATCGTCTTCATCTTTATGTCTTAGAGGTTATTCAGATGCGGATTTTGCTGGGTGTAGAATTGATAGGAAGAGTACCTCTGGTACTTGTCATTTTCTGGGTACGTCTCTGGTTTGCTGGTCTTCCCGCAAACAGTCTAGTGTTGCACAATCGACGGCTGAGGCCGAATATGTTGCTGCAGCTAGCTGTTGCTCTCAGATTTTGTGGATGGTTTCCACTTTGCGGGATTTCGGGTTAGATTATAAGAGTGTTCCACTTTTCTGTGATAACACTAGTGCTATTTGTATTGCAAACAACCCGGTTCAGCACTCCAGAACCAAACACATTGATGTACGGTATCATTTTCTCAGAGATCACAATGAGAAGGGTGATATTGAACTTCAATATGTTGATACCCAACACCAGCTTGCCGACATTTTTACAAAACCCCTCGATGCTTCTCGATTTGCTTACTTGCGTGGGGAACTTGGCATTTGTCATCCCTATGGCATTTTGTGAGGGGGAGCTGTTTTTAATTGTCTTGCATATGCTCATTATGTATGGAATTGCACTTACATCTTTTGCTATTATATGCCTGCTTTTAATTCAAAGAAATCATGACAGCTCAGCTCTATGAAATATGTCTGGAACATTGATTGTGCATGATGTTTTATTTTCTAAAAATCAAAACTTGCTCACCGCATAATCTTGTATCTAGCTTGTTTAGGGTGGACTGCTTTTAGCTATCTTTTATCTACTTGACAGCACGACACTGTTCCTTGGATGCTAAAATTTGCAACTTGAAAACTTGTGTTCTTTATTCATGGATACTCATCAAAATATTTAATCTATCCAAATCAAAGTCAAAAATCCATGTTTTGCCTGGTTTCAATGAAAAGATCCAGGAGGGTTTGTTTGTCGCACTACTCTATTCTAGACTGCTTACCATTGCACATTGGTCTGAACGGGGATAGTGTAGTGTATGCCAAAATCACTGCCTTAAGCTTCAGATGGCTTTCATGCCTAGGCTTGGCTTGATTGGAAAGTATAAGGTGGACAAACAAATAACCCCTGGCATTAAGAAAAGAACAACAAATTTAATGGCTCATCAAGTTTGCTTTCACAGCTCCTTTTGAACAAGACTTGTCTGTCTATGGTAGAACTTGTTAGCTTTGCGCAGTCCTTGCCTTCTCATGTCTAAGTACTATGATTAAGTGGTGATGCTTTTACTTCAAAATGACAAAATCACATGCCATCATCTTGTTTCACAGATTGTTAAATTGAGCTGAGCACATGATCATTTGTGTTAATTTTGGCATATTTTTGCATTATATGTCTTTGCAATTCTATTCATTTCAAAGCTTTGCATCTTTTGATTGCTCCTTGATGCTTGCATTGCCAAAGGGGGAGAGATTTGCTATGTTCTCTGCTGCAAGAAGGCATTATTTCTAAAGGGGGAGAGATTTTTGACATAAAGGGGGAGAAAAATTTGCTTAACTCAGGGGGAGTTTTATCAAGGGGAGATTTGCCGAAGGGGCTTTTTACTCTTTTGAGAAAGGGGGAGAAAAATTCTTTTATCAAGTGACATGCTTTGGCTCTTTTCTGAGTTTTTATGGTCACTTGTGTGCTGAAATTTTTACATTTTCTTGAACTTCAATTTGGTTGTCAATGCACTCATCAAGGGGGAGATTGAGAAACCAAGGGTGGTTTCGGTGTTTTGTGATGAGTGATTGACTGGATTTTACCCTCTGTTCGAAGGGTACCTCCGGAGGGGCTTCGGAGGTGGTACCTCCGAAGGGTGTTCGGAGGTGTGTCACCGGAGTGTGTTCGGTGTTTGCTTGCTGCAGCTGTGCAGCGGAGTGTACCTGTCGGAGGGGTCCGACAGTACGCGATGACTGGGTTCGTACCGATGGCTTCGGTACTTTGGGCGGTACACCGGAGTGTGTGCCGGAGGTTGCTAACCCGGAGAGGTCTCCGGAGTACTGGATACACTTGTCTGCTTGTCTGTGGTGCGCAGGGACTTCGGAGGCGACGGACAGGGTTCGAGCCAGGTGAACTTGGGTCAAGCGGGTGGTTTGATGCCAAGGGAGCGGGGAGCTCCGTCACGGTGGCTGCGAAGGTGGTCCGGGTCGGTCCTCGGGTCGAGGCGTGCCAGGTGAAGGCAGAGAGTGCGGAGCATGGCTCCGGCTGAAGGTACTCCGAGACAAGTCCTCGGAGGTGAGGCACTTCGAAGGTACTCCGAATGGAGTGACTTCGGAGTTGGTGGAACAAGTCCTCTGCGGAGGCAAGGTGTTCGAAGTGTGCTCCGGAGGGAGACACTCGAAGGTGGCCCGACGAAGGTCTCAGAAGTCGAGGCGCATCGAAGGCATGGTCCGGGTGAGGCTCGTCGTGGAGTGTGCTCAGGGAGAGGCACTGCGACGGAGTGCTCATGGAATGCTTCATGCGAAGGCCTTGGACGAAGGAGGGACTTCGAAGGGTGGTACTCCGAAGGTGGGCTTCGGAGTGAGGTTGACTTGAGGTGCTTCGGCCATGCATGGCTTCGGTACACGGACGGACGGTGTTCGAGCTCGGAGTAGCTGCGAAGCCGTGGTGATCCACTCCGGAGGTGGTGGTGCGAAGGCCCAAAGGCTTTGACGGCTTCGGCTCAAAACCGTCACTGTATCGAAGGTCTTCTTCGGCGGAGCGAAGGCCAACAGGCTGCAGGCTTCTCGCCGAAGCTTCCGCACCCTCCGGTGCGAAGGGAGGTTCCAGAAGTCAACTCTGTAAAGGCTGACACTGTCTGTTCTGAAAAAGACTGACACTGTCCCCTCTGCAGCTGACAGAGAAGCCTCCAAAATAAAGGTGGACTACCTTTTGTACCCCTTAGTTTTGTAGAGACAAAATGGATGTAAACCCTAGGGGTAAAGTAGTCACTTCCTTAGGATGAAGCCGTGGGCTATAAATATGGGGGCTCGGTAGGTAACATTTAACACTTTGAGCATTTACTGTTGAGCTCCTGTAGCCATACTTCGATTGAATACATCCTGAGTTCATTTTCAGTGTTCCTTGTTCAAGCGGCGAAGCCCTGTTTGTCTTGTGCTTTTTGCTTGAGCTCGATCTACATACTTCGCTAGTTTAGTGCACCGAAGCCTGTTGAGGCGAAGGTTGTTTTTAGTGCGAGGTGTGTTTTGTCAGTGTACTGTCGCTCTGTGTAACACGAGGCAAGACCTCGCTGATTACTAGCGAAGCCCTGATCTTTTCCCGTAGTGCTTCTTGTGTCGAAGCCCTTAGCGTGTTCCGTTTGTGTGCGTGTAGACCTTCGCGTACGAAGCTCAGCACCAGTTGCTGTCGCCAAGTACTTGGTCGAAGTCCTCAGAGGGTTGTCCACTCTTGCGAAGGGTGAAGTGCGAAGCCTGCTCGATGCACCCTGTGTGCGGAGCCTGCACTGACTTAGCAGAGTAGATTTTCGAGGGTTGTAAGTGGAGCGAAGTCTTCTTGGCTTCGAACTTTTGCCTCTCCGAAGCCTGTGTTCGAAGGTGTCGAAGTACCTCCGAACCAGACCTTCGAAGGTTGTGTTCGAAGCCTGTTCCGCAGAAGACTGAATTGAACCGAAGGCTAAGTTTGTAGCCAGAAATTTTAAAAGCTCCCATTCACCCCCCCTCTGGTCGCCGTTTCCGGTCCAACATCCTTCTTCCGCTATAAATAAACTATTCATAGTTAAGAGGCTAATGTATCAGAATTTTGGTTATGAAAAAAAGGTCTGTTGTCATATTTTCATACTTAAGAGGCTATTACTTCTGAAGCCACTATACTAATCCTCAAGTTAGGAGATTGTGTTGTTCTCTTTCTGTAGTGTTGTTGAGGCCTCAGCATATTTTGTGTTGTTTTTCAAAATGTTCATGGCTGCCATAGAACCATGAGCACATCCATTCCCTGTCAGCAACACGAGAAAGAAGAAGTTGTTGATGGGAATGGACGTGTCACATGGCTTGATGACATACATGAGATAACTCATTAACAATTTGCATCATAGGCCTCTAAAAGGAATTGCAGAATCTAATGTTGGTCTTCAGCCGGATGAACTTGAGGATTAGTATAGTAGCTTTAGAAGTAATAGTAGTAGTAAACTGATCACAGTGTCAAAGGTGGGAAATGTATGAAAACTCTTCTTGGCTACAGTAGTCAGCTATTACTTCAGAAGCCACTATACTAATCCTCAAGTTAGGATATTGTGTTGTTCTCTCTCTCTCTAGTGTTGCTAAGGCCTCAACATATTTTGTGTTGTATTTCAAAATGTTCATGGCTGCCATGGAACCATGAGCACATCCATTCCCTATCAGCAACACGAGAAAGAAGAAGCTGTTGATGGGAATGGATGTGTCCCATGGCTTGATGACATACATGAGATAATTCAATAACAATTTGCATCATAGGCCTCTAAAAGAAATTGCAGAATCTAATGTTGGTCTTTAGTCGGATGAACATGAGGATTAGTATAGTAGCCTTAGAAGTAATAACAGTAGTAAACTGATCACAGTGTAAAAGGTGGGAAATGTATGAAAACTCTTTTTGGCTACAGTAGTCAGCTATTACTTCTGAAGCCACTATATTAATTCTCAAGTTAGGAGATTGTGTTGTTCTCTCTCTCTAGTGTTGTTGAGGCCTCAGCATATTTTGTGTTGTTTTTCAAATATGTTCATGGCTTCCATGGAACCGTGTGCACATCCATTCCCTGCCAGCAACACGAGAAAGAAGTTGTTGATGGGAATGGACGTGTCACACGGCTTGATGACATACATGAGATAACTCAATTACAATTTGCATCATAGGCCTCTAAAAGTTGTTCTAAAAAAGTGGTAATGTGGTATGCAATATTTCTCATGGCATAACTTAGATATAGAATACTTCACCCAAAATCAATGCCACCTCACAGTACCAAAATCAATTCCCAAAAAAGTGGTAATGTGGTATGACATACATGAGATAACTCAATGCCAAAATCAGTGTTACTCACATAGAGTACCACTTCACAGTGGATGAATGGTGCAATCAGGAATCATTTTTAGCTTTTTGACCATATTCAGAATAAACTGCAAACTTTACCAACTAAAACAGTTTATATTAATATGATTGAATATGGACTAACACACATATAAGTTCATGAAGAACATAGTTAGGACAATCCTCTTTTCAAGGTCAAAAACTCACAACACAATCAAACAAACTTTCAACACACTTAAATCACACTTAAGTAAATCTAGATACTAAAAGCAGTAGGTAAATCTAGAGACTGAAAGCAGTAAGTAAATCTATCAAACTAGTACAAAGTTTAGCAACCTGAACGGGGACGGCGACGTGCGCTCAGGGACGGGGATGGCGTCGATGGCTCCAAGACGGTGGCGCGGGGTCCGGGGACAGCGATGTGGGCTCCGGTGATAGGCGGAGTTCAGGGGCGACGGCGTCGACGGGTTACGAGAGTGGCAGCGTGGGCTCCGGGACGGGGATGGCGGCGTGCGTCGCGGAAGGGTTCCGAGGGTGGCAGCGCGGGCTCCGGGATGGGGATGGCGATGTGCGACGGCTCCGAGGCGGCGGTGAGGGGTCCAGGTACACCGACGCGGGCTCCGGTGACGGGCTTCGAGGATGACTGCGACGGCTCCGAGGTGGCGGCGAGGGGTCCGGGGACACCAACAGCTCTGAGACAGCGGCGACGGGCTTTGGGGACGACAACGACGGGCTCCAAGGGTGGCGACGCGATCTCTAAGAGCGGCAACAACTGGTGGGAGAAGATTAGGGTTTAGAAATGAAAAGTATTTTTCAGACGGCGGGAGCGAAAAATTTATATAGGCGGATTAGCAGCGGCGGGCATGCTGATGTCATCCTGCCCTCCACTGCTATTTTCTCTTAGTAGTGGTGGGCGATGACATCACCAGCCCGCCACTACTAATCCGCCCGCCGCTGGTGCTCGACTTAGTAGCGACGGGCCGCTGACGTAACCGACCGCGACTACTAAAAGGAATAGCAGTGGCGGGCTAGTGATGTCAGCATGCCCGCCACTACTATGAGAGGTGGGGGTTATCTAATATACGTTGTGTTTATTCAAGAAACACTTTGTAGTGCAGTGGTGCGGGGGGTTGCTTTGGTGCCATGTGGTTCGAGGTTCGAACCTTGCTGCCGGCAGGCGGTTTGAGGTTTGAACCTTGTTGCTGGCATCCAAACATTTTTTTCATTTCTGTTCTAATTTCATGACTTTTTTATTGATTTTTAAATTCTAGTTTGAACTTGATTTTTTTAACAATAAAAATACATCATAACTTATCAAATTTAAAAAATTGGTATTTTTCTGCCTCACTTTACTTTTTTTATTTCATTAAGAAACCTGAGATTCTCCGGGGATATATTAGGGTTTAGAAGATGAAATGACTGAGGTTTGAAAGCAAAATCTATAGTTGATTCTTCCTTTGAACTTGAAACTTTTTGTACAATAAAAATACAACACCAATATTCTAATTGCAAAAATTGGTATTTTTCTTCCTTAGTTTACTGTTTTTATTTCATTGAGTGTGTTTTTATGATCAAAGTCAAAATAAGTTCAATTTGAACTACAAGACATGAAATAATTAACCAAAATTTATAGAAAAACCATATTCATATTTTTGACTCTATAATTAGTTTTTATCCAATAAATTTAAAACCATCATAAAAAATGTAGGTTTCCACAACACTCGATGGACAACTTGTATTTTTATAGTTTTTTAATCCTCAAAAAATAAAATAAAGTCTAAAAAAGATGAGACTTGTCATGTTGTTATGATATGATCGATCCATAGATAGTTTTTATAAAAAATAAAATTGTTTCGAGAAAATAATCATGTAGGGCGTTAAGAAACCTAAGATTCTCCGGGGATGAATTAGGGTTTAGAGATGAAATGACTCAGGTTTGAAAGCAAAACATATAGTTGATTCTTCCTTTGAATTTGAAACTTTTTGTACAATAAAAATACAACACCAATATTCTAAGTGCAAAAATTGGTATTTTTCATTAACAGAAATTGGTATTTAAATGCAAATAAGTCTAGGTAGAGGTAGGGATTATCTATCATACACTGCACACATTGCCGAGAAAGACTTTGTAGCGCAGTGGTGCGGGGGGTTTCTTTGGTGCCATGCAGTTCGAGGTTCGAACCTCGCTGCCGGTAGGCGGTTTGAGGTTTGAATCTTGCTGTTGCCCCCAAACAGTACAAATTTTAAAAACTTTTCTATTGATGTTTAATTAAATCCTCGTTTGATCTTGAACATGTTTTAACAATAAAAATACATCATAAAAATACATGTATTAACTATAATTAAATAATAACCTATATTACCAATATCTTAAACAAAATGACATAATTGATTTTTCAGATTTCTTCCTCTTCTTTTCGAAAATAACTTTGATATTCTTTACCATTTCGAATAGAAATTTGCCATCTCGATGTCGTGGAGGCTGTCCAAGCTCGATTGTACCATCGAAATGGTTCCTATTTCTTCGATATTTGTGGTTTTTTGGTAAAAATCTACGGTGTCGCATATATATCGTCTTAACGAATGATGGAAGATGCATAGATTCTGTTTGGTCCACACACACTACACATGCTGTCTTTCCTTTAACCTGTCCTGTTAGGGACATGCGTCCTGGGTTGTTAGCTATGGTGCAAAAGATCATGGCTCTTAGATTGAAGTGCTCTTTCTTGTGCTCATCCCACACACAAACACCATGTTCCCATAGACATTTCATGTGGCGCCCCGATTTATCAAATCGAGACATTATTGAATTTCATAAGAAAAACAATAATACAAGAGGTTCATCATGCGACAACGTACATACGACAATATCCATGGTACGCAGACCATATTTATTACATCAAAGTTTTAATAAAAACAGTAAATAAAATAATTAAAAAGTAGCATGACGAACATCTTCTTCAGGATTTTTCTTCTCGACTGGGTCGCTACTCCAGACCGTCTTCGTAGTAGGCATCCTCTGTGGGGTCCAACGGGTATGAGTACAAAAAGTACTCAACAAGCCACCGCAAATGCAAGTAATAATGCAGGACAATAAACAAGGAAGGGTAATGGCTAACATTGCGGAAAAGTACGGTTTCAGTTATTGCATTTAGTGTAATCACATTTTAGTCATGCGGAAAAGTAAACATGAATATTAACAACATCAACTAACTCGAGGAGTACGTTTTACCTCCTCGCACAACGGTCCTTACATGTCAATCCATCATGCACATACATATTCAAGGTAAACTAACTGGGGGATGTCACGCAACCCGCCCTTGACCGTGGGCTCGGCTTTTCGAAAAGATTTAAGACTTTGATCAGAGATGTACTACTGTACCCACAAGGCACGCACTCATCCCAAACGAGATGACCCATACCACGGGAACTCGTGCCAAAACCTCAATATGAGAGGTTCCAAGCGATAACCACCCGCTCTAGGTTTCGCCGGCGCGCCGGGCCGCATCCCGGCTAACGTCGCACCCCCTTTTGCGCCACATTGGTACAAGTCACCCGCAGGTGCAACTTGACCCATCTCCAAATGGTGGCCTCGGTTTGGAACAACCCATACCTTAGTTAGGACTTACCCACTAGACTTGTGGTTAGTACGTAAGTGTATTGCAACGGATCCCTCAGACCGGTCCTTATAGTGCCCCGGGTGCTACCGACCAATGCCCTAGCTTGCACCCGGAACCCACCATGCATACACTCACAACCATAACTCATCACCAACAGAATTTCCAAGGATAAAAAGTAACGGGGATCATATAATAGAACCATTTTGCTACGACTCATTTTTATCCTATAGCGATCGTGTCAATACATTGGACACTAGCTAATATCATTGATCATATGGTGACAAGGAGGTTAGGCGAGATAGCATGGCTTGGGTTGCACATCAAGGTCGGGGGATCCTAAATAAATATAATGTAAGGGTTCATTTGACTAATGCACATATAACCTATGTGTTTTAGCGATAGTTTAATCAAACATGGGTTCAATATGCTCAAAAGATTGGTTTGGTGACTTGCCTTGTTCAGCAAAGGGAGAGGGAGGGACTTCGGGGAAGTACTCCGGCTCCTCGGCGACGTCGTAGTCTTTTTAATATAATAAGGTAAAATAAAAAGAACACATTCAATCAAACAATATAACATCACATTATAAGCACATAAGTTACAGTTGGTTTGATTAAAAATAAAATGATTTCAATTGTTAAGATCCTGTGGTTTATCTCATAATTAAATTTTAAAGGAATCTAAAAAGTAGTCCTCTTTTAAAAAGGGGTTTTAAAAGGGGTTATTATCATTTTTAAGTTCTCTAATAGATTTAAAATGAAAGCTTCATAGAAAACTTAGTGATCTGTTCATATCATCATGAAATAAATAAATACAAACTCTAATGAAATTTAAATAATTAAATTTACATTTTTAACCTAAGGGTATTTAAACATCTATTTAAATAAACATGAAATGTCCAATGTAAACCTACTGTTTTTATTGTATAAACATGTAGAGAATAATATTATGAATTTTCTGAAATTGGAATGGCAATTTTTAGAGTTCAAATGCGCCAGATATGAATTTTACAAGTTTTAAACCTTTTCTGGAATTTATTTTCAAATTTTAAATCCCTCGGGTCC
Organism: Zizania palustris; assembly: GCA_019279435.1. Taxonomy (NCBI): domain Eukaryota; kingdom Viridiplantae; phylum Streptophyta; class Magnoliopsida; order Poales; family Poaceae; genus Zizania; species Zizania palustris. Next base: position 63,051,040 of record JAAALK010000285.1, on the reverse strand, counting down.
ACGGTGAGCCAGGCTCACGGTGAACCCGCGCACTGTGCGCGTGCGCCGGGTCGATCTGGACCGTCAGATCCAGATCCGACGCGCGAGGGCGAGGCGGGGCGCGTAAGTTGGCGTGGACGGCCAGGATTAAAACGTTCGAAGGGGTACCACGTGGACGCACGAGATCGCACGCCGGTTTTAAATGAAAACGAACGCTGTGAGATCGCACCGTACCGCTTTACTCAGATCCGACGGCCCGGATTAAACCGAACAGATGATTTAATCCCAAGCTTTGGATCTGGATCGCACGGCCAGGATTGAATCCAGCACAGTGCGTGTCGGGGGGGTAAAGTACCCCTTCTTCCCCGACTCCGGCGATGCGACGGCGAGCGATTCCGGCGAGGTCGAGGGTTATCTAGTCTAGCTAGGACTAAAAACGGAAAGGGGGTACCGAGGGGAACAAAAGGGTACCCTTGCGGTGGTCCGGGGTCGACGGGGTGAGGCCGGCGACGAGCGGTGGCAGCGAAGGTTCTCGGTTCCTCGGCGGGGACGGCGATCCGGCGAGGTTCGTCGTCGACGAAGTGGTGGCCGAGGTCGGTGAGGTCCGTACGGTCGTAGTGGTGCGGTCGGCGAGGAGGGAGGGGGACTCCGGCGACGGCGAGCGACGGCTGGGGCGAGGGCGACGGTGGTGCGCAAAAATGGGAAATGCAAGGGCTCTGTTGGTTCTCGCAGCGATTGGGCGTAGGGGCATAACGCGGACGGCCAGGGGGTTTATATAGGGTCGTCGGTGGGGGCAGAGGGGGCGTAATCGAGGGAGGCCGGGAGTAAAAGCTCTCTTCAACACCGGCGAGCTCCTGCCGTGCATGCGAGCGCCAATCCGGGGGCGATGACGCGGTGAAATAAAGGGGGAAACGGTCGGGGGAGCGCGGGGAAATCAATGCCGTTGAGTAATTAGGGTGAGGGGGCCAGCGAAAGCGAATCCGAGGAGGGCTAGGGTTTCGGCCGGCGGGGGGGGGGGGGATTTGGGGGCGGATCCCGCGGGGAAGACGGGTCCGACAGGTGGGCCAAGGTGGTCAGCGGGTGCGAGCGCGTGAGAGAGGGGACTGACAGGCGGGGTCGAGGCGTCGGGCGCGCGCGCGAAGAGAGGAGTGGTCGCTGATAGGTGGGGTCCGGTTGTCAGTCCGGGCGCGCGGGTGGAGTGGGCTGGGCCGGCCGGGAGAGGGAGAATGGAGGGAGGGGAGCCCATTACTGTTTTCCAAGGTTTTCTGATTAAAATAATTGCAGAAAATGGTTTAAATCTTTTGGGGCATTTCCAAAGTGGGTAAAAATTTGTAAAAATTCTCAAAAACATTTCTTGGCCTTGGGAGTCTATACAAAAATTTTCAGCTCCTGGTTTGGCCATCTACTCTATGTTGTAGTTCAAAAGGGTATAAAAGAGTATTAAAAGTATTTTCAGAAATATAAATTCCAAGAAATTGAATTTAATAATGTTTTTATTGTTTTGAAAATTTCGGGTGTCACAAGGCACTCCTCCAAGTGAATGGGAACTTGTAAACGGTCCGCTAGTTCCTTGACTTGTTATTAATAGCTTATTTGCTTTCGTTGGGCCTATTGGGGAATGGGGAAGCTACGCTAGCTAACAATTTCAAAAATTTCGCCCTAAGCCCAAGAGCCATGCGCGTGCGAGATCATAGATCAGTACCTTCTAGCACAAGACGCGCTAGGAGTAGCGGAAGAAGATGACGGGGAAGCACGTCCTCGTTGATCCTTGTCTCACTCCGGTCGTTCCCTAGTGATCGAATAGACGAAAACGACGTAGTTTTTCACGTGAATAAGTCCACAAGTTTCTCTATTAGAGCAACGCCTCCACGGTATCCACACGTCTAGGGATGAGATTCTTCCCATGTCGACGTGCTAGCACTGCTCGTGAGAAAAGGGAGATTCCTCAATATCAACTTTCGAGATCAAGAAAGGGAGGAGAGGAGTTCTTGGTGGCCAGGTCCAAACTATCAATTGCTTGACTTTTAGGACCTCCTCATCCTCTCTTTATATAGAGGTGAGAGCTCCTAGTCTTCAACAATTCAAAACCAACAAATCGGTTACAACTGATTCGAGACACAACAAATCTAATATGTTAAAATTGCATCGGAACTTCCAATCCAATATCGGAACTTCCAATCAGGACTCTTAGACTCCAATTTCAAGTAGCATCGGAACTTCTGATACCTCTTATCAGAAATTCCGATCAGTGCAAATTTTCCTAATACACATCGATACTTCCGGTTTTAACTCTCTATCTCTAATTATAAATTATCGGAACTTCCGATACCAGATCAAAACTTCCGATTTGAGCTCTCAGTTTCACAAACCATAAATTATCGGAACTTCCGATACCGTATCGAAACTTCCTATTTTAGCTCTCCGTTTCCAATTCAGAAAATAATCGGAACTTCTAATCCAACCGGAATTTTCTTGGACATTGTTCCTTCAATCTCCCACTTGCACAAGAATCAATTCTTTGCAATTTTCTTAATCCATTCCCTTAAGTGTGTGACCCAATAGGTTCATATTCTAACGGTTGTTCAACGAAAACCTTTTCTGACTCACTGATCAATAGCAGTACCTAGCAGCACATATTGACCCCCAAAAGCGTACAAAAAATCAATTTTCATTGAACCTTGATATACGCACGCACCAGTCCCTTTACCACACAACATCAGTTAAGCTCAAGGCAAGATTTGTGCCACCCTTGTTGGATAGCTCGACATTTCACTCAAATAAGTAGTGGATTCAGATCATGACTAACTCTTTAGTCACAGTGGCATGGTCATGCACTTCTCTAATCCGACTACCTCGAGGGGCCTAGAGATGTCTCTCCCGTTATTAGGAGGGGTAAATTCCATCTTGATCGTTCACATCCCAAGACATGTTTCACAACACACCTGAAAACAACTCTTATTACTACCCTGTTACGAAATAGCATTAGGAAGCATCTAAGTGTGTCACTACGCATTTTGGAATCAAATGATGATCTCCAGTCTGAGGACTCTGCAGGTACACCATTTGAGATGACAACTAATAGCACATTACAATAACAATCCTAGTAGTATCTCAAGTGGGTCTATACAACACCATGTTCACTAACATGTGTCCACATCACTTATTTGACATCTCCATGTCTATGATCTATGAAATGTGATCATTAATCAATAAGATGTGCTAATCTATGTATCATCACTGTCCCACATGATGATAAGATTAAGGATACATTTTGAACAATATCGTTATAAAACAAATAGTTTCACATAACAAGTCATCAACTCATTAATTAAATGTAAATGACATTTATTCAAGGAACAAGATAACAATTATCCTCTTACATTAGCATAGACACTACTAACATCTCCCACAAAACACATGACTCACTCACACAAGTATCTAATACCCATGGAGCTCAGGTGCGCCTCATGCTTTGGTTGTGGAAGAGGTTTTGTCAACGAATCTACTGTGTTCAAATCCGTGCGCACCTTACAAATCTTCACATAGCCTCTCTCAATGATCTCGTGGATCAGGTGATATCGCCAAAGTATATGTTTGGATTTCTCGTGTGACCTTGACTCCTTGGCTTTCTCAATGGCACCACTATTATCACAATAGAGGTCCACTAGACTGGATGCGCTACGAACAACACCTAGCTCTGAAACAAACTTTCTGATCCAAATGGCCTCCTTCGCAGCTTCTGAAGCGGCGATATACTTAGCTTCTATTGTAGAATCGCTCACCGTCACTTGCTTGGAACTCTCCCAACTCATTGCGCCTCCATTGAGGCCAAACACAAAACCAGATTGCTATTGAGAATCATCTTTATCGGTCTGAAAGCTAGCATCAGTGTAACCACTTACAACGAGCTCCACTTCACCATCATACACTAGGAACATTTCCTCAGTACTTCTCAAGTACTTGAGGATACTCTTTACTACAGTCAAGTGACTTTCACCCGGATTCGATTGGTACCTGCTCGTAACACTTAGAGCATATGAAACATCTCGGTGTGTACATAAAACGGCATACATGACAGATCTGATTGTGGAGGCATACGGGATCGCACTCATCTTCTCTAGCTCATCAGGTGTCGCAGCAAACTGAGTCTTACTTAGAGAAATACCATGTGACATTGGCAGAAATCCCTTCTTGGAATTCTCCATTTTGAACTGTTTCAAAACTTTGTCATTGTACATACTCTGGTTTAATCCAATTAGCCGCTTTGATCTATATCTATAGATCTTTATACCCAAAATGTATGCTGCCTCTCCAAGATCTTTCATCGAAAAACTAATTTTCAGTGAAGTCTTGACAACATTCAACAAAGGAATGTCATTTCCGATCAATAATATGTCATCCACATATAAGACAAGAAACACAAGTGAGCTCCCATTAGCCTTTTTGTAAACACAAGGCTCTTCTTCGTTCTTGATGAAGCCAAACCCTTTGACTACCTCATCAAAGTGAAGATTACAACTCCGAGAAGCTTGCTTCAGCCCATAAATGGACTTGTGCAACTTACAATCTTTTCTAGCATTCTCTAGATCATCAAGACATTCGGGTTGTGTCATGTACACCTTCTCACTTAGGTTTCTATTCAGGAAAGCCGTCTTGACATCCATTTGCCATATCTGATAATCATAAAATGCGACAATTGCGAAAATGTTTCATCAAGACCTTGAATCTGTCTAAAACCTTTCGCCACCAATTGTGCCTTATAGATGTAAACATTTCCATCAACGTCTATCTTTTTCTTGAAGATCCATTTACACTCAATAGTTTTTACACCATCGGGTGGATCAACCAAGTTCCAAACTTGGTTTTCTCGTATGGACTCTAACTCAGATCCAATTGCTCCAAGCTATTTCTCAGAGTCTGGTCCCATCACTCCTTCCGCATAGGTCTTGGGCTCATCGTTGTCCAACAACTACACGTCACGTTGCCCAGTGGTCAAAAACATGTACCGCTCTAGCGCGTGACTCAACCTCCTAGACTTTCGTGGGGCTAGTGTCTCTACAATGAGCTGTGCAACATCTTGCAAATCCTACTGTGGTTCTATGGGAATTGCAACACCTTCTAGTGGCTCTCGAACCTCTTCAAGATGAACCGTCCTCCCATTAAATCCTTTTGAGAGAAACTCTTTCTCATGGAATACACCATTCTGAGCGACAAACACTTTGCCCTCTTCTCTATTATACAAATAGTATCATTTGGTTTCCCTAGGATATCCCACAAAGAAGCACTTGTCAGATTTAGGAGTGAGCTTGTTAGACGTCAAACATTTGACATACGCATCACAACCCCAAATCTTTAAAAAAGACAAACTAGGACGCCTCCCAGACTATATCTCATATGACGTCTTCTCTACTGACTTAGATGGAACTCTATTTATCGTGAAAACTGCAGTTTCTAGAGTGAGTCCCCAAAAGGATAGTGGAAGATCAGCATGACTCATCATCGACCAGACCATGCCAACAAGGTGCAGTTCCTCCGCTCGGACACTCCATTCCATTGGGGTGTTACGGGTGGAGTTAGCTATGGAACAATTCCACATTGTTTTAGATGGTCACTAAACTCATGGCTTAAATATTCACCTCCACGATCGGATCGTATAAATTTAATTGTCTTGCCCATATGATTTTGTACCTCATTTTGGAACTCATTGAACTTTTCGAAGGACCCCCAGTTATGCCTCATTAAGTAGACATAACCATATCTACTAAAGTCATCGATAAAAGTGATGAAGTACTAATAACCATCTCTTGCGACATGGATCATTGGTACACACACATCAGTATGTACTATGGGCAATAGCTCATTCGCCCTCTCACTCTGTCCAGTGAAAGACGTCTTTGTCATTTTTCCAAGTAAGCAAGACTCGCATGTGTCATATGATTTAAAATCAAATGACTCCAAAAGTCCATCACTATGGTGCTTTTGCACGCGCTTCTCATTTATATGACCCAAACAATAATGCCATATGTAGGTAGGTTTCAAATCATTGAGTCGTTGTTTCTTAGTACTAATGTTATAAACATGTACATCTTCAAGACTCAGAATATATAATCCATTCACTAATGGACAAACACCATAGAGCATGCCATTCGAAAAATATTGAACAACACTTGTTCTTTATTACGAATTCAAAACCATCTTCTTCAAAACATGAAGAAGAGATAATGTTTCTGCCTAAGGTGGGAATGAAATAACAATTATTCACCTCCAAAACTAGTCCTGAAGGAAGTGACAATGAATAAACGTTGATGGCCAATGCTGCAACTTTTGCACCATTCCTGATGCGGACATCTAACTTGTCACTAGCACACTTTCTTACTCTACTCATCCCCTACAACGATTTACAAGTATGAATCATCAAACTGGTACAAATACCCATGAATCATTTGGATGAGTAGCAAGATTAATTTTAGTAACATTTATACTTGAAGTAGAAGTAGAAGTCCTACTTCCCTTCTTCTTACAAGTACAATTTGCAATTCCTGAACCATTGACCAGTTTTACAAGCAAACAAGGACATCGAGGTACCATACCTCTTAGCTCGAGCTTGGCTTCCAAAAATGCCTTGGTGTCCCATAATCATATTATGGACATTCTTGTTCTCATCTTGCTTCAAAAGCTGAGAGGGCAAACAGGCAGGTATGAGACAACTTACATTAAGTGACTCATTTGAATGCTTCTCACAAGCCCTCCGATCAACTAGTTCATCATGATGGGACTCCTCTAGAACATTTTCCTTTTCCTTTCACTTTAGAACACTTCTCAAGTTTCTAAACCAATCAATAAAAATTGTTCCAAAAATAATCAATCACAAAAATAAAGCGTAATGTGTTCTCAACAGTTGGTGCCATATTCCACAAAGATTAAATGCAAGGTTCAACACTATGCAATGTTTATCTTCTATCGAATAAAAGATGTTCCACTATTTTAAAATAGTCATATTCCCTCTATAGACTAAAAGTGGTGCAAGATCCATATTCATTCTAACTCCTAATGAGCTTTGGCATCACTGCTAGAAACTAGGTGACATAGGTAAGCAATGTTTTGCTAATCACATCGTATGTGACTCTTGTCGTTGGAGAAGCATCCAATGCTCTATGCCAACTCTATGCCCCAAGGCCCAAAACTATTTTGATAGCCCCATTAAGCAAACCAATACTATGCGTGTGGAAGTCCAACTTACACCCCAACTGGTCAAGATAAAAGATAACACCTTACTTTAGCAGACCCACTATCGATGATTGAGATCCTTGGTGGGTTTAGCTATTAGAAAGAACATCAATAATTAATTTTCTGAGTGAAAACTATTCTAGCAAGGTAACGTTCCTAGCGCACACGAAACATGCAAGAATAGTATAACATGAATATAAGAAAGCATCACAGGCAATCATATTAATTGTGACATAGCATGGTCCCCTTCACATGGCAATCTCCATCTCCATGGTTCTCGTCATTGAGTGTGTTCTTCCGGCCTCCAAGAACTGTACTAGTCTGTCACTATAGCACCTATACTAGTTACATGAGCCGAAGCATCAAATCTCAACTCGCAGGTCACAAATGTACACCAGCCTTGGTTGTAAATATTAATGACACGTAGGCCATATTTAAATTTACATTCATTGCATGCATCTCATAGATCCCAGCTCAATATAGGCTCAAAATTTCAAATTCGGGTGGGTTGGAACTTCCAATCTGACATCAGAATTTCTGATCCGTCGGAACTTCCGATCAGTATTAGAATTCCCGACAGCAACATTTCTCTCTGTATTGAATCATATTCAATATCAAACCTTTTGATCTGGTATCAGAACTTCGAATCTGCCATCGGATCTTCCGATTAATAGCAAAACTTCCGATTTGCCATAGACAGAAACAAATCTATTATGTTTTTCCACCATGTATCTCCATACACGAGGGATCTAGATCGAACACAATGCATGTTGGCTCTGATACCACTATTGGGGAATGGGGAAGCTACGCTAGCCGGCAATTCCAAAAATTTCACCCCAAGCCCAAGAACCATGCGTGTGTGAGATCATAGATCGGTACCTTCTAGCACAAGATGCGCTAGGTGCAGTGGAAGAAGATGACGGGGAAGCACATCCTCGCTGATCCTCGCCTCACTTTGACCATTCCCCGGCGATCCAATCGACGAAGACGACGTAGTTGTTCAAGTGAAGAAGTCCACGAGCGTCGTTATTGGGGCAACTCCTCCACGGTATCCACAGGTCCAAGGATGGGATCCTTCCCACGTCGGCGTGCTAGCACCACTATGAGAAAAGAGAGATTAATCAATCTCAACTTTTGAGATCAAGAAAGGGACGAGAGGTGTTCTTGGTGGCTAGGTCAAAACTATCAATTGCTTGTCACCTAAGACCTCCTCCTCCTCTCTTTATATAAAGGTGAGAGCCCCTGGTCTTCAACAATTTGAAACCAACAAATCGATTACAACCAATTCGAGACCCAACAAATCCAATCTATTAAGCCCGCATTGGAACTTCCAATCTAATATCAGAATTTCCGATCAGGACTCTCGAACTCCAATTCCATGTAGCATCTGAACTTCTGATACCTCCTATCGGAACTTCCAATCAGTGCAATTTTTCCCGATACGCATCGGTACTTTCGATTTTAACTCTATGTCTCTAACTAGAAATTATCGGAACTTCTAATACCATATCAGAACATCCAATTTGTGCTCTCGGTTTCGCAAACCATAAATTATTGGAACTTCCGATACCATATTGGAACTGTCGATTTTAGCTCTTTGTTTCCATTTCAGAAAATAATTAGAACTTCTGATTCCAAATCAGAACTTCAGATCCAACCATAATTTTCTTGGGCATTGTTCCTTCAAGGCCTTCGCCCTGATTTACGGAGCCGCCATCGTCATAGACTATCAATAGGGCTTCGCGGAGAGGGATATCAAAAATCTTCAATGCCGTGCTTTCGAAGACATTTAACGGCAACAACAAGCTGAAGCTGCTGCGGAGCCATCAAAGTTCGAAGCGACTAAGGCGAGCGAAGCTTTGGCGAAGATGTCTTCGGAGGCCGAAGACCTCCAGCGAGAGCTCCAAGCTTCGGAGATGGCAACACGAAGCTAACAACAGAGAACAGCAAGCTTCGTGCCACCAAACAAGCCTTGGAAGCTGAAAAGGCCGAAGTCGCTAGGGGGTTGATGAAGCCACCTCCATCCTGACTAGAGTTCTAGGATGCTTGGGGACCATCTGCCAGACTCTGAATTTTGGCACCTAGGATTCGGTCAGGGATCGACTTGGATTTCTTTATACTGTTGGCCTCATAATGGAGTACACACTGGTGGGCTTTGCGCAAACCGCATGGAGGGTAGTCGGCCAAGGCATGTTGCATCTGCTTCACAAAGCGAGGTGCCAACACCTCGAAGCGATGACCTCCATCAGGCCGGAGGCCTTCGGTGGGCCTCGCCTGACTTCGCCAACTCCTCAAGTAATCGGAGCTTGGCGCTGCCTTCATGAGCTTTGGAAGGCTCAAGCGCACGAATCAGCACTCGAACTCCAGATGGTCGGCCGATCATGCAAAGTGGGGCAGTGAACCCCCCTTCGAGATCGAACCCTCCGCCTTTGAAGGTGTAGATCTATTTAGGCTTCATTTTGTAATACTTAGTTGTAGTCCTGTAAAGAAAATCTCATCAACTTATTAATGAAATGCGGCAGTGTTTTGGACCTACCCAGGCTCAACCTTTGAATGTTGATGTTTATTTCGAAGTTCTTGAGGATTCGGAGGTGCTTCACCAACAATGGGTATTGCTCAAAGTAGCTAGGTCCGAAAGCTTCCCTCGATTCAAAATAACACGGGGTCCTAAGGATGAAGTCATGCCTGAGGTAGCCAAGGATATTTTTGCCTCCATAAAAGTCAAGCCCCTTCACAGCTCTTCATCTTCACCTGACTTACATGACTTCTATGGGGTTACCGAAAATGAAGGGGTCCAAGCTTCGAACGTGCCTATGCAGTATGACGAAGAAGTCTTAGATTTCTCTGCAAGAGGAGCGAAGGGCCTTTCGGGCCTTGAAGCACGGACGGTCTGGCCCCGGCGAGGGTTCGTCAAGCGGAGGGGGTCCTCGCCGCAAATAGAGCAAGCACAAGTGGGGTCGAATTTTTTGGGGTCGTGTGCCCGCTTCTACTTAGGTTTTGATTCATAGTGTTTACTTTTGAAGTTTGTCAATATATTTCACAACTGTAATGTACTTCACAATGGTATGAATTAAATTCATTTTTATTCGTACTTCGAATCAAATGAATAACGAAGCACACTTCGCACACATGGTTATCAGTCCTCCCTTGCACGTGGCGGCTAGGGACTTCGGCCTAGCTCGTTCGTGCAATTATGCGATTACTCAATGTAACTTAGTATGCGGAGGGGTGCGTTGCACTGGGTGGCTTCGAACGCTAGATTGCTTTAATTTTGCTTCGATTTTTTAACAGGCGAAGACTTTTTTAATTTTGGAATTTATCAATCGAATCATGGCTTTAGGTTTTACTCGAGGCGAAGTTGGGCTTTGAAGCACACTCGAGGTGAACCGAGGTTTTGAGATACGTGATTGATACCTAAAGGAAGGCTTTGGGATTTTGTTTTAGATGAGCGAAGCAAAGCTTCAAGGCTTTGTTTTATGGTAAGTGAAGCGAGTGTTGACACCAAGATTTGGTAAAGCCCAGGGCCCACCATAGGTGCCACATGGTTAGCAGAAGTCAAAGAGGCCCGGTCAAAAATGATCAAAGGAGCTCGTCCATGATGCATACGTGACCGGATAGGAAAAGTCGATAGAGATAAAGATGAGAAGAAGATAAAGATTATCCAGAATCAGTTAGTATAGAATAATTGGACGACAAGTCTCTAAACTATAAATATGTATACCTTAGCTAGGTTAAAAACACATCTCTATCAAAAAAACTACTCGGTGCATCACCACCCTTGGATGGTCTGCATCATTTTGATCTCCGACGAAGAGGTGAGTCCCGCCACCCCCGACGACCGTACCGACTAGGTCAGTATCCTCACGGCTGCATCAATTTGATCTCTTGAGGTGAACGTCGAAATAATACGGTCGTCGGTTTATCTCGGTATATTAGCTAGTTCTAAGGTTCCATCAGATTGATCTCTTAGACTGATGTGATCTAGGTGTAGTAGTTTGAGGCTTCATCAGTTAGGTACGACTTCTCTTGCTATTGTATCTTGTTCATGCTATATACCGTTCATCTAAATAAAGCATGCCTAATACTTTGACATATTATTAAGATCATCGTGATTAGCTACTGTCTTGGTTAGGTACGATCTAGTTATTGTGATGATTTTCATGATATAGACATGTTATCCAGTATGTTTTATTTATTTTTGTCGGAGTACAAGTCGATAGGTTATCTTCAATTCAAGACCATATCTTATTTGCTATCAGAAAACGCTCATCGGACATATGTATAAAATGCCTTTCACATCGGCTGATGGCACGCTCGCTCGATTGGTTCACCCATGGTCATCGGCCCTATAGATGATCGACATAATAATCAACGATTATCCTATCCTCATTGCGGTCATCGGCTCGATAGCCGATAGGCTATGCTATTAATTATCCTTTCCTGTTTTCCTTATCAGTTGCAGGGTCAAACTAATTGGCATGCCTTGAACCTTTTTTCTGAAAACATAGGAACTGCACTGGAGTTAAGTAGATCTCACAAGCCATGAGTGTTAGAGTGTGACCAAAAAATGCACCAACACGCTTTTTGGCATGTCCGGTGGGACCATCTTCAGCGAATCAGTCATGGCGAGTGAGATCGATGACAAAAGCATCATCTCGATCACTCTCGAGACACTAAGTGAGGAATAGAGGGCAGAAGTGTAAAGGCACGTAGAAGACTTCTAGAAGTTGTGCTTGCAGGCCTACGACATGACTCGGCTGGGTCTCGTTCAAAAGGATCTGTTGCCAAGACCAGCATTGGCCATAAAGGCTGGCCGACCGATAGAAAGCCCTTAGGCCAGTCTCCAAGAGATCATCGACTAAGCAATTCACCACACGCCGGTCAACCAATCTGGGACATTAGTCAACACCCTCCAAGGGCTGATCAAGAAGACTATTGATGGTACCATGTGATGGGGACTTGGGTGGCCCGATCTTTCGGTGAGTAGAGGATACGATGATAATTTCGATTAGTAGAAGATGACACTGACGACCCGACTACAACCGTATGAGACGTTCGTGTTGTGCCTTAGCCATCGATACACCAACTCCAAGGGTTGTTGATCTTATCGGTGATCAACCTTGTTCCTGCAAGCAATCGAAGAACGAGCAAGAACAAGATAAAGGAGCAACTAGAATTGCTGGATATAAAAGACACATGATGGATAGTTGGGGTTTTGAAACGTGAAACTAGCGATCTAACCGATCACGGGTTTACACGGACAAGTAGCATTGGCTAAACTTTTATCTAATCAAAACCCAAATTACAATTGAAGTCTCTAGGGTTATTTATAGCCCTAGGGACGTTCCCAAAGTTTGGAAAACTTATTACATATGGAAAGGACTAATTATTTCCAAAACAGATTGACTAAAAAATGGAAATTCCGTGCTTAATTGGTTCAGCCTAAAAAAGGAACACACATTGATTTAGTGATTGTCATCTCCTCCGATGGAATTTGGATATGTAGCTAGATCCGTTGGAAAGAGGACGTATCAAGCTTTCTAAAAAGTCCAAGATCATCCAAATCAGAGTTTCCATTTAAACTTTATGCACATTTGAATTTGGTGTTGTCCATGCGGTCCGAATCTGAGTCCAATATTCTCAATCGTGTAGAACTTTATTTCTATTTTCTCTTGGAACAAAAGTAATGTCCCAAACTTGTATATTATGTTTGGATGGCCTTGACTTGGTCCCCAATCAACTTCCACGATGTTCCATGTCCTTGATTTGCTCACAACGCGTCCCTTAATCCATGTAATAATGTCTGTAATTGAAAACAACAACTCATGGTGCAGCAACCTTTTCTCAAATATGTAAAATGTAAATAAAATATAGAAAGTATGCACCTTTGTTTTTATTATATTTATATCCCAGCCGGTGATGTCCTCATCACCATGGTCCACGAACCACCACAAGGTCCGATGTACCTCCCCGACAACCAAATAAGATTACTGCAGCATACTCGGCCGGCACCACAGCCTAAAGGGCCGATAAGTCAAGAGAAGTTGGACACCTCGCTTGGACATGAAGGGAACAAGACAACTTAGCCACTAGCTCCCACACAGAGTTCATTGTAGAGTGCACCATATGGCATCGAAAGAAGTGCGCCGATGCTATTTCCGGCATATGACCCAAGACTACCAAGACAAGAGATACCTCAAGTGACGTACGACATCGCAAGAAGAACACTGCCGGACATTGTGCCACCAAGGGGGTACCTGATGGTATCCCTCTAGGGTATCATTGGATGGCATACTACGGAGCACAACCCTATAGTGATGAGGGGCAATACAGATGCAACGCTGCCTGACAAGAGCAATATCAGCAAACCCCAATGCATGATCGGTACCCAACACAAGGGAATCAAGAAGATGATTGGGTGAATTGGATCATAGAAGTTATCAGAGATCAATTTTGGTTGAAGCCCAAAGAGTAGACGTACATGTATCGGCGGTTGTATCTAGAGTAGTTCAACCGAGTATCGCTACCATGCTGATACAAAGTACCCAACTTCACCAAGTTTTCGGGATAGGACTCAGTTTCCACGATTGAGCATATCAGTTGTTTTCTCACCCAGTATGGGGAGGCATCGACCGATGAGGTGTTGAGGGTTTGATTTTTCCCTCTTTCTCTATCGCTATCGACCTTCGCATGGTTTTCTTCGCTGCCGGTAGATTCCATAAGAGGATGGGGGGACTTAGAAAAGAAGTTTCACAAGTATTTCTTCACTGGCATTCAAGAGATGAAACTTATCGACTTGACGACCGTAAAATAAAGAATGGACGAGTCGGTACAAGATTATGTCTAGAGGTTTTGAGACGTACAAATAAGATGCTACAGCTTGAGCCTCAGTGACACCCAGTTGGTGGAATTGGCATTTAAAGGACTCCTGAACCCAATTAAGGAGAGATTTTCATCATATGAGTTCGAGAGCCTCTCCCAACTGGTACAAAGGCTATCAGCACATGAGAACCGATTCTAAGAAGCCAATAGAGATAGGTATCAGTAGAAAGTGGCATATGCATATATAGTTCGGACTCCAACGAGAGCAGCGACTCAGATGCAGAAGTCAGTATGGCCGAGTGGTCCAAGAACAAGAAACAAGTTGCATGCCCTTGGGTAAAACCGGCTGAAAAATAAGAGAAGTACGACTTTGACGTCAACAAGACCGATAAAATATTTGATCTGTTACTCAAGGAGAAGCAGATTCACCTGTCACCTGGACACGTGATTCCACTCGCCGAGGAGCTAAAGAAGAGGAAATACTACAAATGGCACAATTCTCCATCGCATCACACTAATGAGTGCAAGGTGTTCAAGTAGTAGATCCAATCGGACATAGAACAAGGCCGAATCAAGTTTGACGATGGAAAGAAGCCGATGAACATTGACAGCCATCTATTCCTAGTCAACATGGTGCATGCGCACTATGCTGACGATCGGCGTATGAGGATGAGCATACAGACCAACAATAAAATCACTTCATTGGATCTCATCGGGAAGTACCAGAGGAGGTCAAAGGAGAGGGAAAACAACAAAGACAGCCACATCCACTAACATTTCAACCCCCATTGGAATTGTGAATTCTTCAGACTTTATTGGAACTAGGGGCTACATCTACCATCAATGGATGACTGCCCGAGATGTAGTGCCAAAGGTAGGGCACAAGACGATCACCGGCCACATGACGTTAGGACGAGGCCACATAATCAAGAAGCCATCCACCGAATGCTGTCCCCACTAAGGATATTAGTGCTTGAGAGGCTCGGCTCCATCAATGCTGAGGAAATCGGCTAGTCGACCGACGACGAAAAGATCACGCTAGAGAAGCCACAATGGTGTCCCAGCGGGATTTTCACGAGGAACCAAAAGAGAAGGGTGCAACATCTACAACAAAGATAATTGAAGGCACAAATGTACATCAAGGAAGTTGATCGGCCCTGTATAATCAAGAGAGAATGGTGACCGAAAGATAAGGCCGATCATGATGATAAGAAGGACGCAAGGATAAACATGGTTTTCTTCCTCCCCGTGGAGTATCCGGCACCCTACGAGGACAACGCGGATAATGCTGATACCATGGCTCAATTAGTGTTGGCTCCATAGCCAACAGTCTTTGACAAACTAGAAGACCTTGATCATCGGCATCTAAGACCTCTCTATATCAAAGGATTGGTTAATGGGAAGCCAATATCCAAGATGATGATAGACGGAGGGGCGACTGTCAACTTGATGCCTTATGCCACCTTCCGTAAGCTCAGAAAAGTGCCTGAGGACCTCATCAGAACTAATATGGTATTAAGGGACTTCGGCAACAACTCGTCGAACACGATGGGAGTATTGAATGCAGAGCTAATAGTTGGGAGCAAGATGATATCGACTACCTTTTTCGTTATAGATGGAAAAAGATCTAATAGCCTGTTACACGGGCATGATTGGATACATGCAAATTTTTGCATCTCCTCGACGATGCACCGGAGCCTAGTATAGTGGGTCGGGGACCAGGTGGAAATCGTCCCCGCCGATAAGTTGGTTAACATAGCTGTAACTGATTTATCAATATGGGAAACAGAAGGAGTCATCTGTCTATTAGGGAAAGCTTGGGATAGCAACTTTCTTGAAGTATCGGATGTTGGCATCAACCTGATCGATGAGGAGCTACCTAAGCTCATATTGTGAAGACAACGTTGATAAAATGAAGGGTGGGGTCGGTTGAAACTTCACCGCAACCGATGAACTACGAAAAATACAAACATCAGACCCGGCGACAGACCAAGGCCAACCTTCACAAAGACCCAGATCCCCTGACAAGATAAGAACGGATTAAAGGATACTACGTCAGAGGTATGGGAAGAGGCTAAATGGGAAATATTTAAGGAAATATTAAGCAACCGTTCGGACGAAGCATAAACAGCCGATGCCAATGGCATCGCCTTGATACGGCCGATGCAAAGGCATCACCCTTATACAAAAACACAAAGAAAATTAATAGAAAATCAAAAGAGTCAGAGGAATCAACGACAATATATTACAAAAGAGCAAATGTTTTGTTACAAGATTGTCAATTTCGCATAAAGTTAGAGAGCTCGACGAATGGCTTCAATCGCCCGTAGCCGAATTGCATCGACATTATGAAGGATGACCTTGTCCTCGGCATCCGAACCGGGGATATCTTGGAGGAGGCAATGACGACGCTGCGCGAGACTAACGACACTAGCAATTTGGTGTTTTTGGGTGTCGACTCGAGCTGGGAAAGAGGCCACATCACCCTCTTGTTCGACAATCTTCGCCCGAATCCCCTCCAGCTTCATTACCAGGTCGACCTCTCTCATTAGCAGTCGATCAAGCTCTTGTGATACACCCGAAGGCTCAGCTTCAATACTGTTGGCGTAAAAGATTACGCTAACAGGTTTCTGTAGAAAAGAAACTAACAAACGAAGTGTTTGCGAAGCAAACTGTTCTAAGCCTCCGAAAGGATAATAACTTAGAATAGTTCGAAAGTGTGTATTGATTCACTTGTAATCGGTCCTCATTACAGGGTGAAATGGGGGGTATTTATAGGCCTAAACATTAAGGAAAAGACCTATTTACCCCTCTATTACAACCGACATTAAGGAAACTATTTGGTTTCCTTAATAGGGCTAAAATGGTAAAAGACTAATCTAATAGGATAGAAGATAAGTCTTCCATCTTAGCTGGCAGAAAAGATCCTGAAGAGCTTTGGTTCGAAGACATACTTCGAACCAATGCCAGTCTTCGGACTTCGAACGAGGTTCTGGGCATCTTCGAAGATGGTCTTCGAACAACCTTCGAATTGATTGGCTGTCTTTATGCTGCTTCGGCAATAACCCCGAAGATGAGATATTTTCCCCCAACAGTAGCCCCTCGAATACGCTTCTCCGTTCGACCTGCAACGTTAGGAGAGCAGTATACGGAAAGAAAAGATAACCAATCATAGGGGTTATTGATTTTCATTTTATCTCCGAAATACATGAAGATATGAACTTCGAATTAGTCATAAGGTAATTACTTTTCGAACTATCTTAGAACCAACTCAGGAAGTTCGAAAGTCTTTTTAGACTTAGAAAATATAGCCGTTAGTTTCTATTTCTAACGGAGTTATACGAGGCGTTATTTTCGGAGGAAAATAACAGGCGGGAATGCGAAAGGGCAGAGCCTAAACGGTAACAAACAGAAAGTTTAGACTATAAATAAAGAACTTCAGAACTTACTCGATTACCTTTTCACTGCTCCCTCTCAGTCAAAAGCCTTTTGAGCCCTTTGAGTTCTTGAGCCCTAGTTCTCGAGTTCTTGAGCCCTAGTCTCCACTCTCTCAGATCGATCCAGCGATTGCGATGGCGAAGACTAAAGGCTCTGCACCTCCTTCAACCTTGGTTCGTCAACAAGCGACTGCGGCAGCGGCAGCGGCAACAGTGGCGGCGACGCCTTCGATGCAGGCGACAACTTCCATGGCGGCAAAGGGAAAAAATCCCCAAATCGCCGATGATCAAGGTCTGTGCCCTCCATCGACCAAATATTTGGACCAATCCTTTGAATTAGGACCTTCAACCTGCAAAAGAGAGTCCCTGGCAGTGGCAGTAGGAGGAAATATTGGTGCGGGAGTTATGATTCGAAAGCCAGGGAAAGAAGTGATTCCAGTGCCTAGACCCGGAGAAGTAGTAGTGTTCGAAGCTTTTTTCGAAGCCGGTTTGGGTCTTCCTGCAGTGGATTTTCTGGCAGAGGTACTCGAACTGTTCCATATAACTCTTCCTCAATTATCTCCGAATGCAGTAGCTAGATTAGCTATTTTTGAATGGGCCTTAAGAGCCGAAGGATGTGAAGGAAGGGCGGAAATCTTCGCTGCATTACATAGAGCAACCTGCCAGCCAAAAACCTTCGTAGCTCCCGGAGGTGAAAAAGTAGTAACGTCTTTTGGCAGTATCAGCTTTAGACTTCGGGATGAGTACGCCCTTCGCTTTCCTGCTAAAGCCATCAACGCTAGGTGGTACACCGACTGGATTTTGAAATGGTTCTATGCCGAAGTCGGGGCAAGCAATCCTCTGGCCGGACCCCTTAGAGAAATCCAATTCCGAAAGGAGGCTTTGGTGCGTCCTGACGAAGGTCAATTCGAAGCTCGTCTGAACTTGCTTGAAAAAGTTAGCCGAAGGCTCAGTATGCGAGATTTGGCCGAAGAATTCATCGGTCTTCAAATTCCTCCACTGATGGCTGACTGGCCTATTATCTTCGAAGATGATTCCGAAGGTGGTCTTCGCAGAATTAACTTGACTTCAAGTCCTACAGGTAACTTCGAAAACAACATGCATTAAACATATTTACTTCGAAGAAAAACTGACTTGAATTATTTATTTTGTAGAGTTTTCAGCCCCTGTTACTTCAGAACAGATTATAAGGGCTTCGGAAAAAATCTTGGGTGCTCCAACTCCGACCGAAAAAGAGTGGCGAATTAAGCTGGTTGGGAGTTGGGAAAGATTTAACAGAGTATGGGGAATGCTGAAACTCACTCCTCCCCCTCTGATGGATTGGGCGCCTTTGGAGAAAGGGCCTCAAAAAAGGAAAGCCGAAGCTGGAACTTCAAGTTCAGCAAAAACTCCGGTGAAGAGGGTGGCTCGGAAGCCGAAGAACCTCGCACCTTTAGATCCTATACCTTCGAGCTCCAGAGCTTCCGTTTCCGATTCCCAAGAAGAAGTGGAAAGGTTACTTGTGCGCCTACTGGAAGAGAATGAAACTCAAAGGCCGCACAAACCGGAGTACCTGCGAACATACCGGAGTCCGGAGAAAATGTTGATCAACCAAGGACTTCGGTAGTTCAAGAAGATGTAGCTCAGGACGAAGTTCCTGTGAATGAAAGTGGGGTCGAAGTCACTATGGCTTCGATTCCCGAAGAAGCAGCGAGGACTACCCAGGACGATGCTCCTGTAGTCCATGATTCAACGGCTGATTCAGATGAAGAATTAGCTTTCGATCCACCAATCAGTCCGACAACGACTCCTCCACGGACTGCCGAAGGTAGATTTCGAAGAACTTTTGTATTTATTTGAATTTTTATACTATGTATAATACTTTTGATTACTTTGCAGAACCCACTCCTATGGAAGAAGTCCGCTAGGAGGAAATAATTCCTGAACCTTCGACGACTTCGGAGCCAGCCCCGAGAGTTACTCAAAAGGGGCCTGGAAGAGGCAAAAGACAAATAGAGCCCCTGCCTGCTATAAGCTCCGAATCAACTCCGTCTGATTCAACAGACGAGAGCCAATCTTCAGGGAGGCTCAAACTCCAGTGGCTCCGAAGACCATAGGCCAAAGCTCCGGTCCTTCATTGAACGAAGATGACCAAGAGGCAATAAGCATGCTCCCCTTGCTGGCTCCTTTCTTAGGGCAAACAACTGGTCTTCGGACTTTGCTCGAACCTTTGGATCGAGCTAGTCGTGAGATAGGGGAGACCGAATTAGTGGCCATCCTGCGCAAGGCTGACAGGACGGAGCTTAATGCCATTATTGAACGTACAGCTTATCAGGTATGAAACAACTGCAAATTATTATAGAATTTATCTTCGAATGAATATTTACTTTGATTTTTACTTTGGCAGCAAACTGTCTTGGCCCGAGCTGCAAGTCTATGCAATGACGAAGAAATTGCTCGGCTTCGGGAAGAAAATAGCACTCTTCAAAGGAATTTTAACATCTCTGAAAGTCGAGTGACTCAAATGGACAATATAATATTAACAGAGCGAAGGGCCAGGCAAAGCTTGGAAGCTGTAAAGAAAGAGCTCGAAGCGGAAAGGATTGTGCTTCGAGCAGAGGTTGACAAACTGCGGGCGGAGCATGCTACTGCAGGGTCTAGGCTTGTCCGGCTTGAAGAGGAAGCTAGCCAATTGTTGACACAGAAAAACACTTTGACCACTGAGAATGCTAGGCTTTCTGGGGTTTTGGACGAAGTTACTTTGGCGAAGGATGCGCTGAACGAAGATAAGTTGAAGTCTGAGAAGGTGGCTGCGGAGGTTATGAATCAGTTGTTAGAAGTCCTGGAGTACTTCGGTACTACTGGAATTCTCCCTTCTGATGATAACATCAGCCTTCTGCGCCGGTTGAAAAGGATCCAAGGGGTGGCGAAGCAGATGAAGACGGCGGGCATTAGATACGGAGAACTCTCCGGACATGTGTCTGCTGTTGGTCTACTTCGCTATTACGAGGATTTGGGCCGATCAATAACTCCGGACGCAGGAAGAGGTCCAATCACCTTCGACGACGACCGACTTCTCAAACCTTCCGAAGGTGTAGCTGCTGCTTGGCGGGCCTTCCAAACTTCGTGGAGAGCCGAAGGTCGGTCTGCGATTAAAGCTTGGATTGATGAAGGCCAACGCCAGAAGCATGTTCGGAGCCAAGCTTCGAGCAGCCAACCTCCTTCAAACCCACAGGTTTAGGAATGTTTTAGGATTTTTAACCGTGTAAAGCTTTGTGCTTGTAAATATTTATCAATGAAAATCTTGTTTGTCATATTTTTAGGCTTTGCCTCTTATGGAAGATATCGAAGTGTTAGAGCTTAACAGCGAACTTCGCTCATTGTGGAACACCTTCGAACTTCTAAAGAGTTATAAGCGTCCT
This sequence comes from Zizania palustris, assembly GCA_019279435.1. Taxonomy (NCBI): domain Eukaryota; kingdom Viridiplantae; phylum Streptophyta; class Magnoliopsida; order Poales; family Poaceae; genus Zizania; species Zizania palustris. The sequence continues at coordinate 63,030,174 of JAAALK010000285.1, read as the reverse complement.
CGATTCCTTATCCCTCGAGATGACTCCGGCGTTATTGCGCCCGAAGTAATCAAAGACGTATTGTCTTATATTAAAGAGGAAGATAAAGAGATTGACGCAAACACCTCGTCTTCTGAAGACACTAATTGGTCCGAAGACGAAGGTGAAGCCCAAAATAAAAGATCTGAAGATCTTAGAAGCTGGGAGAGAAGCCCCGAGCGGCTTCGAACTTGGGCCGAGCTTCAACAAGAACAGAAGGATTTTAGAGCTTCGAAGGGGAGGAAGAGAGTTAAACGCAAAGTTCTTAGAACTTCCGATGTTGGAACTAGTCGTTCCACCCCTAGCTCTCGGGACCGAAGAGGTCTCCGATTCCTTCTTGGTATAGATACCAATTTTTCATAATGTAATCTGTAAACACATTTGTTTCAATAATGAATGCTGATTTAAAATTGTCTCCATATTTACTAGCCCCTCTTTGGGTATAAGCAACTTCGAACTGCATTCAAAGATGGTTATGCGCAAAGAAAAAACTTCGGAGTACAATTTTTTGGGGGTTCGGAGCCCCTCTGTCATTTTTAAAGATCTTTTGAAATCTTATGAAATGTCTTTGACCTTTGTAGTCAGAAGAATGGTAACTTGGTACCTTTGTTTGCTTTACGAAAGAAATCAATTAAGATAACTTCGAGGACACTTTAGTGTCTTAAGAAATTTGTCACTTTGGACTTATATGAACAAACATTCGAAGCTCATGGCTTAAATGTTGTTTTGCTTTAGCCACCTTCGGCTGTTTTTTGCAGAAATCTACCAGCCGGAGCTTGGATTTCGTAGAAATTGTAGCCACCTTCGGCTATTTTTGCAGAAGTCTACCAGCCGGAGCTTGGACTTCGCAGAATTTGGCCACATGGGCTCTTTTTTGCAGAAGTCTACCAGCCGGAGCTTGGACTTCGTAGAATTTGGCCACTTGGGCTCTTTTTTGCAGAAGTCTACCAGCCGGAGCTTGGACTTCGCAGAATTTGGCCACTTGGGCTCTTTTTTGCAGAAGTCTACCAGCCGGAGCTTGGACTTCGCAGAATTTGGCCACTTGGGCTCTTTTTTGCAGAAGTCTACCAGCCGGAGCTTGGACTTCGCAGAATTTGGCCACCTTCGGCTCTTTTTACGGAAGTCTGACAAGCTGCAGCTTGGACTCCGCAGATTTTGGCCACCTTCGGCTCTTTTTACGGAAGTCTACCAGCCGAAGCTTGGACTCCGTAGAATGTGGTATTGGCTCTTTTACGGATGCCTACAAGGTATCAGCTTGGGCTCCGGATGGATTTCAGCCACCACACCGGAGGCCTCGACTTTATGGGTACGAAGTCCGGAAATACAGCCCTGCTTGATAACACTTCCCTCTCGAACGACTTCTGTCCCAGCGCGTCCGCTCGGGAAACTAGGAGCGTCAAGGGGAAGGCAAGCCACAGGGTGTATGCTTTATTAATTTAGAGGTGATTACAAGCGAATTACAAGGAGCCCTTATGCGAAGTATCGCTTTAGGTGCTCCGCATGCCAAGTATGTGCTAACTCTTCACCTTCTAAATTAGCTAATTTAAATGAACCAGGGCGTCCCGAGCGGACGATTAGATATGGACCTTCCCATTTATTGCCTAACTTCCCTGGTGCTATAATGCTTCGTAGAACAAGATGACCCGGCTTTAACTCACTAAGCTTAACCTTCGGGTCATACCAAGTCTTCGTCTGCTGATGATATTTTGATAAATTAGCTACAGCTCGAAGCCTTGTCTCTTCTGACAAATCTAACGAAGCTTGTCTTTCTTCTTCGATGTCTGGTTCGGTGCTGCGAAATGAGCCCCCTTTGAGCTCCGTTGGGGTCATAGCTTCATCTCCGAATAGTAGTCTGAACGGAGTAAAACCTGTGGACCTTGTTTGCGTAGTCCGAATGGACCACAGAATCTTCGGAAGCTCTTCGGTCCACAGTCCCTTTGACAACCCTACTATTCTTCGATTTAGCCCTGATAAGATATTTCCATTGGCTCGCTCAACGGCTCCATTCGACTGAGGATGTCTCACTGCAGCAAAACATAGTTGAATGCCTAGGTCTTCGCAAAACTTCCTGAAGGGTTCTGCGTCGAACTGTGTTCCATTATCAACTGTGAGATATTTAGGCACTCCGAACCGGCAAATAATGTTCTTCCAGAAGAATTTCTGTACATTATTCGAAGTGATAGCTGTTAAGGGCTCTGCTTCCACCCACTTAGAAAAATACTCAATAGCTACCACTGCGAACTTCAGATTTCCCTTTGCTAACGGAAAGGGACCAATTAGATCCATACCCCATCTGGCCATTGGCCATACCGGAGCAATGACTTGAAGAGCTGTTGGTGGGCGATGACTCCGTCGACCCATCCACTGGCATCCTTGACAAGTGCGGACCAAGCTCTCCGCATCAGCTGTTATTGTGGGCCAATAAAGCCCCTGGCGAAGTGTTTTTCCTGCCAGAGCTCTAGGGGCTAAATGACTTCCACAAAGGCCTTCGTGAATTTCTCGGAGAATTTCTTGGCCTTCGGCTTGAGATATACATCGGAGTAGAGGGGAACATACTCCGGCCTTGTATAATATACCGTTGATTAACTGATAGTTTCTTGCTCTGAGCTTTAATCTTGACAATTGGGGTTCTTCGGGCAAATTTGTTCCTCCTTGCAAGAGTTCTATGATTGAATCTTTCCAATCTGCACTAGGAATGCAGAGAATCTCTGCAGAAGCAACTTGTGGCACCGAAGGTATATTGAGCTCCTCATAGAAAGCTTCGTCAGGCACATCCACAGCTCCGGCAGCAGCCTTCGCTAAAATGTCCGCTTGCACGTTTTCAGCTCTTGGTATACTCCGAATGGAAATACCCTTGAAATGTGCTTCGATCTTGCGAATTTCTTCCAAGTACTTTGCAAGCTGTGGATGTCGGACTTGAAAACTTTTGTCTACGTGCCCTGCTACTATCTGAGAATCTGTTTTTATAATTATTCTTGTAGCCCCTAGAGCACGTGCTTTCCGGAGTCCCAATAATATTCCTTCGTACTCCGCTATATTATTGGTAGACTTAAAGTTGAGTCTTGCGGAGTACATTGCTCTTTGTCCTGATGGTGAAATTAATACTGCCCCAATGCCTGCTCCGGATGCTTGAAAAGCCCCATCGGAGTAAATAATCCAAACTCCGTCATCTGATTTTTCGGGAGTCAACTTCGCAGGTGGAGTCCACTCTGCTACGAAGTCTGCTAGGACTTGGGATTTGATAGCTGTCCTTGCCAGGAAAGATATGCCGAAGGGTGCTAGTTCTACTGCCCACTTTCCAATCCTTCCAGTGGAATCTTTGCTTCGGAGCATATCTCCTAAAGGATATGAAGTTGGTACAATTACATTATGAGCCAAAAAATAATGCCTTAGCTTCCTCGAAGCCATTATCAGAGCATAAACGAACTTTTCAAGTTCGGAGTATCTTGTCTTTGCTCCTGACAATGCTTCGGATACAAAATAGACAGGATTTTGGACCAACTTCCCATTGATATCTGCTTCTCTGACAAGGACTGCGCTGACAGCTGAGCCTGTAGCTGCAAGATATAGAAGTAGGGTTTCGTCCGCAATAGGTACTGTGAGTGTAGCAAGATTGCTGAGATAATTTTTAATGTCTTCGAAGCTTCTCTGACACTCCGGTGTCCATGCAAAATCTTCGGACCCTTTCAAAGCTTTAAAGATTGGCAAACTCCTCTCCGCAGACCTTGATAAAAACCTGCTAAGTGCAGCCAGACGTCCAGTCAGCTTTTGCACTTGCTTTAAATTCTCCGGAGGAGCCATCTTCTGCAGCGCAGTTATTTGAGTAGGGCTAGCTTCAATTCCCCTGCTTGAAACTAAGTACCCTAACAACTTCCCAGCCTTAGCTCCGAATATACATTTTTCGGGGTTAAGGCGGATCCCACATGCCCGAAGGCTATTGAATGTTTCTGCTAAGTCTAGGCTATGTTGGTGCTTTAAAGCACTCTTTATTACAATATCATCCATATAGGCCTCCACATTGCGACCTAGTTGATGACCTAGAGCCTTAGCAACTAATCTTGAAAAAGTAGCCCCGGCATTTCTTAGGCCGAAGGGCATTCTTACATAGCAGAAGACTCCCGAAGGAGTTACAAAGCTCGTCTTGATTTCATCTTCGCGCTTCAACCATATTTGATGATAACCGGAATACGCGTCGAGGAAGCTTAGTAACTCCGAACCTGCAGTGGAGTCAACTAGTTGATCAATTCGGGGCATGGGGTAGGGGTCACGTGGGCACGCTTTATTCAAAGATGTGAAATCAATGCACATGCGCCACTTTCCGGAGGACTTTTTCTTGACGAAGACTGGGTTGGCTAACCATTCTGTATGGGCCACTTCTCTGATAATCCCAGCCTTCAACAATTTTTCAACTTCGTCCTTAGCTAGAGCAGCTCTCTCTGCGGACATCTTCCGGAGCCCTTGTCGAACAGGCCGGGCCTTCGGGTTTACAAGTAAGCTGTGCTCAATAATATCCCGATCGACTCCGGTGATATCTTCATCAGACCAAGCGAAGACATCCAAATTTTCTTCTACGACCTTTTCCAAGGAAGTTGCAACTTCGGGAGGTAAATCTTTACCAAATTGAAAAGTGTACTCTTTACCATCTTTAACAATGACCTTCGTTGCAATTTCTCCTTCGGGACTTGGTCTTGGAAATGACTTCTTCGAAGCTTCGGAGGAGGTTGAAAAAATTTCTCCATTATCTTGGACACTGTTTACCTGCCTCGGATCAAGAGGAGGACCATGACCATATTCTGCCCTTCGAGCTATGGCTTGATCTCCGAAGATTGTCAGAACTCCTGATTGTGTGGGCATCTTCATGCACAAGTAGTTGTGATGCGCCACAGCTCCGAACTGATTCAACATGCCTCGCCCAAAGATGACATTATAAGCATACGGGGCGTCCACCACATCAAAGATAACCTCTTCAGTTCGGGCTAGTAAACCTTCTCCGAAGGTTACTTCCAGGCCTATTTGGCCAAGTGCATCTAGCGGAGGTCCTGCAAAGCCTTGCAGAGGACGAGCCGCTGGGAGGAGATGCTTCCGGGAAATGCATAACTGATCGAAGGCTTGTACAAATATGATATCTGCCGAGCTACCTCCGTCAATTAGCACCCTTCGAACTTCTGTTCCTGCAATATCAGCAGTAATAACCAATGGATCTGCATGCGGGAACTTGATACCAGCTGCATCCTCCACAGAGAAAGATATTGGAACATGAGACCACTCCGGCATTGCAGCTGCAGATGACGAAGTCCCAATGTGGCCCACTTCTCGAACGTACTCTCTTCGCTGTCTCTTGGACATGCTTCCGAGGGTACCTCCTCCGGAGATAGGGAGAACTACTCTCTTTCCTCTATCTTGCCCTTCTTCTTGCTTCGGAGGTGGCATAACATTGGCCACCGGAGGATGCCTTGCAGCATCAAAATTTTCTATCCGCGCCACAGCCTGAACCGGCTCCGAGCGCACTGCTGCTGCTGGACTTCGGTCGGTACTACCTCGACCCGAAGTTCTCTCCAAGTATTCTCCCCGAAGGGTAAGAATAGCCTTGCAGGTGTCAGTTGCATGGCTTCGGTTCTCTCCATGAATACAGCAAAAAAGGGTCTGGCCCTTGCCAGCCGTTTTCCCTGGCGGCTTCCAGCCGCTGGACTTGTTCCCTGCAGACTGTGGAGCTCTTGGTGCAAACTTCTGCGGGGGTGCAATGTTTAAGACCTCAGAACGAGGGTGCTTTTGCCCTCTTCTTCTATCATGTTGCACTTCGGAAACTGGTTCTTGCGGCTGAGCCGAAGTCTTCATCTCTGCTTTAACTTCTGTCAACACTGTCGAAGTAGCAGTAGTCCTCCGAAGCCAACCTTCTTCCGACTTCGAGTACTCCTCGAAGTACGACATCAGCTGTGATACTGTGGTGATGCTTTTCCGATGCAATTTATCCAAAAGGCCTTTATGACTGACGCCTTCCCGAGCTGCATCAACCACCGAGGATGTGGACAGCCCCCGAATTTGCGACTTCGTGTGAGCGAAGCGCTTGAAGTACTGCCTCAATGTTTCTCCGGGGAGCTGTTTCACTTGGAAAAGGCTTCCTGTCGACATGGGGGGCACGAAGGTGCCCTGAAAGTTACTTATGAACTTCTTCTTCAACTGTAACCATGACGTGATTGATCCTGGTTTTAAAGACCAGAACCATCTCAACGCCACTCCTTCAAGGGCTAACGGGAAGCACTTCGCCATAGTTTCTCTGTCTCCGCCACTAGCCTCGATTGCTAGGGCATAAGAACGTGCAAACTCACTGGGATCTTCGTCTCCGGCATACTTGCAAAGCTTCGAAGCTTTGAACCTCGGATCGAAGCGAACCTTCTGAAGCTCGGGATGCAACGGAGATTCATTGTCGTAAGAGGCGTTCTCCGGGGCTTCGGGATAATCAAGATCGTCGTCTTCGTGCACTTCGGGGATAACTGGGGTGACTTGAGGACGAAGCCTGTTCGCAGCCTCTTGCCGCCACCTCGCTACCTCGGCTTGAAGATTGGCCATTTGAGTGGCCATATCTCCAAGGCTATCTTCATCTCCTCCGGAAGGACCTTCCGGGTCTTGAGAACTGGTATGATCAGTTTGAATCGGAATGGAGGGTGGCAGAGTGGCTCCGGGCGGTCGGAGTGTAGAAGGGGTTGGTGGAGAGGTTTCGTATCCTCGAGGGATAGAAGCCCCTTGCGGAGTTTGAGGTGGAGGGATAGTCGAAGACCCTCCGACTTCGACTGTGTCGAAGGGTATCTCTCCGGAGATCCGAGAAGACCTCCGAGTAGGATTGCGAGGTGCGCTCCGCTTAGGAGGCATGATGCAAAAGGTTGGTAGAGAACGAAGTTTTTTGGACTAGGTTCCCCACGGACGGCGCCAACTGTTGGCGTAAAAGATTACGCTAACAGGTTTCTGTAGAAAAGAAACTAACAAACGAAGTGTTTGCGAAGCAAACTGTTCTAAGCCTCCGAAAGGATAATAACTTAGAATAGTTCGAAAGTGTGTATTGATTCACTTGTAATCGGTCCTCATTACAGGGTGAAATGGGGGGTATTTATAGGCCTAAACATTAAGGAAAAGACCTATTTACCCCTCTATTACAACCGACATTAAGGAAACTATTTGGTTTCCTTAATAGGGCTAAAATGGTAAAAGACTAATCTAATAGGATAGAAGATAAGTCTTCCATCTTAGCTGGCAGAAAAGATCCTGAAGAGCTTTGGTTCGAAGACATACTTCGAACCAATGCCAGTCTTCGGACTTCGAACGAGGTTCTGGGCATCTTCGAAGATGGTCTTCGAACAACCTTCGAATTGATTGGCTGTCTTTATGCTGCTTCGGCAATAACCCCGAAGATGAGATATTTTCCCCCAACAAATACGCTCCTAGAGGGTCCTCTCAGCCACGACCGCCTCATTGTGTGTCTTCATTGCCTCCAAGAGAAACACCCGGTTAGCTCGATCGGCTATCTGCTTGACAGTTAGCTGCACTTCTGGGTGATAGAACTCTAGGTATGTGGCCGACGTGAGAGAATCATCTAGCTCTAGTGAGAGGCAATCTAAGACATCATTGAAGCAACCTCGTGTTAGTCCTGAGTCATTAACTAGGACCTCTACTGGTTCACCCAGGTGATGTAGCAGGTCCGACAGCACCTCTTTCACTGCCGTGGGCAACTGAGTTCATGGCTGACGAGGAAATTCTAGTAGCTTCCCCCTCCATGTATGGCTGGATGTCAAAGGAAAATTGTCGGGCAAAAGACTAAAAGAAAAAACAAATTAAGGACAAACCCACCATGTTATGGCTGAGTACAAAAACGCTTACGTCAACAGGCTTGGTAGATGCGACCGATCATAGAGTGTTATCGGCAGAAGAAATGATTGAATCATCATCAGCCACCAGAACGGTGTGTGAACCCTCCTTGAGGCTGCCTTGGGGGGTAGGTGACCCCGTGACATCCATCGTCAGCTACGTTCAAGACCGATATCAGTCATGCTAGGGGCAACAGGAAAAGAAAAGTACGTCAGGTACCTAATGAGAATTCAAGGTAGAAGTAGCCCCAACATCAACCACCACGGGTTCCAGCGTATCAGTCTCGGTAGCAGCAGCCGAACTGACAACATCGGGCGATGCATTGGGACCTACAAGCGAGGACTCCAGCACGTCAGCTCCAACAGCAGGTGCCGTCGTAGCACCTTTATTGGACGGGGAAGATTAAGAACAGACAAGGGCATCATCCATCAGGCGGGAAGCCACCAGAGGAGGCGCTACGAGTGGAGAAGAGGGCTGGACAGGAAATGGTATTAAGCACCGATGGCGCAAAAATAGGTCACGCAATACAAAGATGCACACATACATGAACCGATGGAGGCGCGTCGGTAGCAGTCGTGGTTTGTTTGGCTAGAAGAATTGGCGGTGTTGACTGAAGAAAAGAAGATATGTCACAAAGAAGGAAGACATCACTCAACAGGAGGAGTCAAAAAAAGAGGTACCTGGCCGGATTGAGCCCTAGTGGATTGGCGTGTTCCCACATCTGACACCTTGGTTCACCTCCTAGCGAGCAAATTATTTTGGGTAGGGGCCCCAGTACCCAAGACATTGATGGTCGATCGTGGCTGATAGATGATCAACCGACCGCTTCGGATCACCTGCAGAACATCCACGCCATCCCCTTTACGATACAAAGACCGATAAGGTGCAAGAAAACAAGCAAGGGGAACATAAGAGTTAAGATATGTACTTATTGGTGAGGAGTCATCAACCTGGCCAGGATGCAGACGTTGGCAGTACGTCCTCGAGGGCCAATCAAACAAATGCAGTGCCCATTCACCCCACCAAGCATCAAAGTCAGCAGATCTTATGGTGCAAGTCGACCAAGGGGCAAGATCACCATAAGACACTTGGTTGGCCACCCGAGATAGTTGTTCGTACTCCCGGGCCTCTATAACTTGTCCACCATAAGACAAAGTGCGGGGGAAGATGGCCAAATCCTACCTGCCACGAGCAGACAGTCGGGTGATAAAACTCGTAAGAAACTCTGCGGGTAGTGAAGTTAACGAGAAGGAGGCAAGGGGTGACCAAGGTTTTAAGGATCCTAGTAGACCCCTCGTTCCGGCATGCATCGTCCAGGAGGAACTCACGGGGGAATTCGTACTCAAATAAGTACTCATATGCAAACCAGATGGTCTTCTCGAGTCGAAGACCACAGTAAAAGGTTGCGAACTAGAAGCTTAGGGAATCGGGCAACAAATGGGAGGAAGATCGACAGGTGTCTGCCTTGCCTAGAGACAAACACTAGAGATATATGGGGGCAGTCGATTTGGAATGATCCACAGGGAATTCCATCAAAGAAACAGGAGAATCGTCGACCACTTCGGCAGAGTGAACATTAAGCCGAAGTTGCAGAAACCACCGAGGCCCACCAAAGTGGCCGATAGGCTCACCAGCCGATAACCTGGTCGATACCTGATGGAGAAGATAATAGGTGGCACCAAGAAGGTATCGACCGAGAGGGATTTTCTTATTAGTAGCAAACTACTCGGCCAGAAATTGAAGGTGGGTGGTAGGACCTAGAGTGGATCCATAGAACACAAACCGCTTCGGCCAGAGGATGAGAAAGGCTATGTGTTCTTCAGTGTCAATAGGGTCAGTCTTCTTGTTGTTCTTCATGATGTGCTTGCCCCAACCACCGATGGATTTGACGCAAAGACGATGAGTCGACTTGGAACAGAAAGAAAGAGGGTCACAAGGGGAGGTGATATCTAGGGAAGTTAAGGCGAGGATATCAAGCAAAGAGGGAGTCATCGGACCACTTCGGAAAATAAAAGTGTTAAAAGTATCGGACCAAAAATAGCAAGTAGCAGCGAGGAGTGACTCGTTCTTGTAGGGTTCAGCGAGGAAAAGGCCCATATAGTGGCCGATGCCGATTTTGTCCCAAGACGGACACTTGACGGTCGATACCCTATGGTACCAATCACACCAACTAGGAAGTGGGGAAGGGAAAGCCCTAAAGCTAAGGTGCCAGTCAGAAGAAAGCATGGTAGAATGTTTGAAGGGGATCCGATTGGTTTCCGCTTTGATGATATCAACGGGATCGGGGTTACCCATCAGACCTAGAAATCGATGAGTCACGTGGTTAGCAAGGGGAATCGAAACCTAGTTCAGTAAGTTCTACAAAGAAAACGTAAAGAAAACAGCGAAGATGGGGCGAAAAGAAATGAATGAACCAGGGGAAAACTAAAGGAACAGAGAAGGATGAGAATGCCAGAGACTTACCTCGGGGATCGCGTTAATGTTGGCCATCCTAGTATCACCGGAGTATGGGTCAGCAAAGAAGAAGAAGGCAGCGAGCAGCGGCGGTCGTAGGAAGCATTGGAAGCCGGTGGTGGTAAGCTCGAGGAGGAAAAAGCAAAAGAAGTAGGCACAAAGTGTGAGGAGAAAGCGAGTGGCTGGAGATACTTATAAAGCAAAAGGATGACTCCTCGACAGCTGAGTCAAGACGATACCATCGAATTTTGTGGGACCACCTGCAACGTTCGACAAAAGGTAATCATGGTTAAGTTTTAAAAAGGCTGAAATCTTTGAAGGTCCAGGAATAGAGGAATCAAATCTTCAGTTTGATAAACACCAATGAAAAACTGTGCAGAATGAAGCGTGGTCCAACGCCACCACAAAATAAAAGTAAATGTGTCAGACCAAGCGACATCCATTGTAGTTGTGAATGGCCAAAGAAAGAAGAAGAGGCGGAGAAGAGCCAAAAGCATGTACAGAGCTGGAGTCCGGGGTGATATTTTAGAATACTAAAAATGAAGGGTTTCGGCTGACATTTAATTAATGTGAAAAGACCATGCGAACAGATGTTCAAAAAGACATGGTGGTAGGAGATGATGATGGCCGGTAATTTCAAAACATTAGAGGCCATTTAATGCTCCGAAACTAGGGGCATGTGTTGACGCCAAGATTTGGGAAAGCCTAGGGCCCACCATAGGTGCCGCACGGTCAATAGAAGTTAAAGAGTCCCGGTCAAAGATGATAAAAGAAGCCCGTCCATGATAAATAGGTGACTGGATAGGAAGAGCCGATAGAGATAAAGATGAGAAGAAGATAAAGATTATCTAGAATCGGTTAGGATAGAATACTTGGATGACAAGTCTCCGTACTATAAATATGTACCCGTTAGCTAGGTTAAAAACATGTCTCTGTCAAACAACTACTTGGTGCATCACCACCCTTAGCTTTTCATGGATAATCCCAACAGGATTCAACAGATAGAGCTGGGCTGTATCATTTCGATCTGCAGTGAAGAGGTGAGTCCCGCCACCCTCAATGACCGTACCAACTAGGTTAGTATCCTCACGACTGCATCAATTTGATCTCTTGAGGTGAACATCGAAACAGTACGGTCACCAATTTTTCTCAGTATATTAACTAGGTCTAAGGCTGCATCAGATTGATCTCTTAGATTGATGTGATCTAGGTGTAGTAGTTTGAGGCTTCATTGGTTAGGTCTGACATCTCTTACTATTGTATCTTTTTCATGATGTATATTGTTCATCTAAATAAAGAATGCCCAATACTTTGACATATTATTAAGATCATCGTATTTAGCTACTATCTTGGTTAGGTTCGATCTAGTTGTTGTGATGATTTTCATGATATAGACACGTTATCTCGCATATTTTATTTATTTTTGTCGGAGTACAAGCCGATAGGTTATCTTCAATTCAATGCCATATCTTATTCGCCATCGGAAAGTGCTCATCGGCCCATATGTGTAAACTGCCTATCTCATCGTCCAATGGCACACTCGCCCTATTGCTTCAACCATGGCCATTGGCCCTATGGATGATCAATGTAATAGTCCATGATTATCCTATCATCATTGCGGTCATCGGCTCGATAGCCGGTAGGCTATGCTACTAATTATCCTTTCTTATTTTCCTTATCAGTTGCAGGGTCAAACTGATTGGCACGCATTGGAACTTTTTTCTAGGAATGTAGGACTTGCACTAGAGTTAAGCAGATCTCCTAGGCCACACGTGTTAGAGTGTGACCAAAAAACGCACCAACAGTGAGGCTTCGAGATAGATGATCGAAGCAAGGCTTCTAAGCTTATTTTACACGAAGATGGGCTTCGGGATTTTATCTAAAATGAAGTAGGGCTTCAGAATCTTTATAAGAAGCAAGGCTTCGCTTTTGTTTTGTGGCCTTAGACTCTTTTGGATGCTTTCAAGTTGCAAGCTCAAAGTCCTAGGAGGCTTCGAGTCGAAAGCTCAGAGTCTTGTGTTTTTTATCGCTACAGGCCCGGAGACGCTATGCAGCGAAGAAGGTGGAGCGGATAACACCGATTTTTGGGGCCATTTGACACAGCTCGAAGTCAGCATATATCAAGCAAAGCATGATGCCCCGTATGTATGTGCAGACTTTATTTATCTCGCACCGATCCCTCCTTCGAACTCGGGTAGCGGAGTAGCTTATGCATACCTTTGAAAGCCCAGAAAGTCCAGAGATCAAGGGCTTTGAAGTGGGGTGTTAAAGCATGCCTCGGAGCCCCTAGGGCCTCTAAGACTGAATGGAAGACTAAGAAGCCTTTGGAGCGTATTTGAAGCTCCTAGCTAAAGGTGAGTGTGCGATGCTTGCGTAGGACTTCGTGGACGTCTTTAGAGGTATGCTTTGGGATGGGTTTCGTAGGTAGTGGTAGAGAGGCTAATTTAGTACTAGGTTCCCTACGGATGTCGCCAACTGTTGTATCAATTTCGTTAGCTACAAAAGGGTTTGTGTAAATATGATAATCTCGAATGGTTTGTAGTGTGTAAAGGAGTATGAACCTCAGGGGTTCGCGTGGAGTGTTTTTGGAAGGTATTAACGACATCTTTACTTCAAAGGGATTAGTAGTTTATTTCTTAACTGTCAAATGCGAGTAGTCGAATTTCCCAGGTGGCTATTAAAGATAGAATTGTGTTTGTTTTATAACTTTATTTTTTTATAAAAGTACAAAGTAAAAAAATACATTTGATATAAAACTCTTTCTTTTATTTGTATATAACGACATGTCTTATATGACAACAACTTTGATAATTCAAAAAAAAATCATCGTCTCAGATAAAATTACAAGATCATGGTGAAGATAATCCATCACAGATAGTCGTCATCTATGATGGTTAAGATGTTATACTTCATCTCTGATTGGTCATAACTATAATCTGTCATATGCGACATGCCGCAATATTTAACTCGTAATAGATAACATATATTATTTGTGTCAACTCATTTTTATGACTGTATATGCATATGTGCAGTTTATAGTTATGAATTATCACATCATAAATAATACTTACGGTAGATAAGCTGTTTGTTATGGTGGGGTCCACTCCACTAGAGTTTCCAACTTGTGACAAACCCAACCTCAATATGGTCCGGGATCGAACAAAATGAGGGGCATAAATGATTACCAACCTCCAGATCATCTTCAACCGAATGAATCCCCGCTCTGAATTCACCAGACACCTGGCACCATGAATAACTCAGTTGCCCCATTTCATCGTCCAGGCAAGACGAGTAAACCAGACCATAGGGGCAATTGAGCAGCGCCGACAATGGGATTACGTGGCGAGGCCAATGTCACCTAGTTTAGGGTTGGTTTCTGAATTTGTTTGAACTTGCGGGCTTCGTTGATTTGATTATTCTGTGGCTAATTATTGGTTAAAACTATTCTCACAGGTTGTTACATACAAGATGAAGTGTTGATTGCACTGTGACTAGGTGAAGAACATACTGTGATAGCTGTGTTTATTAGTGGTAGCAACCTTTCCAAGGATTCACAATTATGCCAATTATCATGTTTGAAATAGGAACAAATACGATAGGGGTGCATCCTCCATCCCAAAATGCACAAGGAAACACGATTGTACAATGATATTGATGATCGAGCTCATGTCAACAACTATAATTAATTACCAAACAGTATACGGTGACTCAGGTTGTCATTGCAGGAGCGAACTTTATAGAAAATTGGGGAGTCCGATTTTTTTCGCGGTTCTCTTGACGTCATCCTGCACCTTGCTCTGGTACTCCCTCAAGGTGAAGGCCTTGTACGATGATGGCTCGCCGCATGTGCCAACAAGCGTGTCGTAGGACAGGCATAGGAAATAGTTGATGGACAGCCGGTCCGACTTGGCTTTGGCCACTACTTTATGCTCCACGCTCTTGTACGTGTCATTACTCTAGGCCTAGCAATACTAACACCATCATTGAGTCATGTGATGTGACCTTTGATGGTGCCTCGTGCATGTCAATGGCCGATGGAATTGTCATCCAATGAGACGATGTCACGTTCTCAGAGAATGGGGCCTATTTGCATTTTGCCACGTGAAGTCTGTACCAGATCGTTCGTAGCTGTGAACCACGTCATACGGTAGAGAGTGTCATGCAAAAGAGAGAGGGTTAAAATCATCGCCGCGACAGGCCTTCGGCCTCAATCGCGTGGTCGATCTAAAATGGATATGTTTCACAGCTTCAGCGCAATGACCAGGGTCATGCTCACGACCGAGCTTTGCCTGACAGGTGCATTGTGATCGACTCGGAGAAGAGATCAAATGTTTTTCAATATAGGTTTAACCTCCATAAGTTAGCATTGCCATGATTTTGGTTACACCTAATTCTCCTTTAAATAGCGAGGCAATCATACACTCATATATCGATGTCTTCAGTTTAGCTGGAGTTGTTTTTAAGGTGCTTGGATGGTACTAGAGTACCTCCATATAAGGAGTGTGTTTTAACTTTTAAGCGTGTCAAAAAAGTTGACATGTTTTTAAAAATTTTGGAAGGTATTAACGACATCTTTACTTCAAAGTGATTAGTAGTTTATTTCTTAAGTATTAAATGCTAGTAGTCGAATTTCCTGGGGGGCTATTAAAAATATAATTCGATACCTTTCCGAGGATTCACAATTCCGCCAATTATCATCTTTGAAAAAGGAATGAATACGATGGGGTGCATCCTCCATCCTGAAAATTGCAAGCACGCACGCTTGTACAGTGAGATTGATGATCGAGCTCACATCAACTGTAATTAATTAGTCATTGCACGAGCGAACGTTTGAGAAAATTGGGGAGGCCAATTTTTTTCCCAGTTCTCCTGACGTCCTCCTGCACCTTGCTCCGGTACTCCACGAAGGTGAAGGCCCTGTACGGCGATGGCTCGCCGCATGTGCCGATGAATGCGTCGTATGATGGGCACAGGAAATAGGCGATGGACAGCCTGTCCGACTTGGCGTTGGCCACCACTTTATGCTCCACGCTCTTGTACGTGTCGTTACTCCAGGCCTAGCAATAAAATTGAAACAAATAATTCATAGGAACAAGACAAGAAGATAAGTCATGAGTGATGTATCACAGACGACATGTCTAATGGTGTATGCGTTTCCCTAAACACCTGGCTGGTCAAAATGTGAGCATTCGGTAATTAACACACGGTAGCGATTGGTGGCGCACTGTTACTAGAAACAAATCGCCGATGTTGACGATGAGAGTGTCTGGGCGGGGTTTCACGGTGACCCAACATGAGTCTTTCATGAGGTGTAGGCCCCCGACCTGGTCCTGGCAAAGGACAGTGAGGAAGTCGTTGTCCGTGTGTGGCACAAGCCCGAATGTGTCCGCTGCGATTGGGGACGTCGGGTACCTGTTCAGCCGGAAGAAGCACGTCATCTCATCGCACCCTGGTGGGAACGCCGCCGCCCCAACGTCGTGCCCGGTCAGCTTCTCCGCGAGCGCCGCCACCACTGTGTTCGCCACCCGCGACATCGCCTCCGCCACCTCCTGCATCACGCCACTGCATGTGCCAAGCACAACAAATTCCGCTAGCTCTTAGTTCAATTTGGTAGAATGCTGGGTCTCCAAAACAATAAATTCTCGCGTAACCACCATAGTAAAACAATAATGACACTGACTATTACTTGTCGCCAAACCTCACCGGTTAACTTAGATGGGACAATTTAATGGATGCAACACACAATATAATAATCAGATTTATCAAAACGCGGGAGACAATGTTGGTAGGCTGGTTCTATGGACACGAAGGCGTTAAATTCGGTTAGTGTACTAAAAAGCTTGCATGTTTCATGGGCACAAACCCCACCGCACACATAATATCATCACTCATTGACTCTCACCTGAGCGGAATATACAGGTCGACAAGCAAGTTTGCTTGGACCTTCTAGAAATAATTGTTTGTAAGGATACGGGCGAATATAACAATCGGGCGCGTATGTGTCAAACATAGTCTATGTGCGTATGTGTACAGGACAAATATCCAGCAGATAGATGGTTGAATTAACTGAGACCTCATTTTCTGAGTTGTGTTCTACTAGTGTACTATCAAGACGTAGACACTAATAATTAGAACTAGTGTACTAGTACTACCTTAGATAAATCGTGGCAAATTAATGTGGTTTAGAGAGCATGTACGTCCAAGCTAGTGTGAAACTACGACCAAGCTAGTGCACATATAACTGAAGAAAAACAGACATAATGCTAGCTAATAGCCAGTGATGAGCTTGCTTATGCACGCATAATTGCATATATGTAAATCTCATCGATCGTGTCCATGTTTCATCCAAAGAATAAATACTATGGATGAGAAAATTTAAGTAAAACCAATGGTATATAGGGGAGTAGTAATATAATATAAGTTAACTACCACTACTACAAACTGTCACTGTAGTGGCGTTGGGCAAAACCACTGTAGTGGCGGGCCATTAGATGCCCGCCACTAGAGTTGCTGGTGCTGACGGCAGCACCAGCGCCTGCCACTATTGCTGGTAAAGTAGTGGCGGTCGGTGATGACGTCAGCCCGGACCGCCACTAATGTACCAATAGCAGTGGCGGGCGCTGGTGCTGCCCGCCGCTGCTAAGATGGCCGCCACTAAAGTAATGATGACATCACTTGCGACCGCCACTACTATTCTAGCTATAAATGCGCAGCGTCTTCCTCCCCGAGCTCTACTGGAGTTCGCATTCAATTTTGTCCATACAATGGCGACAAAAATCTAGATAAAGAGGGGGGAGGCTTTGTTTTCGTTTCTTTTGAAGGATTTCATTCTAGGAGGTAAATCCATGCCGAATCTCACATTTATTTTGTATTTAATCATGTATACAATGAGTTATTAGCGTTTTTCTAATTTAGGGTTTGTGAATAGAAATTTTCAAATAATCTTCCATTTACGGTGTTACCTTCTCCCAAATGAACAAATATGACCCTCCTCACAATTATTCATCACTTGTATATTGATTTACGTCATTTTAATCTCTTTTTAATTTGATTTATGATTATAGATCTAGAGTTATGTTGTTTGGAGAGAGAGAGAAACCAATATAGTTAATTTATTTAATAATTTTTTCTGCTTAATAAGTAGTTTTAATTAAAGCATTGAGGATTTTTAATTAATGTTGTTATGAGCGATAATAAATCAATATATTTTCAATTTGTAAATTACTAAAATTAACAATAATGATTTTATTAATATTTTTTCAAATAATATATGTTTTAGATGGAGCACAGGTCCTAGATGTACTCGTCCAACGACGGAGATGTGGTGGCATATTTTAACAGAGTAACTGAATTTACTGAAGCTGCCGCACAATATGCTTCCCGTCAGAGTGAAGAGGCAATATATTGTCCTTGTAAAGTTTGTAAAAATGAAGCGATGTATCCGTGTTCTGATCGTGAAACCATACGATTTCACTTGTTGAAAAATGGTTTCGTGAAGAACTATTATATATGGACGAAACACGGTGAGATGGGCCAAATCCTCCTGAAGATTTTGATGTGCCGCAAGATGCTCATCAACATAGAAGAGGTTGTGATCATACATCCGACATAACACATGATGATGTTGATCAACATGATGATGATGACGCCTTTGATGTGGAGGAACTGATGCGAAATGTTGCGCCTGAGGTGTTGTTGCAGAGAACTACAACCAAAGGATACGATAACTTTGAAGCACTTGACAAAGCATCAAAAAACCTTCTTTACGAGGAACGCCACGGATGCGATAAGCAGTATACTGTGTTGTACACAATTCTTGAGCTTATGAAACTGAAGGCCAGCAATGGATGGTCTGACACCAGTTTTTCAGATCTTTTACAACTCCTAAAAAAGGTTTTGCCAAAACCCAATGGTTTACCATCTGATACGTACCAAGCAAAGAAGATGATTTGTCCGTTGACTTTGGGCGTTCAGAAGATTCATGCATGCCCGAACCACTGTATCCTATATCGAAAAGAGTATGGATTGTTAGAGAGATGTCCGCAGTGCAACGCGAGTCGATACAAACGTCCAAATGACTGTGTGGAGGACTACAATGACCACCAGAAGAAGAATAATAAGAGGTTGCAGAAGAGGAATAAAAATGTTATTGAAGACCATCCTGGAAAAAAGATGGAGAGGAAAGTTCCGGCCTTAGTAATGTGGTACCTACCGGTGATTGATCGCTTGAAACGTATGTTCTCTAATCCTAGAGATGCTGAACTATTAATCTGGCATTTCGCTGGGCGAAAGAAGGACGGAAAACTTCGGCACCCTGCGGATGCTAGGCAGTGGAAATCATTTGACTTGGCCCATCCAATTTCTCGGACGATCCTAGAAATATCAGGATGGGACTTAGCACGGATGGAATGAATCCCTTCGGTGAGATGAGGAACCCACATAGTACGTGGCCAGTCTTTCTATGCTTGTTCAACATTCCATCATGGTTGTGCCATAAAAGAAAATACCTTATGCTCACTACTCTAATTTCTGGTCCAAAACAACCTGGCAATGACATTGGTCATGCTATCGATACAATGCACGTTGAGAAGAATGTCTTCGAAAGCACTATCGGTATTTTGTTAGACATACCGGGCAAATCAAAAGATGGACTCAAAGTACGAAGGGACCTTCAAACTCTCGGAATTAGACCCGAGCTTCACCCACAGGAAAGGGCCAATGGAAAATTTTTCCTTCCGGCTGCTAGCTATAACCTCACAATTGACGAGAAAAGATCAATCTGCAGGTGTCTACATGGAATTAGAGTTCCAACAGGATTCTCAACGAATATAAAGAATATTGTCTCCGTAGCAGATTTGAGGATGAGCGGCTACAACACTCATGATTGTCATGTTATGCTTGGGCTATTCCTCGCCATCGCAGTAAGAGGAGTCAAACATTCATTTCTGAAGATGGTGATAACACGCATGTGTCACTTCTTCAATGTCATATCAAAGAAGGTGATCGACACTGAAGAGTTAAATGAATTACGTAAACAAATGAGGGAGACTATGTGTCAGCTTGAGATGTGCTTTCCTCCTTCATATTTTGATATTATGGAGCACTATATGATACATATAGCAGACCAAATCTTTGTTCTCTGTCCAACGTACCTGCACAATATGTATGCGTACGAGCGTCTAATGGTTATCTTCAAGGGTTACGTACGAAATCGTGCTTATCCAGAGGGTTCCATGATAGAGGGCTACACGACTGAGGAAGTCATTGAGTGCTATGCAGATTACATAAGAGATGGAAGACCAATAGGAGTTCCCGTGTCGCGACACCATGGAAGACTCACCGGTAAAGGAACTAAAGGCAGGAAAATCATACGAGACAATAGTTATCAAAGAATAAGAGAATCACATTACAGTGTAATGCATCAGTTGGCGATTATGAGACCATATGTTGAACAACACCTACAAGAGCTTCGTGAAAAGAATGTAGATCACGATGAACAATGGATTATGAAAGAACACAAAATCTATTTCACATCATGGCTGAGGGATCTAAACCTTTCGATCGGAGAAACCGACGAAGAGATGATGATAAATAAATTGTCTTACGGTCCATTGAGCATGGTTAAAACATGGCAAGCGTATGACATCAATGGTTTCACATTCTATACCAAAGCAAAGGATCAAAGGAGTCAGCGCCAAAATAGTGGTGTCAGAGGAGAAGCAGAAGATAGCACTGGACAAAAGAATGCTTACTATGGATACATCGAAGAAATATGGGAACTTAACTACGGGAACTCTATAGAAATCCCTGTATTTAAGTGTCAGTGGGTGAGACATCCAGAAGGTGTGGAGGTGGATGATTACGGGTTTACGATAGTTGACCTTAATAAGGTGGCTTATAAAGATGACCCTTGGATACTCGCTCAATCCGTGGCACAAGTATTTTACATACTTGATCCTAAAGATGAGAAAAAATACATCGTTGCTCCAGGAAAACAAAGAATTGTTGGAGTTGATGGAGTCGAAGACGAAGAAGAATACAATCAGTTTGATGAGGTGCCGTTTTTCGTTGACATATCAAGGATCAATGTGGTTGAAGCAAAACTGTCATTTGGCAGTGTGATTCCTTATCTACGCACCAATGGCGATGGAAAATTAGTTCAAGGCTAGATCATTTATGTTTAGTTGTAAAATCAATTATGTCATTTATTATTAAAACATTTTCAAGATCAAATGAGGATTGAGTGTTGTGAATTATTTCATGTCTTGTAGTTCAAATTGAACTTTTTTTGACTTTGATCATAAAAACACACTTAATGAAATAAAAACAGTAAACTAAGGGAGAAAAAGTAAAGTGAGGCAGAATAATACCAATTTTTTAAATTTGATAAGTTATGATGTATTTTTATTGTTAAAAAAATCAAGTTCAAACTAGAATTTAATTATGAATAAAAAAGTCATGAAAATTAGAATAGAAATGTAAAAAAAATGTTTGGATGCTAGCAGCAAGGTTCGAACCTCAAACCGCCTGCAGGCAGCAAGGTTCGAACCTCGAACCGCATGGCACCAAAGCAACCCCCGCACCACTGCGCTACTAAGTCTTTCTCGACTTGAGTGGCAACGTATGCTAGATAACCCCACCAACGGCGGATTAGTAGTGGCGGGCATGATGACGTCACCAGCCCGCCACCGCTATCCTTTTAGTAGTGGCGGGCATGCTGACGTCATC
Source organism: Zizania palustris (assembly GCA_019279435.1). NCBI lineage: Eukaryota > Viridiplantae > Streptophyta > Magnoliopsida > Poales > Poaceae > Zizania > Zizania palustris. The sequence continues at coordinate 63,009,117 of JAAALK010000285.1, read as the reverse complement.
ATGCCCGCCACTACTAAGACACCTATATATACTTTCCACTCCCGCCGTCCGAAAACCTAGTTTCATTTTCTAAACCCTAAACTCGCCCCCCTCCTCCCGTCGCCGCCGTCGACGTCCCGGAGCACGTCGCCGCTGCCCTCCGCCCGTCGCCGCCTTCCTCGGAGCCCGTCGGCGCCGCCCGTCGTCGCCGCCATCCAGTTGATCAGTAAATAATTATTAACCTACTTCTTTGGTCTTATTTTATTCGAGCTTAGGGTTAAAATGATGGAGGATTGTTATATTAATTTATGCGTGGTAATATAATTTAGTATAATATTACTAGTAGAATGCACTATAACAATAATGTTTTTTAATCTACTGTAAAAAATTTCTGAGAAAAAAATTTCCACTATAATAATAATTTTTTTTAATGTACTATAAAAAATTTCTGAGAAAACAAATTCCACTATAACAATAATGTTTTTTAATGTACTATAATATTACTAGCTTAGGGTTTTTTAATGTTATATCAATGTGACAAAAAAAATGCAGATGGCTCCTCCTAAGATTGAACCAACAAACAGTCGATCCTCAGACTCTACATCAAGTGGCGTGTGTGAGGTTTGCAAATGCGGTAAACATAAGGTACATGATGGTATAGTTTGCAGTTGTTTGGCGAAGAAAGTGATTCTCATAATGGACTCCGACTCGGAGGACGACTCGTGATCGCCGCAACCAGATAGGGTAAGTGTTGGGAAGAATGATGAGACAACCGGTGGTAGAGGGAAACATGCCGAGGCTAGCGGTGGAAAAGGGAAGCATGTAGAGCAATGCGGCAGCAAGAGCAGGAAGGAGGCAAGATCCTCTTTTTATGCAAATTTTATATTTTTATCATCCAATTCAATCATTGATAATAAGTTGTTCTCACTATCACCGCCGCGTGTATTTTTTTGTTCAGGAACATGGAGAGCAGTTCAGACTGCCTGATGATGCCGATTTGGTTGAGGATTGGCAAGTTGAGGCTTTTAATCTGTTTAACCAGAAATAGGTTGGGTTTGTGCCGATTTGGGTTTGACCAGTAGTGCGTTTCGATGTGTAAGCTGGTTTCCCCAGCCTGGACTTGTGTTTGTTTACTTGCTTTCAAATAAACATGATATGTCAAGCGAGCCCCCGCACCACCGCGCTACAAAGTCTCGATCATATAGTAACAACATGTAATAAAAACACATTTAATGAAAATAAAAACAGTAAACTAATTAAGGGAGAAAAATATCAGTTTTTGCAATTAGATAAGTTATGATGTATTTTTATTGTTAAAAAATCAAGTTCAAACTAGAATTTAAACATGAACAAAAAAGTCATGAAAATGTAAAAAAAATGTTTGGATGCTAATAAAAACACACTTAATGAAAATAAAAACAGTAAACTAATTAAGGGAGAAAAATATCAGTTTTTGCAATTAGATAAGTTATGATGTATTTTTATTGTTAAAAAATCAAGTTCAAACTAGAATTTAAACATGAACAAAAAAGTCATGAAAATGTAAAAAAAAATGTTTGGATGCTAGCAGCAAGGTTTGAACCTCAAACCGCCTGCAGGCAGCAAGGTTCGAACCTCGAACCGCATGGCACCAAAGCAACCCCCGCACCACTGTGCTACTAAGTCTTTCTCGACTTGAGTGGCAACGTATGCTAGATAACCCCACCAACGGCGGATTAGTAGTGGCGGGCATGATGACGTCACCAGCCCGCCACCGCTATCCTTTTAGTAGTGGCGGGCATGCTAACGTCAGCATATGCCCGCCACTACTATACTTTTTTCCACCCGCCCAGACTAAACCCTAGTAGTGGCGGTCGGTGACGTCAGCGGCCCGCCACTACTATGTCTTTGCCCGCCACTACTACGATAAATATCAGTGGCGGGCAAGATGACATCAGCGTGTGCCCGCCACTGCTAATCCACCTATATAAAAGTTTCGCTCCCGCGTCTAAAACCCTAAGCCCTAATCTTCTCCTGCCAGTTACTACCGCTCCCATTGCCCGCGCCGCCACCATTGGAGCCCGTCGTTGTCGTCCCCGAAGCCCGTCGCCGCCATCTCGGAGCCGTTGGTGTCCCCGGACCCCTCACCGCCACCTCGGAGCCATCGCTGCCGTCCCCGTCCTCGACGCACGCCGCCATCCCCGTCCCGGAGCCCGCGCCGCCACCCTCGGAACCCGTTGCCGTCGTTGCCCCGAACTCCGCCGGAGCCCACGTCACTGTCGCCAGACCCCGCGCCGCCGTCCCCGTCCCCGGTGAGTACTTTCCGGGCATCCTCTTTTTCATCCCTCAAGCATATTAACTTGTGATTCATGTGTGCTTGGTATGTGTGTGTGGATATATGAAATCACGACATCTATGTAGACCCTTTTCTCTGAAAAAATCTTTGGTAAATTCTGAGACTGAGTAGTTGCAGCAATAATGTATATTAATTCCAATGCAAGGTTGTACTCCAATATATATTGCTACTAGATAGCTAACTGTTTTTAAATGTAGTAAATAGAGGACAGTCATGTGGAGTATATAATAAGAGCAGCTACAGTAATGGGCAGGTTGCATGTTTCAAAGTCAAGAGCTATGTATATCTAATAGAATTATTTATGGATATCTCACCGTTTGGATGCCAAATATCCACATCCAACATTTATGCCGAAATATAACTGCATGCATGCTGGAATGAGTAAATTAGGCATCTATATGTATTTTTAATGCAGAGCTGTCTGTCTGTACAACAAATAATGTTGCATATGCATTATGCAAGCAAATAGCTAGTTTCCGTAGACACAAGATCCCATGTTGTTAATGCATACAGAAAATATAGATAAGTGGAATGGTGTACGTATATCATTCTATTGAAGTGTTGTGGTTTGAGTGTTTTGATGAGGATACATGCAGAGAGATGATCTCATCTCTTGTGGTGCTCATGTGCGTAATTTGTGCGATTGATTGTTTGGTTCTGTACTGGTGGTTGTTAATATTAGGAGAAATTCATGTTATTTTTTGTTGTCTTGGATGTGGTTCCCTCTATGAGAAGTTTTATTTTCTCACGCGCTATATATTTGGATGAGTAACCATCGAAGTAGATAAACCATGATTGGTTATCATGTAATTTTGGTGAGTGTTTCTGAGTGTAACTCCAATGATTGGTTATCAATCATAGGTTTTTTATTCATTAAAATAATTCTACTTTACGGGTCTTAAAATTTTAAAAGATTTAAACTTGGGGTTTAATAATATTACATATATATGCTTGTTTACTTCATTTGAAGAGTGTTCACTAACTCCCGTGCGCCGAACTCTGCCCATTGCCACCGCTCCCGGAGCCCACGCCGCCCTCGGAGCCCGTCGTCGTCGTCCCCGAAGGCCGTCGGCGCCAAACTCCGCACGTCGCTCCCAAAGCCCACGCCACCCTCGGCTACCCTTGAAATCATTGCAAGGTGTTTAGATAATTAAGTTTGTTTAAATTCTGATTTCTTGATTAGACATAAAGATTAAATAGCAAGTTTGTGATGTACTCTTTAATTTGACTCATTGGAGCTAAATCTGTGATTAAGTTTGGAGGAGCGTTGGGTGTTTTGAAAGGGCCATCTAATTCGAAAGAATTTTGTCGAGGCGCCTATTCACCCCCCTCTAGTTCTTGAGTGAAGTCTTCTATATCTAAGTTATGCCATGAGAAATATTGCATACCACATTACCACTTTTTTAGAACAACTTTTAGAGGCCTATGATGCAAATAGTAATTGAGTTATCTCATGTATGTCATCAAGCCGTGGGACACATCCATTCCGGTCAACAACTTCTTTCTCGTGTTGCTGACAGGGAATGGATGTGCTCACGGTTCCATGGCAGCCATGAACATTTTGAAAAGCTACACAAAATATGCTGAGGCCTAAACAACACTGTGACCAGTTTACTACCGCTATTATTTCTAAGGCTACTATATACTAATCCTCAAGTTCATGCATCTGGCTGAAGGCCAACATTAGATTATGCAATTCTTTTTAGGGGCCTATGATGCAAATTGTAATTGAGTTATCTCATGTATGTCATCAAGCCGTGGGACACATCCATTCCGGTCAACAACTTCTTCTTTCTCGTGTTGCTGACAGGGAATGGATGTGCTCACGGTTCCATGGCAGCCATGAACATATTTGAAAAACAACACAAAATATGCTGAGGCCTCAACAACACAAGAGAGAGAGAACAACACAATCTCCTAACTTGAGGATTAATATAGTAGCTTCAGAAGTAATAGCTCACTACTGTAGCCAAGAAGAGTGTTCATACATTTTCCACCTTGACACTGTGATCAGTTTACTACTGCTATTACTTCTGAGGCTACAGTAGTAAATTGATCACAGTGTCAAAGGTGGGAAATGTATGAAAACTTTTCTTGGCTACAGTAGTCAGCTATTACTTCCGAAGCCACTATATTAATTCTCAAGCTAGGAGATTGTGTTGTTCTCTCTCTTTAGTTTTGTTGATACCTCAACATATTTTGTGTTGTTTTTCCCTCTAATGTTCCATGGCAACAAAATATGCTGAGGCCTCAACGACATTGTGATCAGTTTACTACCGCTATTATTTCTAAGGCTACTATATACTAATCCTCAAGTTCATGCATCTGGCTGAAGGCCAACATTAGATTCTGCAATTCCTTTTAGGGGCCTATGATGCAAATTGTTATTGAGTTATCTCATGTATGTCATCAAGCCATGAGACACATCCATTCCTGTCAACAATTTCTTCTTTCTCGTGTTGCTGACAGGGAATGGATGTGTTCATGGTTCCATGGCAGCCATGAACATTTTGAAAAGCTACACAAAATATGCTGAGGCCTCAACAACATTGTGTTCAGTTTACTACTGCTATTATTTCTAAGGCTACTATATACTAATCCTCAAGTTCATGCATCCGGTTGAAGACCAATATTAGATTCTGCAATTCCTTTTAGAGGCCTATGATGCAAATTGTTATTGAGTTATCTCATGTATGTCATCAAACCATGTGACACGTCCATTCCTATCAACAACTTCTTTCTCGTGTTGCTGACAGGGAATGGGCGTGAACATGGTTCCATGGCAGACATGAACATTTTGAAAAACAACACAAAATATGCTGAGGCCTCACCAACACTAGAGAGAGAAAACAACACAACATCCTAACTTTAGGATTAATATGACATCAGACCTTTTTTGCATAACCAAAATTCTGATACATTAGCCTCTTAATATGAATAGTTTATCTATGGCGGAAGAAGGACGTTCCATCGAGGAGCTCATCTACGAGTCTCCCGCAAAAACAAATAAAGAGGGTTCATCTGAAGGATCCTCCGATAGCGAATCTTCGTACCACTCTCCGGAGAATGAACATCCAATGGAGCCTAGGAAGAAGAGAACGAGAGAAGACGCCGATTAGGATTACATTCCTGAAGCTCAAGCGGAGGTAATTATTACGTTAGTAACAAGTCAGAGCAGCTTCTAACCGAGGATTACATTCCTGAAGCTCACATTGTCTATCATCGTAGTATCGTCCAAAGCGAGGAAGCAAGCGTCGATTATTCCAAGTCGAGAAAAGAACAACTATTGTCCCAGCTATTGAGTCAGCTGAGCGAACAGATGTTGAGCCCGCTGCCACAACATCGTCTGCAAATGCGAAGAGGAGAGGGAAACGGGAGAAGAACAAGCTACATACAGCTATCTATGAGGTTGAAGAAGTGCATGTTGATGGGGCTCCAAAGAAGCCAAAAGAAATCACAGCGAAGTGGCGTAACGACTGTGGATGTCTCGCCAGGGAGCGATGTAAGATAGTTTGGAAAAATTGGAAGACTGTCCCTGAAGCTACAAAGAACGAATTGTGGCAGCATATAAAAGCGCATTATAAATTCCCGGAAGACCGCTTAGAAGACGCTAAAGCTGCCACATTGAAGACTATCGGGAAGGCTCTCCGTACATTTAGGACTAAACTGAACACACAATACCTTCAGAAAGATGAGTCGCCACTCAACGACTACGGCTTTATAACGCCAAATGAATGGAATGAATTCAAAATGCAGCATTGCTCCGAAGAAGCCAAACAAGAGAGCATAATGTTCAAAGAACTTAATAAGAAGAATAAGTTCCCCCATAAACTTGGGTCAGGTGGATATAAGGCTAAGGAGGATGAGTGGAGTAAAAAGGAGGAGGAGGACCGTGCGGCTGGGTTACCTGAACAGCTTTCAGGTGCTGATCAGCGCACTAAGAGATGGCTCCTAGGTCGAGCTAAAAAAACACCCGAGGGCCAATATATGCTCTCCGACTCACGGACTAGTGAAGTATTCCAGAAAGCACAGGAAATCACTGAGTTGGAGAAGACTGGAAAGTTCAAGCCCGAGGGATGTAATGACCAGCTTACATCTGCTCTCGGAAACGAGGAACATCGAGGGCGCACCCGAGGTGTCTCTTCTATAGCACCCTGGAAAAATACTTTCAAGAAACAGGAGGGTGCCACATACAAGAAGCGTCAAGCACGCACAGACGACGCCGCAGAGCGCCGTGCAGAGTGGGAGCGACACTTTTTTGAATTTATTAACGAGAATCCAAACATAATGCAGGCTGCAGCTGGACAAATAATTGTGCCAGAGGTACGACTCGACGTACCAAGCAGTGTTGGCTCAGTACAAGACAAATTTCCTGTAAATTATATTAAAGAGGACACACCCTGCAGCCTGCATGTACCGATAGGGCGCAAAGGGCATTCCCAAGAGGCTGCACGAGGCATTGCTATGCCTGGGGATTTATTTCACAATCGGCCTATTCCTGCTGACTATACCAAGGTTCAGGTCAATGAGATCACCAACGACAGATTTATTAATGACCCCTTGGATCTTCCAATGCCTGATGAGGGGATTGAGACAATCGGAGATGCTCTAAATAACTTTGTCCTATGGGCGAGCCGAGATATCAAATTACTGCAGACAAGTTCTCAGAGTAAATCACCTATTGTCTCATCACAATCCCCCACACATCTTTCATCTCAGGATGTGCAAAATATAGTTGCAAAATCGAATGCCAAAACACAGACAAACGAAGATAAAGGTGAGGTTTCACAAACGCCAATGCGGCAGCCAATCGGTCCGGCGCAAGAGGCGGGATCTAAACACAACAGTGTAGATGCAACAAAGCAAAACCTAACCCTAGAAGTGGCTGGCGTGAGAATATATAGGGCGGCGGCCTGTGGAAGGTGAACAGACACGGGCTGTGGGCTAGAAGGCGAACAGACATGCACTATGGGCCAACACGGTCCAGTTCTGTCACGCAGGACGGTTTCGGTCACACAGAACGACCCGAGACTCCAAACGATGTGAAACCAACGGCAAACGATCCGTCTTCTCCTCATCTTTCCAAAAAGTCAAAGAACGCGCCAATCGGACTTCGTATGAGGAAGTTATGGCCATTTTGGTGCAGGGTGGTCGATGTAGTCCGAACCAGCGAATTCTTGACTTCAAACATCCGTGCGGCTCAGTCTTCAAGTCCAATTCTTCTAATCCATCTCCCGTGTTCCTAAGCAACAAAATATCACTAGTATTCAGTAGCATCTTATCCAAACAAATATTAACATAGTTGCTAAGGAAAGAATTAACCTCATGGTTCAAGCGACGGACACGGGTGCATGTGATTCGTCCTAGTAACTGAATTGTAGGTGGAGGCTCCATGTGTGTATCATGTGAAGTGATGTCCTCATCAGGATGTTTCGTCTGAAGCGAACCGACATCACAAGCATGATGCTCTGGTGCATGTAAGTACTTTATACTTTGTCAATACAAAGAAAAAATAAATAATGTCTTATATTGACTATTGTTTTATAACATATGCAGTTGTAATTCACGCGGTGACGAGTCTAAATTGTATGGGTACTTAAACCCGTCATTAATAAGCCAAAGTGCGCTGAACCCGACACTAAACCAGAATGATAGCAAGTACTGGACTGCGGGTAAGAAAAAATTTCAAAGAAAGATGTTCAATAAAGATGAAGACAAACTTAAGAAGAACAAAAGGAGTTGTGCCGCGTTGTATATTGCGCGGTGCATGTATCAATGGAAGGAGAGAGAAATTATATGTGGGGCATATAACTTTAAGTAAGTATACCCACTATATCCACTTAAACACATTTTATCGATTATGAAACTAACATAATCATATATTACTTCTTTCGATAGTGATCATTGGATTGCACTTCTGATATACCCAAAAAGCGCAAGGGTTTATATGCTCGACTCGCTCGACAAACCCAAAAAAGAATATCAAGATATATTAAATGTTATTCAGAGTGCATATAGATACTACGTGGAAAAGTTAGGTGGCCCACATGATCCACAGAGGCCGAAAGAAATGCTTATCAGAACCAACTTTCCGGTAATATTATATTTTTAAATTTGTTAATTCAATTGATAAAGCCAAACTATATATCGTTCTAACTTTGTCTATTTTGAAGTGTCACAAACAATCTCTTGGTTCCGTGCATTGTGGCTACTATACTTGTGATTTCATGAGCAATAACTTAGGAAAGTTTGGGCGGACAGTATCTGAGGATACTAAAGAAGTAAGTTGATTTCTTGTGTGTTAATCTAATATAACTTGCAGCGTATATACTTATATTTTACGTATGCAGGCGTCAGGTCCATCAACCGTTGCCCAGAAGAGCCAACTCTCTGAATTACAAATGTACGAAATCGTATCAAGGATGTGCCTCTTCACGATGCATGAGATTCTTCATGAGCTTGGAGTATTTTTCGATCCTGAGAGTGAAGTGGCCAAGCATCCAACTCTGTATGATTGGGTCGGAAGAATGAAAATGCGAACCAATTAAGATATGAGTTAGCCTTCCAAGAAAACATAAACCGCATGAGCATGTATTTGTGAAACAATGAATTGTGTTGATGGATGTTTATTGTGAAACATAAACCGGAAGAATGTAAACATTGTGAATTTTTGAAAATTGATGAGATTGATGGTTGTTGTGTTGATGTGTTGTTGTTGTGGATGTGTATGTGGATATGTGGATGTTTTGCTGCTGTGTATGTGGATATGTGGATGTTTTGCTGCTGTGTATGTGGATGGCTGTGTGAAGCATATAATTTCTGTGTTTTGGTTTGTGGGATCACAGCATTCTGTGTTATAGGCTTATACACAGCAGTGGCGGGCAGATGAGGTAGCTTGCCCGTTACTGCTGTTGACATAGTGGTGGCGGGCGTGCTGACATCATCTGCCCGCCACTGCTATTGACATAGTGGTGGCGGGCGCGCTGACATCATCTGCCCGCCACTGATATTGATAATAGCAGTGGCGGGCCGATGAGGTCAGCGCGCCCGCCACTGCTGTTGACACAGCGGTGGCGGGCGCTCTGACCGCCACTGCTAACCAGCGATAGCAGTGGCGTTAGAGCAGTGGCGGACTGGATGCCCGCCACTATAGGTCGATTTTGCCCGCCGCTACAGTGTCGCTTTGTAGTAGTGTACGTACCCTAAGGAGGTGAGCTCTCCAAAGTCGCAGTGCTGCCCGGAGATGCTGGCGAGTGGGACGTGGAACGCCTCCGACCACGAGAGCTGCCGGAGCGACGTGGCGGTGGGGTTGCCCCACCGGTAAGAGCCGTTGAGCAGGCCAGCCTTCTCCTTGGTTTCGAACGGAAGCCGGAACAGCCTCGCCTGTTCCCTCCTCATCTTCTCCATGAGCTCCCGGCTCACGCCGTGGTTGGTCAGCTGGAAGAAGCCCCACTCCGAGGCCGCCCTCGCCATGGCGTCCTGCGCACGCCTTCCTTTCCTTGGCGCCGCGGCTCGTCAGCCCCTTCAGGTCTATCGTGGGCAGGACGCGCCCAAGCACGGTCGAGCTCTCCGATGGAGGCGCCGGCGGCGCAATGCCGCCGTCGTTGGGAAGCAGCGTAAGGTAGCTGTTCGCCAGAGGAGGGTCGATGGCGCTCTCGGTGAAGGCCGTCATATGGTTGGGAAGACGGCTACGTACGTGAGGTTTTTGTGTGTGATGGAGCAGTCGTACGCGTCACACACACTGCACGCGCGCTAATTCAGCTAGCTAGCTTCTGCTGGCTATTGGAAAGCGGCCGGGCCGGGTGTACACGGAAGCTGTTGGATACTTTTGTTGATGCGAGCGAGGCCTTTATATAGATCGAGCAGCGTGCAGTGGTATGGTCGCGGTTAACTGTCCGGTACGTGGCGTCGTGGCCAATCGAGCCGACGAAGGGCTAGGGCGAGGGATTCCTGACAAAGGCCCATCGCGGCGACCATTCAAACCCTCTCACTTTCGTGCGGCGATCTGCAACGTATGATGTTATTCGTACCTACGAACGATTCGGCATAGACTTCACGGGGCAAAATGCAAATAGGCCCCATTCTTTGAGAACGTGACGTCATCTCATTGGATGACAATTCCATCGGATGTATACATGCACGAGCCACCAGCATCAAAGGCAACATCAGATGACTCAATAATGGTGTTAGTGTTGCTAGGCCTAGAGTAACGACACGTACAAGAGCTACAGCGAGGGATTGCTGACATCACGTCGTACGTGCTTGCGACACTTGGGCAATGCCGTGTGACCCGACAGGTACGTACCAACAAATTAAATTGCGGGGAGAGGGGACCGTGCTATTCAAAGGAGTTGCATGGTTGAAAATTTGCTCAGTTTGAGTTTATTTCATTTCTAAATCGGGAAAATATATGGGATATATCACAGTACACCGTTTAGCCTAAGGAGTAATATCTTAAATTAATTAAAACCATTGATTTTAGTTAGGATTAAAAATAAATTAAAATTAAAAATACACCACTGCACATAATTGAAAAGTAAATTTACATAGAAAATTGAAAAATCTGTGAAAAATTATGAGTTACCAATTACTAACAGATCAAAGTGTATGTGCGGATGACACGGATACCAGATAAGAAGTAATATAAAACAGTAAATATCTTCATTAGTTTTGAGACGTGGTGCCATACGTTAGGTCAAAAACGTCATGATGATATGATATAGGCTGCACCAGAGAGAAACATTGTTACCTATGGAAGTGAAAAAAAAATTTGGTACACGACTCACCATCACCTTTAGCTAGGTTATAGGTTGAGAGTTCAGACAACGACTCCGGAATGAGATTAGCAAAAAAAATTGGCATTCTGATTGTAATGAGTTGTGGTTGCAGTGTTGTTGATTGAACCATTAGATTGGAGCTGTCGACTAGTAATGTCTGTGACGGAAGCAATTAAGTAGTGATTAAGATTAGGATATAAGAGCAATAGATCCTAACACTATAAAACACCAGTGAAGATCATGGAGGAGGGTAAGGATGAAACAGGGAAGTGTGGTTGGCACAAGGTGGGAGAGAGGGGGAGAAGATGGCGGCCGTGGTGCAAGGTTGGGTTATGTATAAAGAAGATGAGGGCATCTATACCAATATCATCATTAGGTCTCCAATTCAATGGTTGAAAATAAGATTGAGATGTAGGACACATGTGTTGGCATATATATATATATATATAATATATATATATATATGACAATCACATAATACAATTCCTTCTTTTTTGGTAAAAATAGAATAAAAAATATTCCAGTAATCTAGATATAGAATAAACACTACTACAAAGCGACACTGTAGCGGCGGGCAAAAACGACCTGTAGTGACGGGCATCCAGTCCGCAACTGCTATCCCTTGTCAGCAGTGGCGGGCAGAGTGCCCGCCACCGCTGTGTCAATAGCGTGGCAGGCTCGCTGACATTATCTGCCCGCCACTGCTATTGCTAATAGCAGTGGCGGGCAGATGAGGTCAGCGCGCCCGCCACCACTGTGTATACCCCATTACACAGAATGCTGTGAACCTTATTTCACACAGTCCCACAAACCAAAACACAGAAATTATATGCTTCACACAGCCATCCACATACACAGCAGCAAAACATCCACATATCCACATACACATCCACAACAGCAACACATCAACACAACAACAACCCATCTCATCAATTTACAAATTTACAAAGTTTACATTATATGCTTCACATAGCCATCCACATACACATCAACAAAACATCCACATATCCACATACACATCCACAACAGCAACACATCAACACAACAACAACCCATCTCATCAGTTTACAAATTTACAAAGTTTACATTTCATCACACATCAAGTTTAAAAAGTTTACATCTATCAAAATTTCAAAATTAACCATTGTTTCACAAATACATGCTCATGCGGTTTATGTTTTCTTGGAAGGCCAACTCATATCTTGCGCATCTTTTTTTTTGCTTCTCAGCTTCAAAATTCTTATCGATTTGTTGCGCTTGCCTTTTTATTCTTCCGGCCCAATCATACAGAGTTGGATGCTTGACCACTTCACTCTCAGGATCGAACAATACTCCACGCTCATGAAGAACCTCATGCATCGTGAAGCGGCACATCCTTGATACAATTTCGTACATTTGTGATTCTGAGAGTTGGCTCTTCTGGGCAACGGTTGATGGACCTGACGCCTACATACGTAACATATAAGTACAGACGCTGCAAGTTATATTAGATTAACACACAAGAAACCAACATACTTCTTTAGTATCCTCAGATACTGTCCGCGCAAACTTTCCTAAGTTATTTCTCATGAAGTCACAAGTATAATTGCCGCAATGCACCGAACCAAGAGATTGTTTGTGACACTTCAAAATAGACAAAGTTAGAACGATATATAGTTTGGCTTTATCAATTGAATTAAGAAATTTAAAAATATAATATTACCGGATAGTTGGTTCTGATAAGCATATCTTTCGGCCTCTATGGATCATGTGGGTCACCTAACTTTTCCACGTAGTATTTGTATGCACTCTGAATAACATTTAATATATCTTGATATTCTTTTTTGGGTTTGTCGAGCGAGTCGAGCACACAAACCCTTGAGCTCTTCGGGTATATCAGAAGTGCAATCCAATGATCACTATCGAAAGAAGTAATATATGATTATGTTAGTTTCATAATCAATAAAATGTGATTAAGTGGATATAGTGGGTATACTTACTTAAAGTTATATGCCCCACTTATCATTTCTCTCTCCTTCCATTGATCCATGCACCGCGCAATATACAACGCGACACAATTCCTTTTCTTCTTCTTATGTGTGTCTTGGTCTTTATTGAACATCTCCATTTGAAATTTTTTCTCACCCACAGTCCAGTACTTGACATCATTCTAGTTTAGTGTCGGGTTCAGTGCACTCTGGCTTATGAATGATGGGTTCAAGTACCCATACATATTAGTCGTGTCACAACATGAATTCAAACTGCATATGTTATGAAACAACAGTCAATATAAGAATGATTGATTTTTGCTTTGTATTGACAAAGTATAAAGTACTTACATGCACCAGAGCATCATGCTTGTGATGTCGGTTCGCTGCAGATGAAACATCCGATGGAAATCATCGAAAAATAGTGCAAGCTTAAACTCTGGGCAGTTGAATATTTCTTTTGGAACCTTCAGTTCTATTTGTGTAACTCCTAACGAAGACGCTTCGAGGTACCAGTCATGAAAGGTTTTCATCCGCCAACACCTACTCTTAAGTACTCGTTGGGGTAATAATGGTTTGCCTGGTTCGTATTCGATATAATCATCGTCTCTGTAGGTCCATTTATCAACAGAAAGTGAGCCCGCCTGCTTTTGTACTAGAGCCTTTATGGGAGACACTTCGGGAGTAGAACCTGTTTGCCCCATAGTAGTAAAAAATTCATGCATCTTAGATTTCGGCGCAGAACACTGCCCAGCTTGAACAATTATCTTGTGGATTGCTGGCTTTGGGCATGCATCTTGTTTTTCAGGCTCGACCACTAGCACTGGCACTTTTGTTATGGGCTCGGCCACTAGCACTTGAGGCCCGGCCAAAACAGGCACTGGCATTTGATCTGGCTCTGGCCCTTTTGTGTTGGGCTCATCAGTGGGCTCAAGCACTAGCACTGGCTCTGTCACTTGATCAGGCTTAGTCACTTTCGATTCTGTCACTTCTGCCACTTTATCGGGCACTGGCTCTTTCTCTGCCTCTGCCTCTATCTCACGCTCATGAATAGGTGATAAAGATCCTATATTTTCCACATCCTAAGATGAAAGATATGTGGGGGATTGCGATGAGACAATAGGCGATTTACTCTGAGAACTTGTCTGCAGTAATTTGATATCTCGGCTCGCCCATAGGACAAAGTTATTCAGCGTATCTCCGATTGTCTCAATCCTCTCATTAGGAATTGGAAGATCCAAGGGGTCATTAATAAATCTGTCATTGGTGATCTCATTGACCTGAACCTTTGTATACTCAGCAGGAATAGGCCGATTGTGAAATAAATCCCCAGGCATAGCAATGCCTCGTGCAGCCTCTTGGGAATGCCCTTTGCGCCCTATCGGTACATGCAAGCTGCATGGTGTGTCCTCTTTAATATAATTTATAAGAAAATTTTCATGTACTGAGCCAACACTGCTTGGTACGCTGAGTCGTACCTCTGGCATAATTATTTGTCCCGCTGCCGCCTGCATTATGTTTGGATTCTCATTAATAAATTCAAAAAAGTGTCGCTCCCACTCCGCACGGTGCTCTGCGGCGTCGTCTATGCGTGCTTGACGCTTCTTGTATGTGGCACCCTCCTGTTTCTTGAAAGTATTTTTCTAGGGTGCTATAGAAGAGACACCTCGGGGTGCGCCCTCGATGTTCCTCGTTTCTGAGAGCAGATGTAAGCTGGTCATTACATCCCTCGGGCTTGAACTTTCCAGTCTTCTCCAACTCAGCAATTTCCTATGCTTTCTGGAATACTTCACTAGTCCATGAGTCGGAGAGCATATATTGGCCCTCTGGTGTTTTTTTAGCTCGACCTAGGAGCCATCTCTTAGTGTGCTGATCAGCACCTGAAAACTATTCAGGTAACCAGCCGCACGATCCTCCTCCTCCTTTCTACTCCACTCATCCTCCTTGGCCTTATATCCACCTGGCCCAAGTTTATGTGGGAACTTATTCTTCTTATTAAGTTCTTTGAACATGATGCTCTCTTGTTTGGCTTCTTCCGAGCAATGCTGCATTTTGAATTCGTTCCATTCATTTGGCGTTATAAAGTCGTAGTCGTTGAGCGCAGACTCATCTTTTAGAAGGTATTGTGTGTTCAGTTTAGTCCTAAATGTACGGAGAGCCTTCCCGATAGACTTCAATGTGGCAGCTTTAGCGTCTTCTAAGCGGTCTTCCGGGAATTTATAATGCGCTTTTATATGCTGCCACAATTCGTTCTTTGTAGCTTCAGGGACACTCTTCCAATTTTTCCAAACTATCTTACATCGCTCCCTAGCGAGACATCCACAGTCGTTACGCCACTTAGCTGTGATTTCTTTTGGCTTCTTTGGAGCCCCATCAACATGCACTTCTTCAACCTCATAGATAGCTGTATGCAGCTTGTTCTTCTCCCGTTTCCCTCTCCTCTTCGCATTTGCAGAGGATTTTGTGGCAGTGGGCTCAACATCTGTTGGCTCAGATGACTCAACAGTTGGGACAATAGTTGTTCTTTTCTCCACTTGGAATAATCGACGCTTGCTTCCTCGCTTTGGATGATCCTATGATGATATACAATGTGAGATTCAGGAATGTAATCCTCAGTTAGAAGCTGCTCTGACTTGTTAATAATGCAATAATTACCTCCGCTTGAGCTTCAGGAATGTAATCCTCATCGGCGTCTTCTCTCGTTCTCTTCTTCCTAGGCTCCATTGGATGTTCATTCTCCGGAGAGTGGTACAAAGATTCACTATCGGAGGATCCTTCAGATGAACCCTCTTTATTTGTTTTTGCGGGAGACTTGTAGATGAGCTCCTCGATGGAACGTCCTTCTTCCGCCATAAATAAACTATTCATAGTTAAGAGGCTAATGTATTAGAATTTTGGTTATGCAAAAAAGGTCTGATGTCATATTTTCATACTTAAGAGGCTATTACTTCTGAAGCCACTATACTAATCCTCAAGTTAGGAGATTGTGTTGTTCTCTCTCTCTAGTGTTGTTGAGGCCTCAGCATATTTTGTGTTGTTTCTCAAAATGTTCATGGCTGCCATGGAACCATGAGCACATCCATTCCCTATCAGCAACACGAGAAAGAAGAAGTTGTTGATGGGAATGGATGTGTCCCATGGCTTGATGACATACATGAGATAACTCAATAACAATTTGCATCATAGGCCTCTAAAAGGAATTACAGAATCTAATGTTGGTCTTCAGCCGGATGAACTTGAGGATTAGTATAGTAGCCTTAGAAGTAATAGCAGTAGTAAACTGATCACAATGTCAAAGGTGGGAAATGTATGAAAACTCTTCTTGGCTACAATAGTCAGCTATTACTTCTGAACACACTATACTAATCCTCAAGTTAGGAGATTGTGTTGTTCTCTCTCTCTAGTGTTGTTGAGACCTCAGCATATTTTGTGTTGTTTTTCAAATATGTTCATGGCTGCCATGGAACCGTGTGCACATCCATTCCCTGCCAGCAACACGAGAAAGAAGTTGTTGATGGGAATGGACGTGTCACACGGCTTGATGACATACATGAGATAACTCAATTACAATTTGCATCATAGGCCTCTAAAAGTTGTTCTAAAAAAGTGGTAATGTGGTATGACATACATGAGATAACTCAATGCCAAAATCAGTGTTCATCACATAGAGTACCACTTCACAGTGGATGAATGGTGCAATCAGGAATCATTTTCAGCTTTTTGACCATATTCAGAATAAACTGCAAAATTTACCAACTAAAACAGTTTATATTAATATGATTGAAGATGGACTAACACACATATAAGTTTAGGAAGAACATAGTTAGGACAATCCTCTTTTCAAGGTCAAAAACTCACAACACAATCAAACAAACTTTCAACACACTTAAATCACACTTAAGTAAATCTAGAGACTAAAAGCAGTAGGTAAATCTAGAGACTGAAAGCAGTAAGTAAATCTATCAAACTAGTACAAAGTTTAGCAACCTGAACGGGTACGGCGACATGCGCTCGGGGATGGGGATGGCGACGACGGCTCCAAGACGGCGGCGCGGGGTCCCGGGACAGCGACGTGGGCGCCGGTGACAGGCGGAGTTCGGGGCGACAGTGGCGACGTGTTCCGAGGGTGGCGGCGCGGGCTCCGGGACGGGGATGGCGGCGTGCGTCAGGGACGGGTTCCGAGGGTGGCGGCGCGGGCTCTCGATGGGGATGGTGGTGTGCGACGGCTCCGAGGCGGCGGCGAGGGGTTCAGGTACACCGACGCGGGCTCCGGTGATGCGCTTCGAGGATGACTGCGACGGCTCCGAGGTGGCAGCGAGGGGTCCGGGGACACCAACGGCTCTGAGACGGTGGTGACGGGCTTCGGGGACGACAACGACGAGCTCCAAGGGTGGCGGCGTGGGCTCTGGGAGCGGCAGCAACTGGCGGGAGAAGATTAGGGTTTAGAAATGAAAAGTATTTTTCAGACGGCGGGAGTGAAAAATTTATATAGGCGGATTAGCAGTGGTGGGCATGCTGATGTCATCCTGCCCGCCACTGCTATTTTCTCTTAGTAGTAGCAGGCGATGACGTCACCAGCCCGCCACTACTAATCCGCCCGCCGCTGGTGCTCGACTTAGTAGCGGCGGGCCGCTGACGTCACTGACCGCCACTACTAAAAGGAATAGCAGTGGCGGGCTGGTGACGTCAGCATGCCCGCCACTGATTACACCCGACCGCCACTAATATGAGAGGTGGGGGTTATCTAATATACGTTGTGTTTACATTTCGAGAAACACTTTGTAGCGCAGTGGTGCGGGGGGTTGCTTTGGTGCCATGCGGTTCGAGGTTCGAACCTTGCTACCGGCAGGCGGTTTGAGGTTTGAACCTTGCTGCTGGCATCCAAACATTTTTTTCATTTCTGTTCTAATTTTCATGACTTTTTTTTGATGTTTAAATTCTAATTTGAACTTGATTTTTTTAACAATAAAAATACATCATAACTTATCAAATTTAAAAAATTGGTATTTTTCTTCCTCACTTTACTTTTTTATTTCATTAAGAAACGTGAGATTCTCCGGGGATGCATTAGGGTTTAGAGATGAAATGACTGAGGTTTGAAAGCAAAATCTATAGTTGATTCTTCCTTTGAACTTGAAACTTTTTGTACAATAAAAATACAACACCAATATTCTAATTGCAAAAATTGGTATTTTTCTTCCTCAGTTTACTGTTTTTATTTCATTAAGTGTGTTTTTATGATCAAAGCCAAAATAAGTTCAATTTGAACTACAAGACATGAAATAATTAACCAAAATTTATAGAAAAACCATATTCATGTTTTTGACTCTATAATTAGTTATTATCCAATAAATTTAAAACCATCATAAAAAATGTAGGTTTCCACAACACTCGATCGACAACTTGTATTTTTATAGTTTTTTAATCCTCAAAAAATAAAAAAAAGTCTAAAAAAGATGAGACTTGTCATGTTGTTATGATATGATCGATCCATAGATGTTGTCATAAAAATAAAATTGTTTTGAGAAAATAATCATGTAGGGCGTTAAGAAACCGAAGATTCTCCGGGGATGAATTAGGGTTTAGAGATGAAATGACTCAGGTTTGAAAGCAAAACCTATAGTTGATTCTTCCTTTGAACTTGAAACTTTTTGTACAATAAAAATACAACACCATTATTCTAATTGCAAAAATTGGTATTTTTCATTAACAGAAATTGGTATTTAAATGCAAATAAGTCTAGGTAGAGGTAGGGATTATCTAGCATACACTGCACACATTGCCGAGAAACACTGATTACACGTGCCCGCCACTACTAATATGGGTAGTAGGGATTATATAGAATATAATACACTTCCTACAATGTCGAGAAACACTTGGTAGCATAGTGGTGCGGGGGTCTCATTTGTGGCCATTCGGTTTGAGGTTCGAACCTCGCTACCAGCAGGCGGTTTGAGGTTTGAACCTCGATGTTAGCCCCAAACAGTAAAAATTAAAAACTTTTCTATTGATGTTTAATTAAATCCTCGTTTGATCTTGAACATGTTTTAACAATAAAAATACATCATAAAAATACATGTATTAACTATAATTAAATAATAACCTATATTACCAATATGTTAAACAAAATGACATAATTGATTTTACAAATACGCACGCTAAACATAAATGATCTAGCCTTGCACTAATTTTCCATCGCCATCGGTGCGTAGATAAGGAATCACACTGCCAAATGACAGTTTTGCTTCAACCACGTTGATCCTTGATATGTCAATGAAAAACGGCTCCTCATCAAACTGATTGTATTCTTCTTCGTCTTCGACTCCATCAACTCCAACAATTCTTTGTTTTCCTGGAGCAACGATGTATTTTTTCTCATCTTTAGGATCAAGTATGTAAAATACTTGTGCCACGGATTGAGCGAGTATCCAAGGGTCATATTTATAAGCCACCTTATTAAGGTCAACTATCATAAACCCGTAATCATCCACCTCCACACCTTCTGGATGTCTGACCCACTGGCACTTAAATACAGGGATTTCTATAGAGTTCCCATAGTTAAGTTCCCATATTTCTTCGATGTATCCATAGTAAGCATTCTTTTGTCCAGTGCTATCTTCTGCATCTACTCTGACACCACTATTTTGGCGCTGACTCTTTTGATCCTTTGCTTTGGTATAGAATGTGAAACCATTGATGTCATACGCTTGCCATGTTTTAACCATGCTCAATGGACCATAAGACAATTTATTTATCATCATCTCTTCGTCAATTTCTCTAATCGAAAGGTTTAGATCCCTTAGCCATGATGTGAAATGAATTTTGTGTTCTTTCATTATCCATTGTTCATTGTGATCTTCATTCTTTTCACGAAGCTCTTGCAGATGTTGTTCAACATATGGTCTCATAATCGCCAACTGATGCATTACACTGTAATGTGATTCTCTTATTGTTTGGTAGCTATTGTCTCGTATGATTTTCCTGCCTGTAGTTCCTTTACCGGTGAGTCTTCCATGGTGCCGGGACACGGGAACTCCTATTGGTATTCCATCTCTTATGTAATCTGCGTAGCACTCAATGACTTCCTTAGTCGTGTGCCCTCTATCATGGAACCCTCTGGATAAGCACGATTTCGTACGTAACCCTTGAACAAAGATATTGTGCAGGTACGTTGGACCGGGAACAAAGATTTGGTATGCTATATGTATCATATAGTGCTCCATAATATCAAAATATGAAGGAGGAAAGCACATCTCAAGCTGACACATAGTCTCCCTTATTTGTTTATGTAATTCATTTAACTCTTTAGTGTCGATCACCTTCTTTGATATGACGTTGAAGAAGTGACACATGCGTGTTATCACCATCTTCAGAAATGAATGTTTGATTCCTCTTACTGCGATGGCGAGGAATAGCCCAAGCATAACATGACAATCATGAGTGTTGTAGCCGCTCATCCTCAAATCTACTACGGAGACAATATTCTTTATATTCGTTGAGAATCCTGTTGGAACTCTAATTCCATGTAGACACCTACATATTGATCTTTTCTCGTCAATTGTGAGGTTATAGCTAGCAACCGGAAGGAAAAATTTTCCATTGGCCCTTTCCTGTGGGTGAAGCTCGGGTCTAATTCCGATAGTTTGAAGGCCCTTCGTACTTTGAGTCCATCTTTTGATTTCCCCGGTATGTCTAACAAAATACCGATGGTGCTTTCGAAGGCATTCTTCTCAACGTGCATTGTATCGATAGCATGACCAATCTCCAACTCCTTCCAATAGGGAAAATATCTAAAGAAGATTGACTGCTTTTTAAATGGAGCGTCCTTTGAAATTTCTTCAGATTTCTTCCTCTTCTTTTCGAAAACAACTTTGATATTCTTTACCATTTCGAATAGAAATTTGCCATCTCGATGTCGTGGAGGCTGTCCAAGCTCGATTGTACCATCGAAATGGTTCCTATTTCTTCAATATTTGTGGTTTTTTGGTAAAAATATGCAGTGTCGCATATATATTGTCTTAACGAATGATGGAAGATGCATATATTCTGTCTGGTCCACACACACTACACATGTTGTCTTTCCTTTAACCTGTCCTGTTAGGGACATGTGTCCTGGGTTGTTAGCTATGGTGCAAAAGATCAAGGCTCTTAGATTGAAGTGCTCTTTCTTGTGCTCATCCCACACATAGACACCATGTTCCCATAGACGTTTCATATCCTCCATCAAAGGTTCTAGAAAGATATCAATGTCATTGCCAGGTTGTTTTGGACCGGAAATTAGATTAGTGAGTATAAGGTATTTTCTTTTATGGAACAACAATGATGGAATGTTGAACAAGCATAGAAAGACCGACCATGTACTATGTGGGTTCCTCATCTCACCAAAGGGATTCATTCCATCCATGCTAAGTCCCATCCTGATACTTCTAGGATCGTCCGAGAAATCTGGATGGGCCAGGTCAAATTATTTCCACTGCCTAGCATCCGTAGGGTGCCAAAGTTTTTCGTCCTTCTTTCGCCCAGCGAAATGCCAGATTAATAGTTCAGCATCTCTGGGATTAGATAACATACGTTTCAAGCGATCAATCACCGGTAGGTACCACATTACTAAGGCTGGAACTTTCCTCTCCGTCTTTTTTCTAGGATGGTCTGCAATAACATTTTTATTCCTCTTCTGCAACCTCTTATTATTCTTCTTCTGGTGGTCATTGTAGTCCTCCACACAGTCATTTGGATGTTTGTATCGACTTGCGTTGCACTGTGGACATCTCTCTAACAATCCATACTCTTTTCGATATAGGATATAGTGGTTCGGGCATGCATGAATCTTCTGAATGCCCAAAGTCAACGGAAAAAATCATCTTCTTTGCTTGGTACGTATCAGATGGTAGACCATTGGGTTTCGCCAAAACCTTTTTTAGGAGTTGTAAAAGATCTGAAAAACTAGTGTTAGACCATCCATTGCCGACCTTCAGTTTCATAAGCTCAAGAATTGTGTACAACACAGTATACTGCTTATCGCATCCGTGGTGTTCCTCGTAAAGAAGGTTTTTTGATGCTTTGTCAAGTGATTCAAAGTTATCGTATCATTTGGTTGTAGTTCTCTGCAACAACACCTCAGGCACAACATTTCGCATCAGTTCCTCCACATCAAAGGCGTCGTCATCATCATGTGTTATGTCAGATGTATGATCACAACCTCTTCTATGTTGATGAGCATCTTGCGGCACATCAGAATCTTCAAGAGGATTTTGGCCCATCTCACCGTGTTTCGTCCATATATAATAGTTCTTCACGAAACCATTTTTCAACAAATGAAATCATATGGTTTCACGATATAAACACGGATACATCGCTTCGTTTTTACAACCTTTACAAGGACAATATATTGCCTCTTCACTCTGACGGGAAGCATATTGCGCAGCAGCTTCAGTAAATTCAGTTACTCTATTAAAATATGCCACCACATCTCTGTCGTTGGACGAGTACATCCAAGACCTGTGCTCCATCTAAAACATATATTATTTGAAAAAATATTTATAAATTCATTATTGTTAATTTTAGTAATTTACAAATTGAAAATATATTGATTTATTATCGCTCATAACAACATTAATTAAAAATGCTTTAATTCAAACTATGTATTAAGCAGAAAAAAATTATTAAATAAATTAACTATATTGGTTTCTCTCTCTCTCCAAACAACATAACTCTAGATCTATAATCATAAATCAAATTAAAAAAGAGATTAAAATGACGTAAATCAATATACAAGCGATGAATTAATTTTAGTAATAATAAAATTGAAAATATATTTATTTATTATCGCTCAAAACAACATTAATTAAAAATGCTTTAATTCAAACTATGTATTAAGCAGAAAAAATTATTAAATAAATTAACTATATTGGTTTCTCTATCTCCAAACAACATAACTCTAGATCTATAATCATAAATCAAATTAAAAAAGAGATTAAAATGATGTAAATCAATATACAAGTGATGAATTAATTTTAGTAATAATAAAATTGAAAATATATTGATTTATTATCGCTCATAACAACATTAATGAAAAATGCTTTAATTCAAACTATGTATTAAGCAAAAAAAAATTATAAAATAAATTAACTATGTTGGTTTCTCTCTCTCCAAACAACATAACTCTAGATCTATAATCATAAATCAAATTAAAAAAGAGATTAAAATGACGTAAATCAATATACAAGTGATGAATAATTGTGAGTAGGGTCATATTTGTTCATTTGGGAGAAGGAAACTAGATTCATCTTGATAGGACCGGCGTTGTGTTAATCAGGGTTGACGGCTGCCTCATTTGTTGAGTCGACGTTGACGGTGTTGAGGCAGGTGCTAACCCTCACTGTACGCATGCAGTACTGCAGTGACCTGATCTTGCAGGCTTGTAGATAGGCTAGCTTCATGTTCTTAGAAAACTTCCTACTATTTCTTCGAAAGTTGAATAAAAATAATGAGATTTAGTGAGTTGGAGAAAAAAAACAGAGTGAGTAATTTTTTATTGAGCTTTTGAGTTAGATTTAGGAAGTCGATAGCCCTCTCCGGTTGCACAGCCGATGCTTTGATCAGCAGCACATATAAGAAAGAGGAAAACTTTAAACAACTGAAAATTTTAGAGACGGTTCTCCCCACTGTAAGTTTTATTAACAAAAGAAAAAGGAAGAGAAAAATTTTAACCAACATAAAAGGTTGGAAGGCTCTGGGTGCTTGAACGGCGATGTGGAAAGTGAAGTGGAAACATTGTTACCTATAGGCTGCACCAGAGAGAAACATTGTTACCTATGGCAAGGCTAACTTATGGAGGTTAAACCTATCTTGAAAAACATTTAATCTCTTCTTCAAGTCGATCGATCGCAATGCACTCGTAGGCAAAGCCCAGTCGTGAGCATGACCCTGGTCATTGTGCTGAAGTTGTGAAACAGAACCATTTTGGATCGACCACGCGATTGAGGCCAAAGGCCCGTCGTGGCGACCATTCAAACCCTCTCACTTTCGTGCGGCGCTCTCCAACGTACGATGTTGTCCGTACCTACGAACGATTCGGTATAGACTTCACGGGGCAAAATGAAAATACCAATAAACACAGCTATCACAGTATGTTCTTCACCTAGTCACAACAGAATCAACACTTCATCTTGTATGTAACAACCTGTGAGAATAGTTTTAACCAATAATTAGCCACAAAATAATCAAATCAACGAAGCCTGCAAGTTCAATCGCCAAATCTCATCATCGGCGCTGCTCAATCACCTGTGTGGTCCGGTTTACTCGCCGTGCCTGGTCGAGGAAATGGGGCATTCAAGTTTTTCATGGTGACATGCGTCTGGTGAATTCAAAGCGGGGATTCACGACATTGAAGATGATCGGGAGGTTTGTAATTATTTATGCCCCTGATTTTGTTCGATCCCAGATCATATCGATATTGGGTGTGTCACAAGTCGGAAACTCTGGTGGAGTGGACCCACCATAACAAACAGCTTATCTACCGTAAGTATTATTTATGATGTGACAATTCATAACTACAAATTGCTACATATATATATATATATATGCATACGGTCATAAAAATGAGTTGACACAAATAATATATGTTATATATTACGAGTTAAATATTGTGGCATGTCACATGTGACAGATTTATGACCTATCATAGATGAAGTATAATATCTTAACCATCATAGTTGGCGACTATCTGTGATGGATTATCTTCGCCATGATCTTGTAATTTTATCTCAGATGATCATTTTTTTAATTATCAAAGTTGTTGTCATATAAGACATATCGTTATATACAAATAAAAGAAAGAATTGTATATCAAATGTAATTTTTTTACTTTGCACTTTTATAAAAAAATATAAAATTATAAAAACAAACACAATTCTATTTTTAATAGCCCTTGGGTAATTCGATTACTAGCATTTGATACTTAAGAAATAAACATTTGAGTACTAGGTATGCTTTGGGATGGGTTTCATAGGTAGTGGTAGAGAGGCTAATTTAGTACTAGGTTCCCTACGGATGGCGCCAACTATTGTATCAATTTCGTTAGCTACAAAAGGGTTTGTGTAAATATGATAATCGCGAATGGTTTGTAGCGTGTAAAGGAGTATGAACCTCAGGGGTTCGTGTGGAGAATGTTTTTGGAAGGTATTAATGACACATCTTTACTTCAAATGGATTAGTAGTTTATTTCTTAACTGTGAAATGCGAGTAGTCGAATTTCCCAGGTGGTTATTAAAGATAGAATTGTGTTTGTTTTTATAACTTTATTTTTTATAAAAGTACAAAGTAAAAAAATACATTTGATATACAACTCTTTCTTTATTTGTATATAACGACATGTCTTATATGACAACAACTTTGATAATTCAAAAAATGATCGTCTCAGATAAAATTACAAGATCATGGTGAAGATAATCCATCACAGATAGTCATCATCTATGATGGTTAATATGTTATACTTCATCTCTGATTGGTCATAACTATAATCTGTCATATGCGACATGCCGCAATATTTAACTCGTTATAGATAACATATATTATTTGTGTCAACTCATTTTTATGACTGTATATGCATATGTGCAGTTTATAGTTATGAATTATCACATCATAAATAATACTTACGGTAGATAAGCTGTTTGTTATGGTGGGGTCCACTCCACTAGAGTTTCCAACTTGTGACAAACCCAACCTCAATATGATTACCAGCCTCCAGATAATATTCAACCGAATAAATCCCCTCTCTGAATTCACCAGACACCTGGCACCATGAATAACTCAGTTGCCCCATTTCATCGTCCAGGCACAACGCGTAAACCAGACCATAGGGGCAATTGAGCAACGCCGACAATGGGATTAAGTGGCGAGGCCAATGTCACCTAGTTTAGGGTTGGTTTCTGAATTTGTTTGAACTTGCGGGCTTCGTTGATTTGATTATTCCGTTTCTAATTATTGGTTAAAACTATTCTCACAGGTTGTTACATACAAGATGAAGTGTTGATTGCATTGTGACTAGGTGAAGAACATACTGTGATAGCTGTGTTTATTGGTGGTAGCAACCTTTCCAAGGATTCACAATTATGCCAATTATCATGTTTGAAATAGGAACAAATACGATAGGGGTGCATCCTCCATCCCGAAATGCACAAGCAAACACGATTGTACAATGAGATTGATGATCGAGCTCATGTCAACAACTATAATTAATTACCAAACAGTATACGGTGACTCAGGTTGTCATTTCACGAGCGAACGTTAGAGAAAATTGGGGAGTCCGATTTTTTTCGCGGTTCTCTTGACGTCATCCTGCACCTTGCTCTGGTACTCCCTAAAGGTGATGGCCTTGTACGACGATGGCTCGCCGCATGTGCCAACAAGCGTGTTGTAGGATAGGCATAGGAAATAGGTGATGGACAGCCGGTCCGACTTGGTTTTGGCCACCACTTTATGCTCCACACTCTTGTATGTGTCATTACTCTAGGCCTAGCAATACTAACACCATCATTGATTCATGTGATGTGACCTTTGATGGTGCCTCGTGCATGTCAATGTCCGATGGAAATGTCATCCAATAAGACGACGTCACGTTCTTAGAGAATGGGGCCTATTTGCATTTTGCCACGTGAAGTCTGTACCACATCGTTCGTAGCTGCGAACCACGTCATACGGTAGAGAGTGTCACGCAAAAGCGAGAGGGTTTGAATCATCGCCGCGACAGGCCTTCGGCCTCAATCGCGTGGTCGATCTAAAATGGATATGTTTCACAGCTTCAGCGCAATGACCAGGGTCATGCTCACGACCGGGCTTTGCCTGACAGGTGCATTGCGATCTACTCGGAGAAGAGATTAAATGTTTTTCAATATAGGTTTAACCTCCATAAGTTAGCATTGCCACGATTTTGTTTACACCGAATTCTCCTTTAAATAGCAAGGCAAGCATACACTCATATATATATGTCTTCAGTTTAGCTAGAGTTGTTTTTAAGGTGCTTGGATGGTACTAGAGTACCTCCATATAAGGAGTGTGTGTTAACTTTTAAGCGTGTCAAAAAGGTTGACATGCTTTTAAAAATTTTGGAAGGTATTAACGGCATCTTTACTTTGAAGTGATTAGAAGTTTATTTCTTAAGTATTAAATGCTAGTAGTCGAATTTCCTGGGGGGCTATTAAAAATATAATTGTGTTTGTTTTTATAACTTTATATTTGTATAAAATTACAGAGTAAAAAAATTACATTTGATATACAACTTTGATAATTCAAAAAAAATGATCGTCTGAGATAAAATTACAAGATCGTGGTGAAGATAATCCATCACAGATAATCGTCATCTATGATGGTTAAGATGTTATACTTCATCTCTGATGGGTCATAACTATAATCTGTCATATGTGATATGCCGCAATATTTAACTCGTAATTGATAGCATATATTATTTGTGTCAACTCATTTTTATGACTGTATATGCATATGTGCAGTTTATAGTTATGAATTGTCAAATCATAAATAATACTTACAATAGATAAGCCATTTGTTATGCAGGGTCCACTCCACCAGAGTTTCTGACTTGTGACACACCCAACCTCAATATGGTTTGGGTTCGAACAAAATCAGGGGCATAAATAATTACCAACCTCCAGATCATCTTCAACCAAGTGAATCCCCGCTCTGAATTCACCAGATGTCTGGCACCAAGAAGAACTCGGTTGCCCCATTTCCTCGACGAGGAACGGCGAGTAAACCAGACCACACGTGCGATTGAGCAGCGTCGACGACGGGATTTTGCGAGGCCAATGTCACCTATTTTAAAGTTGGTTTCTGAATTTTTATGTACTTCTAGGCTTTGTTGATTTGATTATTCTGTGTCTAATTATTGGTTAAAACTATTCTCTTTGGTTGTTACAAGATGAAGCGTTGATTCCATTGTGACTAGGTGAAGAACTGTGATAGCTGTGTTTATTGGTGCAGTGGTAGCAACCTAACATTCGATACCTTCCCGAGGATTCACAATTCTGCCAATTATCATCTTTGAAAAAGGAATGAATACGATGGGGTGCATCCTCCATTCTGAAAAGTGCAAGCACGCACGCTTGCACAATGAGATTGATGATCGAGCTCACGTCAACAACTATAATTAATTAGTCATTGCATGAGCGAATGTTTGAGAAAATTGGGGAGGCCAATTTTTTTTCTCAGTTCTCCTGACATCCTCCTGCACCTTGCTCCGGTACTCCCCGAAGGTGAAGACCCTGTACGGCGATGGCTCACCGCATGTGCCGATGAATGTGTCGTATGATGGGCACACGAAATTGGCGATGGACAGCCTGTCCAACTTGGCGTTGGCCACCACTTTATGTGCCACGCTCTTGTACGTGTCGTTACTCTAGGCCTAGCAATACTAACACCAACATTGAGTCATGTGATGTGACTTTTGATGGTGCCTCGTGCATGTCAATGTCCGATGGAATTGTCATCCAATGAGACGACGTCACGTTATCAGAGAATGGGGCCTATTTGCATTTTGCCATGTGATGTCTGTACCAGATCGTTCGTAGCTGCGAACCACGTCGTACGGTGGAGAGTGTCGCACAAAAGCGGAGATGCTGGCGAGTGGGACGTGGAACGCCTCCGACCACGAGAGCTGCCGTAGCGACGTGGCGGTGGGGTTGCCCCACCGGTAAGAGCCGTTGAGCAGGCCAGCCTTCTCCTTGGTTTCGAACGGAAGCCGGAACAGCCTCGCCTGTTCCCTCCTCATCTTCTCCATGAGCTCCCGGCTCACGCCGTGGTTGGTCAGCTGGAAGAAGCCCCACTCCGAGGCCGCCCTCGCCATGGCGTCTGCGCACGCCTTCCTTTCCTTGGCGCCGCGGCTCGTCAGCCGCTTCAGGTCTATCGTGGGCAGGACGCGCTCAAGCACGGTCGAGCTCTCCGATGGAGGCGCCGGCGGCGCAATGCCGCCGTCGTTGGGAAGCAGCATAAGGTAGCTGTTCGCCAGAGGAGGGTCGATGGCGCTCTCGGTGAAGGCCGTCATATGGTTGGGAAGACGGCTACGTACGTGAGGTTTTTGTGTGTGATCGAGCAGTCGTACGCGTCACACCCACTGCACGCGCGCTAATTCAGCTAGCTAGCTTCTGCTGGCTATCACAAAGCGGCCGGGCCGGGTGTCCACGGAAGCTGTTGGATACTTTTGTTGAGCCGAGCGAGGCCTTTATATAGATCGAGCAGCGTGCAGTGGTATGGTCGCGGTTAACTGTCCGGTACGTGGCGTCGTGGCCAATCGAGCTGACGAAGGGCTAGGGCGAGGGATTCCTGACAAAGGCCCGTGGCGGCGACCTATTCAAACCCTCTCACTTTCGTGCGGCGCTCTCCAACGTATGACGTTGTCCGTACCTATGAACGATTCGGTATAGACTTCACCGGGCAAAATGCAAATAGGCCCCATTCTTTGAGAACGTGACGTCATCTCATTGGATGACAATTCCATCGGATGTTGACATCCACGAGCCACCAGCATCAAAGGCAACATCACATGACTCAATAATGGTGTTAGTGTTGCTAGGCCTAGAGTAACGACACGTACAAGAGCTAGGGCGAGGGATTCCTGACATCACGTCGCACGTGCTTGCGACACTTGGGCAACGCCGTGTGACCGGATAGGCAGTGGCGGAGCTAGAGAAAAATTGAAGGGGGTGCACCACTTTAAGCGGTACACCATATTTAATTTAAGGGGGTGCACAAAGGGTAAAAAATCGTCAACATACACTAATTTTTTTGGAAGGGGGTTCGTAGGAACCCCCTTAGCTCTATTGAGCTCCGCCCCTGCCGACAGGTGCGTACCAACAAATTAAATTGTGGGGAGAGGGGACTTCTCTCGCTTTGACCGTGCTATTCAAAGGAGTTGCATGGTTGAAAATTTGCTCAGTTTGAGTTAATTTCATTTCTACATCAGGCAAATATATAGGTATATCACGGTACACCGTTTATCCTTAGGAGTAATATCTTAAATTAATTTAAACCATTGATTTTAGTTAGGATTAAAAATAAATTAAAATTAAAAATACACCACTGCACATAATTGAAAAGTAAATTTACATAGAAAATTGAAAAATCTGTGAAAAAATTATGAGTTACCTATTACTAACAGATCAGAGTGTATGTGCGGATGACACAGATACCAAATAAGAAGTAATATAAAATAGTAAATATGTTTATTAGTTTTGAGATGTGGTGCCATACATTAGGTCAAAAAGTCCTGATGATATGATATAGGCTGCACCAGAGAGAAACATTGTTACCTATGGAAGTGAAAAAAAAATAAATTTGGTACACGACTCACCATCACCTTTAGCTAGGTTATAGGTTGAGAGTTTAGACAACGACTCCAGGATGAGATTAGCAAAAAAAATTGGCATTCTGATTGTAATGAGTTGTGGTTGCAGTGGTGTTGATTGAACCACTAGATTGGAGCTGTCGACTAGTAATGTCTTCGATAGAAGCAATTAAGTAGTGATTAAGATTAGGATATAAGAGCAATAGATCCTAACACTATAAAACACCAGTGAAGATCACAGAGGAGGGTAAGGATGAAACAGGGAAGTGTGGTTGGCACAAGGTGGGAGAGAGGGGGGAGAAGATGGCGGCCGTGGTGCAAGGTTGGGTTATGTATAAAGAAGATGAGGGCATCTGTACCAATATCATCATTAGGTCTCCAATTCAATGGTTGAAAATAAGATTGAGATGTAGGACACATGTGTTGGCATATATATATATCTATATATATATATATATATGACAATCACATAATACAGTTCCTTCTTTTTTGGTAAAAATAGAATAAAAAACATTTCAGTAATCTAGATATAGAATAAACACTACTACAAAGCGACACTGTAGCGGCGGGCAAAAATGATTTATAGTGGCGGGCATCTAGTCCGCCACTGCTCTAACGCCACTACTATCTCTGGTTAGCAGTGGCGGGCAGAGTACCCACCACCACTGTGTCAACAGCAGTGGTGGGCTCGTTGACATCATCTGCCCGTCACTGCTATTGCTAACAGCAGCGGCAGGCAGATGAGGTCAGGGCGCCCGCCACCACTGTGTCAACAGCAGTAACGGGCGCGCTGACCTCATCTGCCCGCTACTACTGTTAGCAATAGCAGTGGTGGGCAGATGATGTCAGCGCGCCCGCCACCACTGTGTATACCCCATTACACAGAATGTTGTGAACCTTAATTCACATAGTCCCACAAACCAAAACACAGAAATTATATGCTTTACACAGTCATCCACATACACAACATCAAAACATCCGCATATCTACATACACATCCACAACAGCAACACATGAACACAACAACAACCCATCTCATCAATTTACAAATTTACAAAGTTTACATTATATGCTTCACACAACCATCTACATACACATCAACAAAACATCCACATATTCACATACACATCCACAATAGCAACACATCAACACAACAACAACCCATCTCATCAATTTACAAATTTACAAAGTTTACATTTTATCACACATCAAGTTTAAAAAGTTTACATCTATCAAAATTTCAAAATTAACCATTATTTCACAAATACATGCTCATGCGGTTTATGTTTTCTTGGAAGGCCAACTCATATCTTGCGCATCTTTTTTTTTTGCTTCTCAGCTTCAAAATTCTTATCGATTTGTTGTGCTTGCCTTTTCATTCTTCCGGCCCAATCATACAGAGTTGGATGCTTGGCCACTTCACTCTCAGGATCGAACAATACTCCATGCTCATGAAGAACCTCATGCATCGTGAAGCGGCACATCCTTGATACAATTTCGTACATTTGTGATTCTGAGAGTTGGCTCTTCTGGGCAACGGTTGATGGACCTGACGCCTGCATACGTAACATGTAAGTACATACGCTGCAAGTTATATTAGATTAACACACAAGAAATTAACTTACTTCTTTAGTATCCTCAGATACTGTCCGCGCAAACTTTCCTATGTTATTTCTGATGAAATCACAAGTATAATAGCCGCAATGCACCGAACCAAGAGATTATTTGTGACACTTCAAAATAGACAAAGTTAGAATGATATATAGTTTGGCTTTATCAATTGAATTAATAAATTTAAAAATATAATATTACCGGATAGTTGGTTCTGATAAGCATATCTTTCGGCCTCTGTGGATCATGTGGGCCACCTAACTTTTCCACGTAGTATTTGTATGCACCTTGAATAACATTTAATATATCTTGATATTCTTTTTTAGGTTTGTCGAGCGAGTCGAGCACATAAACCCTTGAGCTCTTCGGGTATATCAGAAGTGCAGTCCAATGATCACTATCGAAAGAAGTAATATATGATTATGTTAGTTTCATAATCGATAAAACGTGATTAAGTGGATAGTAGTTATACTTACTTAAAGTTATATGCCCCACTTATCATTTCTCTGTCCTTCCATTGATCCATGCACCGCGCAATATACAACGCGACACAATTCCTTTTCTTCTTCTTAAGTGCATCTTGGTCTTTATTGAACATCTTCCTTTGAAATTTTTTCTGACCCGTAGTCCAGTACTTGACATCGTTCTGGTTTAGTGTCGGGTTCAGTGCACATTGGCTTATGAATGACGGGTTCAAGTACCCATACATATTAGACGCGTCACAACATGAATTCAAACTACATATGTTATGAAACACTTGTCAATATAAGCAATTATTGATTTTTGCTTTGTATTGACAAAGTATAAAGTACTTACATGCACCAGAGCATCATGCTTGTGATGTCGGTTCGCTGCAGACAAAACATCCGATGGAAATTGTCGAAAAATAGTGCAAGCTTAAACTCTGGGCAGTTGAATATTTCTTTTGGAACCTTCAGTTCTATTTGTGGAACCTTCATGAAATGTTTTCATCCGCCAACACATACTCTTAAGTACTCGTTGGGGGTAATAATGGTTTGCCTGGTTCGTATTCGATATAATCCTCGTCTCCGTAGGTCCATTTATCAACAGAAAGTGATCCCGCCTGCTTTTGTACTAGAGCCTTTATGGGAGCCGCTGCGGGCGTAGAACGTGTTTGTCCCATAGTAGTAAAAAATTTATGCATCTCAGATTTCGGCGCAGAACACTGCCCAGCTTGAACAATTATCTTGTGGATTGCTGGCTTTGGGCGTGCATCTTGTTTTTGAGGCTCAGCCACTAGCACTGGCACTTTTGTTATGGGCACGGCCACTAGCACTTGAGGCTCGGCCGAAACTGGCACTAGCATTTGATCTAGCTCTGGCACTTTTGTGTTGGGCTCATCAGTGGGCTCAAGCACTGGCACTGGCTCTGTCACTTGATCAGGCTCAGTCACTTTCGATTCTGTCACTTCTGCCACTTTATCGGGCACTGTCTCTTTCTCTGCCTCTTCCTCTATCTCACGCTCATGAACATGTGATAAAGATCCTATATTTTGCACATCCTGAGATGAAAGATATGTGGGGGATTGTGATGAGACAATAGGCGATTTACTCTTAGAACTTGTCTGTAGTAATTTGATATCTCGGCTCGCCCATAGGACAAAGTTATTCAGCGCATCTCCGATTGTCTCAATCCCCTCATCAGGCATTGGAAGATCCAAGGGGTTATTAATAAATCTGTCATTGGTGATCTCATTGACCTGAACCTTGGTATACTCAACAGGAATAGGCCGATTGTGAAATAAATCCCCAGGCATAGCAATGCCTTGTGCAGCCTCTTGGGAATGCCCTTTGCGCCCTATCGGTACATGCAGGCTGCATGGTGTGTCCTCTTTAATATAATTTACAGGAAGTTTTTCTTGTACTGAGCCAACACTGCTTGGTACGTTGAGTCGTACCTCTGGCACAATTATTTGTCCCACTGTAGCCTGCATTATGTTTGGATTCTCATTAATAAATTCAAAAAAGTGTCGCTCCCACTCTGCACGGCGCTCTGCGACGTCGTCTGTGCGTGCTTGACGCTTCTTGTATGTGCCACCCTCCTGTTTCTTGAAAGTATTTTTCCAGGGTGCTATAGAAGAGACACCTCGGGTGCGCCCTCGATGTTCCTCGTTTCCGAGAGCAGATGTAAGCTGGTCATTACATCCCTCGGGCTTGAACTTTCCAGTCTTCTCCAACTCAGCGATTTCCTGTGCTTTCTGGAATACTTCACTAGTCCGTGAGTCGGAGAGCATATATTGGCCCTCGGGTGTTTTTTTAGCTCGACCTAGTAGGGGCCATCTCTTAGTGCGCTGATCAGCACATGAAAACTGTTCAGGTAACCCAGCCGCACGGTCCTCCTCCTCCTTTCTACTCCACTCATCCTCCTTGGCCTTATATCCACCTGGCCCAAGTTTATGTGGGAACTTATTCTTCTTATTAAGTTCTTTGAACATGATGCTCTCTTGTTTGGCTTCTTCCGAGCAATGCTGCATTTTGAATTCGTTCCATTCATTTGGCGTTATAAAGTCATAGTCGTTGAGCGGAGACTCATCTTTCTAAAGGTATTATGTGTTCATTTTAGTCCTAAATGTACGGAGAGCCTTCCCGATAGACTTCAATGTGCCAGCTTTAGCGTCTTCTAAGCGGTCTTCCAGGAATTTATAATGCGCTTTTATATGCTGCCACAATTCGTTCTTTGTAGCTTCAGGGACACTCTTCCAATTTTTCCAAACTATCTTACATCGCTCCCTGGCGAGACATCCACAGTCGTTACGCCACTTAGCTGTGATTTCTTTCGGCTTCTTTGGAGCCCCATCAACATGCACTTCTTCAACCTCATAGATAGCTGTATACAGCTTGTTCTTCTCCTGTTTCCCTCTCCTCTTCGCATTTGCAGAGGATGTTGTGGCAGCGGGCTCAACATCTGTTGGCTTAGATGACTCAACAGTTGGGACAATAGTTGTTCTTTTCTCGACTTTGAATAATCGACGCTTGCTTCCTACGATGATAGACAAAGTGAGCTTTAGGAATGTAATCCTCGGTTAGAAGCTGCTCTGACTTGTTACTAACGCAATAATTACCTCCGCTTGAGCTTCAAGAATGTAATCCTCATCGGCGTCTTCTCTCGTTCTCTTCTTCCTAGGCTCCATTGGATGTTCATTCTCCAGAGAGTGGTACGAAGATTCGCTATCGGAGGATCCTTCAGATGAACCCTCTTTATTTGCTTTTGTGGGAGACTCGTAGATGAGCTCCTCGATGGAACGTCCTTCTTCCGCCATAAATAAACTATTCATAGTTAAGAGGCTAATGTATCAGAATTTTGGTTATGAAAAAAAGGTCTGTTGTCATATTTTCATACTTAAGAGGCTATTACTTCTGAAGCCACTATACTAATCCTCAAGTTAGGAGATTGTGTTGTTCTCTTTCTGTAGTGTTGTTGAGGGCTCAGCATATTTTGTGTTGTTTTTCAAAATGTTCATGGCTGCCATAGAACCATGAGCACATCCATTCCCTGTCAGCAACACGAGAAAGAAGAAGTTGTTGATGGGAATGGACGTGTCACATGGCTTGATGACATACATGAGATAACTCATTAACAATTTGCATCATAGGCCTCTAAAAGGAATTGCAAAATCTAATGTTGGTCTTCAGCCGGATGAACTTGAGGATTAGTATAGTAGCTTTAGAAGTAATAGTAGTAGTAAACTGATCACAGTGTCAAAGGTGGGAAATGTATGAAAACTCTTCTTGGCTACAGTAGTCAGCTATTACTTCAGAAGCCACTATACTAATCCTCAAGTTAGGATATTGTGTTGTTCTCTCTCTCTCTAGTGTTGCTGAGGCCTCAACATATTTTGTGTTGTATTTCAAAATGTTCATGGCTGCCATGGAACCATGAGCACATCCATTCCCTATCAGCAACACGAGAAAGAAGAAGCTGTTGATGGGAATGGATGTGTCCCATGGCTTGATGACATACATGAGATAACTCAATAACAATTTGCATCATAGGCCTCTAAAAGAAATTGCAGAATCTAATGTTGGTCTTTAGTCGGATGAACATGAGGATTAGTATAGTAGCCTTAGAAGTAATAACAGTAGTAAACTGATCACAGTGTAAAAGGTGGGAAATGTATGAAAACTCTTTTTGGCTACAGTAGTCAGCTATTACTTCTGAAGCCACTATATTAATTCTCAAGTTAGGAGATTGTGTTGTTCTCTCTCTCTCTAGTGTTGTTGAGGCCTCAGCATATTTTGTGTTGTTTTTCAAATATGTTCATGGCTTCCATGGAACCGTGTGCACATCCATTCCCTGCCAGCAACACGAGAAAGAAGTTGTTGATGGGAATGGACGTGTCACACGACTTGATGACATACATGAGATAACTCAATTACAATTTGCATCATAGGCCTCTAAAAGTTGTTCTAAAAAAGTGGTAATGTGGTATGCAATATTTCTCATGGCATAACTTAGATATAGAATACTTCACCCAAAATCAATGCCACCTCACAGTACCAAAATCAATTCCCAAAAAAGTGGTAATGTGGTATGACATACATGAGATAACTCAATGCCAAAATCAGTGTTACTCACATAGAGTACCACTTCACAGTGGATGAATGGTGCAATCAGGAATCATTTTTAGCTTTTTGACCATATTCATAATAAACTGCAAAATTTACCAACTAAAACAGTTTATATTAATATGATTGAATATGGACTAACACACATATAAGTTCAGGAAGAACATAGTTAGGACAATCCTCTTTTCAAGGTCAAAAACTCACAACACAATCAAACAAACTTTCAACACACTTAAATCACACTTAAGTAAATCTAGATACTAAAAGCAGTAGGTAAATCTAGAGACTGAAAGCAGTAAGTAAATCTATCAAACTAGTACAAAGTTTAGCAACCTGAACGGGGACGGCGACGTGCGCTCAGGGACGGGGATGGCGTCGATGGCTCCAAGACGGTGGCGCGGGGTCCGGGGACAGCGACGTGGGCTCTGGTGATAGGCGGAGTTCGGGGCGACGGCGTCGACGGGTTCCGAGAGTGGCGGCGTGGGCTCCAGGACGGGGATGGCGGCGTGCGTCGCGGAAGGGTTCCGATGGTGGCAGCGCGGGCTCCGGGATGGGGATGGCGATGTGCGACGGCTCCGAGGCGGCGGTGAGGGGTCCAGGTACACCGACGCGGGCTCCGGTGACGGGCTTCGAGGATGACTGCGACGGCTCCGAGGTGGCGGCGAGGGGTCCGAGGACACCAACGGCTCTGAGACAGCGGCGACGGGCTTTGGGGACGACAACGACGGGCTCCAAGGGTGGCGACGCGAGCTCTAAGAGCGGCAACAACTGGTGGGAGAAGATTAGGGTTTAGAAATGAAAAGTATTTTTCAGACGGCGGGAGCGAAAAATTTATATAGGCGGATTAGCAGCGGCGGGCATGCTGATGTCATCCTGCCCTCCACTGCTATTTTCTCTTAGTAGTGGTGGGCGATGACATCACCAGCCCGCCACTACTAATCCGCCCGCCGCTGGTGCTCGACTTAGTAGCGACGGGCCACTGACGTAACCGACCGCGACTACTAAAAGGAATAGCAGTGGCGGGCTAGTGATGTCAGCATGCCCGCCACTACTATGAGAGGTGGGGGTTATCTAATATACGTTGTGTTTATTTCAAGAAACACTTTGTAGTGCAGTGGTGCGGGGGGTTGCTTTGGTGCCATGTGGTTCGAGGTTCGAACCTTGCTGCCGGCAGGCGGTTTGAGGTTTGAACCTTGTTGCTGGCATCCAAACATTTTTTTCATTTCTGTTCTAATTTTCATGACTTTTTATTGATTTTTAAATTCTAGTTTGAACTTGAATTTTTTAACAATAAAAATACATCATAACTTATCAAATTTAAAAAATTGGTATTTTTCTGCCTCACTTTACTTTTTTTATTTCATTAAGAAACCTGAGATTCTCCGGGGATGCATTAGGGTTTAGAAGATGAAATGACTGAGGTTTGAAAGCAAAATCTATAGTTGATTCTTCCTTTGAACTTGAAGCTTTTTGTACAATAAAAATACAACACCAATATTCTAATTGCAAAAATTGGTATTTTTCTTCCTTAGTTTACTGTTTTTATTTCATTAAGTGTGTTTTTATGATCAAAGTCAAAATAAGTTCAATTTGAACTACAAGACATGAAATAATTAACCAAAATTTATAGAAAAACCATATTCATATTTTGACTCTATAATTAGTTTTTATCCAATAAATTTAAAACCATCATAAAAAATGTAGGTTTCCACAACACTCGATGGACAACTTGTATTTTTATAGTTTTTTAATCCTCAAAAATAAAATAAAGTCTAAAAAAGATGAGACTTGTCATGTTGTTATGATATGATCGATCCATAGATGTTTTTATAAAAAATAAAATTGTTTCGAGAAAATAATCATGTAGGGCGTTAAGAAACCTAAGATTCTCCGGGGATGAATTAGGGTTTAGAGATGAAATGACTCAGGTTTGAAAGCAAAACATATAGTTGATTCTTCCTTTGAATTTGAAACTTTTTGTACAATAAAAATACAACACCAATATTCTAAGTGCAAAAATTGGTATTTTTCATTAACAGAAATTGGTATTTAAATGCAAATAAGTCTAGGTAGAGGTAGGGATTATCTATCATACACTGCACACATTGCCGAGAAAGACTTTGTAGCGCAGTGGTGCGGGGGGTTGCTTTGGTGCCATGCAGTTCGAGGTTCCAACCTTGCTGCCGGTAGGCGGTTTGAGGTTCGAACCTTGCCACTGGCGCCAAAACAACATTTTTTCTGTTTTGTACTTTTTTAAATTTTCAGCACTTTTTTATTGATGTTTAAATCCTCGTTTGAACTTGAATTTTTTTTAAGAAATAAAAATACATCATAACTTATCAAATTTAAAAAATTGGTATTTTTCTGCCTCAGATTACGTCACTCGACTTAGTGGTGGCGGGCCGATGACGTTATGCGACCTTCACTACTAAAAGGATTAGTAGTGGCAGGCTGGTGACGTCAGCATGCCTGCCACTGATTACACGTGCCCGCCACTACTAATATGGGTAGTAGGGATTATCTAGCATATAATACACTTCCTACAATGTCGAGAAACACTTGGTAGCGCAGTGGTGCGGGGGTCTCATTTGTGGCCATTCGGTTCGAGGTTCGAACCTCGCTGCCGGCAGGCGGTTTGAGGTTTGAATCTTGCTGTTGGCCCCAAACAGTACAAATTTTAAAAACTTTTCTATTGATGTTTAATTAAATCCTCGTTTGATCTTGAACATGTTTTAACAATAAAATACATCATAAAAATACATGTATTAACTATAATTAAATAATAACCTATATTACCAATATCTTAAACAAAATGACATAATTGATTTTTCAGATTTCTTCCTCTTCTTTTCGAAAATAACTTTGATATTCTTTACCATTTCGAATAGAAATTTGCCATCTCGATGTCGTGGAGGCTGTCGAAGCTCGATTATACCATCGAAATGGTTCCTATTTCTTCGATATTTGTGGTTTTTTGGTAAAAATCTACGGTGTCGCATATATATCGTCTTAACGAATGATGGAAGATGCATAGATTCTGTTTGGTCCACACACACTACACATGCTGTCTTTCCTTTAACCTGTCCTGTTAGGGACATGCGTCCTGGGTTGTCAGCTATGGTGCAAAAGATCATGG
Organism: Zizania palustris; assembly: GCA_019279435.1. NCBI lineage: Eukaryota > Viridiplantae > Streptophyta > Magnoliopsida > Poales > Poaceae > Zizania > Zizania palustris. The sequence goes on along the minus strand of JAAALK010000285.1, from coordinate 62,969,370 downwards.
CTCTTAGATTGAAGTGCTCTTTCTTGTGCTCATTCCACACACAAACACCATGTTCCCATAGAAATTTCATGTGGCGCCCCGATTTATCAAATCAAGACATTATTGAATTTCATAAGAAAAACAATAATACAAGAGGTTCATCATGCGACAACGTACATACGACAATATCCATGGTACGCAGACCATGTTTATTACATCAAAGTTTTAATAAAAACAGTAAATAAAATAATTAAAAAGTAGCATGACGAACATCTTCTTCAGGATTTTTCTTCTCGACTGGGTCGCTACTCCAGACCGTCTTCGTAGTAGGCATCCTCTGTGGGGTCCAACGGGTATGAATACAAAAAGTACTCAACAAGCCACCGCAAATGCAAGTAATAATGCAGGACAATAAACAAGGAAGGGTAATGGCTAACATTGCGGAAAAGTACGGTTTCAGTTATTGCATTTAGTGTAATCACATTTAGTCATGCGGAAAAGTAAACATGAATATTAACAACATCAACTAACTCGAGGAGTACGTTTTACCTCCTCGCACAATGGTCCTTACATGTCAATCCATCATGCACATACATATTCAAGGTAAACTAACTGGGGGATGTTACGCAACCCGCCCTTGACCGTGGGCTCGGCTTTTCGAAAAGATTTAAGACTCTGATCAGAGATGTACTACTGTACCCACAAGGCACGCACTCATCCCAAACGAGATGACCCATACCACGGGAACTCGTGCCAAAACCTCGGCATGAAATGTTCCAAGCGATAACCACCCGCTCTAGGTTTCGCCGGCGCGCCGGGCCACATCCCGGCTAACGTCGCACCCCCTTTTGCGCCACATTGGTACAAGTCACCCGCAGGTGCAACTTGACCCATCTCCAAATGGTGGCCTCGGTTTGGAACAACCCATACCTTAGTTAGGACTTACCCACTAGACTTGTGGTTAGTACGTAAGTGTATTGCAACGGATCCCTCAGACCGGTCCTTATAGTGCCCCGGGTGCTACCGACCAATGCCCTAGCTTGCACCCGGAACCCACCATGCATTCACTCACAACCACAACTCCAACACCGACAGAATTCCATAGATAAGAAACAATGGGGATCATATAGTAGAACCATGTACTACGACTCATTTTTATCCTATAGCGATCGTGTCGATACATTGGACACTAGCTAATAACATTTATCATATGGTGACGAGGAGTTTAGGCTAGAGAGCATGGCTTGGGTTGCACATCAAGGTCGGGGGATCCTAAATAATTATATTGTAAGGGTTCATTTGACTAATGCATATATAACCTATGTGTTTTAGCGATAGTTTAATCAAACATGGGTTCAATATGCTCAAAAGATTGGTTTGGTGACTTGCCTTGTTCAGCGAAAGGCGAGGGAGGGACTTCCGGGAAGTATTCCGGCTCCTCGACGGCGTCGTAGTCTTTTCAATAATAATAAAGTAAAAATAAATACAACATTCAATATAAACAACGTAAAATCACACAACAAGCATATGGGTTTAAGTTGGTTTGATTTTAAAGAAAATTAGTTGTTGAGGTTCTGAAATTTATTTCATAAATAATTTAAAATGAATCAAAATGAATTATTGTTTTTCATAAAAGGGTTTTTAAGTGTGAATAATCCCATCTTAAGTTTTCTAATTAATTTAATATGAATGTTTCAGAGAAAACTCTGTGGTTCTAGTATATAAACAGAAAGAAATAAATATAAATTTTCTGAAGTTTAAATATTTGAATTTATATTTTAATCCTAAGGGCATTTGAATACTTATTTAAATGAACATGAAAAATTCAAAGTAAACCTACTGTTTTTATTGCATAAACATGTAGAGAATAATATTATGAATTTTCTGAAATTGGAATGGCAATTTTTAGAGTTCAAATGCGCCAGATATGAATTTTACAAGTTTAACAGTATTTCTGAAATTCACTTTCAATTTTTAAACCCCTCGGGTCCACGGTGAGCCAGGCCCACGGTGAACCCACGCACTGTGCGCGTGCGCCGGGTGGATCTGGACCGTCGGATCCAGATCCGACGCGCGAGGGCGAGGCGGGGCGCGTAAGTCGACGTGGATGGCCAGGATTAAAACGTTTGAACCGGTACAACGTGGACGCACGAGATTGAGTCAAGGCTTTTAAAAGCGATCAACGGCCCAGATGGCCTGGTACCCCTTTGACCGGATCAAGGGCGGAGATTAAATTCCGTAGGGTTTTAACCAGAGCGCTCCGATCGTGATCGTGCGTCCAGGATTAAATCCGGCACGACACGTGCTAAGGGGGTTGTACCCCCCTTCGTCTCCGGCGACGGCGGGGTTCGTGTGCGGCGGCGACGGCGCCTACGAGGGGCTAGGCCCTAGCTCTATGCGAAAATGGAAAGAGGAGACCGAGGCGGTCACGATGGTACCTTCGACGGCGATGAAGGGCGGCTGACGGCGATCGGCGGCGAGGGTAGACGCGAAGGGCTTCTCGGGTACTCGACGGCGGTGGGGATCCGGCGATCTCCTTGGCCAGCGAAGGTGTGGCCGAGGTAGGGGTGGTCCTTGCGGTCACGGAGGTGCGGTCGACGAGGACGGAGGGGTACTCCAGGGACGGCGATCGATGGCTGGAGAACAGGCGGTGGTGTTGCGCTAAAAACCGGGTGGAGTGCGTTCTGATCGTGCTCGAGGCGAGTGGGCGTGGGGGTCGGACGCGGCGGAGGCCGGGGGGTTAAATAGGACGTCGGAGGGGGCTCGCATGCAAGGAAAGCCGAGGAGGGCTTTACTCACCGGCGAAGGCGCGACCATGCGCGTGAAGGCGATCCAGGGGCTTAAACGCGCGCCTTAACGCGCTTAATTGACCGGTGGGCCTCGGGGGAGTTAATGCCGTCCTCGGTTTAACGGAAGGGGGAGCCGGCGAGGGGATCCGAGGCGAAGTTCTCGCCGGCGGGATTAGGGGGGCTGGCGCGAGGTTGAAGACGGTTCTGACGAGCGGGGGCCACTGGCCAGTGAGCGTGAGCGAGCGGGGGAGGCAGCTGACGGGTGGGACCGCGGTGTCGGGTGCGCGCGCGACGGGAGGAAATCGGCGCCGACAGGTGGGGTCGGGTTGTCAGCCTAAGGCGCGCGAGGTAACGGGCTGGGCCGGCCGGGAGAGAGAGAAAGGAGAGAGAGGGCCCAATACTGTTTTAATACATTTCTGAATAAAAATAATTCCAGAAAATAGATTAAAATCTTATGGCTACTTCCAAAGTTGGTAAAAATTATAAAAAATCTCAAAATATATTTTGGTCTTAGGATCATATACAAAAAGTTTCACCTCCTAGTTTGGCCATCTACTCTATGTTGTAGTTCAAAAGGGTATAAAGGAGTATTAAAAGTATTTTCAGAAATATAAATTCCAAGAAATTGAATTTAATAATATTTTTATTGTATTGAAAATTTGGGGTGTTACATTTCATATCCTCCATCAAAGGTTCTAGAAAGATATCAATGTCATTGCCAGGTTGTTTTGGACCTGAAATTAGATTAGTGAGTATAAGGTATTTTCTTTTATGGCACAACCATGATGGAATGTTGAACAAGCATAGAAAGACCGGCCACGTACTATGTGGGTTCCTCATCTCACCGAAGGGATTCATTCCATCCGTGCTAAGTCCCATCCTGATATTTCTAGGATCGATCGAGAAATCTGGATGGGCCAGGTCAAATGATTTCCACTGCCTAGCATCCGCAGGGTGCCGAAGTTTTCCATCCTTCTTTCGCCCAGTGAAATGCCAGATTAATAGTTCAGCATCTCCGGGATTAGAGAACATACGTTTCAAGCGATCAATCAACGGTAGATACCACATTACTAAGGCTGGAACTTTCCTCTCCGTCTTTTTTCCAGGATGGTCTGCAATAACATTTTTATTCCTCTTCTACAACCTCTTATTATTCTTCTTCTGGTGGTCATTGTAGTCCTCCACACAGTCATTTGGACATTTGTATCGACTTGCGTTGCACTGCGGACATCTCTCTAACAATCCATACTCTTTTCGATATAGGATACAGTGGTTCGGGCATGCATGAATCTTCTGAACGCCCAAAGTCAACGGACAAATCATCTTCTTTGCTTGGTATGTATCAGATGGTAGACCATTGGGTTTCTGAAAAACTAGTGTCAGACCATCCATTGCTGTCCTTCAGTTTCATTAGTTCAAGAATTGTGTACAACACAGTATACTGCTTATCGCATCCGTGGCATTCCTCGTAAAGAAGGTTTTTTGATGCTTTGTCAAGTGCTTCAAAGTTATCATATCCTTTGGCTGTAGTTCTCTGCAACAGCACCTCAGGCGCAACATTTTGCATCAGTTCCTCCACATCAAAGGCGTCATCATCATCATGTTGATCAACATCATCATGTGTTATGTCGGATGTATGATCACAACCTCTTCTATGTTGATGAGCATCTTACGGCACATCAGAATCTTCAGGAGGATTTTGGCCCATCTCACCGTGTTTCGTCCATATATAATAGTTCTTCACGAAACCATTTTTCAACAAGTGAAGTCGTATGGTTTCACGATCTGAACACGAATACATCGCTTCGTTTTTACAAACTTTACAAGGACAATATATTGCCTCTTAACTCTGATGGGAAGCATATTGTGCGGCAGCTTCAGTAAATTCAGTTACTCTGTTAAAATATGCCACCACATCTCCGTCGTTGGACGAGTACATCCAGGACCTGTGCTCCATCTAAAACATATATTATTTGAAAAAATATTAATAAATTCATTATTGTTAATTTTAGTAATTTACAAATTGAAAATATATTGATTTATTATCGCTCATAACAACATTAATTAAAAATGCTTTAATTCAAACTATGTATTAAGCAGAAAAAAAAATTATTAAATAAATTAACTATATTGGTTTCTCTCTCTCCAAACAACATAACTCTAGATCTATAATCATAAATCAAATTAAAAAAGAGATTAAAATGACGTAAATCAATATACAAGTGATGAATTAATTTTAGCAATAATAAAATTGAAAATATATTTATTTATTCTCGCTCATAACAACATTAATTAAAAATGCTTTAATTCAACCTATGTATTAAGCAGAAAAAAATTATTAAATAAATTAACTATATTGGTTTCTCTCTCTCCAAACAACATAACTCTAGATCTATAATCATAAATCAAATTAAAAAAGAGATTAAAATGACGTAAATCAATATACAAGTGATGAATTAATTTTAGTAATAATAAAATTGAAAATATATTTATTTATTATCGCTCATAACAACATTAATTAAAAATGCTTTAATTCAAACTATGTATTAAGCAGAAAAAATTATAAAATAAATTAACTATAATGGTTTCTCTCTCTCCAAACAACATAACTCTAGATCTATATCATAAATCAAATTAAAAAAGAGATTAAAATGACGTAAATCAATATACAAGTGATGAATAATTGTGAGGAGGGTCATATTTGTTCATTTGGGAGAAGGAAACACTGTAAATGGAAGATTATTTGAAAATTTCTATTCACAAACCCTAAATTAGTAAAACGCTAATAACTCATTGTATATATGATTAAATACAAAATAAATGTGAGATTCGGCATGGATTTACCTCCTAGAATGAAATCCTTCAAAAGAAACGAAAACAATGTCTCCCCCCTCTTTATTTAGATTTGAAATTCTTCGCCATTGTACGGACAAAATTAAATGCGAACTCCAGTAGAGCTCGGGGAGGAAGAAGTTGTGCATTTATAGCTAGAATAGTAGTGGCGGTCGCAAGTGACGTCATCAATACTTTAGTGGCGGAAAGCTTAGCAACGGCTGGCAGCACCAGCGCCCGCCCTGCTATTGGTAAAATAGTGGCGGTCCGGGATGACGTCAGCACCGACCGCCACTACTTTACCAATAGTTGTGGCGGGCACTGGTGCTGCCGTCAGCACCAGCAACTGTAGTGGCGGGCATCTAATGGCCCACCACTACAGTGTTTTTGCCCAACGCCACTACAATGACGGTTTGTAGTAGTGAAATTGAAACTAGATTCATCTTGATAGAACCGGCGTTGTGTTAATCAGGGTTGACAGCTGCCTCATTTGTTGAGTCGACGTTGATGGTGTTGAGGCAGGTGCTAACCCTCACTGTACGCATGCAGTACTGCAGTGACCTGATCTTGCAGGCTTGTAGATAGGCTTTTGAGTTAGATTTAGGAAGTCCATAGCCCTCTCCGGTTGCACAGCCGATGCTTCGATCAGCAGCACATATAAGAAAGAGGAAAACTTTAACCAACTGAAAATTTTAGAGCTGGTTCTCCCCACTGTAAGTTTTATTAACAAAAGAAAAAGGAAGAGAAAAATTTTAACCAACAGAAAAGGTTGGGAGGCTCTGGGTGCTTGAACGGCGATGTGGAAAGTGGAGTGGAAACATTGTTAGTCGTCGCCGTCACGTAGGAGCAGCAGTACGCCACTGATGTGTCGAGTGTGTGGCCGCGTACCTCATGTGACTCGCTGACAGTGCAAGCTTGTTCCTTCCATGTCTCACCATACATGGTACTTCTCCGTTTCTAGTTGAGAGATGAGACCAGTTTTGAATAGTCAATTAGCCATGCCTGCCAAATTCCAGTAGCTGCACTCCCCTGTTTGACTCAAAAATTTCTAAGCTATTTTACTCCATGATGACTGATTCACTCCTTTTTTTTACTGTATCTCATCAGCTGGGTACAAAGCTGGCTTGGGCAAGATGATTCCAGCTGGAGCATGGTTTAGGTCCGAACGTAGTACTCTCTTATGTACTATTGCAGCTAAACTGAAGAAATCTATATATGAGTGTACGATTGCCTCGCTATTTATAAGAGAATTAGATGTAACCAAAATCATGGCAAGGCTAACTTATGGAGGTTAAACCTATCTTGAAAAACATTTAATATCTTCTCCAAGTAGATCGATCGCAATGCACTCGGTAGGCAAAGCCCGGTCGTGAGCATGACCCTGGTCATTGCCCTGAAGTTGTGAAACAGAACTGTTTTGGATCAACCACGTGATTGAGGCCAAAGGCCCATCGCGGCGACCATTCAAACCCTCTCACTTTCGTGTGGTGCTCTCCAATGTACGACGTTGTCCGTACCTACGAACGATTCGGTATAGACTTCATGGGGCAAATGCAAATAGGCCCCATTCTTTGTTAATGTGACGTCGTCTCATTGGATGACAATTCCATTGGATTTTGACATGCACGAGCCACCATCAAAGGCTACATCACATGACTCAATAATGGTGTTAGTGTTGCTAGGCCTAGAGTAACGACACGTACAAGAGCTAGGGCGAGGGATTCCTGACATCACGTCGCACGTGCTTGCGACACTGGGCCAACGCCGTGTGACCCGACAGGTACGCACCAACAAATTAAATTGTGGGGAGAGGTGACTTCTCTCGCTTTGACCGTGCTATTCAAAGGAGTTGCATGGTTGAAAATTTGCTCAGTTTCAGTTAATTTCATTGACACATCGGGCAAATATATGGGATATATCACGGTACACCGTTTATCCTAAGGAGTAATATCTTAAATTAATTTAAACCATTGATTTTAGTTAGGATTAAAAATAAATTAAAATGAAAAATACACCACTGGAGATAATTGAAAAGTAAATTTACATAGAAAATTGAAAAATCTGTGAAAAAATTATGAGTTACCTATTACTAACAGATCAGAGTGTATGTGCGGATGACACGGATACCAGATAAGAAGTAATATAAAATAGTAAATATCTTCATTAGTTTTGAGACGTGGTGCCATACGTTAGGTCAAAAACGTCATGACGATATGATATAGGCTGCACCAGAGAGAAAAATTGTTACCTATGGAACTGAAAAAAAAATAAATTTGTTACACGACTCACCATCACCTTTAGCTAGGTTATAGGTTGAGAGTTGAGACAGCGACTGCGGAATGAGATTAGAAAAAAAAATTGGCATTCTGATTGTAATGAGTTGTAGTTGCAGTGGTGTTGATTGAACCCCTACATTGGAGCTGTCTGTCGACTAGTAATGTCTGCGATGGAAGCAATTAAGTAGTGATTAAGATTAGGACATAAGAGCAATAGATCCTAACACTATATGACACCAGTGAAGATCACGGAGGAGGGTAAGGATGAAACATGGAAGTGTGGTTGGCACAAGGTGGGAGAGACGGTGGAGAAGATGGTGGCCGTGGTGCGAGGTTGGGTTATCTATAAAGAAGATGAGGGCATCTGTACCAAGATCATCATTAGGTCTCCAATTCAATGGTTGAAAATAAGATTGAGATGTAGGACACATGTGTTGGCATATATATATGACAATCACATAATACAATTCCTTCTTTTTTGGTAAAAATAGAATAAAAAACACTTCAGTAATCTAGATATAGAATAAATTGGAACTAGATTCATCTTGATAGGACCGACGTTGTGGTAATCAGGGTTGGCAGCTGCCTCATTTGTTGAGTCGACGTTGACGGTGTTGAGGCAGGTGCTAACCCTCACTGTACGCATGCAGTACTGCAGTGACCTGATCTTGTAGGCTTGTAGATAGGCTAGCTTCATGTTCTTAGAAAACTTCCTACTATTTCTTCAAAAGTTGAATATAAATAATGAGATTTAGTGAGTTGGAGAAAAAAAGGAGGGAGTAATTTTTTTATTGACCTTTTGAGTTAGATTTAGGAAGTCCATAGCCCTCTCCGGTTGCACAGCCGATGCTTCGATCAGCAGCACATATAAGAAAGAGGAAAAGTTTAACCAACTGAAAATTTTAGAGCCGGTTCTCCCCACTGTAAGTTTTATTAACAAAAGAAAAAGGAAGAGAAAAATTTTAACCAACAGAAAAGGTTGGAAGGCTCTGGGTGCTTGAACGGCGATGTGGAAAGTGGAGTGGAAACATTGTTAGTCGTCGCCGTCACGTAGGAGCAGCAGTACACCACTGATGTGTCGAGTGTGTGGCCGCGTACCTCATGTGACTCGCTGACAGTGCAAGCTCGTTCCATCCATGTCTCACCATACTTGGTACTTCTCCGTTTCTAGTTGAGAGATGAGACCAGTTTTGAATAGTCAATTAGCCATGCTTGCCAAATTCCAGTAGCTGCACTCTCCTGTTTGACTCCAAAATTTCTAAGCTATTTTACTCCACGATGACTGATTCACTCCTTTTTTTACTGTATCTCATCAGCTGGGTACAAAGCTGGCTTGGGCAAGATGAGTCCAGCTGGAGCATGGTTTAGGCTGAACATACTCTCTTTTGAACTTTGGAAATTTTTAAAAGCATGTCAACTTTTTTGGCACGCTTAAAAGTTAACACACACTCCTTACATGGAGGTACTATAGTACCTTCCAAGCACCTTAAAAACAACTGCAACTAAACTGAAGAAATCTATATATGAGTGTACGATTGCCTCGGTATTTATAAGAGAATTAGATGTAACCAAAATCATGGCAAGGCTAACTTATGGAGGTTAAACCTGTCTTGAAAAACATTTAATCTCTTCTCCAAGTAGATCGATCGCAATGCACTCGGTAGGCAAAGCCCGGTCGTGAGCATGACCCTGGTCATTGCGCTGAAGTTGTGAAACAGAACTGTTTTGGATCAACCACGCGATTGAGGCCAAAGGCCCGTCGCGGCGACCATTCAAACCCTCTCACTTTCGTGTGGTGCTCTCCAATGTACGACGTTGTCCGTACCTACGAACGATTCGGTATAGACTTCACGGGGCAAATGCAAATTGGTCCCATTCTTTGTTAATGTGACGTTGTCTCATTGGATGACAATTCCATTGGATGTTGACATGCACGAGCCACCATCAAAGGCAACATCACATGACTCAATAATGGTGTTAGTGTTGCTAGGCCTAGAGTAACGACACGTACAAGAGCTAGGGCGAGGGATTCCTGACATCACGTCGCACGTGCTTGCGACACTGGGCCAACGCCGTGTGACCCGACAGGTACGCACCAACAAATTAAATTGTGGGGAGAGGGGAATTCTCTCGCTTTGACCGTGCTATTCAAAGGAGTTGCATGGTTGAAAATTTGCTCAGTTTCAGTTAATTTCATTGACACATCGGGCAAATATATGGGATATATCACGGTACACCGTTTATCCTAAGGAGTAATATCTTAAATTAATTTAAACCATTGATTTTAGTTTGGATTAAAAATAAATTAAAATTAAAAATACACCACTGGAGATAATTGAAAAGTAAATTTACATAGAAAATTGAAAAATCTGTGAAAAAATTATGAGTTACCTATTACTAACAGATCAGAGTGTATGTGCGGATGACACGGATACCAGATAAGAAGTAATATAAAATAGTAAATATCTTCATTAGTTTTGAGACGTGGTGCCATACGTTAGGTCAAAAACGTCATGACGATATGATATAGGCTGCACCAGAGAGAAAAATTGTTACCTATGGAAGTGAAAAAAAATTAAATTTGGTACACGACTCACCATCACCTTTAGCTAGGTTATAGGTTGAGAGTTGAGACAGCTACTGCGGAATGAGATTAGCAAAAAAATTGGCATTCTGATTGTAATGAGTTGTGGTTGCAGTGGTGTTGATTGAACCACTACATTGGAGCTGTCGACTAGTAATGTCTGTGATGGAAGCAATTAAGTAGTGATTAAGATTAGGACATAAGAGCAATAGATCCTAACACTATAAGACACCAGTGAAGATCACGGAGGAGGGTAAGGATGAAACATGGAAGTGTGGTTGGCACAAGGTGGGAGAGACGGGGGAGAAGATGGTGGCCGTGGTGCAAGGTTGGGTTATCTATAAAGAAGATGAGGGCATCTGTACCAAGATCATCATTAGGTCTCCAATTCAATGGTTGAAAATAAGATTGAGGTGTAGGACACATGTGTTGGCATATATATATGATAATCACATAATACAATTCCTTCTTTTTTGGTAAAAATAGAATAAAAAACACTTCAGTAATCTAGATATAGAATAAATTGAAACTAGATTCATCTTGTTAGGACCGACGTTGTGTTAATCAGGGTTGGCAGCTGCCTCATTTGTTGAGTCGATGTTGACGGTGTTGAGGCAGGTGCTAACCCTCATTGTACGCATGCAGTACTGCAGTGACCTGATCTTGTAGGCTTGTAGATAGGCTAGCTTCATGTTCTTAGAAAACTTCCTACTATTTCTTCAAAAGTTGAATATAAATAATGAGATTTAGTGAGTTGGAGAAAAAAAGAGTGAGTAATTTTTTTATTGAGCTTTTGAGTTAGATTTAGGAAGTCCATAGCCCTCTCCGGTTGCACAGCCGATGCTTCGATCAGCAGCACATATAAGAAAGAGGAAAAGTTTAACCAACTGAAAATTTTAGAGCCGGTTCTCCCCACTGTAAGTTTTATTAACAAAAGAAAAAGGAAGAGAAAAATTTTAACCAACATAAAAGGTTGGAAGGCTCTGGGTGCTTGAACGGCGATGTGGAAAGTGAAGTGGAAACATTGTTAGTCGTCGCCGTCACGTAGGAGCAGCAGTACACCACTGATGTGTCGAGTGCGTGGCCGCGTACCTCATGTGACTCGCTGACAGTGCAAGCTCGTTCCATCCATGTCTCACCATACTTGGTACTTCTCCGTTTGTAGTTGAGAGATGAGACCAGTTTTGAATAGTCAATTAGCCATGCTTGCCAAATTCCAGTAGCTGCACTCTCCTGTTTGACTCCAAAATTTCTAAGCTATTTTACTCCATGATGACTGATTCACTCCTTTTTTTACTGTATCTCATCAGCTGGGTACAAAGCTGGCTTGGGCAAGATGAGTCCAGCTGGAGCATGGTTTAGTACCTTCCAAGCACCTTAAAAAAGACTCCAGCTAAACTGAAGAAATCTATATATGAGTGTACGATTGCCTCGCTATTTATAAGAGAATTAGATGTAACCAAAATCATGGCAAGGATAACTTATGGAGGTTAAACCTATATTGAAAAACATTTAATCTCTTCTTGAAGTTGATCGATCGCAATGCACTCGGTAGGCAAAGCCCGGTCGTGAGCATGACCCTGGTCATTGCGCTGAAGTTGTGAAACAGAACCGTTTTGGATCGACCACGCGATTGAGGCGAAAGGCCCGTCGCGGCGACCATTCAAACCCTCTCACTTTTGTGTGGTGCTCTCCAACATACGACGTTGTCCATACCTACAAACGATTCGGTATAGACTTCACGGGGCAAAATGCAAATACGCCCCATTCTTTGAGAACGTGATGTCATCTCATTGGATGACAATTCCATCGGATGTTGACATGCACCAGCCACCAGCATCAAAGGCAACATCACATGACTGAATAATGGTGTTAGTGTTGCTAGGCCTAGAGTAACGACACGTACAAGAGCTAGGGCGAGGGATTCCTGACATCACGTCGCACGTGCTTGCGACACTTGGGCAACGCCGTGTGACCCGACAGGCATGTACCAACAAATTAAATTGTGGGGAGAGGGGACTTCTCTCGCTTTGACTGTGCTATTCAAAGGAGTTGCGTGGTTGAAAATTTGCTCAGTTTCAGTTAATTTCATTGATACATCGGGCAAATATATGGGATATATCACGGTACACCGTTTATCCTAAGGAGTAATATCTTAAATTAATTTAAACCATTGATTTTAGTTAGGATTAAAAATAAATTAAAATTAAAAATACACCACTGTAGATAATTGAAAAGTAAATTTACATAGAAAATTGAAAAATCTGTGAAAAAATTATGAGTTACCTATTACTAACAGATCAGAGTGTATGTGCGGATGACACGGATACCAGATAAGAAGTAATATAAAATAGTAAATATCTTCATTAGTTTTGAGACGTGGTGCCATACGTTAGGTCAAAAATGTCATGATGATATGATATAGGCTTCACCAGAGAGAAACATTGTTACCTATGGAAGTGAAAAAAAAATAAATTTGGTACACGACTCACCATCACCTTTAGCTAGGTTATAGGTTGAGAGTTGACACAACGACTGCGGAATGAGATTAGCAAAAAAAATTGGCATTCTGATTGTAATGAGTTGTGGTTGCAGTGGTGTTGATTGAACCACTAGATTGGAGCTGTCGACTAGTAATGTCTGCGATGGAAGCAATTAAGTAGTGATTAAGATTAGGACATAAGAGCAATAGATCCTAACACTATAAAACACCAGTGAAGATCACTGAGGAGGGTAAGGATGAAACAGAGAAGTGTGGTTGGCACAAGGTGGGAGAGTGGGGGGAGAAGATGGTGGCCGTGGTGAAAGGTTGGGTTATGTATAAAGAAGATGAGAGCATCTGTACCAAGATCATCATTAGGTCTCCAATTCAATGGTTGAAAATAAGATTGAGATGTAGGAAACATATGTTGGCATATATATATGACAATCACATAATACAATTCCTTCTTTTTTGGTAAAAATAGAATAAAAAACATTTCAGTAATCTAGATATAGAATAAATTGAAACTAGATTCATCATGATAGGACCGGCGTTGTGTTAATCAGGGTTGACAGCTGCCTCATTTGTTGAGTCGACGTTGATGGTGTTGAGGAAGGTGCTAACCCTCACTGTACGCATGCAGTACTGCAGTGACCTGATCTTGTAGGCTTGTAGATAGGCTAGCTTCATGTTCTTAGGAATCTTCCTACTATTTCTTCGAAAGTTTAACATAAATAATGAGATTTAGTGAGTTGGAGAAAAAAAGAGTGAGTAATTTTTTTATTGAGCTTTTGAGTTACATTTAGGAAGTCCATAGCCCTCTCCGGTTGCACAGCCGATGCTTCGATCGGCAGCACATATAAGAAAGAGGAAAAGTTTAACCAACTGAAAATTTTAGAGCCGGTTCTCCCCACTGTAAGTTTTATTAACAAAAGAAAACGGAAGAGAAAAATTTTAACCAACAGAAAAGGTTGGAAGGCTCTGGGTGCTTGAACGGCGATGTGGAAAGTGGAGTGGAAACATTGTTAGTCGTCGCCGTCACGTAGGAGCAGCAGTACACCACTGATGTGTCGAGTGCGTGGCCGCATACCTCATGTGACTCGCTGACAGTGCAAGCTCGTTCCATCCATGTCTCACCATACTTGGTACTTCTCCGTTTCTAGTTGAGAGATGAGACCAGTTTTGAATAGTCAATTAGCCATGCCTGCCAAATTCCAGTAGCTGCACTCCCCTGTTTGACTCCAAAATTTCTAAGCTATTTTACTCCATCATGACTGATTCACTCCTTTTTTTTACTGTATCTCATCAGCTGGGTACAAAGCTGGCTTGGGCAAGATGAGTCCAGCTGGAGCATGGTTTAGGTCTGAACGTAGTACTCTCTTTTGTATTTTGGAAATTTTTAAAAGCATGTCAACTTTTTTGACATGCTTAAAAGTTAACACACACTCCTTACATGGAGGTACTATAGTACCTTCCAAGCACCTTAAAAACAACTCCAGCTAAACTGAAGAAATCTATATATGAGTGTACGATTGCCTCGTTATTTAAAAGAGAATTAGATGTAACCAAATTCATGGCAAGGCTAACTTATGGAGGTTAAACCTATCTTGAAAAACATTTAATCTCTTCTTCAAGTCGATCGATCGCAATGCACTCGTAGGCAAAGCCCGGTCATGACCATGACCCTGGTCATTGCGCTGAAGTTGTGAAACAGAACCGTTTTCGATCGACCACGTGATTGAGGCCAAAGGCCCGTCGCGGCGACCATTCAAACCCTCTCACTTTCGTGCGGCGCTCTCCAACGTACTACGTTGTCCGTACCTATGAACGATTCGGTATAGACTTCACGTGGCAAAATGCAAATAGGCCCCAATCTTTGAAAACATGATGTCGTCTCATTGGATGACAATTCCATCAGATGTTGACATGCACGAGCCACCATCAAAGGAAACATCACATAACTCAATGATGGTGTTAGTGTTGCTAGGCCTAGAGTAACGACACGTACAAGAGCGTGGAGCATAAAGTGGTGGCCAATGCCAAGTCGGACCGGCTGTCTGTCACCTATTTCCTCTGCCTATTCAACAACGCGCTCGTCAGCACATGTGGCGAGCCATCGCCGTACAGGGCCTTCACCTACGGGGAGTACCGGAGCACGGTGCAGGAGGATGTCAAGAGAACCGGGAAAAAACGGACTCCCCAATTTTCTCAAACGTTCACGCGTGCAATGACAACCTAAGTGACACTATACGGTTTGCTAATCTTAACTAATGTAACGCGGCTTGGGCGTCCGCCGTTTCCGTCCGCATCCGCGCGCAGCGCGCCAGCAGGCCGCGTGCAGCGCAACCGCCTGGACCAAGTCATCCGTGCGCAGCGCGCTAGCAGTCCGCGAGAGGTGCAACCGCCTCGACCAAGTCGTCCGCGGGCGCGCTAGGGAGTTCCCTCTCCCACGCGCAGCGCTCGGCCCAGCTCGACCACGTCCCGTGCACCCCTCTTAATAAACCTGAAACCTCCCCTGCGTTCAAACATCCCTCTACTCTCTCAACACTATCTAGTTCCTCTACTCTTTCCCTCTGCTCGGACAAACATCTGCTCATACACATATGCTCATACACAGGTTTGGTATGTTCCCTACGTCCCCTGCTAACCCTCTTCACTCACCCTAAAAACCCCAAGAACTTAGAATATAACACCATGTTCAAGCACAAACAACCAGATCAAATACAAATATTCAGATCAAATCAAAAAAATCAAAAAAAAACAGAGGCTTAGGGTTAAACCCTAACCCTAAATGAGCCTAACCCTAAACGCCGCTAACCGCCGTTCTCCGCCGCTCCGCCGCGGGCTACATCGATGGACCCTCGCTCACCCTCGGGTGAGCGGAGGACTCCGGCGAGGAAGCCAGTGAGCCGGGCTCGCCACCGCCGCTCTCTCCGCCGCTCCGCCGAGCGCTCGCACCACCGCGGGCTACTTCGACGGACCCTCGCTCACCCTCGGGTGAGCGGAGGACTCCGACGAGGAAGCCAGCTGGTAGGGCTCGCCGCCGCCGCTCTCGCTCCCGCTCTCTCCACCGCTCCGCCGCGCAGCTGCCCTCACCGCGCCGCCACAAGCATGGCCGCAGGCCCGCCGCCGCTCCGCTGGCAGAGCCGTGCGCCGCCGCGTCACTCGTGCTCTTGCCGGGTAGGGAGAGAAATGTGTACTGTTAGGGTTTTCGGCTGAGGGGGGGGGTTTTAACTGGCTGACATCGGCGGCTGGCCGTCGGATCAAATCCAACGGTCAGGATCGGATGGACCGAATGCGGCCTAGGCGGGGGAGAAAAAGTCGGCCCATGCCCAGGTTAGGCGCGCACGCGCGTTCCACTTTCCTGGCCCGGGCTCAGGTAGAGGCCGGCCTGCTGTTTGCGCTGTTGGACCAAAATTTTGTTTTTTATTTATTCCCTAATTTAAATATTGCTTTTCTGTTTTATTTATTCCTGAAAACTTAGAAAAATTCCCAAAATTAAGAAAAAAACAAATTTAGGTATGGAGATAATTTTGTATGATTAATAATGTTCAGTAAAATTACTCTTAATTTTTTTATCATTTATATTAGTATTTTCCAATTTTCAGAATTTAATAATTGCCTTTTTCTATTTATTATTCCCTGGAAAATTATGCTTTTCTGTTTTATTTATTCCTGGAAAATTAGAAAAGTTCCCAAAATTATTATTGAACTTTCTTAGAACTTCTAGGCACTTCTCATATTTTCTTCCATGTTTTAGAACTTGTTTCTGACTGAATTTTACTTGGTATTGATTAAAATAAAGCTTTTGAGGTTTTTGCATAAAATAGCTTATATGCTACATACATGATTCTTGTTTATTGGAAATGTTGTTTGTAATACCGTAATTTTGAGGACTATAAAATCTGTAATGTAGTACTAGGTGAGTTTCTAATTTTAATAATAGCATTTCCTATTTTATTATTGCCTCAAATTCTTGTTTATTGGAAATGTTGTTTGTAATACCGTAATTTTGAGGACTATAAAAGCTGTAATGTAGGACTATAATACCGTAATTTTATTATTGCCTAAAAAATAAGAACAATTTCATATTTTATTCATGTTCAGTACCACTATTTTTAATTTTTTGAGCATTTTCACGATTTTTTTTATAATTTCCTATATTTCATAATTGTGTTTTCTATATTTTTTGAATTTTTGGAATTTTTTCTCCTGTTTATTTCTTTAAGTTCCCCTTTTTATTCTTTAAAGATTTCCCCCTAATTTTTAGAAGTACTTCATTAATTCCTTGTCTTCTTACATGTGTTTCTATTCTATTTGTCAAATAATTTGTTTATATTTGGTTTGTCAAATAAATCCGCAAAATAAAACATTATAATATAGTTGAATTTCTTAGATATATTAAATGACTGGCATTCGAAAGAGAACTTACGCCGACCGTCCAACTCGTAATGAGGTGGTACCTAGGTGAGCCTATCTTATTAAAACTAACTTTGCTGCAATGATGAAGAATGTTCTAAATTTTATTTTTTTGTTAAGGTTTATGAAATTTGACGAGATAGAGTTCTAGCACATAGGCCATCCATGGAGTGTCGTCGCCAGAGTAGATGTTAAGTTTCGCCCTGATGAATATGGAGAAAAACAACAATTTATTTTAATGGATATTACTGTAAGTTGCACACAAGTTGGACTACATTTTACATAGTAGTGAACATATGGCATATTCTAAACCCTAACATTATACGTAGAGTGCTAAAATAGAAGTCATTGCATGGGAGCAGGAGGATGTTCATAGGTTTAACATTATCCTAAATGAAGGACAATGTTACACGATTCATTGTCTATATATCCAACCAAATCTTGAAGAGACATTGTATTATCGGAGCATTGCCCATGCCTTTGAAGGTAGTCTTCGAAGAAATACAATAGTTGAGCCTTACATTCTTCCAATCTAGTTCCCTCCCTATCCAAAATATCTATTGACATTTCATGACGTGTGGATTCGTCTGAATAAGACGTTTGTGGGTACGTTCTTAAATTAAATCGACGATGCATAGTTTCTAAAAAAAGATAGTTGTCTTATAGCATGATATGATTATTTGCACACACATAGCTAGAGTGGTTGTCTATTGGGGCAAATTGGAACGTATTGGATGACTATATAGGGAGATAACACTGATGGACATTAGGTAATTCATAAGTTAGATACAACCATTTATATCGTCATAAACAACCACATTGTTGTTGCAAATCGAAAGCTAATGAAAATTTGATCTTTTTTAAGCTTAAACATGATGGTCGTTGGAATTTGGGGTGACTGCCTCACTAATCACACGTCTGACTGGACAGAAGCTCATCATAACAACCACATTGTCTTAGGAACCATGCTTCGACTTCATAAGAAGCACAGTAATTCAGTCTAACCCACTTTATCATTCATAAAGATATAGTGATGAATTACACTAATATTTGTTCTACTTGACGATAGGATGTTTAGAGACTTCAGAACACACTACTGTAAGTTTAATCCGATTCATCCAGCAATACTACCTTTGCAAAGTAAGTAGTTCCAACAATACAAACACAATCTAACTATATGTAAGAAATCACATAACATTATAAATATTGTTAATTATTTTTCTTCGAAATATAAATGCAGACTTACGGCAACGTGTGAGTTCAGGAACTATGGATCTAAGATTTGTCAATAGGTTCATGGAAGATAGATGGAGATATTTGGCAACGATCTTTGGTTTTGACTGTCCATAGTGTTACAGTCTTGTGTGTGCGTATCGTGCGTGATGTGCGGTTGTTTGTGTACTTCCTCATATTTGGGTTTTTTGTATTTATTTCTATTGTGTACTGTCTTTGAAGTTATTTGAATGTAATATTTGGTTTTTGTGTTCATTTCGTTGAATCTATTGTGTACTCCCTTTGAAGTTATTTGAATGTGGTATTTGGTTTTGTGATCACTCGTTGAATTTATTGTGTATTCCTTTTGAAGTTATTTGAATGTAATATTTGTATTGGAATACATGTCTCAAATTTAAATACGCTTATTTACAAACTGAAATAAGCATTCACTGTAATACTCTTATTATTCAATGCCCTATTTAAAATAACAAATTTGTAATCCTAACCCGCGGAATAACCCTTTCACTCAAGTATCATTTCCACTCAAGTATCGTTTCCGCAAAAAAACCAAAAAATAACCCTTTCACTATATTCAAATTCATGTTCCATCTCTAATGTTTCCACTCAAGTATTGTTCGTTTGCTGGTTAACCAATTATGCAATCGACAGGTCGCTCGATGTCATAATAACAAAGCTATCAACCATGTCAGAAAATATAGTGAGGAGAGAGGGGAAAGAAGGTTATTTTATTTTATGCACCTAATTTATCCAGTTTATTTTTCTATTCAGATATTTGTGCTACAACATTACACTAAAAATATTGAGTACAAATGTGTACTCATTTCAAATTTATATAGTCATCGATGGTCGTCATAGACAAAAGAGAAATCGCGGTAACAATTTGCCTCACGGCCCTTCTGGAATTTGTATTCGACAACCATCGCACACTCCATCAGAAAGTTCATCGGACAGTGAAGATGTGACATGTCGACCATCGTCCTCATTTATTATTCCTACCAAAGTACCGTTACATCATTGGGATTATTTCTAGGACAAAGCTCTAATGGTATAAACTACTACTATGTGAGTTGTGTAATTACTAATAACATAATTTATGTGTCATGTGATTACATTAAATATTGTCCAGGTGCAAAATCTGTAAATCGTCCTGAAATACGTCGAGCACGTGAAAAAGCACGCTATGAAAGCTTGACACCAGAGCAACGGAATAACAGACATTCAAGTGATCGAGCTCGATATGCAAGTATGATAGATGAGCAGAGGCGTGTGATTATAAAACAAAATAGTCAACACAATTCTGAAAGACGAAGAACTCAGCGCTCTGCAAGCTTGACACCGGAGCAATGGAACAACAAACGTGGAAGTGATAGAGCTCGAGACAATGAACCTAGCCACTTGCAGTTGTACTTCTATGATGATGATCCTAGCTTATCACATCATTTTCGTCGTGCTCGAGACGAGACATATAGAGCAAGATACATATATATTATTAGATATTTGGTAGATATCTTGAGAGATAATCCATACTCTGAAACATTCAGGAGTCTAGGACAGGTTGAAGACATGGACGAATATCGTATTGTGCTAAATATGGACTACAAGCTAGACTAGAGAACTTATAATAGACCATTAACATCAGAGGTTGCTGCTGTGTGGGTTGAGGGGAATGATATTCACAAACATTTTGATCGTAGCATCACCTTGTTTGGCAATAATAACAACTACTATTCAATTAGACCGAGTGATGGGTGCTACGACTCTTTGTCATACCCTCTATTTTTTCCAAGAGCGGAGCTCGGTTGGCATTCTGATATACCAAGAGAAGGTATTGACATTAGTCAGATAAGTACGAGTTGACAAAGAAATGCTGACAACCCAGGTTAGCTAAGTGACACATATTCATGTTACCACGATATTATTATTCATATGCTAATCACCTAACTGATTTCTATTTGCTTTGTAGATACTACCAGCAAGTTGTGTGTTTCGATGCGCCAGTATTATTGCTATAAATTCCAGGTGCATCGTGGAATCTTCAACACGGTCTTGCATGGGAGGCGTTTATTCCAACAGTTTGTAGTTGATACCTACATAAAGATTGAAACGTCTCGACTGAATTACTTCTTGTACAATCAGAAGAAAATTCGTGCAGATCTTTACCAGGGCTTAATGGACAGTGTCTCTATTGGAGAACATAGAGCGAGTAGATTGGGAAAAATATGGGTCTTGCCTGCATCGTTTATAGGTGGCGGAAGGGATATGAGACGAAGATACATGGATGCTATGGCCTTAGTGCAGAAGTATGGAAAACCAGACATATTTATCACAATGACTTGTAACCCTAATTGGGAAGATATAAGTAGGGAGCTTGGACCTGGCCAAACACCACAAGATCATCCTGATCTTGTTGTGCGTGCATTTAAAGCCAAGCTAGAGTATCTCAAATTCCAGCTATTTCGTAAACATATCCTCGGAATCATTGCAGCACAAGTCCATGTAATCGAGTTCCAAAAAAGGGGTCTACCACATGCACATTTCCTCCTTATCATGGAGTCAACATACAAATTGAGTTGTCCCGATGAGTATGATAATGTTATCTCAGCAGAACTTCCAGATAAGGATATATACCCGGAGCTACATGAAATGGTAGTGAAACATATGATGCATGGCCCGTGTGGCCCACTAAACAGGAAGAGTCCATGCATGAAAAATGGTAGTTGCAAGTGCTATTATCCACGCCAATTTAGTGACACAACTATCCAAGGCGAAGATTCTTACCCTATCTACAGGAGAAGGGATGACAGACAAAGGGTAAGAGTGAGAGGTCATGACTTAGACAATAGATGGGTTGTTCCATATAATCCTATGCTTCTAAGAAGGTATGATTGTCACATCAATGCAGAGGTTTGTTCGAGTATTAAGGCTGTTAAGTACCTCTACAAGTATATTTATAAGGGTCATGATAGGGCGTTTGTGTCTGTCAATGAAGCCGATGAAAACCGCGAGATTAATGAGATCAATGAATATAGAGATGCTAGGTGGGTAACACCACAGGAGGCATTGTGGAGAATATTTGGTTTTGATCTTAGCGGGATTTCGCCGCCAGTGCTACAGTTACAGCTCCATCTCCCAGGAATGCATCTTGTGTCCTATAGAGAGAATGCTGATGTACGTGAAGTTCTCGACCAACAGGGTGCCTCAAGAACCTTGTTGACTGAGTATTTCAAGGCAAATCAAGAATTTACGTGGGCATGCATGTTCCTTTATAGGGATTTCCCACAATACACAGTGTGGTTGCCTGGACGTAAGCTTTGGAAAATAAGAGAAAGAAGCACGCAAATTGGGGGGATCATCTCAGCACATCCAGTAGAGGGAGAGAGATACTACTTGAGGGTACTATTAAACCACGTGGTTAGTGCTACTTCATTTGAGGAGTTGAGGACATATGATAATATTGTATACCCTACTTTTCGAAAAAGCGCTGAGAAAAGAGGTCTTATTGAGTCAGATAACAGCATTGATGAGTGTCTCTCTGAAGCTGAAGTTTTTCATATGCCATCATCCCTCCGAAGGTTGTTTGCTACAATATTGGTTTATTGTGAACCTAGCGATGTGCGTGGACTATGGAACACACACTTGGATGCAATGTCTGATGACATCCGACGATCCCAAATGAATTCATATGCAGTTGAACAGATGGTGTTATTGGATATCAGAAAATTACTTCAATCAATGGGTAAAGAGATAACATCATTTCCTCTTCCAAAAATTGATGAATCATATGACACCATGGCGGGTGAGGTGAGGGAGATTTGTGAAGAGTCCTCTATAGAGGTGGATAATGAACTACTAGCGAGTATATCCTCTCTTAATGAAGAACAGAAATATGCTTATGATATTATACTATTATCTATTAACAACAATAGTGGAGGTGTGTTTTTTGTTGATGGCCTAGGAGGAACAGGAAAGACCTTTATGTACAAAGTTTTATTAGCAAAAGTTCGTAGCGAGGGGAAGATAGCTATTGCTACTACAACATCTGGTGTTGCTGCCTCCATCATGCCAGGAGGTAGGACTGCTCATTCAAGGTTCAAGATACCACTAAGCATACAAGATAATGCGGTGTGTAACTTCACCAAACAATGTGGTACTGTGAAGCTTCTTCAAAAAGCTTCGCTTATATTATGGGATGAAGTCTCCATGACAAAAAGACAGGCAATAGAGGCATTGGACAAGAGCATGATCTTACCTATGGGATAACATGCATCAGTTGAGACTTGTCCATAACATGAGAGCTTGATCAGATATATGGTTTTTAGACTGCCTGCTATGAATTGGCAATGGCATTGAAGAGACCGTCGATGATGACTATGTAAATTTACCCGACGAAATATGTATACCCTATACTAGTGCGGAATCAGACATTGATGGTCTTATTGACATGGTATTTCCAATGTTAGGTGCAAACATGACTGATGCAGACTACATCACATCTCGAGCTATTTTATCAACGAGGAATGAGAACGTTGATGCAATAAACATGAAGCTGATAGAACGTTTTCCTGGTGACGAGATAATCTATCACAGTCATGATCGAGTAGACGATGATCCATGCAACCATTATCCGCCTGAGTTCTTGAATTCATTGACACCAAATGGGTTACCTCCACATATATTAAAACTCAAGGTTAATTGTCCTGTGATTTTGCTCAGAAATATTGACCCAGCCAATGGTCTGTGTAATGGGACTAGGTTGATAGTCCGAGCATTTCAAAGGAATACTATTGATGCGGAAATTGTATTGGGACAACATGCTGGTGAGAGAGTATTCCTTCCACGCATACCCTTGTGCCCCTCCGATGATGAAATGTTCCCCTTCAAGTTTAAGAGGAATCAATTTCCTGTTAGGGTGAGTTTTGCAATGACAATTAATAAAGCACAAGGTCAAACAATACCACATGTTGGAATATACCTCCCGAACCCGGTGTTCTCTCATGGATGTAGCTCTGTCACGGGCGACTTCTCGTAGCAATATTAAAATACTCGTTGCTCTGGAAAAAAATAGGGCTATCATATCAACAAGACACTAACGAAGAATATCGTCTACAAGGAAGTGCTCACTGAGTAGATAAAAAAATGTGATCACTGTATAGCATCTGTTACAATTTCATGTCAGATCTGTAATTGTAAATATGCAATGACACTTTATATAAATAGAAAGGATGTCTCTATTATTGTTTTGAACGATAATATATAGCTTTGTTTCTTATTATCGTAATCTTACTAAACATGTATAGTATTTTTTACAATTTCATATCAGATCTGTAATTGTAAATATGCACTAACACTTTATATAGAAACTGATGTCTCTATTATTGTTTCGAACGATAATATATAACTTTGTTTCTTATTATCGCAATCTTACTAAACATGTGTTGAACAAATATAAATCCGTTGCAACGCACGTGCACCTTACTAGTTAATTATAATTGTTGACATGAGCTTGATCATCAATCTCACTGTACAAGCATTTGCTTGCGCTTTTCGGGATGGAGGATGCACCAATATCGTATTCATTCGTTTTTCAAAGATGATAATTGGCAGAATTGTGAATCCTTGGAAAGGTTGCTACCACCAATAAACACAGCTATCACAGTATGTTCTTCACCTAGTCACAACACAATCAACACTTCATCTTGTATGTAACAACCTGTGAGAATAGTTTTAACCAATAATTAGCCACATGATAATCAAATCAACGAAGCCCGCAAGTTCAATCGCCAAATCCCGTCGGCGGCGCTGCTCAATCACCTATGTGATCCGGTTTACTCGCCATGCCTGGTCGACGAAATGGGGCAATCGAGTTTTTCATGGTGCCAGGCATCTGGTGAATTCAAAGCGGGGATTCACGACATTGAAGATGATCGGGAGGTTTGTAATTATTTATGCCCCTGATTTTGTACGATCCCAGATCATATCGATATTGGGTGCGTCACAAGTCGGAAACTCTGGTGGAGTGGACCCACCATAACAAACAGCTTATCTACTGTAAGTATTATTTATGATGTGACAATTCATAACTACAAATTGCTACATATATATATATATATGCATATGGTCATAAAAATGAGTTGACACAAATAATATATGTTATCTATTACGAGTTAAATATTGTGGCATGTCACATGTGACAGATTTATGACCTATCATAGATGAAGTATAATATCTTAACAATCATAGTTGATGACTATCTGTGATGGATTATCTTCGCTATGATCTTGTAATTTTATCTCAGATGATCATTTTTTTAATTATCAAAGTTGTTGTCATATAAGACATATCGTTATATACAAATAAAAGAAAGAATTGTATATCAAATGTAATTTTTTTACTTTGTACTTTTATAAAAAATATAAAGTTATAAAAACAAACACAATTCTATTTTTAATAGCGCTCAGGGAATTCGATTACTAGCATTTGATACTTAAGAAATAAACATTTCAGTAGTAGGTATGCTTTGGGATGGGTTTCATAGGTAGTGGTAGAGAGGCTAATTTAGTACTAGGTTCCCTACGGACGGCGCCAACTGTTGTATCAATTTTGTTAGCTACAAAAGGGTTTGTGTAAATATGATAATCTCGAATGGTTTGTAGTGTGTAAAGGAGTATGAACCTCAGGGGTTCGTGTGGAGAATGTTTTTGGAAGGTATTAATGACATCTTTACTACAAAGGGATTAGTAGTTTATTTCTTAACTGTCAAATGCGAGTAGTCGAATTTCCCAGGTGGCTATTAAAGATAGAATTGTGTTTGTTTTTATAACTTTATTTTTTTTATAAAAGTACAAAGTAAAAAAATACATTTGATATACAACTCTTTCTTTTATTAATTTGTATATAACGACATGTCTTATATGACAACAACTTTGATAATTCAAAAAAAAATGATTGTATGAGATAAAATTACAAGATCATGGTGAAGATAATCCATCACAGATAGTCGTCATCTATGATGGTTAAGATGTTATACTTCATCTCTGATTGGTCATAACTATAATCTGTCATATGCGACATGCCGCAATATTTAACTCGTAATAGATAACATATATTATTTGTGTGTCAACTCATTTTTATGACTGTATATGCATATGTGCAGTTTATAGTTATGAATTATCTCATCATAAATAATACTTACGGTAGATAAGCTGTTTGTTATGGCGGGGTCCACTCCACTAGAGTTTCCAACTTGTGACAAACCCAACCTCAATATGGTCTGGGATCGAACAAAATCAGGGGCATAAATGATTACCATCCTCCAGATCATCTTCAACCGAATGAATCCCCGCTCTGAATTCACCAGACACCTGGCAACATGAATAACTCAGTTGCCCCATTTCATCGTCCAGGCACGACGAGTAAACCAGACCATAGGGGCAATTGAGCAGCGCCGACAATGGGATTACGTGGCGAGGCCAATGTCACCTAGTTTAGGGTTGGTTTCTGAATTTGTTTGAACTTGTGGGCTTCGTTGATTTGATTATTCCGTGGCTAATTATTGGTTAAAACTATTCTCACAGGTTGTAACATACAAGATGAAGTGTTGATTGCATTGTGACTAGGTGAAGAACATACTGTGATAGCTGTGTTTATTGGTGGTAGCAACCTTTCCAAGGATTCACAATTATGCCAATTATCATGTTTGAAATAGGAACAAATACGATAGGGGTGCATCCTCCATCCCAAAATGCACAAGAAAACACGATTGTACAATGAGATTGATGATCGAGCTCATGTCAACAACTATAATTAATTACCAAACAGTATACGGTGACTCAGGTTGTCATTGCATGAGCGAACGTTAGAGAAAATTGGGGAGTCCGATTTTTTTGCGGTTCTCTTGACGTCGTTCTGCACCTTGCTCTCGTACTCTCTAAAGGTGAAGGCCTTGTACGACGATGGCTCGCCGCATGTGCCAACAAGAGTGTTGTAGGACAGGCATAGGAAATAGGTGATGGACAGCCGGTCCGACTTGCCTTTGGCCACCACTTTATGCTCCACGTTCTTGTACGTGTCATTACTCTAGGCCTAGCAATACTAACACCATCATTGAGTCATGTGATGTGACCTTTGATGGTGCCTCGTGCATGTCAATGTCCGATGGAATTGTCATCCAATGAGACGACGTCACGTTCTTAGAGAATGGGGCCTATTTGCATTTTGCCAAGTGAAGTTTGTACCAGATTGTTCGTAGCTGCGAACCACGTCATACGGTAGAGAGTGTCACGCAAAAGCGAGAGGGTTTGAATCATCGCCGCGACAGGCCTTCGGCCTCAATCGCGTGGTCGATCTAAAATGGATATGTTTCACAACTTCAGCGCAATGACCAGGGTCATGCTCACGACCGGGCTTTGCCTGACAGGTGCATTGCGATCGACTCGGAGAAGAGATTAAATGTTTTTCAATATAGGTTTAACCTCCATAAGTTAGCATTGCCATGATTTTGGTTACACCTAATTCTCCTTTAAATAGCAAGGAAATCATACACTCATATATATATATATATATATGTCTTCAGTTTAGCTGGAGTTGTTTTTAAGGTGCTTGGATGGTACTAGAGTACCTCCATATAAGGAGTGTGTGTTAACTTTTAAGCGTGTCAAAAAGGTTGACATGCTTTTAAAAATTTTGGAAGGTATTAACGGCATCTTTACTTCAAAGTGATTAGAAGTTTATTTCTTAAGTATTAAATGCTAGTAGTCAAATTTCCTGGGGGCTATTAAAAATATAGTTGTGTTTGTTTTTATAACTTTATATTTGTATAAAATTACAGAGTAAAAAAATTACATTTGATATACAACTCTTTCTTTTATTTGTATATAACGACATGTCTTATATGACAACAACTTTGATAATTCAAAAAAAATGGTCGTCTGAGATAAAATTACAAGATCATGGTGAAGATAATCCATCACAGATAATCGTCATCTATGATGGTTAAGATGTTATACTTCATCTCTGATGGGTCATAACTATAATCTGTCATATGTGATATGCCATAGTATTTAACTCGTAATAGATAACATATATTATTTGTGTCAACTCATTTTTATGACTGTATATGCATATGTGCAGTTTATAGTTATGAATTGTCAAATCATAAATAATACTTACAATAGATAAGCCATTTGTTATGCAGGGTCCACTCCACCAGAGTTTCTGGCTTGTGACACACCCAACATCAATATGGTTTGGGATCGAACAAAATCAGGGGCATAAATAATTACCAACCTCCAGATCATCTTCAACCAAGTGAATCCCCGCTCTGAATTCACCAGATGTCTGGCACCAAGAAGAACTCGGTTGCCCCATTTCCTCGACTAGGCATGGCGAGTAAACTGGGCCACACATGCGATTGAGCAGCATCGACGACGGGATTTGGCGAGGCCAATGTCACCTGTTTTAAGGTTGGTTTCTGAATTTTTATGTACTTTTAGGCTTTGTTGATTTGATTATTCTGTGTCTAATTATTGGTTAAAACTATTCTCTTGGGTTGTTACAAGATGAAGTGTTGATTCCATTGTGACTAGGTGAAGAACTGTGATAGCTGTGTTTATTGGTGCAGTGG
Source organism: Zizania palustris (assembly GCA_019279435.1). Lineage (NCBI taxonomy): Eukaryota > Viridiplantae > Streptophyta > Magnoliopsida > Poales > Poaceae > Zizania > Zizania palustris. Next base: position 62,941,151 of record JAAALK010000285.1, on the reverse strand, counting down.
TAGCAACCTAACATTCGATACCTTTCCGAGGATTCACAATTCTACCAATTATCATCTTTGAAAAAGGAATGAATACGATGGGGTGCATCCTCCATCCTGAAAAGTGCAAGCATGCACGCTTGTACAGTGAGATTGATGATCGAGCTCACATCAACAACTATAATTAATTAGTCATTGCACGAGCGAACATTTGAGAAAATTGGGGAGGCCAATTTTTTTTCCAGTTCTCCCGACGTCATCCTGCACCTTGCTCCGGTACTCCCCAAAGGTGAAGGCCCTGTACGGCGATGGCTCGACGCATGTGCCGATGAATGCGTCGTATGATGGGCACAGGAAATAGGCGATGGACAGCCTGTCCGACTTTACGTTGGCCACCACATTATGCTCCACACTCTTGTACGTGTCGTTACTATAGGCCTAGCAATACTAACACCAGCATTGAGTCATGTGATGTGACCTTTGATGGTGCCTCGTGCATGTCAATGTCCAATGGAATTGTCATCCAATGAGATGATGATCATGTTCTCAGAGAATGGGGCCTATTTGTATTTTGCCACATGAAGTCTGTACCAGATCGTTCGTAGCTGCGGACCACGCCGTATGGTGGAGAGTGTCGTGCAAAAGCGAGAGGGTTTGAAATCATCGTCGCGACAGGCCTTCGTCCTGAATCGCGTGGTCAATCCAAAATGGCTATGTTTCACAGCTTCAGCGCAATGACCAGGGTCATGCTCACGACCGGGCTTTGCCTGACAGGTGCATTGCGATCAACTCGGAGAAGAGATTAAATGTTTTTCAATATAGGTTTAACCTCCGTAAGTTAGCATTACCATGATTTTGGTTACACCTAATTCTCCTTTAAATAGCGAGGCAATCATACACTCATATATAGATGTCTTCAGTTTAGCTGGAGTTGTTTTTAAGGTGCTTGGATGGTACTAGAGTACCTCCATATAAGGAGTGTGTTTTAACTTTTTATCGTGTCAAAAAAGTTGACATGTTTTTAAAAATTTTGGAAGGTCTTAACGGCATATTTACTTCAAAGTGATTAGTAGTTTATTTCTTAAGTATTAAATGCTAGTAGTCGAATTTCCTAGGGGGCTATTAAAAATATAATTCGATACCTTTCCGAGGATTCACAATTCTTCCAATTATCATCTTTGAAAAAGGAATGAATACGATGGGGTGCATCCTCCATCCTGAAAATTGCAAGCACGCACGCTTGTACAGTGAGATTGATGATCGAGCTCGCATCAACTATAATTAATTAGTCATTGCACGAGCGAACGTTTGAGAAAATTGGGGAGGCCAATTTTTTTCCCAGTTCTCCTGACGTCCTCCTGCACCTTGCTCCGGTACTCCCTGAAGGTGAAGGCCCTGTACGGCGATGGCTCGCCGCATGTTCCGATGAATGCGTCGTATGATGGGCACAGGAAATAGGCGATGGACAGCCTGTCCGACTTGGCGTTGGCCACCACTTTATGCTCCACGCTCTTGTACGTGTCGTTACTCCAGGCCTAGCAATAAAATTGAAACAAATAATTCATAGGAACAAGACAAGAAGAGAAGTCGTGAGTGATGTATCACAGATGACACGTCTAATGTGTATGCGTTTCCCTAAACACCTGGCTGGTCAAAATGTGAGCATTTGGTAATTAACACACGGTAGCGATTGGTGGCGCACTGTTACCTGAAACAAATCGCCGATGTTGACGATGAGAGTGTCTGGGCGGGGCTTCACGGTGACCCAACATGAGTCTTTCATGAGGTGTAGGCCCCCGACCTGGTCCTGGCAAAGGACGGTGAGGAAGTCGCTGTCGGTGTGTGGCACAAGCCCGAACGTGTCCGCTGCGAATGGGCATGCCGGGTACCTGTTCAGCCGCAAGAAGCACGTCATCTTGTCGCACCCTGGTGGGAACGCCGCCGCCCCTGCGTCGTGCCCGGTCAGCTTCTCCGCGAGCGCCGCCACCACTGTGTTCGCCACCCGCGACATCGCCTCCGCCACCTCCTGCATCACGCAACTGCATGTGACAAGCACAACAACTTCCGCTAGCTCTTAGTTCAATTCGGTAGAATGCTGGGTCTCCAAAACAAAAATGTAGTAGGTTTAAATCCTACGGACAGGGATTTTTTTCTTGTTATGTCGAAAAAAAAGAACTTAAGAGAGTGAAATGTCCGATTACTGTTCTGGCAGTAAATTCTCGCGTAACAACCACCGTAGTAAATAAAACAATAACGACACTGACTATTACTTGTCGCCGAACCTCACCGGTTAACTTAGATGGGACAATTTAATGGATGCAACACACAATATAATAATCAGATTTATCAAAACACGGGAGACGGCGTTAAATTCTGTTAGTGTACTAAAAAGCTCGCATGTTTTGTGGGCACAAACCCCACCGCACACATAATATCATCACTCATTGACTCGCATGAGCGGAATATACAGGTCGACAAGCAAGTTTGCTTCGACCTTCTAGAAATAATTGTTTGTAAGGATACGGGCGAATATAACAATCGGGCACGTATGTGTCAAACATAGTCTATGTACGTACGTGTACAGGACAAATATCCAGCAAATAGAATATGGTTGAATTAACTGAGACCTCATTTTCTGAGTTGTGTTCTACTAGTGTACTATCAAGACGTAGACACTAATAATTAGAACTAGTGTACTAGTACTACCTTAGATAAATCGTGGCAAATTAATGTGGTTTAGAGAGCATGTACGTGCAAGCTAGTGTGAAACTACGACCAAGCTAGTGCACATATAACTGAAGAAAAACAGACATAATACTAGCTAATAGCCAGTGATGAGCTTGCTTATGCACGCATAATTGCATATATGTAAATCTCATCGATCGTGTCCATGTTTCATCCAAAGAATAAATACTATGGATGAGAAAATTTTAAGTAAAACCAATGGTTCTGCATGGTGTATCAATCTAGCTGCAAAGACAGGACATACTACGTCACCCACTAACGTATATAGGGGAGTAGTAATATACTATAAGTTAACTACGTACCCTAAGGAGGTGAGCTCTCCAAAGTCGCAGTGCTTCCCAGAGATGCGGGCGAGTGGGACGTGGAACGCCTCCGACCACGAGAGATGCCGGAGCGACGTGGCGGTGGGGTTGCCCCACCGGTAAGAGCCGTTGAGCAGGCCAGCCTTCTCCTTGGTTTCGAACGGAAGCCGGAACAGCCTCGCCTGTTCCCTCCTCATCTTCTCCATGAGCTCCCGGCTCACGCCGTGGTTGGTCAGCTGGAAGAAGCCCCACTCCGAGGCCGCCCTCGCCATGGCGTCTGCGCACGCCTTCCTTTCCTTGGCGCCGCGGCTCGTCAGCCGCTTCAGGTCTATCGTGGGCAGGACGCGCTCAAGCACGGTCGAGCTCTCCGATGGAGGCGCCGGCGGCGCAATGCCGCCGTCGTTGGGAAGCAGCGTAAGGTAGCTGTTCGCCAGAGGAGGGTCGATGGCGCTCTCGGTGAAGGCCGTCATATGGTTGGGAAGACGACTACGTACGTGAGGTTTTTGTGTGTGATGGAGCAGTCGTACGCGTCACACACACTGCACGCGCGCTAATTCAGCTAGCTAGCTACTGCTGGCTATCGCAAAGCGGCCGGGCCGGGTGTCCACGGAAGCTGTTGGATACTTTTGTTGATGCGAGCTAGGCCTTTATATAGATCGAGCAGCGTGCAGTGGTTAAGAGTTGAGAGTTGAGACAACGACTCCAGAATGAGATTAGAAAAAAAAATTAGCATTCTGATTGTAATGAGTTGTGGTTGCAGTGGTGTTGATTGAACCACTAGATTGGAGCTGTCGACTAGTAATGTCTGTGACCGAAGCAATTAAGTAGTGATTAAGATTAGGATATAAGAGCAATAGATCCTAACACTATAAAACACCAGTGAAGATCACGGAGGAGGTTAAGGATGAAACAGGGAAGTGTGGTTGGCACAAGGTTGGAGAGAGGGGGGATAAGATGGCGGACGTGGTGCAAGGTTGGGTTATGTATAAAGAAGATGAGGGCATCTGTACCAAGATCATATTTGGTCTCCAATTCAATGGTTGAAAATAAGATTGAGATGTAGGACACATGTGTTGGCATATATATATGACAATCACATAATACAATATAATTCCTTCTTTTTTGGTAAAAGTAGAATAAAAAACATTTCAGTAATCTAGATATAGAATAAATTGAAACTAGATTCATCTTGATGGGACCAGCGTTGTGTTAATCAGGGTTGACAGCTGCCTCATTTGTTGAGTCGACGTTGACCGTGTTGAGGCAGGTGCTAACCCTCACTGTACGCATGTAGTACTGCAATGACCTGATCTTGCAGGCTTGTAGATAGGCTAGCTTCATGTTCTTAGAAAACTTCCTTCTATTTCTTGGAAAGTTGAATATAAATAACGAGATTTAGTGAGTTGGAGAAAAAAACAGAGTGAGTAATTTTTTATTGAACTTTTGAGTTAGATTTAGGAAGTCCATAGCCCTCTCCGGTTGCACAGCCGATGCTTCGATCAGCAGCACATATAAGAAAGAGTAAAACTTTAACCAACTGAAAATTTTAGAGCCGGTTCTCCCCACTGTAAGTTTTATTAACAAAAGAAAAAGAAAGAGAAAAATTTTAACCAACAGAAAAGGTTGGGAGGCTCTGGGTGCTTGAACGGCGATGTGGATAGTGGAGTGGAAACATTGTTAGTCATCGCCATCACGTAGGAGCAGCAGTACGCCACTGATGTGTCGAGTGCATGGCCGCGTACCTCATGTGACTCGCTGACAGTGCAAGCTCGTTCCTTCCATGTCTCACCATACTTTGTACTTCTCTGTTTCTAGTTGAGAGATGAGACCAGTTTTGAATAGTCAATTAGCCATGCCTACCAAATTCCAGTAGCTGCACTCCCCTGTTTGACTCCAAAATTTCTAAGCTATTTTACTCCATGATGACTGATTCACTCCTTTTTTGTACTGTATCTCATCAGCTTGGTTCAAAACTAAGGTATTTCTCAAATTAACTTTTAGTTAGTTCTACCTTTCAATTATATCTTATAGGAACAAGTCCATTTTTTGCCATCGAACCAAGGCCGAAGTTTGCTTTTGGCCAACGAACTCCAAAACTAGGAATCTTCGGCCACTGAACTTTACAAACCATGTATAATTGACCACTGAGTCCTGTTTTGAATGGTTTCAGGTGGTTTTGACTACCACGTTGGACTCCGTCACCACATCACCAACCACATCGTCTTGCTGACTCAGCTGCAGCCCACACGTCAGGTCAGAGGCCCTCCTGATCTCTTCGTTAGGTCACCCGACGACATCTCGTTCCTAAAATCATCGGTGCGCAAGGCAGAGGGCGGCGTGGCGTAGCGTCAACGGTAGCAAGTGAAGTAGCGTCGCCCTAGGTTCGCTTCGCTCCAAGAAATCCACCGCGTCGCCTTGTTCCGGCAATAGCAGATCGTCGGCAGCGAGTAATCTAGGGGACCATGCCTGTATAGGATTGGAGACTCTTCACCCAAACTTCCATGCGTACCCGTCGAGGAAGACGAGCTCGACGACCTGGCCATGGCTCCCGTCCTGTCCCTTCCGCCGCCCCCTCCTCAAACCCTAGCGCTGTCGTAGGATTCGAATGAGCCAGCGCCGCTGTCGAGTGACCTAACGATGAGATAAGGAGGGCCCCTAACCTGACGTGTGGACTGCAGCTGAGTCAGCAAGCTGATGTGGCGACGGAGTCCAACATGGCGGTCAAAACCACCTGAAACCATTCAAAATAGGACTTGGTGGTCAAGTATGCAAGGTTTGTAAAGTTCAGTGGCCGAAGATTCCTGGTTTTGGAGTTCGATGGCCAAAAGCAAACTTCAGCCTTAGTTCGATGGCAAAAAATGGACTTGTTCCTATCTTATATGCGACTAATATACATGTTCATTGCGTTTAAACCTATAGGGAAGAACCAACACGACAATGAGTTCCGAGTTGAGGCAAGTTGCGAATGGTTGTTCCTACAACGTCAAGACATTCAAAGCTTATGACGTAAATGGCTATTGTTTCCACACAACAAGCCATGAACAGAGCCGACCTAACCGAAGAACCACAAATTCTAGAGTTTTTACTCCGGGCACAGATGGGGTTGACTACTATGGATGACTCGAAGAAATATACGAATTGAGTTTCGACGGGAGCAAACCTCTTAATCCCGTTATATTTAAATGCCATTGGTTCAATCCCAAAGTAGTGAGACAGACTCCCGAACTTGGTTTAATCAAAATTCGTCAAGATACCACCTTGCCGAGTGAAGATGTTTATATCGTGGCTCAACAGGCAACACAAGTTTACTATCTCTCTTACCCATGCAAAACCATCGCACGTCTTAAAGGTTGGGATGTTGTGTATAAGGTGTCGCCACACGGTAAATTTCCTGTTCCCAACAACAAATACTATAACATAGACCCGAACACATACGACAGAGAGTTCTTTCAAGAAGATGGGCTACCAGGCATGTTTGTTATCGACTTGACGGAGACGATGGAAGTAGATAACAAAAGTGGTGCCGATGCCGATGAAGGAGACGAGATTCAGAATGGAAGATACTTAGAACTGCTAGAGAGATTACACTCAAGCAATCAAAGTGATGACAACATTCCACCTCCTGATTAGTTGGACGATTATATCATATCACATGATAGTGATGACGATACATATGATCTAGCAAATCCGACCGACGATGACTATTTTTAGCAGCTGTATGAGAATTATGTTTATTTTTTGATTAAATGTGTTTATAACACATTTCACCGTTTATCTAAAGTGATTTACTCTTTTTCGTAGCAGGTGATTGAAATATGGTGGGGGGTTTATAGAAAATAATAAGTGCAGTAGTAGGAAAAGGCGGTAAATCCACCCGCTCTCAAGATTAGGTCGGGTCCTCATCTAGACCTCAAGGTGGGAGAACGAAGAAGTCAGCAGTTAGAGGAAAGGCACTCGCGCCCTCGAGTGAAACTACCAGCCAGATACCGGCATCCCGTCGCGATGTTGATTACGTGCCGGATGAGGAGGAGAATCAGGCTAGGGCGGCGGCGGAGGAGGTGGTGGGGGCAGAGGGTGGGGAGGAGGTTGGGGTAGAGGGAGAGGAGCAGGCTATGGAAACGGCTGCAGTGTGGTTGCGTGGTCCTTCGTCACTCCCGAGGCGACCAGTGGCAGTAGCTGATCGTGCGCTCATTCGACCCGACGGAAATAGGTAAGTTGCTATAGAAAGTCTATAATGTATTCCTTTCGTCAGTTTAGTTTTTAACATATACTAATACTTTTTAATGATACTGGGGTAGGAACTGAATTATGGTTGAACGAGCAGGTCGTGAGTGCTCACGCCATGTAAACGGCATCCTCGGACTTCTTATAAAGGAAACGTTCCCTGGTTTGGTATCTTTTGATGGGAGGATGGAGTGGGCGTACTCATGGAGGCACTATGAAAGTTTGTCGGACGCCCCTGACTGAGAAGAGAGACAATTTCCCCACCTAGCCGATCGAGTCAAGGCTGAGCTCTGGGTAAGTTTATTTTCTTAATATATGTGTCAATACTATTGACATGTGGATTACATAACGTTCGGTGAACATCTATATGCAGGATTTTTATTGATGTGGTGAGGGGTATGTGGATCAGGCTACCGCTGTTATTAATAGAGCCGCCAAGAAGCTTGTCACCGACATGCATTATGAGGCATGTATTCAAGCCGTTATCGACTTCTACGCTCAGCACCGCCGAGAGAGGAAGAATAAAAAGGATGCCCAGACCACCTTTCTGACATGAGAGGAATACATGATGGTAAGTGTATTCTCGTGTATCTTCTAATACTTAATATTATGTCATTAACAACTTTGCTTGCATCAAATAGTTCCTCCACAGTGGTGTGCCGCTCATCTTAAATGGTGGAGCCAAATTGTTGATAGGTGGTGTTCTGCCGAGTGGCAGAGAACCCACGATGCATGCCGCTAGAGACGCCTACTCATGCTGGGGCAGCACACCATCAAGGCTCGCTGAACCTTGACTAGTTCAGGGCGAGATGGGTATGTAGATACTTGTTTCTTTTTTTCGCTTAATTGCACAATATAACTCTAACTATCTTCTTGTTTCAGTCAATGGCCAATGCGGGTCAGGAATGCTCCCAAATCATGGCATATCCTCTGGCTCACAAAGGGAGGGCGGTTGAAGGCAATACTTACAATCCAAATGACCCCACTGAGTCGTACACTAATCAGAACGCATATCAACGCCTCCAGGACTATTCACAGATGGCAAGGGAAGTGCATGGTCCCGATTATGACCTAGTCGCACATGACATCGATGGCGAGGTAGTCATGAGGGCTGGAGGAGGCAAGAGAGATGGGCGATATTTGATGGGCGATGGATCCATTGATACCGATAGTACTCCCTCTCTATCTGAGGTGAGAGCTCGAAGCTCGACCTCCAGTTCGGGTATACCGATAGTACCACCGCGGGCTACTTCGATGGACCCTCGCTCACCCTCGGGTGAGCGGAGGACTACGGCGAGGAAGCCAGCTGGTAGGGCTCGCCGCCGCCGCTCTCGCTCTCGCTCTCTCCACCGCTCCGCCGCGCAGCTGCCCTCACCGCGCCGCCACAAGCATGGCCGCAGGCCCGCCGCCGCTCCGCTGGCGGAGCCGTGCGCCGCCACGTCACTCGTGCTCTTGCCGGGTAGGGAGAGAAATGTGTACTGTTAGGGTTTTCGGCTGAGGGGGGGTTTTTAACTGGCTGACATCGGCGGCTGGCCGTCGGATCAAATCCGACGGTCAGGATCGGATGGACCGAATGCGGCCTAGGCGGGGGAGAAAAAGTCGGCCCATGCCCAGGTTAGGCGCGCGCGCGCATTCCACTTTCCTGGCCCGGGCCCAGGTAGAGGCCGGCCTGCTGTTTGCGCTGTTGGACCAAAATTTTGTTTTTTATTTATTCCAGAATTTAAATATTGCTTTTCTGTTTTATTTATTCCTGAAAACTTAGAAAAATTCCCAAAATTAAGAAAAAAACAAATTTAGGTATGGAGATAATTTTGTATGATTAATAATGTTCAGTAAAATTACTCTTAATTTTTTTATCATTATATATTTATTTTCCAATTTTCAGAATTTAATAATTGCCTTTTTCTATTTATTATTCCCTGGAAAATTATGCTTTTCTGTTTTATTTATTCCTGGAAAATTAGAAAAGTTCCCAAAATTATTATTGAACTTTCTTAGAACTTCTAGGCACTTCTCATATTTTCTTCCATGTTTTAGAACTTGTTTCTGACTGAATTTTACTTGGTATTGATTAAAATAAAGCTTTTGAGGTTTTTGCATAAAATAGCTTATATGCTACATACATGATTCTTGTTTATTGGAAATGTTGTTTGTAATACCGTAATTTTGAGGACTATAAAATCTGTAATGTAGTACTAGGTGAGTTTCTAATTTTAATAATAACATTTCCTATTTTATTATTGCCTCAAATTCTTGTTTATTGGAAATGTTGTTTGTAATACCGTAATTTTGAGGACTATAAAAGCTGTAATGTAGGACTATAATACCGTAATTTTATTATTGCCTAAAAAATAAGAACAATTTCATATTTTATTCATGTTCAGTACCACTATTTTTAATTTTTTGAGCATTTTCACGATTTTTTTTATAATTTCCTATATTTCATAATTGTGTTTTCTATATTTTTTGAATTTTTGGAATTTTTTCTCCTGTTTATTTCTTTAAGTTCCCCTTTTTATTCTTTAAAGATTTCCCCCTAATTTTTAGAAGTACTTCATTAATTCCTTGTCTTCTTACATGTGTTTCTATTCTATTTGTCAAATAATTTGTTTATATTTGGTTTGTCAAATAAATCCGCAAAATAAAACATTATAATATAGTTGAATTTCTTAGATATATTAAATGACTGGCATTCGAAAGAGAACTTACGCCGACCGTCCAACTCGTAATGAGGTGGTACCTAGGTGAGCCTATCTTATTAAAACCAACTTTGCTGCAACGATGAAGAATGTTCTAAATTTTATTTTTTTGTTAAGGTTTATGAAATTTGACGAGATAGAGTTCCAGCACATAGGCCATCCATGGAGTGTCGTCGCCAGAGTAGATGTTAAGTTTCGCCCTGATGAATATGGAGAAAAACAACAATTTATTTTAATGGATATTACTGTAAGTTGCACACAAGTTGGACTACATTTTACATAGTAGTGAACATATGGCATATTCTAAACCCTAACATTATACGTAGAGTGCTAAAATAGAAGTCATTGCATGGGAGCATGAGGATGTTCATAGGTTTAACATTATCCTAAATGAAGGACAATGTTACACGATTCATTGTCTATATTTCCAACCAAATCTTGAAGAGACATTGTATTATCGGAGCATTGCCCATGCCTTTGAAGGTAGTCTTCGAAGAAATACAATAGTTGAGCCTTACATTCTTCCAATCCAGTTCCCTCCCTATCCAAAATATCTATTGACATTTCATGACGTGTGGATTCGTCTGAATAAGACGTTTGTGGGTACGTTCTTAAATTAAATCGACGATGCATAGTTTCTAAAAAAAGATAGTTGTCTTATAGCATGATATGATTATTTGTACACACATAGCTAGAGTGGTTGTCTATTGGGGTAAATTGGAACGTATTGGATGACTATATAGGGAGATAACACTGATGGACATTAGGTAATTCATAAGTTAGATACAACCATTTATATCGTCATAAACAACCACATTGTTGTTGCAAATCGAAAGCTAATGAAAATTTGATCTTTTTTAAGCTTAAACATGATGGTCGTTGGAATTTGGGGTGACTGCCTCACTAATCACACGTCTGACTGGACAGAAGCTCATCGTAACAACCACATTGTCTTAGGAACCATGCTTCAACTTCATAAGAAGCACAGTAATTCAGTCTAACCCACTTTATCATTCATAAAGATATAGTGATGAATTACACTAATATTTGTTCTACTTGACGATAGGATGTTTAGAGACTTCAGAACACACTACTGTAAAGTTTAATCCGATTCATCTAGCAATACTACCTTTGCAAAGTAAGTAGTTCCAACAATACAAACACAATCTAACTATATGTAAGAAATCACATAACATTATAAATATTGTTAATTATTTTTCTTCGAAATATAAATGCAGACTTACGGCAACGTGTGAGTTCAGGAACTATGGATCTAAGATTTGTCAATAGGTTCATGGAAGATAGATGGAGATATTTGGCAACGATTTTTGGTTCTGATTGTCCATAGTGTTACAGTCTTGTGTGTGCGTATCGTGCGTGATGTGCGGTTGTTTATGTACTTCCTCATATTTGGGTTTTTTGTATTTATTTCTATTGTGTACTGTCTTTGAAGTTATTTGAATGTAATATTTGGTTTTTGTGTTCATTTCGTTGAATCTATTGTGTACTCCCTTTGAAGTTATTTGAATGTGGTATTTGGTTTTGTGATCACTCGTTGAATTTATTGTGTATTCCTTTTGAAGTTATTTGAATGTAATATTTGTATTGGAATACATGTCTCAAATTTAAATACGCTTATTTACAAACTGAAATAAGCATTCACTGTAATACTCTTATTATTCAATGCCCTATTTAAAATAACAAATTTGTAATCCTAACCCGCGGAATAACCCTTTCACTCAAGTATCGTTTCCACTCAAGTATCGTTTCCGCAAAAAAACCAAAAAATAACCCTTTCACTATATTCAAATTCATGTTCTATCTCTAATGTTTCCACTCAAGTATTGTTTGTTTGCTGGTTAACCAATTATGCAATCGACAGGTCGCTCGACGTCATGATAACAAAGCTATCAACCATGTCAGAAAATATAGTGAGGAGAGAGGGGAAAGAAGGTTATTTTATTTTATGCACCCAATTTATCCAGTTTATTTTTCTATTCAGATATTTGTGCTACAACATTACACTAAAATATTGAGTACAAATGTGTACTCATTTCAAATTTTTATAGTCATCGATGGTCGTCATAGACAAAAGAGAAATCGCGGTAACAATTTGCCTCACGGCCCTTCTGGAATTTGTATTCGACAACCATCGCACACTCCATCAGAAAGTTCATCGGACAGTGAAGATGTGACATGTCGACCATCGTCCTCATTTATTATTCCTACGCAAAGTACCGTTACATCATTGGGATTATTTCTAGGACAAAGCTCTAATGGTATAAACTACTACTATGTGAGTTGTGTAATTACTAATAACATAATTTATGTCTCATGTGATTACATTAAATATTGTCCAGGTGCAAAATCTGTAAATCGTCCTGAAATACGTCGAGCACGTGAAAAAGAACGCTATGAAAGCTTGACACCAGAGCAACAGAATAACAGACATTCAAGTGATCGAGCTCGATATGCAAGTATGATAGATGAGCAGAGGCGTGTGATTATAAAACAAAATAGTCAACACAATTCTGAAAGACGAAGAACTCAGCGCTCTGCAAGCTTGACACCGGAGCAATGGAACAATAAACGTGGAAGTGATAGAGCTCGATATGCAAGTATGACGGAAGAGCAGAGAAAGGTGAGGCGAGAATAAAATAACCGACGAAAATATGCAAGGCGAAGAACTCCTGGTCCAAATTGTGTTGTTCCTAATGCAACACATGGCTCCAACATCATCTCTAACAGCATCGATACAACTGACATTGTATACCAAAACCTACCAGTTAGCACTCACTTTTTAAAGACTCAGCCAGACTGTCGTCACTGTGGTGCGAAGAGGTTTGAATATGAGACACCAGGATTTTGTTGTATGAATGGCAAGGTCAAACTTGAAATTTCTGAGCCACCTGAGGAGCTTCGAAGGCTGTACATAAATGACGACGTTCAATCACAACATTTTATGGAGAATATTAGATATTTCAACAGTCATTTTTCCTTCACCACAATGTACAGTGATTATGACAAGAACCTCGCAAGTGTACCATAATATACACTCTTTTGGGAATGGAGACAATGAACCTAGCCACTTGCAGTTGTACTTCTATGATGACGATCCTAGCTTATCACATCATTTTCGTCGTGCTCGAGACGAGACATATAGAGCAAGATACATATATATTATTAGATATTTGGTAGATATCTTGAGAGATAATCCATACTCTGAAACATTCAGGAGTCTAGGACAGGTTGAAGACATGGACGAATATCGTATTGTGCTAAATATGGACTACAAGCTAGACTAGAGAACTTATAATAGACCATTAACATCAGAGGTTGCTGCTGTGTGGGTTGAGGGGAATGATATTCACAAACATTTTGATCGTAGCATCACCTTGTTTGGCAATAATAACAACTACTATTCAATTAGACCGAGTGATGGGTGCTACGACTCTTTGTCATACCCTCTATTTTTTCCAAGAGCGGAGCTCGGTTGGCATTCTGATATACCAAGAGAAGGTATTGACATTAGTCAGATAAGTACGAGTTGACAAAGAAATGCTGACAACCCAGGTTAGCTAAGTGACACATATTCATGTTACCATGATATTATTATTCATATGCTAATCACCTAACTGATTTCTATTTGCTTTGTAGATACTACCAGCAAGTTGTGTGTTTCGATGCGCCAGTATTATTGCTATAAATTCTAGGTGCATCGTGGAATCTTCAACACGGTCTTGCATGGGAGGCGTTTATTCCAACAGTTTGTAGTTGATACCTACATAAAGATTGAAACGTCTCGACTGAATTACTTCTTGTACAATCAGAAGAAAATTCGTGCAGATCTTTACCAGGGCTTAATGGACAGTGTCTCTATTGGAGAACATAGAGCGAGTAGATTGGGAAAAATATGGGTCTTGCCTGCATCGTTTATAGGTGGCGGAAGGGATATGAGACGAAGATACATGGATGCTATGGACTTAGTGCAGAAGTATGGAAAACCAGACATATTTATCACAATGACTTGTAACCCTAATTGGGAAGAGATAAGTAGGGAGCTTGGACCTGGCCAAACACCACAAGATCATCCTGATCTTGTTGTGCGTGCATTTAAAGCCAAGCTAGAGTATCTCAAATTCCAGCTATTTCGTAAACATATCCTCGGAATCATTGCAGCACAAGTCCATGTAATCGAGTTCCAAAAAAGGGGTCTACCACATGCACATTTCCTCCTTATCATGGAGTCAACATACAAATTGAGTTGTCCCGATGAGTATGATAATGTTATCTCAGCAGAACATCCAGATAAGGATATATACCCGGAGCTACATGAAATGGTAGTGAAACATATGATGCATGGCCCGTGTGGCCCACTAAACAGGAAGAGTCCATGCATGAAAAATTGTAGTTGCAAGTGCTATTATCCACGCCAATTTAGTGACACAACTATCCAAGGCGAAGATTCTTACCCTATCTACAGGAGAAGGGATGACAGACAAAGGGTAAGAGTGAGAGGTCATGACTTAGACAATAGATGGGTTGTTCCATATAATCCTATGCTTCTAAGAAGGTATGATTGTCACATCAATGCAGAGGTTTGTTCGAGTATTAAGGCTGTTAAGTACCTCTACAAGTATATTTATAAGGGTCATGATAGGGCGTTTGTGTCTGTCAATGAAGCCGATGAAAACCACGAGATTAATGAGATCAATGAATATAGAGATGCTAGGTGGGTAACACCACAGGAGGCATTGTGGAGAATATTTGGTTTTGATCTTAGCGGGATTTCGCCGCCAGTGCTACAGTTACAGCTCCATTTCCCAGGAATGCATCTTGTGTCCTATAGAGAGAATGCTGATGTACGTGAAGTTCTCGACCAACAAGGTGCCTCAAGAACCATGTTGACTGAGTATTTCAAGGCAAATCAAGAATTTACGTGGGCATGCATGTTCCTTTATAGGGATTTCCCACAATACGCAGTGTGGTTGCCTGGACGTAAGCTTTGGAAAATAAGAGAAAGAAGCACGCAAATTGAGAGGATCATCTCAGCACATCCAGCAGAGGGAGAGAGATACTACTTGAGGGTACTATTAAACCACGTGGTTGGTGCTACTTCATTTGAGGAGTTGAGGACATATGATAATATTGTATACCCTACTTTTCGAGAAAGCGCCGAGAAAAGAGGTCTTATTGAGTCAGATAACAGCATTGATGAGTGTCTCTCTGAAGCTGAAGTTTTTCATATGCCATCATCCCTCCGAAGGTTGTTTGCTACAATATTGGTTTATTGTGAACCTAGCGATGTGTGTGGACTATGGAACACACACTTGGATGCAATGTCTGATGACATCCGACGATCCCAAATGAATTCATATGCAGTTGAACAGATGGTGGTATTGGATATCAGAAAATTACTTCAATCAATGGGTAAAGAGATAACATCATTTCCTCTTCCACAAATTGATGAATCATATGACATCATGGCGGGTGAGGTGAGGGAGATTTGTGAAGAGTCCTCTATAGAGGTGGATAATGAACTACTAGCGAGTATATCCTCTCTTAATGAAGAACATAAATATGCTTATGATATTATACTATTATCTATTAACAACAATAGTGGAGGTGTGTTTTTTGTTGATGGCCCAGGAGGAACAGGAAAGACCTTTATGTACAAAGTTTTATTAGCAAAAGTTCGTAGCGAGGGGAAGATAGCTATTGCTACTACAACATCTGGTGTTGCTGCTTCCATCATGCCAGGAGGTAGGACTGCTCATTCAAGGTTCAAGATACCACTAAGCATACAAGATAATGCGGTGTGTAACTTCACCAAACAAAGTGGTACTGCGAAGCTTCTTCAAAAAGCTTCGCTTATATTATGGGATGAAGTCTCCATGACAAAAAGACAGGCAATAGAGGCATTGGACAAGAGCATGATCTTACCTATGGGATAACATGCATCAGTTGAGACTTGTCCATAACATGAGAGCTTGATCAGATATATGGTTTTTAGACTGCCTGCTATGAATTGGCAATGGCATTGAAGAGACCGTCGATGATGACTATGTAAATTTACCCGACGAAATATGTATACCCTATACTGGTGCGGAATCAGACATTGATGGTCTTATTGACATGGTATTTCCAATGTTAGGTGCAAACATGACTGATGCAGACTACATCACATCTCGAGCTATTTTATCAACGAGGAATGAGAACGTTGATGCAATAAACATGAAACTGATAGAACATTTTCCTGGTGACGAGATGATCTATCACAGTCATGATCGAGTAGACGATGATCCATGCAACCATTATCCGCCTGAGTTCTTGAATTCATTGACACCAAATGGGTTACCTCCACATATATTAAAACTCAAGGTTAATTGTCATGTGATTTTGCTCAGAAATATTGACTCAGCCAATGGTCTGTGTAATGGGACTAGGTTGATAGTCCGAGCATTTCAAAGGAATACTATTGATGCGGAAATTGTATTGGGACAACATGCTGGTGAGAGAGTATTCCTTCCACGCATACCCTTGTGCCCCTCCGATGATGAAATGTTCCCCTTCAAGTTTAAGAGAAATCAATTTCCTGTTAGGGTGAGTTTTGCAATGACAATTAATAAAGCACAAGGTCAAACAATACCACATGTTGGAATATACCTCCCGAACCCGGTGTTCTCTCATGGATGTAGCTCTGTCACGGGCGACTTCTCGTAGCAATATTAAAATACTCGTTGCTCCGGAAAAAAATAGGGCTATCATATCAACAAGACACTAACGAAGAATATCGTCTACAAGGAAGTGCTCACTGAGTAGATAAAAAAATGTGATCACTGTATAGCATCTGTTACAATTTCATGTCAGATCTGTAATTGTAAATATGCAATGACACTTTATATAAATAGAAAGGATGTCTCTATTATTGTTTTGAACGATAATATATAGCTTTGTTTCTTATTATCGTAATCTTACTAAACATGTATAGTATTTTTTACAATTTCATATCAGATCTGTAATTGTAAATATGCAATAACACTTTATATAGAAACTGATGTCTCTATTATTGTTTCGAACGATAATATATAACTTTGTTTCTTATTATCGCAATCTTACTAAACATGTGTTCAACAAATATAAATCCGTTGCAACGCACGTGCACCTTACTAGTTAATTATAATTGTTGACATGAGCTTGATCATCAATCTCACTGTACAAGCATTTGCTTGCGCTTTTCGGGATGGAGGATGCACCAATATCGTATTCATTCGTTTTTCAAAGATGATAATTGGCAGAATTGTGAATCCTTGGAAAGGTTGCTACCACCAATAAACACAGCTATCACAGTATGTTCTTCACCTAGTCACAACACAGTCAACACTTCATCTTGTATGTAACAACCTGTGAGAATAGTTTTAACCAATAATTAGCCACAGGATAATCAAATCAACGAAGCCCGCAAGTTCAATCGCCAAATCCCGTCGGCGGCGCTGCTCAATCACCTATGTGATCCGGTTTACTCGCCATGCCTGGTCGACGAAATGGGGCAATCGAGTTTTTCATGGTGCCAGGCATCTGGTGAATTCAAAGCGGGGATTCACGACATTGAAGATGATCGGGAGGTTTGTAATTATTTATGCCCCTGATTTTGTACGATCCCAGATCATATCGATATTGGGTGCGTCACAAGTCGGAAACTCTGGTGGAGTGGACCCACCATAACAAACAGCTTATCTACTGTAAGTATTATTTATGATGTGACAATTCATAACTACAAATTGCTACATATATATATATGCATATGGTCATAAAAATGAGTTGACACAAATAATATATGATATATCTATTACGAGTTAAATATTGTGGCATGTCACATGTGACAGATTTATGACCTATCATAGATGAAGTATAATATCTTAACAATCATAGTTGATGACTATCTGTGATGGATTATCTTCACTATGATCTTGTAATTTTATCTCAGATGATCATTTTTTTAATTATCAAAGTTGTTGTCATATAAGACATATCGTTATATACAAATAAAAGAAAGAATTGTATATCAAATGTAATTTTTTTACTTTGTACTTTTATAAAAAATATAAAGTTATAAAAACAAACACAATTCTATTTTTAATAGCGCTCAGGGAATTCGATTACTAGCATTTGATACTTAAGAAATAAACATTTCAGTACTAGGTATGCTTTGGGATGGGTTTCATAGGTAGTGGTAGAGAGGCTAATTTAGTACTAGGTTCCCTACGGACGGCGCCAACTGTTGTATCAATTTTGTTAGCTACAAAAGGGTTTGTGTAAATATGATAATCTCGAATGGTTTGTAGTGTGTAAAGGAGTATGAACCTCAGGGGTTCGTGTGGAGAATGTTTTTGGAAGGTATTAACGACATCTTTACTACAAAGGGATTAGTAGTTTATTTCTTAACTGTCAAATGCGAGTAGTCGAATTTCCCAGGTGGCTATTAAAGATAGAATTGTGTTTGTTTTTATAACTTTATTTTTTTATAAAAGTACAAAGTAAAAAAATACATTTGATATACAACTCTTTCTTTTATTTGTATATAACGACATGTCTTATATGACAACAACTTTGATAATTCAAAAAAAAATGATTGTATGAGATAAAATTACAAGATCATGGTGAAGATAATCCATCACAGATAGTCGTCATCTATGATGGTTAAGATGTTATACTTCATCTCTGATTGGTCATAACTATAATCTGTCATATGCGACATGCCGCAATATTTAACTCGTAATAGATAACATATATTATTTGTGTGTCAACTCATTTTTATGACTGTATATGCATATGTGCAGTTTATAGTTATGAATTATCTCATCATAAATAATACTTACGGTAGATAAGCTGTTTGTTATGGCGGGGTCCACTCCACTAGAGTTTCCAACTTGTGACAAACCCAACCTCAATATGGTCTGGGATCGAACAAAATCAGGGGCATAAATGATTACCATCCTCCAGATCATCTTCAACCGAATGAATCCCCGCTCTGAATTCACCAGACACCTGGCAACATGAATAACTCAGTTGCCCCATTTCATCGTCCAGGCACGACGAGTAAACCAGACCATAGGGGCAATTGAGCAGCGCCGACAATGGGATTACGTGGCGAGGCCAATGTCACCTAGTTTAGGGTTGGTTTCTGAATTTGTTTGAACTTGTGGGCTTCGTTGATTTGATTATTCCGTGGCTAATTATTGGTTAAAACTATTCTCACAGGTTGTAACATACAAGATGAAGTGTTGATTGCATTGTGACTAGGTGAAGAACATACTGTGATAGTTGTGTTTATTGGTGGTAGCAACCTTTCCAAGGATTCACAATTATGCCAATTATCATGTTTGAAATAGGAACAAATACGATAGGGGTGCATCCTCCATCCCAAAATGCACAAGCAAACACGATTGTACAATGAGATTTATGATCGAGCTCATGTCAACAACTATAATTAATTACCAAACAGTATACGGTGACTCAGGTTGTCATTGCATGAGCGAACGTTAGAGAAAATTGGGGAGTCCGATTTTTTTTGCGGTTCTCTTGACGTCGTTCTGCACCTTGCTCTCGTACTCTCTAAAGGTGAAGGCCTTGTACGACGATGGCTCGCCGCATGTGCCAACAAGCGTGTTGTAGGACAGGCATAGGAAATAGGTGATGGACAGCCGGTCCGACTTGCCTTTGGCCACCACTTTATGCTCCACGTTCTTGTACGTGTCATTACTCTGGGCCTAGCAATACTAACACCATCATTGAGTCATGTGATGTGACCTTTGATGGTGCCTCGTGCATGTCAATGTCCGATGGAATTGTCATCCAATGAGACGACGTCACGTTCTTAGAGAATGGGGCCTATTTGCATTTTGCCAAGTGAAGTCTGTACCAGATTGTTCGTAGCTGCGAACCACGTCATACGGTAGAGAGTGTCACGCAAAAGCGAGAGGGTTTGAATCAACGCCGCGACAGGCCTTCGGCCTCAATCGCGCGGGTCGATCTAAAATGGATATGTTTCACAACTTCAGCGCAATGACCAGGGTCATGCTCACGACCGGGCTTTGCCTGACAGGTGCATTGCGATCGACTCGGAGAAGAGATTAAATGTTTTTCAATATAGGTTTAACCTCCATAAGTTAGCATTGCCATGATTTTGGTTACACCTAATTCTCCTTTAAATAGCAAGGCAATCATACACTCATATATATATATATATATGTCTTCAGTTTAGCTGGAGTTGTTTTTAAGGTGCTTGGATGGTACTAGAGTACCTCCATATAAGGAGTGTGTGTTAACTTTTAAGCGTGTCAAAAAGGTTGACATGCTTTTAAAAATTTTGGAAGGTATTAACGGCATCTTTACTTCAAAGTGATTAGAAGTTTATTTCTTAAGTATTAAATGCTAGTAGTCAAATTTCCTGGGGGCTATTAAAAATATAGTTGTGTTTGTTTTTATAACTTTACATTTGTATAAAATTACAGAGTAAAAAAATTACATTTGATATACAACTCTTTCTTTTATTTGTATATAACGACATGTCTTATATGACAACAACTTTGATAATTCAAAAAAAATGGTCGTCTGAGATAAAATTACAAGATCATGGTGAAGATAATCCATCACAGATAATCGTCATCTATGATGGTTAAGATGTTATACTTCATCTCTGATGGGTCATAACTATAATCTGTCATATGTGATATGCCATAGTATTTAACTCGTAATAGATAACATATATTATTTGTGTCAACTCATTTTTATGACTGTATATGCATATGTGCAGTTTATAGTTATGAATTGTCAAATCATAAATAATACTTACAATAGATAAGCCATTTGTTATGCAGGGTCCACTCCACCAGAGTTTCTGGCTTGTGACACACCCAACATCAATATGGTTTGGGATCGAACAAAATCAGGGGCATAAATAATTACCAACCTCCAGATCATCTTCAACCAAGTGAATCCCCGCTCTGAATTCACCAGATGTCTGGCACCAAGAAGAACTCGGTTGCCCCATTTCCTCGACTAGGCATGGCGAGTAAACTGGGCCACACATGCGATTGAGCAGCGTCGACGACGGGATTTGGCGAGGCCAATGTCACCTGTTTTAAGGTTGGTTTCTGAATTTTTATGTACTTTTAGGCTTTGTTGATTTGATTATTCTTTGTCTAATTATTGGTTAAAACTATTCTCTTGGGTTGTTACAAGATGAAGTGTTGATTCCATTGTGACTAGGTGAAGAACTGTGATAGCTGTGTTTATTGGTGCAGTGGTAGCAACCTAACATTCGATACCTTTCCGAGGATTCACAATTCTACCAATTATCATCGTTGAAAAAGGAATGAATACGATGGGGTGCATCCTCCATCCTGAAAAGTGCAAGCATGCACGCTTGTACAGTGAGATTGATGATCGAGCTCACATCAACAACTATAATTAATTAGTCATTGCACGAGCGAACATTTGAGAAAATTGGGGAGGCCAATTTTTTTTCCAGTTCTCCCGACGTCATCCTGCACCTTGCTCCGGTACTCCCCGAAGGTGAAGGCCCTGTACGGCGATGGCTCGACGCATGTGCCGATGAATGCGTCGTATGATGGGCACAGGAAATAGGCGATGGACAGCCTGTCCGACTTTACGTTGGCCACCACATTATGCTCCACACTCTTGTACGTGTCGTTACTATAGGCCTAGCAATACTAACACCAGCATTGAGTCATGTGATGTGACCTTTGATGGTGCCTCGTGCATGTCAATGTCCAATGGAATTGTCATCCAATGAGATGATGATCATGTTCTCAGAGAATGGGGCCTATTTGTATTTTGCCACATGAAGTCTGTACCAGATCGTTCGTAGCTGCGGACCACGCCGTATGGTGGAGAGTGTCGTGCAAAAGCGAGAGGGTTTGAATCATCGTCGCGACAGGCCTTCGTCCTCAATCGCGTGGTCGATCCAAAATGGCTATGTTTCACAGCTTCAGCGCAATGACCAGGGTCATGCTCACGACCGGGCTTTGCCTGACAGGTGCATTGCGATCAACTCGGAGAAGAGATTAAATGTTTTTCAATATAGGTTTAACCTCCGTAAGTTAGCATTGCCATGATTTTGGTTACACCTAATTCTCCTTTAAATAGCGAGGCAATCATACACTCATATATAGATGTCTTCAGTTTAGCTGGAGTTGTTTTTAAGGTGCTTGGATGGTACTAGAGTACCTCCATATAAGGAGTGTGTTTTAACTTTTTATCGTGTCAAAAAAGTTGACATGTTTTTAAAAATTTTGGAAGGTATTAACGGCATATTTACTTCAAAGTGATTAGTAGTTTATTTCTTAAGTATTAAATGCTAGTAGTCGAATTTCCTGGGGGGCTATTAAAAATATAATTCGATACCTTTCCGAGGATTCACAATTCTGCCAATTATCATCTTTGAAAAAGGAATGAATACGACGGGGTGCATCCTCCATCCTGAAAATTGCAAGCACGCACACTTGTACAGTGAGATTGATGATCGAGCTCGCATCAACTATAATTAATTAGTCATTGCACGAGCGAACGTTTGAGAAAATTGGGGAGGCCAATTTTTTTCCCAGTTCTCCTGACGTCCTCCTGCACCTTGCTCCGGTACTCCCTGAAGGTGAAGGCCCTGTACGGCGATGGCTCGCCGCATGTGCCGATGAATGCGTCGTATGATGGGCACAGGAAATAGGCGATGGACAGCCTGTCCGACTTGGCGTTGGCCACCACTTTATGCTCCACGCTCTTGTACGTGTCGTTACTCCAGGCCTAGCAATAAAATTGAAACAAATAATTCATAGGAACAAGACAAGAAGAGAAGTCGTGAGTGATGTATCACAGATGACACGTCTAATGGTGTATGTGTTTCCCTAAACACCTGGCTGGTCAAAATGTGAGCATTCGGTAATTAACACACGGTAGCGATTGGTGGCGCACTGTTACCTGAAACAAATCGCCGATGTTGACGATGAGAGTGTCTGGGCGGGGCTTCACGGTGACCCAACATGAGTCTTTCATGAGGTGTAGGCCCCCGACCTGGTCCTGGCAAAGGACGGTGAGGAAGTCGCTGTCGGTGTGTGGCACAAGCCCGAACGTGTCCGCTGCGAATGGGCACGCCGGGTACCTGTTCAGCCGCAAGAAGCACGTCATCTTGTCGCACCCTGGTGGGAACGCCGCCGCCCCTGCGTCGTGCCCGGTCAGCTTCTCCGCGAGCGCCGCCACCACTGTGTTCGCCACCCGCGACATCGCCTCCGCCACCTCCTGCATCACGCAACTGCATGTGACAAGCACAACAACTTCCGCTAGCTCTTAGTTCAATTCGGTAGAATGTTGGGTCTCCAAAACAAAAATGTAGTAGGTTTAAATCCTACGGACAGGGATTTTTTTCTTGTTATGTCGAAAAAAAAAGAACTTAAGAGAGTGAAATGTCCGATTACTGTTCTGGCAGTAAATTCTCGCGTAACAACCACCGTAGTAAATAAAACAATAACGACACTGACTATTACTTGTCGCCGAACCTCACCGGTTAACTTAGATGGGACAATTTAATGGATGCAACACACAATATAATAATCAGATTTATCAAAACACGGGAGACGGTGTTGGTAGGCTGGTTCTATGGACACGAAGGCGTTAAATTCTGTTAGTGTACTAAAAAGCTCGCATGTTTTGTGGGCACAAACCCCACCGCACACATAATATCATCACTCATTGACTCGCATGAGCGGAATATACAGGTCGACAAGCAAGTTTGCTTCGACCTTCTAGAAATAATTGTTTGTAAGGATACGAGCGAATATAACAATCGGGCATGTATGTGTCAAACATAGTCTATGTACGTACGTGTACAGGACAAATATCCAGCAAATAGAATATGGTTGAATTAACTGAGACCTCATTTTCTGAGTTGTGTTCTACTAGTGTACTATCAAGACGTAGACACTAATAATTAGAACTAGTGTACTAGTACTACCTTAGATAAATCGTGGCAAATTAATGTGGTTTAGAGAGCATGTACGTGCAAGCTAGTGTGAAACTACGACCAAGCTAGTGCACATATAACTGAAGAAAAACAGACATAATACTAGCTAATAGCCAGTGATGAGCTTGCTTATGCACGCATAATTGCATATATGTAAATCTCATCGATCGTGTCCATGTTTCATCCAAAGAATAAATACTATGGATGAGAAAATTTTAAGTAAAACCAATGGTTCTGCATGGTGTATCAATCTAGCTGCAAAGACAGGACATACTACGTCACCCACTAACGTATATAGGGGAGTAGTAATATACTATAAGTTAACTACGTACCCTAAGGAGGTGAGCTCTCCAAAGTCGCAGTGCTGCCCAGAGATGCGGGCGAGTGGGACGTGGAACGCCTCCGACCACGAGAGCTGCCGGAGCGACGTGGCGGTGGGGTTGCCCCACCGGTAAGAGCCGTTGAGCAGGCCAGCCTTCTCCTTGGTTTCGAACGGAAGCCGGAACAGCCTCGCCTGTTCCCTCCTCATCTTCTCCATGAGCTCCCGGCTCACGCCGTGGTTGGTCAGCTGGAAGAAGCCCCACTCCGAGGCCGCCCTCGCCATGGCGTCTGCGCACGCCTTCCCTTTCCTTGGCGCCGCGGCTCGTCAGCCGCTTCAGGTCTATCGTGGGCAGGACGCGCTCAAGCACGGTCGAGCTCTCCGATGGAGGCGCCGGCGGCGCAATGCCGCCGTCGTTGGGAAGCAGCGTAAGGTAGTTGTTCGCCAGAGGAGGGTCGATGGCGCTCTCGGTGAAGGCCGTCATATGGTTGGGAAGACGACTACGTACGTGAGGTTTTTGTGTGTGATGGAGCAGTCGTACGCGTCACACACACTGCACGCGCGCTAATTCAGCTAGCTAGCTACTGCTGGCTATCGCAAAGCGGCCGGGCCGGGTGTCCACGGAAGCTGTTGGATACTTTTGTTGATGCGAGCTAGGCCTTTATATAGATCGAGCAGCGTGCAGTGGTTAAGAGTTGAGAGTTGAGACAACGACTCCAGAATGAGATTAGAAAAAAAAATTAGCATTCTGATTGTAATGAGTTGTGGTTGCAGTGGTGTTGATTGAACCACTAGATTGGAGCTGTCGACTAGTAATGTCTGTGACCGAAGCAATTAAGTAGTGATTAAGATTAGGATATAAGAGCAATAGATCCTAACACTATAAAACACCAGTGAAGATCACGGAGGAGGTTAAGGATGAAACAGGGAAGTGTGGTTGGCACAAGGTTGGAGAGAGGGGGGATAAGATGGCGGACGTGGTGCAAGGTTGGGTTATGTATAAAGAAGATGAGGGCATCTGTACCAAGATCATATTTGGTCTCCAATTCAATGGTTGAAAATAAGATTGAGATGTAGGACACATGTGTTGGCATATATATATATGACAATCACATAATACAATATAATTTCTTCTTTTTTGGTAAAAGTAGAATAAAAAACATTTCAGTAATCTAGATATAGAATAAATTGAAACTAGATTCATCTTGATGGGACCAGCGTTGTGTTAATCAGGGTTGACAGCTGCCTCATTTGTTGAGTCGACGTTGACCGTGTTGAGGCAGGTGCTAACCCTCACTGTACGCATGTAGTACTGCAATGACCTGATCTTGCAGGCTTGTAGATAGGCTAGCTTCATGTTCTTAGAAAACTTCCTACTATTTCTTGGAAAGTTGAATATAAATAACGAGATTTAGTGAGTTGGGGAAAAAAACAGAGTGAGTAATTTTTTATTGAACTTTTGAGTTAGATTTAGGAAGTCCATAGCCCTCTCCGGTTGCACAGCCGATGCTTCGATCAGCAGCACATATAAGAAAGAGTAAAACTTTAACCAACTGAAAATTTTAGAGCCGGTTCTCCCCACTGTAAGTTTTATTAATAAAAGAAAAAGAAAGAGAAAAATTTTAACCAACAGAAAAGGTTGGGAGGCTCTGGGTGCTTGAACGGCGATGTGGATAGTGGAGTGGAAACATTGTTAGTCATCGCCGTCACGTAGGAGCAGCAGTACGCCACTGATGTGTCGAGTGCATGGCCGCGTACCTCATGTGACTCGCTGACAGTGCAAGCTCGTTCCTTCCATGTCTCACCATACTTTGTACTTCTCTGTTTCTAGTTGAGAGATGAGACCAGTTTTGAATAGTCAATTAGCCATGCCTACCAAATTCCAGTAGCTGCACTCCCCTGTTTGACTCCAAAATTTCTAAGCTATTTTACTCCATGATGACTGATTCACTCCTTTTTTGTACTGTATCTCATCAGCTTGGTTCAAAACTAAGGTATTTCTCAAATTAACTTTTAGTTAGTTCTACCTTTCAATTATATCTTATAGGAACAAGTCCATTTTTTGCCATCGAACTAAGGCCGAAGTTTGTTTTTGGCCATCGAACTCCAAAACTAGGAATCTTCGGCCACTGAACTTTACAAACCATGTATAATTGACCACCGAGTCCTGTTTTGAATGGTTTCAGGTGGTTTTGACTACCACGTTGGACTCCGTCACCACATCACCCACCACATCGTCTTGCTGACTCAGCTGCAGCCCACACGTCAGGTTAGAGGCCCTCCTGATCTCTTCGTTAGGTCACCTGACGACATCTCGTTCCTAAAATCATCGGTGCGCAAGGCAGAGGGCGGCGTGGCGTAGCGTCAACGGTAGCAAGTGAAGTAGCGTCACCCTAGGTTCGCTTCGCTCCAAGAAATCCACCGCGTCGCCTTGTTCCCGCAATAGCAGACCGTCGGCAGCGAGTAATCTAGGGGACCATGCCTGTATAGGATTGGAGACTCTTCACCCAAACTTCCAAGCGTACCCGTCGAGGAAGACGAGCTCGACGACCTGGCCATGGCTCCCGTCCTGTCCCTTCCGCCGCCCCCTCCTCAAACCCTAGCGCTGTCGTAGGATTCGAATGAGCCAGCGCCGCTGTCGAGTGACCTAACGATGAGATAAGGAGGGCCCCTAACCTGACGTGTGGACTGCAGCTGAGTCAGCAAGCTGATGTGGCGGGTGATGTGGCGACGGAGTCCAACATGGCGGTCAAAACCACCTGAAACCATTCAAAATAGAACTTGGTGGTCAAGTATGCAAGGTTTGTAAAGTTCAGTGGCCGAAGATTCCTGGTTTTGGAGTTTGATGGCCAAAAGCAAACTTCAGCCTTAGTTCGATGGCAAAAAATGGACTTGTTCCTATCTTATATGCGACTAATATACATGTTCATTGCGTTTAAACCTATAGGGAAGAACCGACACGACAATGAGTTCCGAGTTGCGGCAAGTTGCGAATGGTTGTTCCTACAACGTCAAGACATTCAAAGCTTATGACGTAAATGGCTATTGTTTCCACACAACAAGCCATGAACAGAGCCGACCTAACCGAAGAACCACAAATTCTAGAGTTTTTACTCCGGGCACAGATGGGGTTGACTACTATGGATGACTCGAAGAAATATACGAATTGAGTTTCGACGGGAGCAAACCTCTTAATCCTGTTATATTTAAATGCCACTGGTTCAATCCCAAAGTAGTGAGACAGACTCCCGAACTTGGTTTAATCAAAATTCGTCAAGATACCACCTTGCCGAGTGAAGATGTTTATATCGTGGCTCAACAGGCAACACAAGTTTACTATCTCTCTTACCCATGCAAAACCATCGCACGTCTTAAAGGTTGGGATGTTGTGTATAAGGTGTCGCCACACGGTAAATTGCCTGTTCCCAACAACAAATACTATAACATAGACCCGAACACATACGACAGAGAGTTCTTTCAAGAAGATGGGCTACCATGCATGTTTGTTATCGACTTGACGGAGACGATGGAAGTAGATAACAAAAGTGGTGCCGATGCCGATGAAGGAGACGAGATTCAGAATGGAAGAGACTTAGAACTGCTAGAGAGATTACACTCAAGCAATCAAAGTGATGACAACATTCCACCTCCTGATTAGTTGGACGATTATATCATATCACATGATAGTGATGACGATACATATGATCTAGCAAATCCGACCGACGATGACTATTTCTAGCAGCTATATGAGAATTATGTTTATTTTTTGATTAAATGTGTTTATAACACATTTCACCGTTTATCTAAAGTGATTTACTCTTTTTCGTAGCAGGTGATTGAAATATGGTGGGGGTTTATAGAAAATAATAAGTGTAGTAGTAGGAAAAGGCGGTAAATCCACCCGCTCTCAAGATTAGGTCGGGTCCTCATCTAGACCTCAAGGTGGGAGAACGAAGAAGTCAGCAGTTAGAGGAAAGGCACTCGCGCCCTCGAGTGAAACTACCAGCCAGATACTGGCATCCCGTCGCGATGTTGATTACGTGCCGGATGAGGAGGAGAATCAGGCTAGGGCGGCGGAGGAGGAGGTGGTGGGGGCAGAGGGTGGGGAGGAGGTTGGGGTAGAGGGAGAGGAGCAGGCTATGGAAACGGCTGCAGTGTGGTTGCGTGGTCCTTCGTCACTCCCGAGGCGACCAGTGGCAGTAGCTGATCGTGCGCTCATTCGACCCGACGGAAATAGGTAAGTTGCTATAGAAAGACTATAATGTATTCCTTTCGTCAGTTTAGTTTTTAACATATACTAATACTTTTTAATGATACTGGGGTAGGAACTGAATTATGGTTGAACGAGCAGGTCGTGAGTGCTCACGCCACGTAAACGGCATCCTCGGACTTCTTATAAAGGAAACGTTCCCTGGTTTGGTATCTTTTGATGGGAGGATGGAGTCGGCGTACTCATGGAGGCACTATGAAAGTTTGTCGGACGCCCCTGACTGAGAAGAGAGACAATTTCCCCACCTAGCCGATCGAGTCAAGGCTGAGCTCTGGGTAAGTTTATTTTATTAATATATGTGTCAATACTATTGACATGTGGATTACATAACGTTCGGTGAACATCTATATGCAGGATTTTTATAGATGTGGTGAGGGGTATGTGGATCAGGCTACCGCTGTTATTAATAGAGCCGCCAAGAAGCTTGTCACCGACATGCATTATGAGGCGTGTATTCAAGCCGTTATCGACTTCTACGCTCAGCACCGCCGAGAGAGGAAGAATAAAAAGGATGCCCAGACCACCTTTCTGACACGAGAGGAATACATGATGGTAAGTGTATTCTCGTGTATCTTCTTTTTGGGGAATATATTTCCCTTGAACAGGGGCCAAATGACGTCAGCCTCCGACAGCCTTCGGCCTAGGGCCCAGCGCTGTCGGAGCCTGTTTTCTCTCTAAGTGTTGTTTCCAGGTCCCAAGGTGCCTTTCGGGGCCTGTAGCTTCGGAGCCCTCAGACCAGGAGGTCCGGCTCGGAGCCCCTGATTCGGGCCCTAGCGCAGGGCGCCGGAGGCCACCCTCCGGGCGCAGGAGGCCGGAGGCCACCCTCCGGAGCCAAGTCCGGAGACCGCCCTCCGGGGCCCAGTCCGGAGGCCGCCCTCCGGACCCAGTTCGGAGGCCACCCTCCGGGAGCCAAGTCCGGAGGCCGCCCTCCGGAGCCAAGTCCGGAGGCTGCCCTCCGGAGCCAAGTCCCGAGACCGCCCTCCGGAGCCAAGTCCGGAGGCCGCCCTCCGGAGCCAGTTCGGAGACCACCCTCCGGGAGCCAAATCCGGAGGCCGCCCTCCGGAGCATCCTTCGAAGCCCCCCCCTCTGGGGTGCACTTCGAAGCCTTCCCCCCAGCCTCCACCTTCGGTGTATCTTTCAGCTAGTCAAAGCCTGTCATAGCCTGACACGTCTGTAAAGCTGTAAGGCTGTAAAGCTGTAGGGTACTTTTGTGCACTAGCTAGCTCTCTTTCCCTGTCTACCCCTGTGAGCCTAAGGGCTTGTAGAGGGTATCTTGGTCTTTTCCTTAAGGCCTGCGTGCCTATAAAAGCAGGGCCAAGCCCTTGTAGCAGGACACGCGCTCCAGGG
This sequence comes from Zizania palustris, assembly GCA_019279435.1. Lineage (NCBI taxonomy): Eukaryota > Viridiplantae > Streptophyta > Magnoliopsida > Poales > Poaceae > Zizania > Zizania palustris. Next base: position 62,911,231 of record JAAALK010000285.1, on the reverse strand, counting down.
GGCCATGAGACCCTGGAGTTATTCTCTCCACGCTAAGGCACACCATGCCAAATCCACTACAAACTGGACGTAGGGCTGTTATCCCCTAGGGGAGGCCCGAACCAGTATAAACCCTATCTCTCTCTGTGAGAACCCATCGAGGTTCATTCTCCACATCATACTCCACCACAGAAAAACCTTCTGGAACTAACGCAATTGTTCCAACAGTTGGCGAATCTACGAAGTATTAAAAGCAAGGAAACTGAGAAGCCTTACAGAATTGGTCGAAGGCCAGCTCGCTAAGTTCACCTCGGCCCGAAGCCTGAAAGAGCCCCTCCGGCCAGGAGCGCGCAAGGGGGCTGAGCCGGAGGGTGATGAACTCCTCCGCAAGGTCCCTCATGCTCATCTTCGCCGCCACTCTCCGGAGCAGCGAGATCCTCGAGCGAAGGATGTCTTCGCGGGTCTTCACCACCCCTTCGCGCCGGTACAGAATATGGGCGTTGGTACTCCGAAGGGGAGAGTTCACGCCGATGGAGGCATAGAACCACTCTTGGTCCCACCTCGAGTACCACTTGTTGTTTACGGCCCTCGCCGGGAAGGCGTCTTGGTACTCCTTCCGGAGCTGGAAATTGGCGCTGCCGAAGGCCAGCGCCCTCTTGACGCGGTCCGTCCCCTCCCTCGGCTTCGGTTGGCAGTTGGCGTCGTGGAGGGCGACGAAGACATCCGCGCGGCCCTCGCAGCCCTCGGCCTTCATGGCCCACTCGAAGACAGCTAACCTCGCCACTGCGTTGGGCGAAAGCTGAGGGAGCTCGAGGTTGTAAGCCTTGAGGACTTCGCTCAGCATCCCCACTGCAGGCAGTCCGAGGCCGGCTTCGAAGAACGCCTCGAACACCACCACCTCGTCAGCACGAGGCCTCGGCTCAGCCTCCGACTTCTCTGGGACCCGAAGTTGGATCTTCACCGCAATCTTCCCTTCGCAGGCCCTCCGGACCGACTCCTCCGTGGAGATCGAGGCCCTCATCTCCAGGGTCTGCTCGAACTTGTCGGAAGGCGTCTGAAGGTCCCTCGGCCCCAGCCGCCTAGGCACAGTCTTCGCCGCCGCAGCCGCCGCTGCCTGCACCTGGGCGGAGCCCGAGCTCGAGCCCAAAGCCAGAGGCTTCGCCACCGCCTTCTTCGGCATGTTGATGGGACTTCGCCGCGAAGGGCTAAAACTAGCGAGGGTGGCTCGAAGCGAAGCTGGAAGAAGAAGAGAGCGAAGGTTGCAAGGCAACAAGGAGAAAAGCGAATGAAGGTGTGCCGAAGCCGCACGCGGTAAGTCCCTATTTATAGGCGTGGTAAGAATTTCAACCGTCGTGGGCCGAACCCTACGCTAGGTGGGCCTCCAGCGAAGGCGAACCGGCCTAGAGCAAGGTAACGGTAACCTTTTTGACCGTTGCGGAGCCGTTCGGGCTCCCCGAGGCCGTTCTGGCGGCAAGCGCGGGCATTTATTACCCCCAGGTATCGAGGTCACCTTCGGTCCAGGCTCCGAAGGTATGTTTTCTCTGAAGTTGGGTTTTCAGATCATTTGTCCTAAGGGCGCGTGCACCCCTCCGTCCCGAAGGCCTACACGCGAGGGGCTACTGTTGGGGGAATATATTTCCCTTGAACAGGGGCCAAATGACGTCAGCCTCCGACAGCCTTCGGCCCAGGGCCCAGCGCTGTCGGAGCCTGTTTTCTCTCTAAGTGTTGTTTCCAGGTCCCAAGGTGCCTTTCGGGGCCTGTAGCTTCGGAGCCCTCAGACCAGGAGGTCCGGCTCGGAGCCCCTGATTCGGGCCCTAGCGCAGGGCGCCGGAGGCCACCCTCCGGGCGCAGGAGGCCGGAGGCCACCCTCCGGAGCCAAGTCCGGAGACCGCCCTCCGGGGCCCAGTCCGGAGGCTGCCCTCCGGACCCAGTTCGGAGGCCACCCTCCGGGAGCCAAGTCCGGAGGCCGCCCTCCGGAGCCAAGTCCAGAGGCCGCCCTCCGGAGCCAGTTCGGACACCACCCTCCGGGAGCCAAATCCAGAGGCCGCCCTCCGGAGCATCCTTCGAAGCCCCCCCCCCTCCGGGGTGCACTTCGAAGCCTTCCCCCCAACCTCCACCTTCGGTGTATCTTTCAGCTAGTCAAAGCCTGGCATAGCCTGACACGTCTGTAAAGCTGTAAGGCTGTAAAGCTGTAGGGTACTTTTGTGCACTAGCTAGCTCTCTTTCCCTGTCTACCCCTGTGAGCCTAAGGGCTTGTAGAGGGTATCTTGGTCTTTTCCTTAAGGCCTGCGTGCCTATAAAAGCAGGGCCAAGCCCTTGTAGCAGGACACGCGCTCCAGGGGGCCATGAGACCCTAGAGTTATTCTCTCCACGCTAAGGCACACCATGCCAAATCCACTACAAACTGGACGTAGGGCTGTTATCCCCTAGGGGAGGTCTGAACCAGTATAAACCCTATCTCTCTCTGTGAGAACCCATCGAGGTTCATTCTCCACATCATACTCCACCACAGAAAAACCTGCTGGAACTAACGCAATTGTTCCAACACTTCTAATACTTATTATTATGTCATTAACAACTTTGCTTGCATCAAATAGTTCCTCCACAGTGGTGTGCCGCTCATCTTAAATGGTGGGGCCAAATTGTTGATTAGGTGGTGTTCTGCCGAGTGGCAGAGCACCCACGATGCATGCCGCTAGAGACGCCTACTCATGCTGGGGGCAGCACACCATCAAGGCTCGTTGAACCTTGACTAGTTCAGGGCGAGATGGGTATGTAGTTACTTGTTTCTTTTTTTCGCTTAATTGCACAATATAACTCTAACTATCTTCTTGTTTCAGTCAATGGCCAATGCGGGTCAGGAATGCTCCCAAATCATGGCATATCCTCTGGCTCACAAAGGGAGGCGGTTGAAGGCAATACTTACAATCCAAATGACCCCACTGAGTCATACACTAATCAGAACGCATATCAACGCCTCCAGGACTATTCAGAGATGGCAAGGGAAGTGCATGGTCCCGATTATGACCTAGTCACACATGACATCGATGGCGAGGTAGTCATGAGGGCTGGAGGAGGCAAGAGAGATGGGCGATGGCTCCATTGATACCGATAGTACCCCCTCTCTATCTGAGGTGAGAGCTCGAAGCTCGACCTCCAGTTCGGGTATACGCACTCGTCGAGACACATCTATGGGTCTAATTGCCGATCTACATGTTAGTTCATTTTCATCAATCATCGAACATTTCAACTTGTTTGTTTTGGAACGTTAATGACTGTGAATTATTGTTTTGTAGGCCGAACTAAATGAAGAAAGATCGCAAAGGACCGAGTGGCAGACCCAGAAGGAGGCTCGGTTGTAGGCTCAGATGTAGGCTCAGATGCAGGCTCAAATGCAGGCCCAGATGCAGTAGTGGTTTGCGTAGATGGGTGGATCTTTTTTAGGTCATATGGGCCTGCCTGGACTTCCACAACCTGAACAATCTCCGCGGACTCCACAGAGCGGCAATGTGAGTTTCTAATATTGTTTTTGTCGTTTTTGTTATATACAATTGTGCTAACTATTTTTTTGCAGTTTCATTCATCGGCAATAGGATCAAACACGCAACCATCTCCACACACTGGGCATAGCGGTAATGCTAACTTGTGAGGCGTGGTGTGAGTTGCCGTTGTAAACTTGTTAATTCACTTGAACTTGTCAACATGAACGTGAACTTGAACTTGTGATATCAATTTGAACTTGAATTTGTGATGTGAACATGAATTTGTCACATGAACGTGAATTTGTGATGTGAATGTGAATTTTGTGATGTAAATGTGATTTTTGTGATGTGAATGTGATTTTTGTGATGTGAGTGAATTTGCGATTCATATAGTGATTGAATGTGAATATTTGTGATTGAATGTGAATTTTGGAATGAATTTTGTGAATAAATGTGAATTTGTGATGAATTTTGTGATTGAATGTGATTTTTGGATGAAATATGCATTAAATAAATGAAAAAAATAAAAAATTGTCAAGTGCTACACTCGGCAAAGCCACCTAAATAGCACAGAAATGCCACGCGTGCCAGGCCCCCTTCGGCCCCTTCGCCGAGTGCCACGTGGGGCAATCGACAAACCCCTTCGCCGAGTGCCACGTCGGGCACTCGGCGAACATCCGTTAACAGCCACCCAGCCGTCAGACGTGTGTGTTGGCCGAGTGCAACCATGGCACTCGGCGAAGTGCCACATTGCACTCGTCAAAGACTTCACCGAGTGCCTGATAAAAAGCACTCGGCGAACACCCTCATCGTCGATAAGACGTGTACCGAGTGGGGTTCACCGAGTGTGGCACTCGGTGAAGCCATTGCCGAGTGCAAAAGAGGCTTCGCCGAGTGCCCTAGGCACTCGGCAAATGTGACGGTTCCCGTTGTGTCTCTTTTGTACTTTGGAATTTTTTAAAAGAATGTCAACTTTTTTGACACGCTTAAAAGTTAACACACACTCCTTATATGGAGGTACTATAGTACATTCCAAGCACCTTAAAAACAACTCCAGCTAAACTGAAGAAATCTATATATGAGTGTATGATTGCCTCGCTATTTAAAAGAGAATTAGATGTAACCAAAATCATGGCAAGGCTAACTTATGGAGGTTAAACCTATCTTGAAAAACATTTAATCTCTTCTTCAAGTCGATCGATCGCAATGCACTCGGTAGGCAAAGCCCAGTCGTGAGCATGACCCTGGTCATTGCGCTGAAGTTGTGAAATAGAACCATTTTGGATCGACCACGCGATTGAGGCCAAATGCCCATCGCGGCGACCATTCAAACCCTCTCACTTTCGTGCGGCGCTCTCCAACGTACGACGTTGTCCGTACCTACGAATGATTCGGTATATACTTCATGTGGCAAAATGCAAATAGGCCCCATTCTTTGAGAACATGACGTCGTCTCATTGGATGACAATTCCATCGAATGTTGACATGCACGAGCCACCATCAAAGGCAACATCACATGACTCAATGATGGTGTTAGTGTTGCTAGGCCTAGAGTAACGACACGTACAAGAGCATGGAGCATAAAGTGGTGGCCAATGCCAAGTCGGACCGACTGTCTGTCACCTATTTCCTCTGCCTATTCTACAACGTGCTCATCAGCACATGCGGCGAGCCATCGCCATACAAGGCCTTCACCTTCGGGAGTACCGGAGCACGGTGCAGGAGGACGTCAAGAGAACCGGGAAAAAAATTGGACTCCCCAATTTTCTCAAACGTTCACTCGTGCAATGACAACCTGAGTGACACTATACGGTTTGCTAATTAATTATAATTGTTGACATGAGCTTGATCATCAATCTCACTGTACAAGCATTTGCTTGCGCTTTTCAAGATGGAGGATGCACCAATATCGTATTCATTCGTTTTTCAAAGATGATAATTGGCAGAATTGTGAATCCTTGAATGGTTGCTACCACCAATAAACACAGCTATCATAGTATGTTCTTCACCTAGTCACAACACAATCAACACTTCATCTTGTATGTAACAACCTGTGAGAATAGTTTTAACCAATAATTAGCCACAGAATAATCAAATCAACGAAGCCCGCAAGTTCAATCACCAAATCCCGCCGTCGGCGCTGCTCAATCATCTGTGTGGTCCAGTTTACTCGCCGTGCCTGGTCGAGGAAATGGGGCAATCGAGTTTTTCATGGTGCCAGGCATCTGGTGAATTCAAAGCGAGGATTCACGACATTGAAGATGATCGGGAGGTTTGTAATTATTTATGCCCCTGATTTTGTTCGATCCCAGATCATATCGATATTGGGTGCGTCACAAGTCGGAAACTCTGGTGGAGTGGACCCACCATAACAAACAGCTTATCTACCGTAAGTATTATTTATGATGTGACAATTCATAACTACAAATTGCTACATATATATATGCATACGGTCATAAAATGAGTTGACACCAATAATATATGTTATCTATTACGAGTTAAATATTGTGGCATGTCACATGTGACAGATTTATGACCTATCATAGATGAAGTATAATATCTTAACCATCATAGTTGATGACTATCCGTGATGGATTATCTTCGCCATGATCTTGTAATTTTATCTCAGATGATCATTTTTTTAATTATCAAAGTTGTTGTCATATAAGACATGTCGTTATATACAAATAAAAGAAAGAATTGTATATCAAATGTAATTTTTTACTTTGTACTTTTATAAAAAAATATAAAATTATAAAAACAAACACAATTATATTTTTAATAGCCCCCGGGGAATTCGATTACTAGCATTTGATACTTAAGAAATAAACATTTGAGTAATTTAGATATAGAATAAATTAAAACTAGATTCATCTTGACAGGACCGGCGTTGTGGTAATCAGGGTTGGCAGCTGCCTCATTTGTTGAGTCGACGTTGACGGTGTTGAGGCAGGTGCCAACCCTTGCTGTACGCATGCAGTACTGCAGTGACCTGATCATGGGCTTGTAGATAGGCTAGCTTCATGTTCTTAGAAAACTTCCTACTATTTCTTGGAAAGTTGAACATAAATAATGAGATTTAGTGAGTTGGAGAAAAAATAGAGAGTAATTTTTTTAGTGAGCTTTTGAGTTAGATTTAGGAAGTCCCTCTCCTGTTGCTCAGCCGATGCTTTGATCAGCAGCACATATAAGAAAGAGGGAAATTTTAGCCAGCAAAAAATTTTAGAGCCGCTTTTCCCCATGGTAAGTTTTATTAACAAAAGAAAAAGGAAGAGGAAAATTTTAACCAGCAGAAAAGGTTGGGAGACTCTGGGTGCTTGAACGACGATGTGGAAAGTGGAGTGGAAATATTGTTCGTCGTCGCCATCACGTAGGAGTAGCAGTACGCCACTGATGTGTCAAGTGTGTGGCCGCGTATCTCATGTGACTCGCTGACAGTACAAGCTCGTTCTTTCCATGTCTCACCATACTTGGTACTTCTCCGTTTCTAGTTGAGAGATGAGACCAGTTTCGAATAGTCAATTAGCCATGCCTGCCAAATTCCAGTAGCTGCACTTCCCTAGTTTGACTCCAAAATTTCTAAGCTATTTTACTCCATGATGACTGATTCGCTCCTTTTTTTACTGTATCTCATCAGCTGGGTACAAAGCTGGCTCGGGCAAGATGAGTCCAGCTGGAGCATGGTTTAGGTCTGAACGTAGTACTCTCTTTTGTAGTTTGGTCTGCAGCAGAGATAAGGTAGGCCATGAGCTATTGCTTCCTGCTGTTCAGGTCAGGGCCTGTGTTGTGGGTACAATGAGGCAGACCGACAGTGGTTGGTCTGACAGTTATATGTATATGTATATATATATATATATATGATTTAATATATCCAAATTTTTAATTACTAAAATTTAAGCTGTACTTGATATGGAGTCAGATTTTTTATGTTTAATAATTTTAAGTTCATAATTAATATATATCAATTATAGATTGGCTTTAAAAAGAACCCAAAGTTAAATATAGATTGATACATACTGTAAATAGCCCATAAGATAAACAATCATTATCGTATAACTCATATTATCATCGATGATCATATGTTTTGGTTAATATGGAAGTTTTCATAATGCGCACTTAGCATCGGTATAGATTGATGTGTTCTGTCCTGACCATCCGCACGTCGAGCACTACACGAATACACTATCGCATACTTTTGTTAAAAGCAACTACAGTTGGTAAAACTTCTCTATAGTGGCAAATAAAGTGTTGGTAAAGATTTTACCGACAGTTAGCAAAATAGTCGCGCTAGAAGCAGTCTGGGAAGGTTTCACCGACAGTTTGACCCTATACCGATAGTTTGGATGTAGACATATTCAAGACCCTTTGCCAACATTTATTGCCTATGCCGAGATTCTACGGGTCTAAGCGAGCATTTAAATTATCTTTTGATTTCCCATCTGCATCTAAAAGTGTGTTCAAAATGATATCACATACATTCTACTAAATGTGCATAACATCAAAATTATGACAAAGCAAAAGGTCTTTTCAATATGGCAACTTAAACCAAATAGATTGTTGTTGGCATAAAAGATTACGTTAACATGTTTGAATAACCATGAAGGGTTATTGAGTGAGATGATTGATTGCAGACTGTTTTAGGCCTCCAAATAGGATAATAACCAAAGATAATTCATAGTGTCTATTGATTATATCAGACTTCGATGCCTATACCCTAGTAAAGAGGGGGTATTTACAGGCAAGAATACATAAGAAGACCATGTTACCCTCTAGTTATAACCGTCATAGAGTCATAGAGGGCACTGTTCTTTAACCCTCATAGGGCTGAAAAGGGTAAAAAGCCATGTGAACACTTGGGTAAGGCTGACGTCCCATCCATCTTTGCGGCACCCCTTTGGGGGATCCTTCGGGAAACTCTCCTTGACCGGAGCCTCGTTGAACCCTTCAGCTTATGACCCTTCGAATGAAGCTTCTCCGGAACCTCATATTCACCACGTGGATGGAAGTATTTCCCCCAACAATTGCCTTTTCCAAACAATCGGTGACCCATTGGCATCCTTGCGTGGTTGCTTCACTAGCTTCTTAGTTATTGGGTCCTTCCCAAAAATTGTGCCCATGTTCTTTGTTATATTAAAGATTTGATTTTCAGTAAAAGGTATAGGTGCAGTCCTAAGTAAAGAAATTGTGCCCAAGAAAATTCCGGTTGTATCAGAAGTTACAATTATTTTCTGAATTGGAAACAAAGAGATCAAATCGGAAGTTCTGATATGATATCGGAAGTTCCAATAATTTATTGTTTGCTAAACAGAGAGCTCAAATCAAAAGTTCTGATTTGGAATAGGAATTTCTAATAATTTATAATTTAGATATAGAGAGTTCAAACCAGAAGTTCCGATGTGAATCAGGAAAAATTGGCCTGATCGGAAGTTCTGATAAGGGTATCGGAAGTTCCGATAATTTCTGAAATTGCAGACCGAGAGTCCAGATCATATGTTTTGATCTAGGATCAGAAGTTCCCAGGTGGGTGAAACAGATTGGATCTATTGGGCCTCAATATGGACTGGAGCCAGAAGTCTCACTTCTATATAAAGAGAGGAGGAGGAGGTCTTGGATTTGAGATTATTTATTGTTTAGATTAAATCTAAACCGTAGCCACCAAGAACCTCTCTACTCCCTTTCTTGATCTCAAGAGTTGAGATTGAGATTTCTCTCGGATCTCACCAATGGTGCTAACACACCGACATGAGATCAATTTCATCCCTGTACGTGTGAATACCATGGAGGCGCTGCTCCAATAGCAGCGCTCGTGGGCTTCTTCACGTGGACACCGCCGTCTTCGCTGATTAGATCACCGGGGAACGAGTGGAGCGAGATGAGGATAAGCGAGGATACGCTTCCCCAACATCTTCTTTCGCTACACCTAGCATGTCTCGCGTTAGAAGGTAATGCTTGATGATCCCTTACGTGCATGGTTCTAGGGCTTTGGGGTGAAAATTTTGAATTTGTCGGATAACGTAGCTTCCCCATTCCCCAATAGTGGTATTAGAGCCTACATGCATAGTGTTCAATCTAGATCCCTCATGTATGGAAATACATGGTAGAAAAATAGATTAGTTCTATTTTTTGTCCGTAGAAGATCAGAAGTTCTAATGACAGATCAGAAGTTTCGATGCTTGACGGATATGGAGTTCCGATATTTGATCGGAAGTTCTAATATTGAATAAGATTTAATACAGAGAGCAATTTTGCTATTAGGAGTTCTGATATTGGATCGGAAGTTCCGATTGTTGGGGAATGTGGAAGCTACACTAGCCGATAATTTCAAAACTTTCGCCCAAGCACAAGAACCATTTGCGTGAGGGATCATGAATCAGCACCTTCTAGCATGAGACACGCTAGATGCAATGGAAGAAGATGTCGAGGAAGCGCGTCCTCGCTTATCCTCGCCTCGCTCCGGCCATTCCCCGGTGATTCAATCGACGAAGACGATGAAGATGTTCACATGAAGAAGCCCATGAGCGCCACTATTAGAGCAGGGCCTCTACGGTATCTACATGTATAGGGATGAGATCCTTCCCACACCGGCATGCTAGCACCGCTTGTGAGAAATAGGAGAGTCCTCAATCTCAACTCTTGAGATCAAGAAAGGGAGGAGAGGAGTTCTTGGTGTCTAGGGTATAGATCTGATCTAAACTATGAACTACGTCATCTCCAAGACCTCCTCCTCCTCTCTTTATATAGAGGTGAGATCCTTGGTCTCAAACAATTTGAGACCCAATAGATCCAATCTGTTACGCCCACCTTAGCACTTTCGATCCTCAGATCGGAACTTCCGATCCTCAAATCAAAACTTCCGATCAAGGCTCTCAGACTACAATTCAAGGAATCATCGAAACTTCTGATACTCCTATTGGAACTTCCGATCAGTGCAATTTTTCCCAATACACATCGAAACTTTCGGTTTCAACTCTCTGTCTCTAAATTAGAATTTATCGGAACTTCCGATACCATATCAGAACTTTCGATTTGACCTCTCAATTTCATAAACCATAAATTATAGGAACTTCCGATACCATATCAGAACTTCCGATCCAACCAGAATTTTCTTGGGCACTGTTCCTTCAATCTCCCACTTTCACAAGAACCAATTCTTCGTAATTGTATTAATCTATCCCCTTAAGTGTGTGACCCGATAGGTTCATCCACTAATGGCTATTCACTGGAAACCTTTTTCGACTCACTGATCAAAAGCGGTACCTAGCAGCACAAATTGACCCCCCGAAAGCATACAAAATCAATTTTCACTGAACCTTGATATACACATGCACTAGTCCCTTTACTACATGACGTCAGTCAAGCTCAAGGCGATATTCATGCCACCCTTGTTGGACAGCTCGACATTTCACTCGATCAAGTAACAGATTCAAATCATGACTAACTCTTTAGTCATAGTGGCATGGGCACACACTTTTACAATCCGACTACCTCGAGGGGCCCAAAGACGTCTCTCCCATTATTAGGAGGAGTAAATTCTATCTTGACTGCTCACATCCCATGACATTTTCACAACACACCTAAAAACAACCATTATTATTGCCCTGTTATGGAATAGCGTTAGGAAGCATCTTAGTGTGTCGCTATGCATTCTAGAATCAAATGACGATCTTAGGTCTGAGGACTCTGTAGGTACACTATTTGAGATGACAACTGATGGCACATTAAATTAACAATCCCAACAGTATCTCAAGTGGATCTATCCAACACCATGTTCACCAACATGTGTCCACATTACTAATTTGACATCTCTATGTCTATGATCTATGAAACTTAATCATCAATCAGTCAGATGTGCTAATCTATGTATCATCACTGTCCCACATGATGACAAGATCAAGGATCCTTTTGAACAATATCATTATAAAACAAATAGTTTCACATAGCAAGTCATCAACTCATTACTAAAATGTAAACGATATTTATTCAAGGAACAAGATAACAATTATTCTCTTACATTAGCATAGACACTACTAACATCTTCCACATACACATGACCCACTCACACAAGTATCTAATACTCTTGGAGCTTAGGTATGCCTCATACTTGGTCTATAGAAGAGGTTTTGTCAATGTATCTTCTATGTTCAAATCCATGTGCACCTTACAAATCTTCATATAACCTCTCTCTATGATCTTGCAGATCAGGTGATATCGTCGAAGTATATGTTTGATTTTTTGGTTTGATCTAGGCTCCTTGGCTTACGTAATGGCACCACTATTATCACAATAGAGGTCCACTGGACTGGACACACTAGGAACAACACCTAGCTCAGAAATAACATTTCTGATCCAAACAACCTCCTTTGCTTCTTAGGAAGTTGTGATATACTCAGCTTCTATTGTAGAATAGACCACCATTTCTTGCTTGGAACAATTCCAACTCACTACGCCTCCATTGAGGCAGAATACAAAACTAGATTATGACCGAGAATCATTTTTATTGGTCTAAAAGTTAGCTTCAGTGTAACCACTTACAATGACATCATCTTCACCACCGTAAATTAGAAACATTTCCTCAGTCCTTATCAAGTACTTGAGGATGCCTTTTACTATAGCCCAGTGACTTTCACCTAGGTTTGACTGGTATCTGCTTGTAACACTTAAAGAATATGAAACATCTGGGCATGTACACAGCATGGCATACATGATGGACCCGATCGCGGAGGCATACGAGAACACACTCATTTTCTCTATCTCATTAGGTGTCGCAGCACACTGAGTCTTACTAAGAGAAATACCATGTGACATTGGCAGAAATCCCTTCTTGCAATTCTCTATTTTGAACCGTTTCAAAACCTTGTCATTGTACATACTCTGGCTTAATTCAATTAGTTGTTTTGATCTATCTCTATAGATTTTTATGCCAAAAATGTATGCTGCCTCTCTAAGATCTATCATCGAAAAACTATTTTTCAGTGAAGTCTTGACAACATTCAATAAACATTTCTGATAAATAATATGTCATCTACATACAAGACCAAAAATACAAGTGAGCTCCCACTAGCCTTCTTGTAAACACAAGGCTCTTCTTCGTTCTTGTTGAAGCCAAACCCTTTGACTACCTCATCAAAACGAAGATTACAATTCCGAGAAGTTTGTTTTAGCCCATAAATGGACTTCTGCAACATACAAACTTTCCCAACATTTTTTGGATCATCAAGACCTTCAGGTTGTGTCATGTACACATCTCACTTAGGTTTCCATTCAGGGAAGCCGTCTTGACATCCATTTTTCACATCTCATAATCATAAAATGCGGCTATTGCTAGGAAGATTTGAAAAGACTTAAGCATTATGATGGGCGAAAATGTTTCATCATAATCAACATCTTGAATCTATTTGAAACCTTTTGCCACTAATCATGCTTTATAGATGTGAACGTTTCCATCAACATGTATCTTTTTCTTGAAGATCCATTTACACTCAATAGTTTTTACACCATCGGGTGGATCAACAAAGTTCTAACTTGGTTTTCTCGTATGGACTCCAACTCGGATCCAATTGCTCCAAGCCATTTCTCAGAGCATGGTCCCATCACTGCTTCCGCATAGGTCATGGGCTCGTCGTTGTGCAACAACACATCGCACTACCTACTGGTCAAAACCATGAACCGCTCTGGTGTGTGACTCACTCTCCCTGACCTTCGTGGGGTTGGTGTATCTACAACGGGCTTTGCAACACCTTGCATATCATATCGTGGTTTAGTGGTATCAGGAACACTTTCCAGTGGCTATCGAACCTCTTCAAGATGCACCGTTCTCCCACTAACCTCTTTTGAGAGAAACTCTTTCTCAAGGAATGGACCATTCTGAGTGACAAACACTTTGCCCTCTTTTCTATTATAGAAATAGTATCCTTTGGTTTCTCTAGGATACCATACAAAGAATCACTTGTCATATTTAGGAGTGAGCTTGTTAGACGTCAAACATTTGACATACGCCTCACATCCCCAAATCTTTAGAAAAGAAAAACTGGGATGCCTCCTAGACCACATTTCATATGGCGTCTTCTCTATTGTCTTAGATGAAACTCTATTTATCGTGAAAGCGATAGTTTATAGAGCAAGTCCCCAAAAGGATAATGGAAGAACAACATGACTCATCATAAACTGAACTATGTCCAACAAGGTGCGGTTTCTCCGTTCGGACACTCCATTCCACTAGGGCGTACTGGGTAGAGTCAGCTGTGGAACAATTCCACACTGCTTTAGATGATCACTAAACTCATGGCTCATATATTCACCTCCACGATCAGATTGTAGAAATTTAATTGTCTTACTTGTATGATTTTGTACCTCATTTTGGAACTCCTTGAACTTTTCGAAGGACTCCTACTTATGCCTCATCAAGTAGACATAAACATATCTACTAAAATCATAGGTAAAAGTGATGAAGTACTAAAAACCATCTCTTGTGACATGGCTCATTGGTCCACACACATTAGTATGTACTATGGCCAATAGCTCACTCGCCCTCTCACTCTGTCTAGTGAAAGGTGTCTTTGTCATTTTGCCAAGTAAGCAAGACTCACATGTGTCATATGATTCAAAATCAAATGACTCCAAAAGTCCATCACTATGGAGCTTCTGCACACGGTTCTCATTTATATGACCCAAACGACAGTGCTAGACGTAGGTAGGATTCAAATCATTGAGTCGTTGTTTCTTAGTACCAATGTTATAAATGTGTGCATCCTCAAGACTTAGAATGTATAATCCATTCACCAATGGAAAAACACCATAGAGCATACCATTCAAGAATATCATACAACATTTGTTTTTTATCACGAACTTATAACCTTCTTCCCCCGGACATGAAGAAGAGATAATGTTTCTACCCAATGCTGGAATGTAAAAACAATTATTCAATTCTAGAACTAATCATGAGGTTAGTAACAAAGAATAGATGCTGACGACCAATGTTGCAACCTTGCACCATTGCCGACGTGAATATCTAGTTCACCTACTACACACTTTCTTGACCTACTCAGTCCATGCAACAATTTGCAAGTATGAATCATCGACCTGGTATCAAATACCGATGAATCATTTGGACGAGTAGAAATATTAATTTCAAAAACATTTATACTTGAAGTAGAAGCGGAAGTCCTACTTCCCTTCTTCTTCCAAAATTTTTCCATGTACAATTTGCAATTCCTGAACCATTGACCAGTTTTGCAGGCAAACAAGGACAGTGAGGTACCATATATCTTATCCCGAGCTTGGCTTTCAAAAATGCCTTGGTGTCTTTTGACGCCAAGATTTGGTAAAGCCCAGGGCCACTAAAAATGCCACACAGTCAACAGAAGTCAAAGAGGTCCGGTCAAAGAAAGTCAAGGAAGCTAGTCCATACTGTTACAATATGATCGGACGCAAAAGGAGCTGATGAAGATAAGGTGTGGAAAAGAGAGGATAAAGATTATCCGGAATCGATTAAGATAGAGTACTTGGATGGAAAGTCTTTGGGCTATAAATATGTATCCCTAGTTAGTTTATAAAAACACATCTTTGTCAACCAACTACTCGGTGCATTGCCACCCTTGGTCTCCAAGGTTTATTCCCATGGGGTTCAGCACTCGGAGCTAGGCTACATCATTGCAATCTCTGCCAAAGTGGTGAGTCCCGCAACCCCCGACGTCCATACCAATTAGATTAGTATCCTCACGTCTACATCAATTCGATTTGATCTCTTGAGGTGAACCTTGAAACAATACGACCGTTGATTGTTCTCGGTGAATTAGCTAGGTCTAAGGCTACATCACTTCAGTTTGATCTCTTAGATTGATGTGATCTAGATGTGATAGTTTGAGGCTTCATCGGTTAAGTCCGACATCTCTTGCTATTGTATCTCTTTCATGTTGTATACCGTTCATCTAAATAAAGCATTCCTAATTCCTCGATATATTATTAAGATCATTGTGACTAGCTACTATCTCGGTTAGGTCTGATCTAGTTATTGTGATGGTTTTCATGATATTGACTTGTTATCTCGCATGTTTTATTTATTTCTGTTAGAGTACAACCGATGGATTATCTTCGATTCCACGATATATCTTATAAGTCATTGGAAAGGCATCCATCGGCCTGCGTGGTTCACTATTCATTTTATCGGCCAATGGTAATCTCGTCCAATCGCTTCATCTCAGGTTATCAGCCTTATGGCCAATCTACATGATATTCCACGAATATCCCATCCTTGTCACGGTCATCGGCTCGATAGCCGATAGGACATGCTACCAATTTCATATTTTCTATTCGCTTATCAGTTGTAGGGTCAAACTAATTAGCACACCTTGAACCCTTTTTCTAAGAACGTAGGACCTGCACTGGAGTGAAGTAGATCTTCCAGGACACGCATGTATCAAAGTGTGACCAAAAAATGCACCAACACGCTTTTTGGCAATCCCAATGGGACACAAACTTTGCTTGTTCATCAAACGAGGCCAGAGGCGATAACATATTGAGGCGACAGATGGTGAAATTGGGCCAATCCATGGTGGAGAGCCCGAGCTCTTCATGTGAAGACCACATTGATGGAACAAAGGGAAAGCTTAGTTAGGGTTTCACCGCGACCTATGAACTTCAAGAAGTTGACATCGGGCCGGGTGACAGACCGAGGCCAACCTTCATAAGTGCTCAACTCTCTGATGAAATCATGAATGAGCTAATCACATTACTACGATAATATCAAGAATATTTCGCATGGGAATATCATGAGATGCCAGGGTTAAGCCGATCGATTGTGGAACATCGACTGTCGATAAAAAGGGTATCAACCGTTCAAGAAGTCACCTCAGCGGTTCAAGGTGGAAATATATCCAGATATCAAGGCCGAGGTAACGAGAATGTATGACAGGGGATTCATAAGATCGTGCTGATACACGGAATGGGTATATGAGGAACATAGTGAGGTTTGTCACTATAGTTTAAGGTAATGATGAGTGATTGACAGGGTGATATCATGGGTTTGTGTCTGGGTGTTTTGGATATGGTGTGTGTGTCTATGTTTGTCTCGTGTGTGCAGGCTTGAGTTACTCGTCAATTGTCGATGGCACGGGATCAGGGTTAGATGGGGAGTCTAATGCCAGATGGTCAAGGGTGTTAGTCGAAGTCGAGAGTGGACTCAAATGTATGCATGGAGGTTGGACAAGACATGAGTCGAAGGTTGATCAAGATGAAGCGTTGATCGAGTCAGCGAAAGGGAAGCCAGTTCAAGTGACAAGGCGGCTCGAGGGATCAAGAGTGGGAGAGACATGCTGGTGGTCGAGTTCGCGGACTGACGACGGTCATCGACGATCAGGGGATGCTTTGGCGGTTTTTGCTGAAAACCGTCAAATCACTTTGTGCTTCAAATACAATAAATAGGAAGTTAGTTTTAGTTGAGTAATTCAGTATAATAATGTAAACTTTTGGTATGTTTTTAGAATTATCAAATTCTGAAAATATATTAAAAGGTTGTGTCAAGGTTGTATTTCTTTTTGAGTCAAGTAGTAGAAGTAATTTTCAGGTTTAATATTTCTGAAATTGTGTCTTGTCCTCATGTTTAATTCTGAAAATTAGGTGGACTATTGTGTAAAGCTAGCTCTTAGGGTATGGCTATATAATGGGCCTTACACCTAAAGAAATGGCTGCTCTTTTTAATAGAAAAATCAGAAAATCATATGAGCTGAGAGCTTTCTCTATTCTGAAATTTTGCTCTTTTGAAATTTGTTCCTTGATTCATCTAACCAGTGATTTTGATGTTCTTCTAGTGATTACTGTCATGCGATTACTGTTTATAATCTGAAAAGCCTGTTCATCGTCTTGAGCTTCTCTGTTGTTTTTTTTCTGCGCCGCCAACCAGAAACAAGTTTGATTTGCTTTTTCTGGTTGATCTGAGTGTTGCTCTTCATGATCTGCTTTGAGTGTTACATCTATAGTATCCTCTTCAAGTTTTTAATACAAGAGATCATCTGTGGAGGAGAAGGAATTGATCAATAAATTATAGAGGAAGGCAGGAACAAGTGTTGTTCTTCATCCGGTGAGATTTCAAACTGTGGTTGAGGTGATTATTTTTTATCTGTAGTACTTTCCTGTGATTTATGTCAAGTATCTAGCTTATTTCTTTACTACTGTTGTTAATTGATCACCTCAAAGATGTTTGAGAAGATAGCTGTTAATTTCTGAAGTAATGTTGTTTTCTCTGAAATCTATGAATCTGTTTAGTATTCTACACTTTTGATTTTGTGAGTAACTGATCTGTTGTGGTTTGATCTATTTAATCTGATATGTTTTTGTTCTTATCCATAACCTGAAGGCTTAATAAACATATTTTTCATTCTGTTTTGAGTTAAACTTCAAGTTTGCAGGACTGGATAGTATTCTGTCTGATTTGTTCAGTTTTTTACAGAATTATGGATTTTTAGTTTTACTCATGAACAAATAGTCTTAGTCTGTTTAGTGTTTAGTTGTATCTTTTCGATGTGGTTCTGAATAGATAATTACTGTGATTAAGTTTGAAATAGAGTTGAACATCTCTGAAATTGAAGCAATTCTGACACAACTCAAACTGAATCTGTTTTGAACATTTACACTATTCCTCATCTAATTTGTGTCAGATTCTAGATTATTGACAGGAATACTGTTCTGAAATTGAACTTGTTGTTCTCTGGATTTTGATTCACAACCTGTGTTCTCTATGATCATGTACAAGGAGTTTACTGAAGTTTAATGTCTTGAACTAAAATCTGAGTTGAGTTTGTGTGTACTTGATGTTTGATATTCAATGTATATGAGGAGTGATTTTCTGAATTGACTGAAACATTGCTCTGACCTTAAATTGGATGATTTCAGAAGGTTGTTTCAATATCAGTATACACATTGTTTTATGTATGAAACTTACTGTTTGTAGTCTGTTTCACTCATTTTTGAGATAGATATTGAGTAGTTGCTGATAGTTATTCAGTGTTAAACAGAACTACTTTAGAATACAAGTTTGAATTGCAGCTGCTGAGTTTTTGGTTTTAAAATTACTGAACTCTAAAGTTTGAATTAGTTTGCTGTTTTGAAATGGACTGAATGTCTGAAACTTGTGTACTGTTTTAAATGCAATTGATTCAACTCATTTTTACTCTCTGAAACTTATTTTTCAAATTGAGCTCTAAGTTTATCTGATATTACTATATAAGTTTCAAGTTTTGAGAATACTGTTTCAAGTTTTTGCTTGAGAATTGATTTGAGGAAATTGCAAAAGTGTTCAGATCTATGTCATCTTCTGGTATTAATATTCAGATTCAGCTCTGAGTTAACTTGAACACATAGTAAAATCTCTGAAGTTGAACTCTGTTTAGGTTTTTAGTTGAGGTTTGTTTTCGCTCAAATCAAATTATTTAGTTGATAGAATTGATTTGAGTTTTGTGATCTATATCTGCAAATGTGCTCTGATAGCAAGAGTTGTTACGAGATTCTGATCTGATTCTTTAGAGCAAATTTAGTTTAATGACAAGTCAAGGTGTAATTCAAATTTTGTGAATTGGGAAGTTACTTTTGCTCTGATTTCTTCTAGTTGATATAGATTTTGAAATCTGTTTTTAGAGGTGCATTGGGTGTTCTGAACAGGCCATCACAATCGTGAGAGTTTGTCGAGGCGCCTATTCACCCTCCTCTAATCGCCATTCCGATCCTACAGTATCAAATATTGTAGCACTTTGGAAGAAGAGTGGAAAGCTCAGGATATGTGTCGATTTTAGAGACTTGAACAAGGCAACCCCAAAAGATGAATACCTGATGTCGATCGCAGATCTGTTGGTGGATGCTGCATCAGGACATAAGATCATCAGCTTCACGGATGGGAATGCAGGTTATAATCAGATTTTCATGGACGATGAAGATATCCACAAGACAACCTTCTGATGTCCGGACGCTGTCGGATTATATGAATGGGTGGTGATGACTTTTGGCCTAAAGAATGCTGGAGCCACCTACTAGAGAGCCATGAACTACATCTTTCATTACTTGATCGACATGTTAGTCAAGATATACATCGACGATGTCGTGGTCAAATCAAGCAATGTCCAAGAGTGGCCGATCTGTGTCATGTCCTAGAGAGGGCTCGGAAATATGGACTGAAGATGAATCCTGAGAAATGTGCCTTTGGTGTATCGACAGGAAAGTTCTTGGGGTTTATTGTGCATGAGAGGGGGATCGAGATCAGCCAACACAGTGTCGAAGCCATCAAGAATACTCAACCCCTTGCCGATAAAACTAAATTGCAGTCGCTGATCGTGAAGATAAATTTCCTCAAGAGATTCATAGCCAACCTCTCAAAGGAGATAGAGCCATTCACTCCGCTGTTGAAATTGAAGCCTGGCTAGGAGTTTGCATGGGGAGACAAGTAGAAGAAAGCTTTTGATGAAATCAAATAATACTTTAAGTTCGTCGCCGGTGCTAATGCCACCACAAAAGGGAACCCCGTTCAAGTTGTACCTATCAACTGATGATGAGGTCATCGGCGCGGTGCTGATTCAGGAGATCAACGAGAAGGAAAGGGTGATCTTCTATCTCAGAAAAAGGCTCTTGGATGCCGAGAATCAGTATCCGACGGTGGAGAAGCTTTGTTTATGCATGTACTTCGCATGCACTAAATTGAGACATTATCTGCTTTCTACAGAATGCACCGTAATGTGCAAGGTCAATGTCATTAAATATATGCTATCGGCCCCAGTATTGAAAGGACCGATCGGAAAATGGGTCCTCGCTCTGACCAAATTTGACCTTAGGTATGAATCGGCTAAAGCAATAAAAGGGCAAGCAATAGTCGATTACATAGTTCAACACAGGGACAAGATGATAACCCATGTGGAGCCGATACCATGGACATTGTTCTTCGACAGATCGGTATGCCGACATGGATGCGGTATCGGCCTGGTGAGCATCTCCCCTCGAAGGGCACCATTTGAGTTCGCGTACACCATCAAACCTTTCTCCACCAACAATCAGTCTGAATAGGAAGTCGTGCTAAAAGGATTGCAACTATTAAGAGATGTCAGTGCTGATACGGTTGAGATTCTCGGTGACTCTCTACTGGTCATGAGACATGTATCCGAAGAATACAAGTGCAAGGATGATGTACTAAGAGAATATTATGATCGATGCCTAGCTGTGATAGCAAGATTTTGAGACGTGGTCTTTACCCATATCCCAAGAGAGCAAAACTCAGAAGCTAATGATTTGGCCCAGACAACATCAAGATACAAGTCGATGGCTAGGTCAATTGAGGTTGAGGTTGCGGATATAGAGTCCGATGACTGGAGGTATGATATTATTAATTATTTGAAGGATCCTTCAACATCGGTGCCAAGAAGGCTCAGGTATCAGGCGACGAGGTATGTCATGGTCAGTGAGGAGTTATACCGCCGGACCACCGATGGGGTCTTCCTCAGATGCATAGATGCCAAAGAGGCCAAAGTGGTGATGTGTGAGGTTCATGATGGCATATGCGGTACACACCAGTCAGCCTAGAAAATTAAATGGCTATTACGGAGGGCAGGTTACTTTTGGCTGACTATGGTGGAGGACTGCATAACATATTATAAGGAGTGTCAGGATTACCATAAATTTGGGGCCGCCCAAAGGGCTCCTATGTCGGAGATGAACCCAATAATCAAAACATGGCCCTTCAAGGGGTGGGGAATCGATATGATCAGTCAAATCTACCCAACATCAAGAAGAAGACACAAATTCATAATATCGGCCACATACTATTTCACAAAATGGGTAGAGGTCGTTCCACTCAAGAAAGTTACATCTGTCGAAGCTATCGAGTTTATCAAGGAGCACATAATATACCGGTTCGGGATCCCATAGACCATCACCACGGATCAAGGCATGGTTTTTGTATCAAAAGAATTTCAGTAGTTCACTGCCGGTATGTGGATTAAACTTTTAAATTCATCACTATATTATGTGTAGGCTAACGAGCAAGCTAAGGCGTCAAGTAAAAGTTTGATCAAGTTGGTAAAGCGCAAGATTAGTGAACAGCCGAGACGTTGACATCAGTCCCTACCGGAGGCACTTTCGGATTATCGGATGGCACGACATGGATCCACTCAAGTGCTGCCGTATTAGCTATTGTATGGCCATGAGGCCGCACTACCTTGGGAGAATAATATTGGGTCATGGAGGATTGCATTACCGTATCATCTTATGGCCGATGACTATTATAACCTAATGACATACGGTCTAGATGACTTTGCAAAAGTATGATTAAAAGCTCTCGATAAGATCGAAGAAAATAAAGCAAGGGTTGCTAGGTTTTACAATAAGAAGGTGATGCCAAAATCATTCAAACCTAGAGAGCTCGTATGGAAACTTATTTTACCGATTGAATCTAAAGACAATTGGTTCGGTAAGTGGTCTCCCAACTAGGAAGGGCCATTTCGGATTCATCGAGTGGTACCTAGCAATGTTTACTTGCTCGAAGGACTCGATGGAGAAGTGTTTGGGAAGGTGTTGAATGGAAAATACTTGAAGAAGTACTTCCCGGGCATATGGATAAACGCCTAAACACATTCGCATGAAATAGCCAATACTATTTGTATCGTCTTTAGATGGCAGATGTTGGAGCATCGTACCCCAGAAAGGAAACACAATTCAAGACCACGTCATGTGAAACTTAATAACATATATATGCAATTGGTTTTCCGATTATAGGACACAAGCATGACAATTGACTGGAGGGCTCCTATCAATTCCACCTCCAAGGGAATCCTTCTCTCCAGCGGCCGATCGAAGCTCCTCAGCATGAACGACAGTTTAGGGCCACCTTTCATTCACCCACGCCGTTGGAGTGGGGCCACCAGTGCCCAAGTTCGGGATGATCGATACTGACCCATACTGTATCAGCCAACCGCTGAAGCTCATCAGGGTGGCATCGTGATTGCTGTCCTGTGGAAAACACAAGTTTAATAAGAAGAACAACAACAGGGGATAAGTAGAAGACGAAAGTTAAGATACACAACCTCGGGGTCTACATCCATGATGCCTTGATGGAGTCACACCCGGTAGATTAGGGAGGAGCAGTTGAAGACGTGCTGCTTCACCTCACTCCACCATTGGTGGAAGGCCATGGAGGTCCCCCGGCATGTCGTCCAAGACATAAGCTCCCAATGCGGATCCCATCAGTCATATGTGAAAGACGACGCCATTCCCAGGGGTTCATGACTCGCCCAATAGCTTGGATCAGGCCAACAAATAAAAGATGGGGTAGGAGTTGATTGAAGCCTAGTTGGTGGGAGAAGACCGATGGATGGTAGAATTCATAGGAAGTCCGATGAGGGCGCTCATAGGTGAAGTCGACAGGGAGCAAGCAAGGAGAAGCGGAGTCCATGAAAATGTTGAAGGATGCATCGTTTTGAGACACATCTAGAAAGATCAGTCGGTTGGGGAGCGCGTACTCTGAGTAAAAGCCAAAAGGGAACTGTTGGCGTAAAAGATTACGCTAACAGGTTTCTGTAGAAAAGAAACTAACAAACGAAGTGTTTGCGAAGCAAACTGTTCTAAGCCTCCGAAAGGGTAATAGCTTAGAATAGTTCAAAAGTGTGTATTGAATCACTTATGATCCGTCCTTATTACAGGGTAAAATGGGGGTATTTATAGGCCCAAACATTAAGGAAAAGACCTATTTACCCTTCTATTACAACCGACATTAAGGAAACTATTTGGTTTCCTTAATAGGGCTAAAATGGTAAAAGACTAATCTAATAGGATAGAAGATAAGTCTTCCATCTTAGCTGGCAGAAAAGATCCTGGAAGGCTTTGGTTCGAAGATATACTTCGAACCAATGCCAGTCTTCAGACTCCGAACGAAGTTCCAAGCCACCTTCGAAGATGACCTTCGGACTATCTTCGAACTGGTTGGCTGTCTTCATATTGCTTTGGCAATAACCCCGAAGATGGGATATTTTCCCCCAACAGTAGCCCCTCGAATACGCTTCTCCGTTCGACCTGTAACGTTAGGAGAGCAGTATACGGAAAGAAAAGATAACCAATCATAGGGGTTATTGATTTTTGTTTTATCTCCGAAATACATGAAGATATGAACTTCGAATCAGTCATAAGGTAATTACTTTTCGAACTATCTTAGAACTGACTCAGGAAGTTCGAAAGTCTTTTTAGACTTAGAAAATATAACCGTTAGTTTCTGTTTCTAACGGAGTTATACGAGGCGTTATTCTCGGAGGAAAATAACAGGCGGGAATGCGAAAGGGCAGAGCCCAAACGGTAACAAACGGAAAGTTTTAGGCTATAAATAAAGAACTCTGGAACTTACTCGATTACCTTTTCACCGCTCGCTCCCAGTCAAAAGCCTTTTGAGTTCTTGAGTTCTTGAGTTCTTGAGCCCTAACTTTCGAGTTCTTGAGCCCTAGTTCCTATTCTCTGAGTAATCCGGCGATCGCGATGGTGAAGACCAAAGGATCTGCGCCGCCTTCGATCTTGGCTCGGCAGCAGGCAGCCGCAGCAGCAGCGGCGGCAACATTGGCGACGGCACCTTCAAGGCAGGCGGCAATGTCCATGGCGGCAGGAGAGAGAAATCCCCAAATCCCCGATGACCAAGGTCTGTGCCCTCCATCGACCAAATATTTGGATCAGTCCTTTGAATTGGGACCTTCGACCTGCAAAAGAGAGTCCTTGGCAATCACAGCAGGGGGTAAGATTAGCAATGGGGTAATGGTTCGAAAACCAGGCAAAGAAGCAATCCCATCACCAAGACCCGGAGAAGTCGTAGTGTTCGAAGCTTTTTTCGAAGCAGGCTTGGGCCTCCCTGCTGTAGATTTCTTAGCTGAAGTCCTTGATTTGTTTCATGTAACCCTCCCCCAGCTGTCTCCGAATGCTGTAGCTAGATTAGCTATCTTCGAATGGGCTCTGAGAGCCGAAGGTTGTGAGGGGAGGGCTGAAATCTTCGCTGCGTTGCATAGAGCGACTTGTCAGCCAAAGACCTTCGTAGGCTCCGGAGGTGAGAAGGTGGTAGTTTCTTTTGGAAGCATTAATTTTAGGCTTCGTGATGAATATGCACTGCAATTCCCTGCCAAGGCCATCAATGCTAGATGGTACACCGATTGGGTTCTGAGGTGGTTTTATGCTGAAGTTGGAGTGGGTAGTCCTCTGGCTGGTCCCCTCAAGGAAATCCAGTTCCGGAAGGAAGCCTTAGTGCAACCTGACGAAGGTCAACTCGAAGCTCGCCTCAACTTGCTTCAGAAAATCAGCAAAAGGTTGAGCATGCGGGACTTAGCCGAAGAGTTCATCGGACTTCAAATTTCTCCGTTGATGGCCAACTGGCCTATCGCCTTCGAAGATGACTCGGAAGGCGGTCTTCGCAAGATAAACTATACTTCGAGTCCTGCAGGTAACTTCGAAACCAACATGCATAGTACATATTTACTTCGAAGAAAGGTTAACTTGAATTATTTTTTAGCTTCTTCAGCCCCTATTACTTCAGAGCAAATTGTAAGGGCTTCGGAGAAGATTTTGGGTGCCCCAACTCCGTCAGAAAAGGAATGGCGAATCAAATTAGTCGGAAGTTGGGAGCGATTTAACAGAGTATGGGGAATGTTGGAGTTAACTCCACCCTCTCTGATGGACTGGGTGCCTCAAGAGAAAGGACCCAAGAAAAGAGTAGCCGAAGTTGGAGCCTCTAGCTCCGCAAAGACTCCGACGAAGAAGGTGGCTCGGAAGCCGAAAAACCTCGCACCTTCGAACTCAAGAGCTTCGGCTTCTAGCTCTAAAGAAGACGAAGGTACTTTACTAGTAAGATTAATTGACGAAGATGCAGCTCAACGAAGTATTCTTATTGAAGACACTGCAGGTATTCCGGAGCCTCAAACCAACATCGAAGAAGTAAGAGCTTCGGATACCCAGGGGGAACAAATCGAAGCCCCTATGGGTGTGAATGAGGCCGAAGTGCCTGCGAACATACCGGAGTCAGGAGACAATGTTGATCAACCAATGACTTCGGTAGTTCAGGAAGACACAACTCAGGCCGGAGTTCCAGTGGATGAAGAGGGAGTCGAAGTCACTATGGCTTCGATTCTCGAAGAAGTAACGAGGGCTCTTCAGGACGATGCTCCTGTAGCCCAAGATTTAACGGCTGATTCGGATGAGGACTACACTTATGATCCTCCGATCAGCCCGGTGCTCGATATTCCAGAGAATATCGAAGGTAAATTTTGCTTAATTCTTATCAATTTTTGCAAAATTATACAATGTGTAATATTTTTGGTTTTTCAGAGCCTCCTGTTGTCGAAGTATCCCTCGAAGATACAACTTTAAGACCTTCGACAACTTCAGGGCCGCAACCGGGAGTTGCTCTACCGGGGCCTGGAAGAGGAAAAAGACACATCGAGCCCCTCCCAGCTCAAGGATCGACTTCATCTGAATCAACGGACGAAAGTGAATCGACTGAGGGGGGGCCATCTTCTGAAGTTCCAAGGGCCTCGGAAGAGACCTACGGACCTTCGCTAAGCAGGGCTGACCAGAAAGCTTCGAAACTGATTCCTCTCATAACTCCTTTTTTGGAGGAGAAAACCGGACTTGGGACTTTGGTTAAACCTTTGGGTGAAGCCAGTCGCCAAGTCGGGGAAACAGAACTGGTAGCCCGCTTAAGTAGAGTGAAGGGTTCGGAGCTTAGCCTTGCTGTGGAAAGAGCAGCTTATCAGGTATAAAGCATCTTCGAACCAAATAATGAATTATATATGAATAATTTCTTATTCTAGTTTTTCTTTTTCTTAGCAAGCAGTCTTAGCCCGCGCTGCAGCTTTGTCGAATGAAAACGAAATTGCTCAACTTCGGGAAGAGAACGAAACTCTTCAAAGAAATCTTAACTTCTCCGAAGGTCGAGTATCTCAAATGGACAATGTGATAATAGCAGAGCGAAGGGCTAGGCAAAGTTTAGAAGCTGCAAGGAAAGAGCTCGAAGCAGAAAGAGTTGTGCTTCGAGCGGAGATTGAAAGACTGCGGACGGAGGATGCTGCGAAGGACTCCGCACTTGTAAGGCTACAAGAAGAGGCTGGCCAGCTCCTAACTCAAAAGAATGCTTTGGCTACGGAGAACGCTAGAATCTCCGGAATTTTAACTGAAACAACTTCGGCCAAGGATATGCTTATCGAAGAAAAGGTTAAGTCTGAGAAGGTGGCTTCGGAGGTCATCGAACAGATGTTAAGTGTCTTGGAGTACTTCGGTACTACTGGATCACTACCTTCGGATGACAATGTAACTCTGCTGCGCCGGCTAAAGAGGATCCAAGGAGCAGCGAAGCAAATGAAGACGGCAGGCATACGTTATGGAGAACTCTCCGGACAAGTGTCTGCCCTTGGAATACTTCGCTACTACGAGGATTTGGGCCGATCAATCACTCCGAGCGCACAGGGCTCCATCATCTTCGACGACGACCGACTTTTAAAACCTTCCGAAGGTGTAGCTGTTGCTTGGCGAGCCTTCCAGACTTCATGGAGAGCCGAAGGTCGATCTGCGATCAAGGCTTGGATTGACGAAGGCCAACGCCAAAAGCAAGTTCGGAGCCAAGCTTCGAGCAGTCAGCCTCCTCCGAACCCGCAGGTTTAGAATTATTTAGGATTTTTTTTTTATTATGTAAAGCTGATGCTTGTAAACATTTATCAATGAAAATCTTGTTTGTCATATTTTTAGGCTTTGCCTCTTATGGAAGATATCGAAGTGTTAGAACTTAACAGCGAACTTCGCTCACTGTGGAACACTTTCGAACTTCTAAAGAGTTATAAACGTCCTCGATTCCTTATCCCTCGAGATGACTCCGGCGTTATTGCGCCCGAAGTAATCAAAGACATATTGTCTTATATTAAAGAGGAAGATAAAGAGAGCGACGCAAACACCTCGTCTTCTGAAGACACTAATTGGTCCGAAGACGAAGGTGAAGCCCAAAATAAAAGATCTGAAGATCTTAGAAGCTGGGAAAGAAGCCCCGAGCGGCTTCGAACTTGGGCCGAGCTTCAACAAGAACAGAAGGATTTTAGAGCTTCGAAGGGGAGGAAGAGAGTTAAACGTAAAGTTCTTAGAACTTCCGATGTTGGGACTAGTCGTTCCACCCCTAGCTCTCGGGACCGAAGAGGTCTCCGATTCCTTCTTGGTATAGATACCAATTTTTCATAATGTAATTTGTAAATACATTTGTTTTGATAATGAATGCCGATTTAAAATTGTCTCCATATTTACTAGCCCCTCTTTGGGTATAAGCAACTTCGAACTGTATTCGAAGATGGTTATGCGCAAAGAAAAAACTTCGGAGTACAATTTTTTGGGGGTTCGGAGCCCCTCTGTCATTTTTAAAGATCTTTTGAAATCTTTATGAGATGTCTTCGACTATTTGTAGTCAGAAGAATGGTAACTTGATACCTTTGTTTATTTCACGAAAGAAATCAATTGAGATAACTTCGAGGACACTTTAGTGTCTTAAAAATTTTTGTCACTTTTGGACGCATATGAACAGTCATTCGAAGCTCATGGCTTAAATGCTGTTTTGCTTTAGCCACCTTCGGCTGTTTTTTGCAGAAATCTACCAGCCGGAGCTTGGATTTCGCAGAAATTGTAGCCACCTTTGGCTATTTTTTGCAGAAGTCTACCAGCCGGAGCTTGGACTTCGCAGAATTTGGCCACTTGGGCTCTTTTTTGCAGAAGTCTACCAGCCGGAGCTTGGACTTCGCAGAATTTGGCCACCTTCGGCTCTTTTTACGGAAGTCTGACAAGCTGCAGCTTGGACTCCGCAGATTTTGGCCACCTTCGGCTCTTTTTACGGAAGTCTACCAGCCGAAGCTTGGACTCCGTAGAGTGTGGTTTTGGGCTCTTTTACGGATGCCTACAAGCCGTGGCCTGGGCTCCGGATTATGTCAGCCCCCACACCGGAGGCTTCGACTTTATGGGTACGAAGTCCGGAAATACAACCCTGCTTAACACACTTCCCTCTCAACGACTTCTGTCCCAGCGCGTCCGCTCGGGAGACTAGGAGCGTCAAGGGGAAGGCACGCTACAGGATGTACGCTTTATTAATTTAGAGGTGATTACAAGCGAATTACAAGGAGCCCTTATGCGAAGTATCGCTTTAGGTGCTCCGCATGCCAAGTATGTGCTAACTCTTCACCTTCTAAATTAGCTAATTTAAATGAACCAGGGCGCCCCGAGCGGACGATTAGATATGGACCTTCCCATTTATTGCCTAACTTCCCTGGTGCTATAATGCTTCGTAGAACAAGATGACCCGGTCTTAACTCGCTGAGCTTGACCTTCGGGTCATACCAAGTCTTCGTCTGCTGATGATACTTTGATAAATTGGCTACAGCTCGAAGCCTTGTTTCTTCTGACAAATCTAACGAAGCTTGTCTTTCTTCTTCGATGTCTGGTTCGGTGCTGCGAAGTGATCCTCCTTTGAGCTCCGTTGGAGTCATAGCTTCATCTCCGAATAGTAGTCTGAACGGAGTAAAACCTGTGGACCTTGTTTGTGTAGTCCGAATGGACCACAAAATCTTCGGAAGTTCTTCGGTCCACAGTCCCTTTGATAGTCCTACTATTCTTCGATTTAGCCCTGATAAAATATTTCCATTGGCTCGCTCAACTGCTCCATTTGACTGAGGATGTCTCACTGCAGCAAAACATAGTTGAATACCTAGGTCTTCGCAAAACTTCCTGAAGGGTTCTGCGTCGAACTGTGTTCCATTATCAACTGTGAGATATCTAGGCACTCCGAACCGGCAAATAATGTTTTTCCAGAAGAATTTCTGTACATTATTCGAAGTGATAGCTGTTAAGGGCTCTGCTTCGACCCACTTAGAAAAATATTCAATAGCTACCACTGCGAACTTCAGATTTCCCTTTGCTAACGGAAAGGGACCAATTAGATCCATACCCCATCTGGCCATAGGCCATACCGGAGCAATGACTTGAAGAGCTGTTGGTGGGCGATGACTCCGTCGACCCATCCACTGGCAACCTTGGCAAGTGCGGACCAAGCTCTCCGCATCAGCTGTTATTGTGGGCCAATAAAGCCCCTGGCGAAGTGTTTTTCCTGCCAGAGCTCTAGGGGCTAAATGACTTCCACAAAGGCCTTCGTGAATTTCTCGAAGAATTTCTTGGCCTTCGGCTTGAGATATACATCGGAGTAGAGGGGAACATACTCCGGCCTTGTATAATATACCGTTGATTAGCTGATAGTTTCTTGCTCTGAGCTTTAATCTTGACAATTGGGGCTCTTCTGGCAAATTTGTTCCTCCTTGCAAGAGTTCTATGATTGAATCCTTCCAATCTGCACTAGGAATGCAGAGAATCTCTGCAGAAGCAACTTGTGGCACCGAAGGTATATTGAGCTCCTCATAGAAAGCTTCGTCAGGCACATCCACAGCTCCGGCAGCAGCCTTCGCTAAAATGTCCGCTTGCACGTTTTCAGCTCTTGGTATACTCCGAATGGAAATACCCTTGAAATGTGCTTCGATCTTGCGAATTTCTTCTAAGTACTTTGCAAGCTGTGGATGTCGGACTTGAAAACTCTTGTCTACGTGCCCTGCTACTATCTGAGAATCTGTTTTTATAATTATCCTTGTAGCCCCTAGAGCACGTGCTTTCCGGAGTCCCAATAATATTCCTTCGTACTCCGCTATATTATTGGTAGACTTAAAGTTGAGTCTTGCGGAGTACATTGCTCTTTGTCCTGATGGAGAAATTAATACTGCCCCAATGCCTGCTCCGGATGCTTGGAAAGCTCCATCGGAGTAAACAGTCCAGACTCCGTCATCTGATTTCTCCGGAGTCAACTTCGCAGGTGGAGTCCACTCTGCTACGAAGTCTGCCAGGACTTGAGATTTGATAGCTGTCCTTGCCAGGAAAGATATGCCGAAGGGTGCTAGTTCTACTGCCCACTTTCCAATTCTTCCAGTGGAATCTTTGCTTCGGAGCATATCTCCTAAAGGATACGAAGTTGGTACAATTACATTGTGAGCCAAAAAATAATGTCTTAGCTTCCTCGAAGCCATTATCAGAGCATAAACGAACTTCTCAAGTTCGGAGTATCTTGTCTTCGCTCCTGACAATGCTTCGGATACAAAATAGACAGGATTTTGAACCAACTTCCCATTGATATCAGCTTCTCTGACAAGGACTGCGCTGACTGCTGAGCCTGTGGCTGCAAGATACAGAAGTAGGGTTTCGTCCGCAATAGGCACCGTAAGTGTAGCAAGATTGCTGAGATAATCTTTAATATCTTCGAAGCTTTTCTGACACTCCGGTGTCCATGCAAAATCTTCGGACCCTTTCAAAGCTTTAAAGATTGGCAAGCTCCTCTCCGCAGATCTTGATAAAAACCTGCTAAGTGCGGCTAGACGTCCAGTCAGCTTTTGCACTTGCTTTAAATTCTCCGGAGGAGCCATCTTCTGCAGCGCAGTTATTTGAGTAGGGCTAGCTTCAATTCCCCTGCTTGAAACTAAGTACCCTAACAACTTTCCAGCCTTAGCTCCGAATATACATTTTTCAGGGTTAAGGCGGATCCCACATGCCCGAAGGCTATTGAATGTTTCTGCTAAGTCTAGGCTATGTTGGTGCTTTAAAGCACTCTTTATTACAATATCATCCATATAGGCCTCCACATTGCGACCTAGTTGATGACCTAGAGCCTTAGCAACTAATCTTGAAAAAGTAGCCCCGGCATTTCTTAGGCCAAAGGGCATTCTTACATAGCAGAAGACTCCCGAAGGAGTTACAAAGCTCGTCTTGATTTCATCTTCGCGCTTCAACCATATTTGATGATATCCGGAATACGCGTCGAGGAAGCTTAGTAACTCCGAACCTGCAGTGGAGTCAACTAGTTGATCAATTCGGGGCATGGGGTAGGGGTCACGTGGGCACGCTTTATTCAAAGATGTGAAATCAATGCACATGCGCCACTTTCCGGAGGACTTCTTCCTGACGAAGACTGGGTTTGCTAACCATTCTGTATGGGCCACTTCTCTGATAATCCCAGCCTTCAACAATTTTTCAACTTCGTCCTTAGCTAGAGCAGCTCTCTCTGCGGACATCTTCCGGAGCCCTTGTCGAACAGGCCGGGCCTTCGGGTTTACAAGCAAGCTGTGCTCAATAATATCCCGATCGACTCCGGTGATATCTTCGTCAGACCAGGCGAAGACATCCAAATTTTCTCCTACAACCTTTTCCAAGGAAGTTGCAACTTCGGGAGGTAAATCTTTACCAAACTGAAAAGTGTATTCTTTACCATCTTTGACAATGATCTTCGTTGCAATCTCTCCTTCGGGACTTGGTCTTGGAAACGATTTCTTCGAAGCTTCGGAGGAGGCTGAAAAAATTTCTCCATTTTCTTGGACACTGTTTACTTGCCTCGGATCTAGAGGAGGACCATGACCATATTCTGCTCTCCGAGCTATGGCTTGATCTCCGAAGACTGTCAGAACTCCTGATTGTGTGGGCATCTTCATGCACAAGTAATTGTGATGCGCCACAGCTCCGAACTGATTCAACATGCCTCGGCCAAAGATAACATTATAAGCATACGGGGCATCTACCACATCAAAGATAACTTCCTCAGTTCGGGCTAGTAAACCTTCTCCGAAGGTTACTTCTAGGCCTATCTGGCCAAGTGCATCTAGCGGAGGTCCTGCAAAGCCTTGCAGAGGACGAGCTGCTGGGAGAAGATGCTTCCGGGAAATGCATAACTGATCGAAGGCTTGTACAAATATGATATCTGCCGAGCTACCTCCGTCAATTAGCACCCTTCGGACTTCAGTTCCGGCAATATCGGCAGTGATAACCAATGGATCTGCATGCGGGAACTTGATACCAGCTGCATCCTCCGCAGAGAAAGATATTGGAACATGAGACCACTCCGGCATTGCAGCTGCAGATGACGAAGTCCCAATGTGGCCTACTTCTCGGACGTACTCTCTTCGCTGTC
This sequence comes from Zizania palustris, assembly GCA_019279435.1. Lineage (NCBI taxonomy): Eukaryota > Viridiplantae > Streptophyta > Magnoliopsida > Poales > Poaceae > Zizania > Zizania palustris. Next base: position 62,878,762 of record JAAALK010000285.1, on the reverse strand, counting down.
TCTTGGACATGCTTCCGAGGGTACCTCCTCCGGAGATAGGGAGAACTACTCTCTTCCCTCTATCTTGCCCTTCTTCTTGCTTCGGAGGTGGCATAACATTGGCCACCGGAGGATGTCTTGCAGCATCAAAATTTTCTATTCGCGCTACAGCCTGGACCGGCTCCGAGCGCACTGCTGCTGCTGGACTTCGGTCGGTACTACCTCGACCCGAAGTTCTCTCCAAGTATTCTCCCCGAAGGGTAAGAATAGCCTTGCAGGTGTCAGTTGCATGGCTTCGGTTCTCTCCATGAATACAGCAAAAAAGGGTCTGGCCTTTGCCAGCCGTTTTCCCTGGCGGCCTCCAGCCGCTGGACTTGTTCCCCGCAGGCTGTGGAGCTCTTGGTGCAAACTTCGGCGGGGGTGCAATGTTTAAGACCTCAGAACGAGGGTGCTTTTGCCCTCTTCTTCTATCATGTTGCACTTCGGGGACTGGCTCTTGCGGCGGAGCCGAAGTCTTTACTTCTGCTTGAACTTCTGTCAACACTGTCGAAGTAGCAGTAGTCCTCCGAAGCCAACCTTCTTCTGACTTCGAGTACTCCTCGAAGTACGACATCAACTGTGATACTGTGGTGATGCTCTTCCGATGCAATTTATCCAGAAGGCCTTTATGACTGACGCCTTCCCGAGCCGCATCAACCACCGAAGATGTGGACAGCCCCCGAATTTGCGACTTCGTGTGAGCGAAGCGCTTGAAGTACTGCCTCAATGTTTCTCCGGGGAGCTGTTTCACTTGGAAAAGGCTTCCAGTCGACATGGGGGGCACGAAGGTACCCTGGAAGTTACTTATGAACTTCTTCTTCAACTGTAACCATGTCGTGATTGATCCTGGTTTTAAAGACCAGAACCATCTCAACGCCACTCCTTCAAGGGCTAACGGGAAGCACTTCGCCATAGTTTCTCTGTCTCCGCCACTAGCCTCGATTGCTAGGGCATAAGAACGCGCAAACTCACTGGGATCTTCGTCTCCGGCATACTTGCTAAGCTTCGAAGCTTTGAACCTTGGATCGAAGCGAACCTTCTGAAGCTCGGGATGCAACGGAGATTCATTGTCGTAAGAGGCGTTCTCCGGGGCTTCGGGATAGTCAAGATCGTCGTCTTCGTGCACTTCGGGGATAGCTGGGGTGGCTTGAGGGCGAAGCCTGTTCGCGGCCTCCTGTCGCCACCTTGCTACCTCGGCTTGAAGATTGGCCATTTGAGTGGCCATGTCTCCAAGGCTATCTTCATCTCCTCCGGAAGGACCTTCCGGGTCTTGAGAACTGGTATGATCAGTTCCGATCGGAATGGAGGGTGGCAGAGTGGCTCCGGGCGGTCGGAGTGTAGAAGGGGTTGGTGGAGAGGTTTCGTATCCTCGAGGGATAGAAGCCCCTTGCGGAGTTTGAGGTGGAGGGATAGTCGAAGACCCTCCGACTTCAACTGTGTCGAAGGGTATCTCTCCGGAGATCCGAGAGGACCTCCGAGTGGGATTGCGAGGTGCGCTCCGCTTAGGAGGCATGATGCAAGAGGTTGGTAGAGAACGAAGTTTTTTGGACTAAGTTCCCCACGGACGGCGCCAACTGTTGGCGTAAAAGATTACGCTAACAGGTTTCTGTAGAAAAGAAACTAACAAACGAAGTGTTTGCGAAGCAAACTGTTCTAAGCCTCCGAAAGGGTAATAGCTTAGAATAGTTCAAAAGTGTGTATTGAATCACTTATGATCCGTCCTTATTACAGGGTAAAATGGGGGGTATTTATAGGCCCAAACATTAAGGAAAAGACCTATTTACCCTTCTATTACAACCGACATTAAGGAAACTATTTGGTTTCCTTAATAGGGCTAAAATGGTAAAAGACTAATCTAATAGGATAGAAGATAAGTCTTCCATCTTAGCTGGCAGAAAAGATCCTGGAAGGCTTTGGTTCGAAGATATACTTCGAACCAATGCCAGTCTTCAGACTCCGAACGAAGTTCCAAGCCACCTTCGAAGATGACCTTCGGACTATCTTCGAACTGGTTGGCTGTCTTCATATTGCTTTGGCAATAACCCCGAAGATGGGATATTTTCCCCCAACAGGAACCAAGTGGTTCTATTCAAGAATCTGCGATAGAAGATCTTAAAGAAAGCAGCTAAAGCGGTAGAAGAGAAAGTGATAGTAGGAGGAGACGCGATCGCCTCTCCTAAAGAATGACAAGAACAGTGTGTGGGGACTCAAAGAAATTGAGGGGGAAAAGATATTGGCTGAAAGGGCTCTTCCAATAGCATCAATAGTATATACATTTAGCAAAAACTAAAGAAAACACTAAGGGCCTTTGAGACGGTCGATGATAGTATTACCGGTCAATAGGTCGGCCGATACAAGATGGAGGAGATGGTAGACCACCCCTAGGAGGTAGCGGCCGAGCGGGACCCGCACGTGAGCAGCGAGTTGCTTAGCCATGAAGTGAAATTGGAAGGTTGGGGCTAGAACTGGTATGCAGAAGATGAATTCTTCCAACTAAAGGTTCAAAAAAGCAATATGCTCAACAATATCCAGGGGACCAACTTTCTTGTTGTGCCTGGCGAAATAGCGGTCCCAAGTGTCAGTTGGTGTGATTCCAAGGAGAGAATATGATTGAAAACGGAAGGAAAAGGGATCGGCTGATGAGCCAATGTTTAAACAAGTCAAAAAATGGACGTCAAGCAGGGAAGGGCTCTCGGCTCGTGGCCAGAAATGAAAGCATCCAGGGCATCCGACCAAAAATAACAAGATACGGTCAGAATCTTCTCGTTTATGTACGGCTTAGCAAGGGAGAGGTTGATGCAGTGGCCGATGTCAATATCATCCTAGAGGGGATAATAGATGGCCGATACCCTAAGGTACCAATCACGCCAACCAGGGATGGGAGAAGGAGAATAGTAAAAACCACAACCCCAATTGGAGGAGTGCATGGGGGAACACTTAAGGGGGACCCTATGAGTCTCAACGTTTATAAAATCAGCAGGATCTAGGTTGCCTAGAGGGCCTAGAAAGAAACTGGAAGGGTGAGTGACTATAGGGATGAGGACCTGATCTTGCAAATTCTACGAAAAGGGGAGAAAAATATGCCATAAGGAAGAAGTACCCCAAGAAAAGTCAAAGACATAAGAAGGATAAAATGCTGGGAGTTTACCTCAAGAATTGCACAAATATTGGCCATTTTGCAGTAGTAGAAGTACGGGACGATGATCGCGAAGAACTGAAACCTGATGGTAGCAAGTTCAAAAGGGGAGTAGTAAATAGAAGGCGTGAAGAAAATGAGATAAAAGATGATGGTTATTTATAAGCCAGGGTGATTCTTCGGCTACCATGCCAGACCAATCCCGGTAGAGAGATAGAGAAAAAGAAATTACTCGGGGCTGAAACACGAATAGATTTCAGAAGACAAAGAGTTTTCGGCTATAGTAATGAATGTGAAAAGATCGTGTGAAAAGGCTGGATTGTAGAAAAGAATGAATGATAGTTTTGAAGTATCAAAAGCCTGTTGATACTCCAAAGATGGGGGGCATGTGTTGACGCCAAGATATGGTAAAGCCTAGGCCCACTAAAAATGTCGCACAGTCAACAGAAGTCAAAGAGGTCCGGTCAAAGAAAGTCAAGGAAGCTCGTCCATACTGTTACAAGATGATCGGACGCAAAATGAGACGATGAAGATAAGGTGCGGAAAAGAGAATATAAAGATTATCCGGAATCGGTTAAGATAGAGTACTTGGACGACGAGTCTCCGGACTACAAATATGTATCCCTAGTTAGCTTAGAAAAACACATCTCGATCAACAAACTACTCAGCGCATTGCCACCCATGGTCTCCAAGGTTTATTCCGGCGGGGTTCTACACTCGGAGTTAGGCTGCATAGTTTCGATCTCCGACAAAGAGGTGAGTCCCGCCACCCCCGACGTCTGTATCGATTAGATCAGTATCCTCATGGCTGCATCAATTTAGTTTGATCTCTTGAGGTGAACCTTGAAATAGTATGCTTGTCGGTTGTTCTCGGTATATTAGCTAGGTCTAAGGCTGTATCAGTTCAGTTTGATCTCTTAGATTGATGTGATCTAGGTGTGATAGTTTGAGGCTTCATCCGTTAAGTCTGACATCTCTTGATATTGTATATCTTTCATGTTGTATACCGTTCATATAAATAAACCATGCCCGATTTAGTTATTGTGATGGTTTTCATGATATAGACTTGTTATATGGCACGCTTTATTTATTTCTGTCAGAGTACAAGCCGATGAGTTATCATTAATTCCATGATATATCTTATAAGTCATCGGAAAGGCATCTATCGGCTTGCTTGGTTCACTATTCATTTTATCGGCCGATGGCACGCTCTCCCGATTGCTTCATCTCAGGTCATTGTCCTTATGGCTGATCGGCATGATATTCCATGAATATACCATCCTCGTCATGGTCATCGGCTCGATAGCCGATAGGCCATGCTACTAATGTCATATTTTTTGTTCCCTTATCAGTTGTAGGGTCAAACTGATTAGCACGCCTTGAACCCTTTTTCTAAGAACGTAGTACCTGCACTGGAGTGAAGAAGATCTCTTAGCCACCCGTGTGTCAAAGTGTGACCAAAAAACGCACCAACAGTGTCCCATAATCATATTATGGACATTCTTGTTCTCATCTTGCTTCAAAAGCTCAAAGGACAAACAGGCAGGTATGAGACAGCTTACATTAAGTGACTCATTCAAGTGCTTCTCACAAGCCCTCCCGTCAACTAGTTCATCATGATAGGACTCCTCTAGAACATTTTCCTTTTCCTTTCGCTTGAGAACACTTCTCAATTTTCTCAACCAGTCAATAAAAAATTGTTCCAAAAAGAATTGATCACAAACATAAAGTGTTCTTAATAGTTGGTACCATATTCTAAAAAAGATTAAATGCAAGGTTCAGCACTATGCAATGTTTATCTTCTATCCAATAAAAGATGTTCCACTATTTTAAAAATAGTTGTGTTCCCTCTAATGACTAATAGTGGCGCAAGATCCATATTCATTCTAACTACTAGCGAGCTTCGGCATCACTCCTAGAAGCTAGATGACATAGGTAAGCAACGCTTTGCTAATCACATCGTATGTGACTCTTGTCATTGGTGAAGCATCCAATGATCTACGCTAACTCTATGCCCCAAGGCCCAAAACCATTTTAATAGCCTCGTTAAGCAAACCAATACTATGTGTGCGGAAGTCTGACTTACACCCCAACTGGTCAAGATAAAGATAGCACCCTGCTTTGGCAGACACACTATCGATGATTGAGATCCTTGGTGGGTGTAGCTATTGAAAAGAGCATCGATACTTAATTTTTTGAGGGAAAACTATTCTAGCAAGGTTACTTCCCTAGCGCGCATGAAACATGCAAGAATAGTATAACAAGAACATAAGAAAGCGTCATAGGCAATCATATTAACTGTGACATAACATGCCCCTCTTCACATGGCGATCTCCATCTCCATGGCTCCCGTCATTGAGTGTGTGCTTCGGGCCTCCAGTAATTGTACTAGTCTATCACTATATCACCTATACTAGTTACATGAGCTGAAGCATCAATTCTTGACACGCAGGTCGCAAATGTTCACCAGCCTTGGCTGTAAATATTAATGACACGCAGTCCATATTTAATTTACATTCATTGCATGCATTTCATACATCACATTTATTAAGGCCATACCAGTCACAACATTCTCTGCAAAACAAAGTTAGGCAAATAATCTACAAGTGACTTAACTAGATCGGAACTTCTGATTCCAAATCAGAACTTTCAACTGCAATATTGCTCTCTGTATCAATTAAAAACCGACATCAGAAATTCCGATCCAATATTGGAACTTCTGATCCATCAGAACTTCCTATCCATATCGGAACTCCTGACAGCAAAATTGCTCTCTGTATTGAATCATATTCAATATTAGAACTTTCGATGTGGCATCGGATCTTCTGATATGACAAACATCGGAACTTTTGATCTAGCATCAGAAGTTCTGATTTTCTACGGATAGAAAAAATATCTAATCTGTTTTCCCACCATTTATCACCATACATGAGGGATCCAGATCGAACACTACGCACGTAGGCTCTGATACCATTGGTAGGGAATGAGGAAGCGAGGCTAGCCGGTAATTTCAAAAATTTCGCCCCAAGCCTAAGAATCATGCACGTGAGGGATCATCAATTGGAACTTTCTAGCACGAGACATGCTAGGTGCAGCAGAAGATGTTGGGAAAGCATGTCCTCACTTATCCTCGCATCGCTCCAACCATTCCCCGATGATCCGATCGATGAATACGATGACGATGTTCACGTGAAGAAGCCCACGATCATCGCTATTGGAGCAATGCCTCCATGGTATCCACACGTACAGGGATAATATCCTTCCCATGCCGGTGTAATAGCACCGCTCATGAGAAACAGGAGAGTCATCAATCTCAACTCTTGAGATCAAGAGAGGGAGGAGTGGAGTTCTTGGTGGCTAGGGTTTAGATCTGATCTAAACTATGAACTACTTCATCTCCAAGACATCCTCTCTTTATATAGAAGTGAGAGCCCCGGTCTCAAACAATTCAAGACCAAACAGATCCAATCTGTTACACCCACCTCTTAACTTCCGATCAGGGCTCTCATACTACAATTCCAAGAATCATCAGAACTTCCAATACCCCTATCGAAAGTTTTGATCAGTACAATTTTTTCCCGATACGTATTGGAACTTCCGGTTTCAACTCTTTGTCTCTAAATTAGAAATTATCAGAACTTCCGATACCGTATTAGAACTACTGATTTGAGATCTCTATTTCATAAACAATAAATTATCGGAACTTCCGATACCATATCGGAATTTCTGATTTGAGCTCTCTTTTTCCAATTCAGAAAATAATCAGAACTTCAGATTCAAAATCGGAACATCCGATCCAATCGGAATTTTCTTAGGCATTGTTCCTTCACCAATGTCATTTTTAAATCGATACAGAGAGTAATATTGTTGTCGAAAGTTTCGATTTGGAATCAAAAGTTTTGATCCAATTCAGTCACTTGTAGATTTTTTGCCTAACTCTGTTTTGCAGAGAATGTTGTGATTAGTATGGCCTTGTTAAATGTGATGTATGAGATGCATGCATTGAATGTAAATTAAATATGGTCTGCGTGTCATGATTATTTATGGCCCAAGGCTAGTGTACATTCATAGGACCTGCGTGTCGATTATTGATGCTTTGGCTCATGTAACTATTATAGGTGCTATTTTATAGGCTATAAGTTCATGGAGGCCGGAAGCACGCACTCAATGGCAGGAGCCATGGAGATGGAGATCACCATGTGAAGCGGCCATACTATGTCACAGTCAATATGTTGTCTGTGGTGCTTACTTATGTTTCTGTGATACTATTCTTGCATGTTTCGTGCACGCTAGGCAATGCCACCTTGCTAGAATTTTTTTCCCTCAAAAAATTAAATATTGATGCTCTTTCTAATAGCTTCACCCACCAAGGATCTCGATCATCGATAGTCAGTCTGGCAAAGCAGGGTACTATCTTTGATATTGACCAATTGGGATGGAAGTTGGATTTCTGCACGCATAATATTGGTTTGCTTAACGAGGCTATCAAAACTGTTTTGGGCCTTGAGGCATAGAGTTGGGTGTTGAGCATTGGATGGTCCTCCAACGACAAGAGTCACATACGATGTGATTAGCTATGTTTTTCTTACCTATGTCACCTAGCTTCTAGAAGTGATGCGAAAGCTCACTAGGAGTTAGAATGAATATGAATCTCGTGCCACTATTAGTCATTAGAGGGAAAGTGACCTTTTTACATAGTGGAAAATCTTTTATTGGATAGAAGATAAACATTGCATAGTGTTGAACCTTCCATTTAATCTTTGTAGATCATGGCACCAACTACTACTGTTAAGGGCACTTCAATTTTTAATTTGTGATCTATTCTTGAATGAGAGAAATTGTCTGGAACGAGTTTTATGGATTGATACAAAAACTTGAGAATTGTTCTAAAGCAAAAGAAAAATGATTATGTTTGTTGATGGTAGAAAATGGCATTAATGGCCGAGATTGTCAAGATATTAAAATTGGTAATTTTGGACAGAAAATATGTTATTTCTGGCACAGGCCGAAGCCTTGAAGTGTCGAAGGCCCATCCCACATTGGGTTTTGGATGTACCTTTGGTGGTCTACTTCGTAGGCAGGCTTCGGCCCGACAGACTAGATTCGACGAGGCCCACAGAGGCCCAGTTCGGCCGATATGCTCCGAATCCAATAGGTATATTTCAGCTGTTTTTGATCTCTAAAAAATGCTAATTGTTTTGGCCCAATTCTAATTAGAATAGAATTAGAGATATAAGACTAGCCCCTATAAATATAGGGGTGAGGCTGGTTCATTGGGTAGTCTTCACAGATCAACTCAAAACCCTAGTTTTGAATCTCATTACTTTCAACTTATTTTCTTGCCCTAGGAGTAGCTCTACAGTACATCTATGTGAGTTTGCGTCGTAAACTCTTCGTGCATCACGTCAAAACCGTGGTAAGTCCTTGTTGATTCGCCCATGAATCATCTGTTAATCTATGTAACAGATTGTTATCCCTTCTTGGCTTGCCTATGAACCATCCATTAATCTACGTAACTGATTGCTACCTTCGTTTTGTCAATTTTCCATTATTTTACTTGATAATTCGATCTCTAGGCCGAATTGGTGTGTAATCTTTGTGGTTTGTAGAATTTTGCATTTAGATTACACTCGCCAAGAGTCCTTGTCTTCGTTCGATCTCCACAAGGTGATCTCCGGAGCTAGGAAGCTAGTTTCAGGAGGCTGCCAGAGCCCCCTCCGGTAGGTTTTTCGCTTCACTCTTCTAGTGCTAGATCCATCGAGCTGTTGTCGGTCATTGTGGTTCCGCACGTCGGAGCCACTTTGCGTTAGAGCTGCTTCGCGTTGGAGTCGCGCTAGAATACTTCGCGTCGGACCTAGTCACGCTAGAGGCTTCGCACCAGACCCTATTGTTCGGAGGCGATTTCATGTCACGATCTGTCTGGAGCGCACCTTCAGTCAGATCGATCTGAACGCCGAAGGTTACCTTCGGCGCATACTTCGCACTGGACCCTATTGTTCGGAGGTGATTTCGTGTCACGATCTGTCTGGAGCCCATCTTTGGTGAGATCTATCTGAACGCCAAAGGTTACCTTCGGTGCATACTTTGCACCAAACGCCGAAGGCCTACCTCCGATGACCCTTCGCACGGTATACTTTGAACCAATCAGGATTCATGCGGCTTATTGAGTTATTTTATCTACACACATCGGTTAATTGGATTATTTCTGTATGATTTGATTGCCTAGCGACTCCACCCCCTTGCCACTGTTAAGGGTAGTTGGAACACGACGTCAGCGTTGTGTTATGCTTAGGCTTGTCCCTAAGTATCCACACATTTTTGGAGCGTCGAACTGGACCAAATGCGGGGCACGTTTTCGTGTCAACACACTTTTTGGTGACTCCGCTGGGGACAACACCAACATGATGAATACATCTACATCGGCTGTGAGTGCCTCTACAATGACTTTTATATCTACAACACCGATGAATACCATGGGGGGGCGTGGAGATTGACAACCGCAACATCGGGTGGAGATCGAGGCGAAGATGAAAGAACTCCAAGATCTCATGCTTGGGAGCTATGTCAAGACGCGTGTGGGCTTCATCAAGCGCGACGTAAACATCCCCGACCTCGCCCGAACTCAGGTAACACCATTGTAGCCTCCTTTATCTTCCTTAGAAATTGAACAGAAAATAGCCGCGTCTATAGACCAGGCCATTAGCGCTTTGCTATCCAACCGTCTAGAGTCGGTGGTTAACTCTCATGCAGAGGCAACATTTAGGAGGTTCGGCTTTACCGAGGCCGTTCCTCTGACTCTGATCACTACCATACCCTCGGTAAATCGCATTTATAGCAAAACTGACGGTAGTACTGGCAAAGCTATCACGTCTCTGGTCTCGACGTCTACGGCCAAGACCTACCACTACACATACAACCAAGCTAGCCCTGCTTATTATGCACCGCCTCTACCCACGTCTGCATCAGCTTTTCTCGCACTACCTACGCCACATGCTCCTACACACCTACATAGACCCAAGCCTATCATATACCCCAAGCCATCACGAGAGGAGGAGCCTCGTGGCCGACACACCGACATACCACCGTGTGTCACGTCCCTGCATGAGAGACGCGCACAGGCAAGAGGCTAGGACGACATTAAGGAACGAATTCACATGTTGTTTAGAGAATCTACCGGCTTTGTGCCTCAGGATCAGGATAGGATTTACTGAAAGCTGTACCCCAATAACTTTGATACCATACCCTACCCTCGCATCTATAGAGTCCCTGAATTCACCAAATTTGATGGCGAGGGTAGCAAGACCACACTTGATCATGTTAGCCAATTCTTAGCACAGTGTGGTACCTCAAGGTCGATCCACACGGAGTGAAGCCAAAGAAGATGGCCATGAAGGGGTCTCCGAAGTCATCACCCTCTAGGTGGGGTCCTAGGAGGTCCCAATCCTGAAGGGGCCCTCGTTGGAGCACAACGGAAGTAAGTCCCCAGGTCCAGCCGAAGCCATCCCCGAGGCCTAGTCCGACCGGCCTACTATGGCCAGTCCTACCAGCCTGTCCCATATGCCCGACACACCTCGGTCCGACCATCCCACCATGGCTGTTCCGATTGACACGACCCGATCAGACCGGCCTAGTAAGGTCGGTCCGACCAACATTATGCAGAAAAATGTTTTCGCCAAGTGAAAAAAAGTCGAGGCCGATCCAGGCAATTCCCGTTCGGCCAAAAATCGCAGAAGCAAGATCGTCGCGCCTGGTACCAAGACGCAACCATCTTGGGCACTTCCGGGTATGTCAAAATCGTAGAAGAGGCGCTAGCAACATCTACGATCACAGGAGATGTGTGAGAAGATGGCTGAGGATGAGCGAGACGCCATGTTCGAGGAAATCCACCCTCGTCCAGACGCGAAGCAAGTCTAGAAGCCCAAGACGGTTGAGGCGAACAACCCGACTCCCTATCTGAGCGACGACGATGACAACATGCTTGACGACTACACGCATATCTCCAATGGGCCCGTACCTCAGGCAATGGACATAAATGTCGTCATGATTCCTGCTGAATTTGCGCTACCGCAAGATGAGGCTGAGGTCTCTCAGTTGAGCCTCGACCCACAAGATGTTGTTTTCGAGAAGCCCGAGGAAACGGATCGACACTTGAAGCCTCTTTATGTCAAGGGGCACATTGACGGGAAGCCAATCTCTAGGATGTTGGTTGACGGAGGTGCTACCGTCAACTTAATGCCATACTCTCTCTTGAAGAGGCTCGGCAAAGACGAAGAAGATTCGAAGAAGACCAACTTGATGCTCAACAGCTTCAACGGTTAGAGCTCGGAGGCCAAGGGCATACATTCTTCGGAGCTGACGGTGGGCAACAAGATGTCATCAACAGCATTCTTCGTCATCGACGTACAACGTAACTACAACGTATTACTTGGGCGTGATTGGATTCACGCAAATTGTTGCATTCCGTCTACCTTGCACCAGTGCCTCATTCAGTGGGACGACGATGACATAGAGGTTGTACCAGCTGACACTTTGGCCCATGTTTCTTTGGCCGATGTGTCTATCGGCGCCATCCACGATAAAGTAGAGTGTATGTCAGGCAGAGATCTCTCAGATTATGACTTTGTTAGCGTGTCTGAGGGACATTTTGTTCTAGTGTCTGTAAAGCTGGCTGGTGTAGCACGGTTGTCGTTAAATTAGTGGTCATGACTGGTAAGAGTAATCTTTATTGTCTAAAGTCTCGTGTAGAGAAATATCGATCTTTTAAAGATGGTATTGCCGAAGCCATTGAAGATTTCAGCAAAGTAGAAAAGTTAGGTCAAGGTTTTGCGTCGGCCGAACCTCTAGAAGAGGTCGATATAGGTGATGGTAGTATTCCAAGGCCGACTTTTGTAAACACAAATTTGCAGGCTAATGAAAATGCCAAAGTAATAAATATGCTTCGGTCGTATGTCGATTGTTTTGCATGGGAGTACAGTAAAATGCCCGAACTAAGCCGTGAGCTCGTCGAGCATCGGCTGCCCATCAAACCCGGGTTTGGGCCTTATAAACAGCCCCCTCATCGCTTTAATTCGGTCGTCTATGACTGAGTTAAAGAGGAGATAGAACGATTACTCAAAGCTAAGTTTATTAGGCCATGTAGGTATGCTGAATGGGTTGCTAACATTATGCCTGTGGAGAAGAAAGGGAGCGGCAAAATATGAGTTTGTATTGATTTCAGTGATCTGAACAAGGCCACTCCGAAGGATGAGTACCCCATGTTGATAGCCGACATGCTAATCAACGATGCTTCAGGAAACAAGGTACTAAGTTTTCTTGATGGCAATGCATGTTATAATCAAATTTTTATGGTCAAAGAGGATGTCAACAAGACAGCCTTTCGATGCCCTTGTTTTTTTGGCTTGTTTGAGTAGGTTGTTATGACTTTTGGTTTAAATAATGCTGGCGCTACACATCAATGTGATATGAACATATTCTTTCATGACTTGCTAGGAGTTATGCTAGAAGTCTATATAGATGATGTTGTAGTAAAATCGGATGCTATGGGGAACCATTTAGCCGATTTGAGAGTTGCTTTTGATAGAATGTGTCAGTATGGCTTAAAAATAAATCCGCTCAAGTGTGCTTTTGGTGTGTCAGCAGGCAAGTTCTTAGGATTCATGATTCATGAAAGAGGTATTGAAATTGATCCTAAGAGACTTGAGAAGATAAAAAACTTTGAAGCACCGACATGCAAGAGAGATGTGCAAAAGTTTCTAGGCAAGATGAATTATTTGCGTCGCTTTATATCTAACTTGTCTGGAAAGATTGATGATTTTGTCCCCATACTTCAGCTAAAGAATGAGGCCGAGTTAACTTGGGGGAAAGTCAGGAACGCACCTTCGAAAAGATTAAAGAATACTTATCATCGCCGCCAGTAGTAAGGGCACCCAAAGCCGGGATACCGTTTCGGCTGTATATTGCTATGAAGGAGAGCGTGATAGGAGCTGTGTTGACTCAAGAGGTGGAGAGAAAAGAGTACATCATCACATTCTTGAGCCACTGCTTATTGGACGCCGAAACAAGGTACATGTTTGTGGAGCATTTATTTTTATTACTTTACTATGCATGTACCAAATTACATCACTATCTTTGCCCTAGCACATGTATCATCACTTGTCAAACCGATGTTGTAAAATACATGTTGCAAAAGCCGATTCTAAGTGGTACAATCGGCAAGTGGGCTAATGCTTGAATTGAGTACGATTTGGCCTATGAACCTTTAAAAGCTATGAAAGGCCAAATTGTCGCTAACTTTATAGTTGACCACCATGTAGATGTCAATTGGAGCGGCGACGCCACTTTAATTGAGGTAGTACAATGGAAACTTTACTTTGATGGTTCGGGTTGCAAGAATGGACAAGGTGTTGGAGTGGTTCTCATATCACCTAGTGGTATGCGCTTTGAAACCTCGGCCCGTCTAGAATTTCCTTGCACCAATAATCAAGTCGAATATGAAGCCTTATTGTTAGGATTTGATCTTTTAAATTCCATGGGTATTAAACACATTCATGTGTATGGTGATTCTCTGTTAGTTGTACAACAAGTAGCTAAATTGGCTCAATGCTTCAATGGTTTGTTAAATAGCTACTTGGAAAAATGTCGACATAATTGCTACTTTCGATGACTTCAAAATTTGTCATGTGTCTAGAGAAGCCAATTCAATTGCGAATGATTTGGCTCAGCAAGCATCTGATTATCAAGTCAGAAAAGGCATATTTTTTGTACAAGGGAGGGCGGAACCCTTTGCCCGTCGGAGGGTGTTGCGTGCCGGAGCCCCTGTGTCGGAGCCCTTCGTCCACCGAAGAACTTCGCACGCCAGACCCCTCTGCCGTAGATCTCCAGTCCGATCGGCTCCGCACGACCGATCTGACCGACCCTCGGCAGGAACAGGAAGGGCTCGGGGGGCATTTTGAGATTTGTGAATTAGACGCCACTTCGGTTAAAGAATTGGTGAACCCTCTGAGAAACCGAGTGGATGATTGGAGGGACTCAATTTTCCAATATTTAAGAGACCCTAGCACAAGGGTTGATCGGAAGATTCAGCATCAAGCGTTTAAGTTTTTATTGCTTGGGGAAACATTGTATCGCCGAACTATTGATGGAGTGCTTTTAAGGTGCTTAGATGCTAATCAGTCCAAAGTTGCTATAGGTGAAGTACATGAAGGTCTTTGTGGCACTCATCAGTCGGCTCACAAGATGAGTTAGATGCTCAAAAGAGCAGGTTTTTATTGGCCGACTATGACTGAAGACTGTTTCAAGTACTTTAGAGGGTGCAGGGCTTGTCAAAGGTTTGGTAATATTCAGCTTGCTCCTACATCAATACTTAATCCTATTATCAAACTATGGCCATTCTGATGTTGGGGTTTAGTCTTCATCGGCAAAATTCATCCTCCCTCGTCAAAAGGGCATCGGTTCATGTTGATGGCGATAGACTACTTTACCAAATGGACCGAGGTCATGCCTCTCAAGAACATTACTCATAATGAGGTAATTGATTTCATCTTGAAGCATATTATACATAGATTCGGTATTCCCCAAACTCTCACTACAGATCAAGGTACTTCATTTATTGCTAAAGAAGTTAGAGACTTTGCTGAATTCTATGGTATTAAGTAGATAAACTCTTCACCATACTATTCTCAGGCCAATGGTCAGGCCGAGTCTAGTAATAAAACTGTGATTAAGCATATCAAGAAAAAAATTGAAGAGTTTCCTAAAAGGTGGCATGAAGTGCTTTATGAAGCGTTATGGGCTTGTAGAGTTGCAAAGCATGGTGTCACCAAAGTTAGTCCATATGAGTTAGTATATGCATAAGAAGCCATTCTACCGGTAGAGGTAGATCTAGGCTCTTTGAGGTTTCTTGAGCAAGATGGCTTATCGGTCGATGAATATGAAACTCTCTTGAAGGACAATTTGGAAGAGGTGACTGATAAGAGGTTGAGGGCTCTAGAAGCAATAGAAAGAGACGAGGAGAGTATCTAGAGCCTACAACAAAAAGGTCAAAGAGAAATAGTTTCAAGTTGGTGACTTGGTTTGGAAGACGATTTTGCCATTAGGCACTAAGAGACCCAAATTTGGTAAATGGTCACCTAGTTGGGAAGGTCCGTTTAGGGTGGTTGAAATCGCTCCAGGTAATGCATATTTTCTAGAATCCTTGCAAGGAGAGCTATTTCGAAGAGCTATAAATGGTAGGTATTGGAAAAGTACTTCCCGAGTGTGTGGCAAAGTGCTTAAAGTGTCGAAAGGTCGATATGTAGTATATAGCCCTTAGCCCATTGTGCTTTTAGCTCACTAAGTTTGCTAAAAGGCAGGGGGCATGTGTTGACAGTAGAAAATGACATTAATGGCCAAGATTGTCAAGATATTAAAATTGGTAATTTTGGGCCAAAAATATGTTATTTCTTGCATAGGCCGAAACCTTGAAGTGCCGAAGGCCCATCCCTCATTGGGTTTTAGATGTAACTTTGGTGGCCTGCTTCGTAGGTAGGCTTTGGCCCGACAGGCTGGCTTCGACGAGGCCCACTGAGGCCCACTTTGGTCGATAGGCTCCGAATCCAATAGGTAGATTTCAACTGTTTTTTATCTCTAATCAAATCCTAACTGTTTTAGCCGAATTCTAATGAGATTAGAATTAGAGATAGAAGACTAGCCCCTATAAATATAGGGGTGAGGCCGGTTCATTAGGTAATCTACGCAGATCAACTCAAAACCCTAGTTTTGAATCGTATTACTTTCAACTTATTTTCCTGCCCTAGGAGTAGCTCTACAGTACATCTTTGTGAGTTTGCATCATAAACTCTCCGTGCATCACGTTGAAACCATGATAAGTCCTTGTTGATTCGCCCATGAATCATTCGTTAATCTTCGTAATAGATTGTTATCACCTTGTTGGCTCACCTGTGAACCATCCGTTAATCTACGTAACAGATTGCTACCTTCGTTTTGTCAATTTTCCATTATTTTACTTGATAATCCGGTCTCCAGGCCGAATTGGTGTTTAATCTTCATGTTTTGCGGAAGTTTTCATTTAAATTACCCTCGCCAACAGTCCCTATCTTCGTTCGATCTCCACAAGGTGATCTCCGGAGCAAGGAAGCTAGTTTCGGAGGCTGCCAGAGCACCCTCCGGCAAGTTTTTCGCTTCACTCATCTGTTCCGGATCCATTGCGTCGTTATTGGTCAGTGTGGTTCCACGCGCCGGAGCCACTTTACGTCGGAGCTGCTTCGTGCCAGAGTCACGCCAGAATACTTCGCGTCGGACCTAGTCCCGCCAGAGGCTTCACACCAGACCCTATTCTTTGGAAGCGATTTTGTGTTGTGATCTGTCTGGAGCCCGTCTTCGGCCAGATTAATCTGAATGTTGAAGGTTACCTTTGGCATATACTTCGCACCAGACCCTATTGTTCGGAGGCGATTTCGTGTCATGATATGTCTGGAGCCCATCTTCGGTCAGATCGATATAAACGCCGAAGGTTACCTTCGGCGGATACTTCGCACCAAATGCTGAAGGCCTCTCTTCGATGACCCTTCGCATGGTATACTTCAAACCAATCAGGCTTCGTGTGGCCAATTGGGTTATTTTATCTATACACTTCGGTTAATTGGATTATTTATGTATGATTTGATTGCCTGGCGACTCTACCCCCCTTGTCATTGTTAAGGGTAGTCAGAACATGATGTTAGCACTGTGTTACTCTTAGGCTTGTCCATAAGTATCCGAACATTTTGGATTATCAAACTGGCCCAACTACGGGGGCACGTTTTCGTGTCAACAATGTTCTAGAGGAACCCCAACTTGATGAACTAGGGGAAGATGCTTCTGCAGACAAGCATGCTTATGAGAAGCATGCTAGTGATTTTGTGTATGTCAATTGTGTGATGCTTGCCTGAATGTCCTTTGAGTTTCAACAACAATATGAATTACAACATGGTTAGACTAAAGAAGACACTAGTCAATTTGCATGGGATGCTTAAAATTGCTGAGGATTGTATCAAGAAATCTCCCAATCATGTGATGATGGTTTAGAAGGAGGGCAAAAAGATAAATAGGAAGGGCAAGGCTAAGACTTCAGATATGATCTCTAGTGCAAAACCTAAACCGACTGAAAAGTCCAAGTCGGGTCCTGCTAGCTCTCATGTTTGTCACCATTTCCACAAGCTTAGGCATTGGAAGCACAACTACATGGTGTATCTGGAAGAATATAAGAACAAGAAGGGAAGTGTGACTTTCACTTCAGGCAATAATATTATTAAAATTAATCTTGCTACTCGACTAAATGATTCATGGGTATTTGATACCGGTTCGATGATTCATACTTGCAAATTGTTGTAGGGGTTGAGTATGTCAGGAAAGTGTACTAGTGGTGAATTGGATGTCCACGTCAAAAGTGGTGCAAAAGTTGCAGCGTTGGCCATCGACATTTATTCACTGTCGCTACCTTCAGGATTAGTTTTGGAGTTGAATAATTGTTATTTCATTCTTGCCTTAGGCAGAAACATTATCTCTTCTTCATGTTTAGAAGAAGAAAATTTTGAATTCGTAATAAAGAACAAGTGTTGTTCAACATTTTCAAATGACATGTTCTATGGTGTTTGTCCATTGGTGAATGGATTATATATTCTGAGTCTTGAAGATGCACACATTTATAACATTAGTACAAAGAAAAAAGACTCAATGATTTGAATCCTACCTACATCTGGCATTGTCGTTTGGGTTATCTAAATGAGAAGCGTGCGCAGAAGCTCTATAGCGATGGACTTTTGGAGTTAGTTGATTTTGAATCATATGACACAAGTGAGTCTTGCTTACTTGACAAAATGACAAAGATGCCTTTAATTGGTCAAGGTGAGAGGGCGAGTGAGATTGTTATAATAGTAATAAACTAATCAAAATATCTCAAAAGAAAATATCTAAGCATAAAAACGTTGACCGTATTCTCCAAAAAGTTGACTTTTCAATCCGTTGCTCATAAGGTCGATCAGGAACCATGGTTGCAAAGATCCCATCGAGACAATTCCATTTTTTGTATTAAACATCTGTTTCTGACATCTGATGGATCATAACGGACTCGAGAAGTGTCAGCCATCTATTTCTTTAAAAATAAAAGGAGGCTAGAATCTCCTCACAAGTTCTAGTGTTGAACTCGAGAGCTTTCCTGCGCATGCACTTTCCTTGATTTCCAGCGCACATGACTCATCTCGTTCTTGCTCGCCTTGGATTTTCACGATCTTCCATAGGTTTTCATTTATGTCAATCTCATTCACATGTTGCAGTTGTTATCTTCAGTTGCTCTTTTTTGGCCGCATACGTTGTCGTATGGGTTGCTACTGCTTAATCCATCATTTGTCTCTTTGTTGTTTTATCGGCCATATCCATCCCTACCTCTACTTATTCTAGAGTTTCCCAACAGCTTACCCACTAGTTTGTACGATTAATTTATTGGCTTTACTCATTCTTATTCAATACCTACCATTTTTTCAATGAAATGCTTATGAGATATATATGCCATTTTTCCTCTTTTGATCTAGTAGATGGAAAATTTGTCATGTGCAAAGTGACATATTGTTAAAAAGATGTTGTTTTCTTTAAGAAAATCCAATTTTTGATTACTATTGATTAGACCAAATAACATCATATAAACGATGTTAAGGAGTGTAGAAATAATGTTTTGGTGTTATTTGTACTTTGGTTGTGTAATAGTCAATATGTGTTTATATAGGTAGTAGAACTTCCGAGCGCAATTAAGCATAATTTTGTTTGTCGACACCGTTATAAAGGCAAGTAACATGTTATGTTTATATTTATTTCTTACTTATTTCTCAAGTTAATTAAACTTGAGATGTTGCTATTAAATTTAGTGTATTCATATTCATTTGGGTTATTTTGTTGATATCCTGTTGCATCAAAGAAAATATAAGAATTGACGTCAATTCACATGCATACATATGCACATATGCATTGCATAAGGTGATAAAGGTCAGTCATTGCCATCGTGTGTGATGCGTACCGGTACATGGAGATGAATGAGAGGCTAGTATATCTAGCATAAAACTCTCAAATGGAGTTGCATGAGAGGCTAATATATCTAGCATAAAACTCTCAATTGGAGTTGCATCATGGCATACATATATTCATGTGATGATTGAAAGCTATAGAATTCTGAGAAGTGATAATCGATGCCATTGTAAGTGAAACACATATTGAAGATTGTTATTAATGCAATTGGTTAATTGTAAAAAACAACATGTGGATGAGTAAGATATGTTTATATTCATAATTATTGCTTGATGAGCTTGTCTCACCCCTTTTAATTCTATTTGAGGTGTTTTTTCTCAGTGAAACTATAGTTTTGGGGTATGGGACTTGTAGTGGCACTTATCACGTCACTATCCATAATTACAACTCAAACCATTTTTAAGATAGTTATATTTTGTAATATGTAGTTGTTGGTGTATTTTTTTTGTTACACTTTGACACATGAGTGGCCTGGGAGATCTGCTTAACTCCAGTGTAGGTCCTACAATCTTAAAAAAGGGTTCAAGGTGTGCCAATCAGTTTGCCCCTAAACTGATAAGGGAACAGAGAAAATATCTGTGAAACCAAGGGTGGTTTCTGTTTGGATGATGAGTGATTGACAAGGATGAGCATTTGAGAGATCGAGCGATGGAGTGTTGGTTTGAGTGCATCGAGGGGTTCAATGTAAAATGGAAGATTGTGTGCCGAGGGTTTCGGAGGTGCGTCGTGTTCTTGTTTTGGCTTGTCTTGGATGTGCAAGGTGGAGATGCTGACAAACTATCGACGGCGAGTGATCAAGGGTCAAGCGGGGAGCGCGATGCCGGAGGATCAGGGAGGCCAGGCAAAGTTGGAGAAGATCTAAAGAGTGCATGAAGATACCGAGCAAAACTTGGACGGACGGTTGATTGCGACGTCATGACGACTGGGTCTGCGAGAGGGATACCAGGGCAAGCATTCAGGCGGCTCGAGGGGATCGAGAGCGGAAGTGGCTTGCTGGAGCTCGGAGTCGCAAAGAGGTGTCACGAGTCGAAGGGTTGAGAGGCTTTGTCGGTTTTTGCTGAAAACCGTCACAAATCTAGTTTTGTTGATTTCAATAGTTTTGAGTCCTTTTTAGTGTTGAGTCTTTGTGTAATAAACTAGGTTTAATTTTAGTAAGTGTCTAGAGCAATTTTACTCCTTTGGTATATTTTTTAGAATTTCTTAATTCTGAAAATATATTAGAAGGAATAGGACCTTGGTGTAATATTTTAATTCTAGATGGTTCTTTTCAGAAAATACCCCCCATGGTTGGCATATAAATAGAGGACCATATCAACGCAGGTGGCTGTTATTTTTGCTGAACCAAAATATCAATTCCATCAAATTTCTGCTGGTTTCTTGCTGATCTGAATCAATCTATTTACACTGTTCACAATCCGGCAAGTGCTACAGGAATCTAGCGATGAAGAGGAACAGTCTGGGCGTAGGTATGCCTTTAGTAGTGGATTCAGTTTTGAGAGCTATTTTCTAGTGATTTCTGTGCAGAACTTGTTGTTGAAGGTTATACATCTTTTGTTGAGGATGTTTTGAATGATCCATTTTTTAAAGTTGCAAGTAATTTCTGCAATATCTTCTTAATTATTTTGCTTATCAAAAGAGGCATCTCAGCACTGAAAATGAATTCTAAATAAAATGTTTCAGCTCTGTGTTGCTTGCAACATGTTTGATAAAATGTTGCTTCAACTTTTATCATTTGACACAGTGTGTTTATCCTTGATTTGAGTGATCTGGACTAATACCAAGTTCCTAGTTTGAAATTAGTTTTAATTTCTGAGTTCTTCATATTTTTGCTGGGTTTTTCCCATGATTAGTAAAGTCTGTTTTAGAGTTGCTTGTCTTGATTAAAAGTCTTTAGGCGCTGATCTGAATAGAGGAAGTTTGTTGAGTTGTTTGCTGAAAACAATTGTGTAGTTGACTCAGCTGTCATCCTGAAGAAATTCTGAAGGTTTTGGTTGGTTGATAATCCTATTTTTTGGTTGATTGAGAAAAGAACTGCACTGATCTGTTGCATTCACTGAATATGTTTGAATACCATGTTCAGTTCTGGTTTATTACTTGAAATCTCTCCTTAGTTTTATTTCACAAATTTCCACTAAAATCTCTGTTCATTTTCAGAAGATCTTTTTCAGTTTGTATGGTAAGAACTCTGTATTTGAAGTCTGATGTGTGTAGAGTTGAGATACATCTTTCAGGCTGTGGTTATGTCTTGTTGAATGTTGTGTTCAAGTCTGAAATAGTATTGAGGATATCTGAATTAAAGTAGTTTTGACAAATCTCAAAACTGAATAGAAGCAATCAGTTCCTTGAGAAATAGAAGTTCTAAAATCAGTTTTCTGAAAATACAATACTGTTTCTCATCAAATTTTCAGCAAAAGTTGTGTTATGATGTTCTAATTTGTTGATTCAATATAGAAGATTTGAGGATGCAATTTTTCACTGAAAATGGAGATAGTATTCAGTACTAAATCTCCTAAGAGTTATTACATTTCAGTTTGCAGTTTTAATCTCATGATTCTCACAAAACAGAACTGAATTTCAGATTGTTTTCTGTTGTTTGAAGCTGATCGAATTTTAAACTTCAAATCGAACTTTTACTTGAATCTGTTCTGATTGATCATTTTCTTGATGACAAGATTTCTATTTGAGAGTGTCAAAGGGGGATATTAACTAATCTAATTGAATTATATCTTAGAAGTGAAATCTCTAGTTCTAAACAGTACAGCTTCACCATATTGCACTCTCTGAAATACTGATTTGAATTATATATTGTTGCTGCAATTTGTGCTCTGAATTCAAACAGTGAATACTGTTCATCATCTTGTGAATTTCAAAAGCTGCACTTTCAATTGAGTCTATTTGAATCTAGTTAAATTGTATTTGAGATATTGATTTGAATCTGCTAAGAACTATTCAACATCAAGCAATTTTTAGATTTAGTATTTTTACAACTGAAATCTATTTGGATTGATTTGAATTGATGTGTTATCTGAATTGAGTCTGTTTGGTGCTGGTCATACATCTAGAGTATAGATTTCAGATTGGAACTTTTTGTGTTCAGCAATTTTGAATGAAGTTCTAGTGTAAAGCTGAAATATGTTTTCTGAAGTTTTTAGCAGCTACTATTCATCGTCCTGAAAATTTTCAGAAGTTGTGATGTTTTAATCAAAATCTTTTTGAAGTGATCTGAAAAGTTGTGTATAGCTGAACTGATTTCATTAGAATCAAATTAGATCAACCTTGCTATCAAGTTTTGGCTCAAAGTGGTAATAGCAAGTGTTAGAGAAGATTTCTGAACTTGTGGTTTGTTTCGGAGTTTGAAACACCGATTTACTACTGTCGATCATCCAGCTACCGATCTACTCACTGTAGTTCGATATTTTAATTGTCGACAGAGTACTTCGATACTTCAATCTCTGAACAAGACTGAATTCTAGTTTTGGAAAAAGTTTGTCACTGATTTGTTTTGATTAGTTTAAATTTGAATCTGAATATTTGGAGGAGCATTGGGCGATTTGAAAAGGCCATCACATTCGCGGAGAATTTGTTGAGGCGCCTATTCACCCCTCTCTAGTCACCATTCCGATCCCACAATATCATTAGTAGCAAAGTCGATCGGCGGCCAAGCCGATGACTGCGATAAGGATAAAACAATTTTGAGCGAATTATGCCAATCGGCCATAAGGCCGATGACCAAGGCAGAGCGATTGGGACGAATGTGCCATCGGCTGACGAGATAGGCAGTTTACGCATATGGGCTAATGGGCATTCCCCGATAGCGGATAGAATATAACATTGAATTAAAGATAACCTATTGGCTTGTTGTAGGACCGAAAGTAGCGACCAGAGGGGGGTGAATGGGCGCCTAAAAATTTATTGCTAAACTATATCCTAATCCCAACACCCAAACGTACTTAACCAGACAAATAACAGTAGCAAAGCAAATCATAGTAATTAAAGTTGTCTAGCCTAAAAATGATCGGTGTCCTAATTAAAAATATATTTTAAAATAAACTAAACTAAATAAAAATGACTGTAGTAAATAAAAATGTGTTCTCAAGAATATTTAATGGCGTAGGCAAAATACCTAAATAAATCAATAATAATTCAGATAGCAGTCTAAAAATAAAATACTAATCAACTGAATAAAACTTGGATCATCCAGAAATTAATTCAAAATAAACCTAAAATATTGCACGTAAAAACTAGAATAAAAATATTACTGCGACTAAATTTTTTTCTTTTTATATGAGCAGATTAAAAAAACTTAAATAAATAATACGAGATAACTAATACCAATTTAACAGATTAAAAATTAACTATGAAATTATTATTTTCATGCCAATTAAAACTAGATAACTATTGATTTAACTAACTAGCTGAAAAATAGAAGATTAATAAAAACTTACCTGGTTCATCTTCTCCGCTGTCGTGCAGTCCGTAGTTACCCAGACGCAAAAAATTGTTGTGCGCTAGTGTACCAGCTTCTCTGCCCGAGGACAATCCCCTGCACAGCCCACCTCAGAATCCAAATGCAAGGCAAGAAAAGCAATTTTCTAGATCCTTCACGAAGGCAACCAGTGGTAAAACCAAAAACAACAAATAAAAAAACTCAGCACGGAAATCAGTGTTCATTATATTAAAACAACTATCCATGAATAGAAAATCGAGATATGCAAAGAAATCAAAAAAAACGTCCCTGTTTTTTTTTTCTTTTGGTGAGTTGCTCCTAGCGATACTGTTGACACGGAAACGTGCCCCCGCACTTGGGTCATTTCGACGATCCAAAAGTGTGCGGATACTTAGGAACAAGCCTAAGCATGACGCAGCACCGACGTCGTGTTCTGACTACCCTTAGTCATGATAAGGGGGGTGGAGTCGCCAGGAAATCAGATCACACAAAATAATCCAATTAGCAGAAAGAAATATATTAAACAAAATAGAATCAGCAAACCGGTCGGAGCATGTCTGCTTCGAAGTCTGGTGCGAAGGGGTCGCCGAAGTATACCTTCGGCGTCCCGTGCGAAGTGTCTCGCCGAAGGGTGCTTTTGGCGTTCGGACTGGTCCGGTCGAAGATGAACTCCGAACGGATCCGGACGTGACAATCACCTCCGAACGGCGGAGTTCGGTGTGGAGTCTCTAATACAGCGAAGTACAAAATAATAACCCAAACGTCGTGCGCAAGCGACTTCGTCCAGAGCGAGGTACGAAGTGTGCGGGCGAAGCCTGTCGTCGAAGCTTGTAATCTCGCCGAAGGGTGTCCTGATGACCTCTGAAACCGATCTCTCAGCTCCGAACACCTCTGATGAAGTAGCTCTGAACGTGGGAACTTGCAACAAAGAGAGTTCGAAGTACCAATTCGGCCTGAGACCGAATTCTGCCAAGTGTTGCACTAGTAGCGAAGGTAGCAATCTGTTACGCAGATTAGCAGATACTTCACAGGTGAAGTAACAATGCGATAGCAATCTATTACGTAGATTAACGGATACTTCACAAGCGAAGTAACAAGGGTTACCACTGTTCCAAAGTGGCCGACAGAGGGCTTCCAGGCAAACCCACGAAGTGGTACATAAAAGTAAAGGTAAAATAAATGCGATCAAAGCTAGGGTTTTGAGTTTGATTTGTGTTGTGGGGGGATCTCTACGCTGGCCTCACCTCTTTATTTATAGGGGCTTAATCTCTGATCTAATCTGCTATTAATTCGGCCAGATGGAGATAAAAAAACTTAGCCAGAATTGTATACAACTCTATCTCTGCCGAAGTGGGCTTCGGCTAGGCCCGTCGAGGCCTGCTCCTCGGGCCAAAGCTTCGGTAGCGTGGGCCTCCGAAGGCTTCCTAGCCGAAGGCCGTGGGCTGGCTAGAGGCTTTTGGAGCCCATAGCCCAATGGACCTTCGGTCCTATAGGGCTGCGGCCTGACCCCGAACATGTGTATTTTTGGCCCAAATTACCAAAATTGATATTTCGACAATCTCAGCCATTAATGCTATTTTTTGCTATCAACACATGCCCCCTGCCTTTTAGTGAGCTGAGTGAACTAAAAGCACAGCGAACTGAAGACGATACCGTCCATATCGGATTTTCGACACCTTTTATGTTGTTTGCCACACGCATGGGAAATACCTTTTCAAATACCTACCATTCAAAGCTCTTCGAAACCGCTCTCCTTGTAGAGATTCCAACATGTATGCATTGTCGGGAGCGATTTCGGCTATCTTGAAAGGACCTTCCCAACTAGGTGACCATTTACCAAATTTGGGACTTTTCGTGCCTAAAGTTAAAATCGTCTTCCACACCAAATCTCCTACTTGAAACGATTTTGGTTTATACTTCTTATTGTAGGCTTTGGCTACTCTCTTTTTGTCTACTTCTATGGCTTCTAAAGCCCTTAGTCTCTTATCGGTCACTTCCTCCAAATTATCCTTCAAAAGAGCTTCATACTCGTTGACCGATAAGATGTCTTGCTTTAACACTCTTAAGGATCCAAGATCTACCTCTACAGGCAGAACGGCCTCTTGTCCATATACCAACTCATATGGACTGACTTTGGTAGCACCGTGCTTTGTAATCCTACAAGCCCATAGCGCCTCAGAAAGCACTTCATGCCACCTTTTAGGAAACTCTTCAATTTTCTTCTTAATGAGCTTAATCACGGTTTTATTACTAGACTCGGCCTGACCATTGGCCTGAGCATAGTAAGTTGAATAGTTTATCAACTTAATACCATAAAATTCGGCGAAGTCCCTTACTTCTCCAGAAACAAATGAACTACCTTGATCCGTAGTAAGAGTTTAAGGAATGCCGAATCTATGTATGATGTGCTTCAAGATAAAATCACGTACCTCATTGTAAGTCATGTTCTTGAGAGGTACGACCTCGGTCCACTTAGTGAAGTAATCCATCTCCATCAACATGAACCGATGCCCTTTTGAGGAAGGAGGGTGAATCAGGCCGATGAAGTCTAAACCCCAACCTCGAAACGGCCATGGCTTGACAATAGGATTGAGTAATAAGGCAGGATCTAACTGAATATTGCCAAACTTCTGACATGCTTCACACCCTTTATAGTACTTGAAACAATCTTCAGTCATAGTCGGCCAATAAAACCCTGCTCTTTTGAGCATCCAACTCATTTTTTGGGCCGACTGATGAGTGCCGCAAAGTCCTTCATGGACTTCTCCCACAGCCATCTGGGATTGTTCGTGGTCTAAACACTTCAATAGTACTCCATCGATGGTTCGGCGGTACAATGTGTCATCTATCAACACGAATTTGAATGCTTGTCGCCGAACCTTCCGATCAACCCTTTGGCTAGGGTCTCTCAAATACTGGACGATTGGGATTCTCCAATCGCCCTTATAGGTTTTAGAGGGTCTCGCTGGCTCACCTTCTGAAAAAATCTCTAAACTACTGACTTCGGGTTGCCCCCCAAGGCATTCCTGCTCCTGCCGAAGCCTGGCTGAGCTGGCCGTTCGGAGTGTGCTGGGCCGAAGCCCTCCGGCGGGTTTGGACTCCAAGGAGCCTTCTCCGTGTGGGAGGCTTCGGCCTATGACCTCTGTCATGCTAGGTTCCTCGGTTGGTAGAATACTCTAGTCTCGTGCTTCGGGCTGAAATAGAAAAAATGCGGGCAGAGCATACAACTGCGGGGGCTGAGCTGGTGAAGCTTCAAGAAGAAAAGATGAAGGCCTTGGAGGAGGCCAGCAACCTACTTAGCCAGAAGAACTCTTTGGCTACGGAGGCAGCTAGACTATCTTCTGTGGTAGATGAGCTATCTTCGTCAAGGGATGCCTTAATTGAAGACAAAGTTAAGTCGGAGAAGGTAGCTACGAAGGTCATGGATAATCTTTTAGGTGTCTTAGAGTACTTCGGTACTCTTTGGACACTACCTTTGAGTGACAACGTCCCCTTACTGTGACGGATGAAAATGATCCAAGGAGCAGCAAAGATGATGAAGACGGTGGGTATTCAGTATGGAGAACTCTCCAGCCAAGTATCTGCTCTCGGAATACTTCGTTACTATGAAGATCTAGGGCTATCAGTAGCACCAGACTTGGGGGCGGATCCTATTACCTTCGACAACAACCAACTGCTAAACCCTTCCGAAGATGTGGCCGCAGCCTGGCAAGCCTTCCAAGCATCATGGAGAGCCGAAGTTCGAACAGCGATCAAGGCTTGGATCGATGTAGGGCTTCGCCAGAAACAAGCTCAGTCTCAACCTTCGAGCAGCCAGCCTCCGCTAGACCCACAGGTTTAGTTTTGTTTAGGGGTCCGAATATGTAAAAATTATGCTTTCATCTGTTATGAATGAAAACTTATTTGGAAATGTTTTTAGGCTTCCCAACCTCGTGTGGATGATCTTGAAGTATTAAATGTTACTGAAGAACTTCGCCTGCTATGGGGTACCTTCGATCTTTTAAAACTTCACAAACGACCTCGATTTCTGATTCCCCGAGAAAGCTCCGGTGCGATTGCACCCGAAATACGCAAAGATATATTATCTTATATTAAAGAGGAAGAAAAAGAAGTTAACTTGGAAACGTAATCTTCTGAAGACGTTGAATGGTCCGAAGAAGAGAGTACTACTGAAGAACAAGGAAAGGAGACTGAAGAACTTCGAAGCTGGGAGAGAAGTCCCGAGCGACTTCGAACTTGGGCTGAACTCCAACAGGAACAAAAAGATTTTCGAGCTTCGAAGGGAAGGAGAAGAATTAAACGTAAAGTTATTAGGACTCCCGGCTCCGGAACTAGTCGTTCTGGCCTTAGTGGTAGCTCTAGGGATCGAAGGGGTCTTCGTTTCCTTCTTGGTATAGATACAAATTTTTCATAATGTAATGTAACCAGTTCGAATGATAAAGATTAAGATTTTAAAATTGTCTCCCTACTTCCCAGCCCCTCTTTGGACGTAAGCAACTTCGAAGTGTAGTCGAAGATGGTTAGGTGCAAATAAAAAGACTTAGGAGTACAATTTTGGAGGCTCGGAGCCCCTTAGCAACTTAGAGATTGATTAAAATCTCACAAAATGTCTTCGACTACTTGGAGTCTGAAAACTGGTAACTTAGTACCTTTTGTTTGAAAATAGTCACTTCGGACTAATTTTCCGGACACCTTAGTATCCAAAACGATTGATCACTTTGGACTCTTTTTACAGATATTCGAAGCTTATCAGCTCAAATTCTGTTCTGTTTGGCCTCCTTCGGCTCTTTTTGCGAATGCTATCAAACCAGTGGTTCAGAATTCACAGTGGTCTCTTGGACTCTTTTTACGGATGCTTTCAAGACGGAGCTTGGAATCCACGTTATTTGGTCTCCTTCTACTCTTTTTACAGATGCTTTCAAGCCGGTGGCTTGGAATCCGTTTTTCAGTGACTTTCCCACCTCGTCGGAAGCTTCGAACTAGTGGTTCGAAGTCCGAAAAATTGGTTCAAATGAATGACACTTCTCTCCCAGCCAACTTCGTTCTTCCAGTGCATCCACTAGAAGTAGGAAGTGTTTGAGAGGTAGGCATTATCTGAACCATGAACTTTATTAATTCAGAAAGTGTTTACAAATAATTACAAGGAGCCCCTATGCGAAATATCGCTTTAAGTGCTCCGCATGCCAGGCATGCTTTAACTCTTCGCCTTCTAAATTAGCTAGCTTAAACGAACCAGGGCGCCCTGAACGGAGAATAATGTATGGACCTTCCCACTTATTTCTTAATTTCCCTGGTGCTATAATGCTTCGCAAAACTAGATGACCCGGCTTAAGTTCGTTAAGCTTAACCTTCGGGTCAAATCAAGTCTTCGTCTGCTGCTAATACTTTGACAAATTGGCGACAGCTCGAAGTCTTGTTTCTTCTATTAAATCAAGCGAAGTTTGCCTTTCTCCTTCTATTTCAGGTTCGGTGCTGCGAAAAGATCCTCCTTTAAGCTCTGTTGGTGTCATAGCCTCATCTTCGAATAATAGTCTGAAAGGAGTGAAACCTGTGGACCTTGTTTGAGTGGTCCGAATGGACCATAAGATCTTTGGGAGCTCTTCGGTCCATAGCCCTTTTGCCAACCCTACTATTCTTCGATTCAACCCTGACAAAATATTACCATTGGCTCTTTCTATAGCTCCGTTAGACTGAGGATGGCGCATAGCAGCGAAACATATTTGTATGCCAAGATCTTCGCAAAACTTCCTAAAGGGCTCTGCATCAAACTGTGTCCCATTGTCAACTGTGAGCTGTCGAGGTACTTCGAACCTGCATATAATACTTTTCCAGAAAAACTTTTGTACATTATTCGAAGTGATAGTTATGAGGGGTTCTGCTTCGACCCACTTGGAAAAATACTCAATTGCTACCACTGCGAATTTCAAATTTCCTTTTGCTACTGGGAAGGGGCCAATAAGGTCCATCCCCCATCTGGCCATGGGCCAAACTGGGGCAATGACTTGAAGAGTCGTTGGCGGACGATGACTTCTTCTTCCCATCCATTGACAACCCTGGTACGTGCGGACTAGGCTCTCCACATCAGCTACTATTGTAGGCCATTAAAGCCCCTGGCGAAGTGTTTTCCTGCCAAAGCCCGAGGGGTCAGATGGCTACCACAAAGGCCTTCATGAATTTCTCAGAGTATTTCTTGACCTTCGGCTTGAGATATACATCAGAGTATAGGGGAACATACTCTGGCCTTGTAGAGAATACCGTTGATTATATGATAGTTTCGAATTCTGAGCTTTAACCTCGAAAGTTGTGGCCCTTCAGGCAAATTTGCTTCACCTTGCAATAATTCCATAATTGAACTTCACCAATCAGTACTTGGAATGGAAAGGACTTCCGTAGGAGGGATCTGTGGTACCAAAGGTGAACTAAGTTCTTCGTAAAAAACTCCTTTTGGAATGTCCATAGCTCCGGCTGCAGCTTTTGCCAAGGTATCAGCTTGCATATTTTCAGCTCTGGGTATACTTCAGATGGAAATCCCTTTAAATGCTGCTTCAATCTTATGGATCTCTTCCAAATATTTTGCAAGCTGAGGGTGATGGACTTGAAAACTTTTATCAACGTGCCCTGCTACAATTTGAGAATCTGTTTTAATAACAACTCTTGTAGCCCCCAAAGCACGTGCATTTCGAAGTCTTAACAAAATTCCTTCATACTCCGTTGTATTATTGGTGGACTTAAAGTTGAGCCTTGCGGAGTACATTGCTCTTTGCCCTGAAGGCGAAATTATTACTGCTCCGACACCTGCTCCAGATGCTTGGAAAGCTCCATTGGAGTATATGGTCCAAATTCCTTCATTTGGTTTCTCCGGGGCCCATACTGCGGGGGCAGTCCATTCTGCCACAAAATCTGTCAACACTTGTGACTTGATTGTTGTCCTTGCCACAAAGGATATGCCGAAGGGTGCTAATTCAACGACCCATTTCCCAATTCTTCCTGTAGAATCCTTACTTCGGAGCATATCTCCTAAGGGATACAAAGTTGGTACAATCACATTATGTGCTAGGAAATAATGCCTTAACTTCCTCGAAGCCATTATCAGAGCATAGGTGAACTTCTCAAGCTCAGAATATCTTGTTTTTGCTCCAGACAATGCTTCGGATACAAAATAGACTGGATTATGTACCAACTTCCCATTGAAATCAACTTATCTGACAAGGACTGCACTGACAGCGGAGCTAGTAGCTGCAAGGTAGAGGAGTAGGGTTTCGTCCGCAACAGGCACCGTGAGTGTAGCGAGGTTACTGAGATAATTCTTAATATCATCAAAACTCTTTTGACACTCCAGTGTCCATGCAAAATCTTCGGACCCTTTCAATGCTTTGAAAATGGGCAGACTTCTCTCCGCAGACCTTGCTAGGAATCTGCTAAGTGCTGCAAGGCGACCAGTTAGCTTTTGCACTTGCTTCAAATTTTCTGGAGGAGCCATCCTTTGTAATGCAGTTATTTGAGTAGGGCTAGCTTCGATCCCTCTGCTTGAAACTAGATACCCTAACAATTTTCCAGCCTAAGCCCCGAAGATACATTTTTCGGGGTTAAGATGGACTCCACATGCTCGAAGGCTATTGAACATTTCTGCTAAGTGTAGGCTATGTTGGTGCTTTAGAGCACTCTTTATTACAATGTCATCCATATAGGGTTCTACATTGCGGCCCATTTGATGACCTAGAGCCTTAGCAATTAATCTCGAAAAAGTTGCCTCGGGATTTCTTAAGCCGAAAGGCATTCTTACATAGCAGAAGAATTCCGAAGGAGTTACAAAGCTTGTTTTGATTTTATCTTCGCGCTTTAACCAGATTTGATGATAGCCAGAATACGCGTTGAGGAAGCTTAATAACTCCGAACCAGCAGTGGAGTTAACCAATTGATCAATTCGGGGCATGGGATAAGGGTCACGGGGCATGATTTATTCAAGGATATAAAGTCAATACACATGCGCCACTTCCTGGAAGATTTCTTCCTAACGAAGACTGGGTTGGCTAGCCACTCCGTATGAGCTACTTCTCTGATAATCCTAGCCTTCAACAACTTTTCCACTTCATCTTTAGCAAGGATGGCCCTCTCCGCAGATAACTTCCGGAGTCCTTGTCGGACAGGCCGAACCCTCGGGTTCACAAGTAAGTTGTGTTCAATAATATCCCGACTGACTCCGGTAATGTCCTCATCAGACCATGCAAAGACATATAAATTTTCTTCAACTACTTTTTCTAACGAAGTAGCGACTTCTGGAGGCAAATCCTTGCCGAACTGAAATGAATAGTCTTTGCCGTCTTTGACAATAACCTTCGTTATAATCTCTCCTTCGGGGCTTGGTCTTGGGAAGGACTTCTTCGAAGGTTCACCTGAAGCAGAGATATCCTCCAGGTTGCCTTGTACGTTGTTCACTTGTCTCGGGTCAAGAGGGGGGCCATGACCATATTCTGCTCTTCGCGCAGTGGCCTGATCTCCAAAAATAGTGAGCACTCCCGCTTGCGTGGGCATCTTCATACACAAATAATTATGATGCGCCACGGCTCCGAACTGATTCAACATGCCCCTCTCGAAGATAACATTATATGTGTACGGGGCATCCACAACATCAAAAATCACCTCCTCCGTCCTGGCCAGTAGCCCCTCTCCGAAAGCGACCTCTAGACCTATTTGGCCGAGGGCATCGAGAGGGGGTCCTGCAAAGCCTTACAAAGGACGAGCTGCAGGGAGAAGATGCTTCCTGGAGATACAGAGCTGATCGAAGGCTTGGACAAAGATAATATCTGTTGAACTCCCTCCGTCAATCAGTACTCTCCGGACTTCAGTCCTTGCTATGTCGGTAGTGATGACAAGTGGATCTGCAGGCAGAAACTTTATGCCAGCTGCTTCATCTAAGGAAAAAGATATCGGCACATGGGTCCACTCGGGCATGGTAGCTGCGGACGAAGAAGTTCCAATATGGCCCACTTCTCGGACATATTCTCTTCGCTGTCTCTTCGACATACTACCAAGAGTCCCTCCTTCGTAAATGGGGAGGACTACTCTTTTCCCCCGATCTTGACCATCTTCCTGCTTCAGAGGTGGCATAATATTGACCACCGGATGTTGCCTTGTAGGGTCGAAGTTGTCTATACGTGCCACAGCCTAGACAGGCTCCGGACGCACCTCGGAAGGAACTCGGTCAGTAGTGCCTCGACCTGAGGTTCTTTCAAGGTACTCGCCTCTTAAAGCGAGTATAGACTTGCACGCATCAGTTGCATGACTTCGATTCTCACCATGGACGCAGCAGAAGAAGGCCTGGGCTTTGCTAGCCGGCTTCCCTGGCGGCCTCCAGCCGCTAGTCTTGCTTCCCGAAGCTTGTGAAGTCTTAGGGGCAAATTTCTGCGGAGGTGCAATGTTCAAAACTTCTGAACAAGGATGCTTTTGCCCCCGACGCATGTCATGCTGGACTTCGAAGTTAGGCCCCTGTGAACGTGTTGAAGTCTTCACTTCCAACTTGACTTCTTGCAGGATTGACGGAGTTGAAGCAGTTCTCTTAAGCCACCCTTCTTCTGACCTAGCATACTCTTCAAAATAAGACATCAACTGAGCAACAGAAGATATATGTTTCTGATGAAATTTATCAAGGAGGCCCGCATGGGTAACTCCCTCTCGAGCTGCATAAACTACGGAGGATGTAGTCATCCCTCGAATTTGCGACTTCGTATGGGCGAAGCGCTTGAAGAATTGTCTTAAAGTCTCTCCAGGAAACTACTTCACCTGGAAAACACTACATGTAGACATTGGGGGTACGAAGGTACCCTGAAAGTTACTTATGAACTTCTTCCTTAATTGCTCCCATGTTCTAGTTGACCCTGGCTTTAGGGACCAAAACCACCGTAGAGTCACCCCTTTAAGAGCAAGAGGGAAACACTTTGCCATGGTGTCTCGCACTCCTCCACTGGCCTCAATTGCCAACGCGTAAGAACGGGAGAACTCCCCGGGGTCCTCGTCTCCAGAATATTTGCAGAGCTTCGAAGTTTTAAACTTAGGATCTAAGCGCACTTTATGTAGCTCAGGATGCAGCGGAGACTCGCTATCGAAGGAAGCATTCTTCGGGGCTTCGTGATAAGGAAGTTCTGAGGAGCCATGCTGAATAGTGTGGGCCTCATGGCTCTAGAAGTGATGAGTCATTGTCAACGATAGTCAACAAGGACTGAAGAAGAGAAGAGATCTGCTGTTTCATGGGCCGCGTGTGACTCAGGTACACGGGCAGCGAGCGACTGTCGGGCAGAGGAGGCTGCGAAGTCGGGCTGGCCCAATCCGGGTGCATGGGCCAGAAGCAGTAGAAGACCCACTGGGCTGTTGACCAGGACTGACTCAGGTACACGGGCGGTGAGCGATTGCCGGGCTGAGAGAGCTGCGGAGTCGGGCCGGCCCAATCCGGGTACCTGGTGCAAAGCTGGTGGAGGCTTTGTCAGTTTCGGCGTAAAACTGACAACCATTGAATCTGTATCCGACTGTCCAGAAGAATAGCTTCAGGATATGTCATCTGTTACTCTAGGCCCACAGTCAGTCAGTTGTGTCTGTAAAAATACCTAAGGGCAGTAGAGTCTTTTTCTGTATTTTTGAGTCTGTAAAAACCCTAAGGGGCTGGTAGAATATTCCTAGTGTTGGACTGCCTATAAATAGCACCCCAATCCCTAGGGTTTGGACTACCCTTTGTGCTGAAATCAAATCCACCTTTTTGGGTCACTTTGTCTCCCTTCTCTCTCCTGTGTGCGCCGCCAGGGGCTTCCCTCTCACTGTTCTTGCATTATTTTGTCTCAAATCAGTTGGATGCATTTAATCCTTGGTCTCCTGTGAATTTATTGCTTGCATCTTGTTCGGTTTGGGAAGTTAATGCCTTGGGCACGAGCTGGTGATTTTATTTCTTGGGGAGAAGCTTCTTCGGTTGCTTGTGTTCTTCACGGTGGGAGTACTAGTTCTTGCTGTTGCAAGTAGTACTGCTTTGCTGTAGCTACAGCGTTCTGTAGCAGCTTTTCACCTTCTATTGCCCAGCTTTTTGATCGAAGCTGACAGTCTTTTTACCTTTTTCTGGGTGTGTCTGGCGAAGCTCATTTCAGTGCGAAGCCCCTCAACTCCGTGAGGCAGGCTTCGATCGAACCTCTTTAAAGGCTTCGCTCAGACTTCGAACTTCGGTTTTTGTATTCTGTGTTGCTAAGCGTCGAAGCATTTTTCTGATCGACAGCATTACATACTTCGAACAATAGCGCGAAGGGGCTTCGACCCTATCTGTTCGAAGTCCATACTTCGACACGTTTCGAGGTTGGGTTCGAAACTTGTGGCTCCGCTAGTCCTCGCTCTATTTTCTGTGTAGCATGTCACCCTTCGCCTCTCCTTTCGGAGTTTGCTCTTTTCGAAGGTAGAGCTTTGGGTTCGGACTTGCTTTTCTGTCGCGTGGCAGGCTTCGCTTCTTTGTTCGAAGGTAGTCCGTCCGTTTTGTGTGTTCGAAGCTTTCTGTTCGAAGGTTGTGATTCGAAGCTCTCGGTTCAAGGTGTGTTCGAAGTTTTGTCTTCGAAGTCCTTACTTCGAAGCAGGCTCCGACTTTGTCACTTTGCTCCGAAGCTCTTGGTTCGAAGCTGTGTTCGAAGTCCTGTCTTTGAAGTACACACTTCGAACCAGGCTCCGGCACTGTTTTACTTCGCTCCGAAGTACACTTCGCTTCTTACCACTTCGAACTAGGCTAGACAGCAACACCTTCGGCATTTCGGACAGACTCCGTCACCGACCTCCGAAGCAGACCTCGGCGTGCGAAGGGGGCTTCGCCAAGTTCCGAACAGGAGACAACTTTGGACAGTAACTTCTCTTTTCACTTTATACATACTTAGATCATTTCATTGAGAAGTATAGGCCTGTTACAAACTTGTTTATCTGCCTAGTTGCACCACTTTAGTTCTACACTGTTTATCATCAGATGCTTCTAGGTTAGAAACCATTAGACTTAGGCCTTCTGTTTATTTTCTGCTGCGTAGTATTTTTGAGGTGCGTTGGGTATTGGGAACAGGCCATTGATTCGAAAGAATTTTTAAGGCGCCCATTCACCCCCCCTCTGGTCGCTACTTTCGGTCCTACAAGTTCGTCGTCTTGGGGCACTTTAGGAATGACCGGGGTAGCCTGAGAACGAAGCCTATCTGCGGCTTCTTGCCTCCACCTCGCCACTTCAGCTTGGAGACTGGCCATTTGGGCTGCCATGTCACCAAGACCATCTTCATCTCCTCCGGAAGGACCTTCCGGGTCTTGATAACTGTACGTGTCAGTTTGAAATGGAATCTCAGGTGGAAGAGGGACTCCGGCTGGCCAAAGTATAGATGGAGTTGGGGGAGGAACTCCGTATGCTCGAGGAAGGGGAATCCCTTCGGGGTTCTGAGGTGGAGGAATTACCGAAGATCCTCCGACCTCGACTGTGTTCGAAGATCTTACTCCGAAGGTCCGAGGGGACCTCCGAATAGGACTACCACCTGAACTCCGCTTGGGAGTCATGGTTTGAGAACTTGGTAGAGAACGAAGTTTTTTGGACTAGGTTCCACACGGACGGCGCCAACTGTTGGTGTGAAATATTACGCTAACAGGTTTCGGAGATTAGAAACTAACAAACGAAGTGTTTGTGAAGTGAACTATTTCAAGCCTCCGAATTGGATAATAGCTCGAAGCAGTTCGAAGATGTGTATTGAATAACTCAGTATTCAATCCTCATTACAGGGTAAAACGGGGGGTATTTATAGGCCAAAATCTTAAGGAAAAGACCTTTTTATCCCTCTATTACAACCGACATAGTGGAAACTATTTGGTACCCTTAATAGGGCTAAAATGGTAAAAGACTAATCTAATGAGAAAGAATATAAGTCTTCCATCTTAGCTGGCAGGGAAGGTCTCCGAAGAATCTGCATTCGAAGATATACTCCAAACAAGAGTCCACTTTGATCCTTCGAACTTGACCCAGTACTAAACCGGAGTTAGATACTGGAGAACTTCGGTTGAATAGACTATCTTCATCTTGTTACTGTAGTGACCCCGAGGATGAAGTATTTTCCCCCAACACTAGACATGGCAAGGCATGAGATGCAAAAGCTAACAAATACTAACCCAATAAGTATATCCCACTACAAGGAGCTTCAGCAAACTTGATATGCAATGAATTCAAACTTTTTGATGATTTTCTTCATTTTTGTGCCAAGGGTTATTTGCATGTCAACTTTATGCTAACTGACCAAGCTAAGTCTAGGTTGAAACCATCAGAAACTTAAAGCAATGGTTTCAGCATACACTTCAACGTCCCAGTTCATACCAAAGTGCAATCTTTTAGGACAAACTCAGTTTTGCTAGAGAGCAAGCTTAGAAACTCATGTATGAAAATGAGTATCTTCTCTCCGTGATTGAAAAATACTCTGAAGGTAAAGAAATGATGGATTTACTCTTGGCTAATACCAAGATGTACTTATATGTTACGTATGTAGACGTAAAGTCCATCAACCGTTGCTGGGAAGAGCCAACTCTCTGATGCAAAAATGTATGGAATCATATCAAGGATGTGCCGCTTCACGATGCATGAAATTATTCATGAGCATGGAATACTCTTCGATCCTGAGGGTGAAGTGGCCAAGCATCCAACTCTGAGATGTTGGGACGGAAGACCTAAAAGGCTTGAACAACAAATTTCCAAGAATTTTGAAGCTCCTAAGCAAAAAGAAGATGCGCAAGATAAGAGTTGACCTTCCGAGAAGAAACATTAAACAAAATGAGCATGTATTTGTGAATAATTGTTAATTTTGAAGTTTTGATAGATGTAAACTTTGTAAACTTGATGTGTGATGAAATGTAAACTTTGTAAATTTGTAAATTGATGAGATGGGTTGTTGTTGTGTTGATGTTGTGTTGCTGTTGTGGATGGTTGTGGTTGCTGATAATTTCTGTGGTTGTGTTGCTGCTATGGATGTGGATGGTTGTGTAAAGATGTATATTTCTATGTTTTTGTTTGTAGGACTATGTGAATTAAGGTTTATAACATTCTGTGTAATGGGGAAAACACAGTAGTGGTGGGCATGCTGATGTCATCTTCCCGCCACTGCTGTTAGCTGTAGAAGTGATGGGCAGATGATGTTAGCGCTCCCGTCACTTCTATTGACACAGTGGTGGTGGGCTCGCTTACGTAATCTGCCCGCCACTGCTACAGCTAACAGCAGTGGCGGGAAGATGACATCAGCGTGCCCACCACTACTGTGTTTTCTCCATTACACAGAATGTTATAAACCTTAATTCACATAGTCCTACAAACAAAAACATAGAAATATACATCTTTACACAACCATCCACATCCACAGTAGCAACACAACCACAGAAATTATTAGTGAGCCCGCCACTACTGCTGACACAGCGATGGTGGGCACTCTGCCCGCCATTGCTAACTAGGCCTAGCAGTGGCGTTAGAGTAGTGGTGGACTGGTTGCCCGCCACTACAGTATGATTTTGCCCACCGTTACAGTGTCGCTTTGTAGTAGTGTTAACTTTGGGTTTGGGTTTTGATAGAGTTGAGTGTCATGAGAAGAGCAAGGCCATTTTTACCTCTCCCACTACCCTTGAGGAAGAGAAATACATGATGGATACTCCACCTAAAGCTCCATCCAAGAAGTCTATATGGATTCCTAAGTCCATAGACCAGCATGCTCCTTTTGATCCTTTATCTAGATCCTCCAATGCTAAAGATATTCCTTCAAAGGCCACCAAAC
Source organism: Zizania palustris (assembly GCA_019279435.1). Lineage (NCBI taxonomy): Eukaryota > Viridiplantae > Streptophyta > Magnoliopsida > Poales > Poaceae > Zizania > Zizania palustris. Next base: position 62,840,322 of record JAAALK010000285.1, on the reverse strand, counting down.
CCAAAGAGCCTAACCCCCAACCACATCCTAAGAAGCCAACCTATCATTGTGAGTTTTGTCATAGAGATGGGCATCTTGAGGAGTTTTGCTTTAGGACGAAACGGGTTGAGAGGGCTATAAAGGCTAGTGTTAGGTAGGAGTTAGTCTACCAGCAGGGTGGTAGACAGAAGGTTCCTCGATGCAGTGAGAGGCGAGATGTCGGGGCACATCATGTTGGTGGTGGGAGGGGAGACGGATTTTGTGCCCATGCTCCGAAGGGTGGATACCATTTCGGTAGAGCTCTAGGTCATTCTAGATACGGCTTTGGATCTCATGGCCATGATTTTATGTAGTTTAGTGGACCACACTTTGAGAGAGAGAGCTGTGTTTTGGTCCTAATTACTTTACTCCTTTTGGTTACCCCACTTTTGAGCAGATGGCTTGGCACTATTTCAGTTCTTTTGCTAACCCTAGTGTCGGACCATTCGCTCGTCCTTTTTACCCTTGATTTTGTAGGATCAGGGCATGAAGAACACATGAATCATGGACTAGCAGATGGTTCTCTAGCCTCAAACCCATGAGCATCAAAGATTACATCACTTTTTGGGGGAAACGATCAGGGTAAGGGACTTTGTGTCTTGTTTATCCTTTTTATGTTGGATATTTACGAGATTTTTCTTTCTCTTGTTTTCTTTTGCTTTTGTGCGTGCTTTTCTCATGCTTTATTGCATACACACACTTACACGAGCTTATGTTATATGATTAATTGATATTACGTGTACTTGGTTGTATATGCTTTTGGATATTTATCTATGATCATGTGTTTTAGCTCTTTTGAATATATCTGATATCTGCCATGAGTTTGGCTTTTATGTTTTAAAAACTAAAACATGGTCACTGCTTAGTGTGGTAACTAACATGTGTAGGCTGATTGCTTTTGCTATCTTTTACAGGCTTGGTAGCTAAGTCCTTTTCATTGGATGCAAACATGCAACTTGGACATCTATATGCTTTACATGGAAAATGTGTTCTAAAAATGAAAAGATTTGGGCGGGTTTGTCTTGTCGCACTGCTTTTGTTCTAGACTCCTTACCATAGCATTTTGGTATGAAGTGGGACACTGCAGTGTATGCCAAGACCAATGCTTTAAGCTTCTGATGGTCTTTGCTTGACTTAGGCTTAGCTTGGTCGGTTAGCATAAGGTTGACAAGCAAATAACCCTTGCACTAAGTCAAAATGAAAAAGGAATCAAAAAGATAATAAAAAATAAAAAATATTGTATATCAAGTTTGCTGAAGCTCTATGTTTTATGATATGCTTGTCTCGGTAGATATCTACTATCTTTTTATTTCATGTCTTACTATGCCTAGTCTACTAGTCTGAGTAGTGATGCTTTTCTTTGTAAAACCCAAAAATTATCTGCTCATGATTTTATTTGGATATTATTCACGTGAGCTTGTCATGCAAGGTTAATTCATAATGTCCCTTGCTATACTTGCTTGATCTTGTAATTACTATTAATCATATCTGTGAAGCTTGCTTTTACATTTTTTTTGCACCCTAGTTGTATTTATTTCATATTTTGAGGGGAGATGCATTTTAGAGGGAGTGAATTTTTTGTCTCCTTGAGTGCCTTTAGTCTCGCTTGATGAGTCTAATTATCAACAAGGGGATAAATTTGAGGATTTAGGGGGAGAGATTTAGATTTGTTTTAGGGGAGTTTGAGATTTGTTTCAGGGGGAGTTTATTATCTTTTTCCTTGTTGATGATTCTGAGAATGCACTCATTTGAGATTTTATTTGAAATCTTTGTTGATTTCTTTTCTGTTTGGCTTAATGACCTTTTCTAGCTTTTGTTTGGCTTTTGGTCATTAGGTTGAACTTTTATTTTTATTTTTCTTGTTTTGTTTTTTGTTTCCATATTTGGTTACAGGTGAACAAAATGAAGAATGTAGTGTTGACAATGCACTCATCAAGGGGGAGATTGAGTAGCCATGGTGGAGACCATGGACCTCATGGCTCTCAGATGATGAGTGATCATCCATGGTAAAGAGATGATGATGAAGTCCTCCAAGAGGAGGCACTTCGAAGAGGGACTTCGGAGGAAGAGGTCTTCCCATGGCGTTGGACGGTGTGACAGGTACACGGACGTACGATCAACGAGCTGGAGGAGCTACGGAATCGTAGTGGTCCAATTCGGGTGCACGACGCAAGGACAATAAGTGAGTGTCATGGCATTGGTCGTGTGACTTAGGTACACGGATAGATGATTTTCGAGATGAGAGAGCTGCTTGGCCGTGGTGTTCCAATCCGGGTACACGGTGCAAGGACGACAAGAAGCTTTGTCGGTTTCGATTAAAAATCATCAGATCAAAATTTAAATGTCATGAAATTACCTAGAAATAAGATTTTATTTTTTAGCTTTATGGATATTGCATCCGTTTCTTAATCCTAGGGATATTTAGTATTTTTTTTGTTTTTTAGTCTGAAAAAATACCTTAAGGGTATTATATGATTTTAATGTTTTTAATTGCATTTGTACAAATACCCTAAGGGGATATTTGGATCCTAGGTATTAGGTCTAGAATTAATCTATTGGAATTCAATTCCATGAGATGAGCTGTTTGGGCCACTATGAAATTAGAATTATCAAATCTGATCTAGAATTCAACCAAAAATTCATAGTTCTGTCCAATTCCTCTTCAAGAAAAAAGAATTGACTAGAATTCTTATATTTGTCAAGATTGATCATTGTACTATACATTTCTTCACCAAGCTTGTTTTTGTAGCTAATATTTTCTTGTATTAATGGAATAGATTCCATAGTTTGATGAACCAAACAGGTTTGGAAATTAGTTCTCGTATTTCAATTATATGGAATGCCTAAATATAAATATTGGATTTCAATTAAATTCCACACAATTCAATGTTTTATAGAATTGAAATGAATTCCAATTCTATAAGAATTTCCTATATTTGGACACACTATAAAAAGACTCACGTACGTTAGGATTTCAGGATTTCCTCTCTGTCTGATGGCGTCGCCGCAAGTGTTCTAGTGAATGCATCACCGAATCACCGTGCATGCAAGTCTCTATCCAGGTACACCGTAGTGGATCTTCGATTTTATTTGGTTCATCGTTTTGCGTACAAGTGCAGTTTTCATTAATGTGAATTTTCTTTAGTTAATTGCTGCAATTTTCCTTCACAGCCGAACTGTTTTTATCCGCATGCGTTCACTGTTGCATAGTGTCTGATGCCTGGTTTTCTACTGATTTTTTGTTCCATTTCCCAAAGAGTGTTAGCACAATACTGCTGCCAGGACCAAGTTTATTCTTTGGTTTTATTTTGTTCTCCGGTTTTTTTTGGCCGTGGGTAAGTGTTGGTGTATTTTTTTAGTCACATGCGTGGCCTGCGAGATCTGCTTAACTTCTGTGTCGATCGTATAATCTTAGAAGAAAAAGGGTTTAAGCCGTGCCAATCAGTTTGACCCTGAAACTGATAAGGAGTCCAAGAAAAAAGACAGTGTTAACAGCAGAGTCGATCGGCTATCGAGACAATGACTATAATGGGGATAAAATAAATGTGAATGGATACATCGATCGGCCATAGGGCCGATGATTACTATAGAGCGATCGGTGTGGATACGCAAATAAGGCAATCACGGGTAAGGGCCGATAGGCATCTCCCGATCGCACAAAAGATAGAACATGGAATCAAAGGTAACCTATCATCTTGTGCTCTGATAGAAATAAATAAAATACACCAGATAACATGTCAGTATCATCATAATATAAGACTGGAGATCGAAAAAAGGCTAGTGGGAGCACACTTGTATTTTTGGTTCTATGTGTGGATGACATATAGGAGATCGGAAATGACATTCCTTTGTGAAATGCTGTCAAGACCTTATTAAAAATGGTTTCTCAATGAAGGACCTTGGAGACACAACATGCACTTTGGGCATAAAGATCTATAGAGATAGATCGAAATGGCTAATTGGATTAGGCCGAGATGAAGTACATTGACAAGTTTTTGAAACGGTTTCAAAATACTGAATATGAGTGTGATCCCGTATGCCTCCACGATCGGGTCAATCATATGTGCCATGTACACACCCAAATGTGAAGATACCAGTCAGACCCAGATGAGAGTCACTAGGCAATCATAAAAGATAATTCTCGAT